>OY997268.1:571220331-571820331 GCA_963921465.1 Triticum timopheevii | reverse complement strand
GGTGAACTAAAAGATGATTTCTTACTTATTCATTTATCTGCACCCAGATGTTTTTCTGCTTTTTTCGCAGTCTGGACATGCACTTTAGGGCATGCCTCCCAGGGAAAGGAACCCCTAACGGAACTATTCTCCCAGGAAGATGTTTCTTACTAACCATGTAATATAACATAACTAGTTGGGCACTTGTCTGACAGAGCACTAATGACCCCTACGCCTGTTCTCCAGGCATGCCCCGGTTCTTACATAACTGCGAGGGTATTCGGACACACTCCGGACTATCGGGTCCCGAGGTTGAAGCGAAAGGGTCCACTACGACAAACGATCTACAGTTCGGCTAGAAGGCATTTTACATGTCATTTTCAATTACATAGTCAAATTGACTGATTGTATTCCTCTTCAATACCATCTAATAGGCTGTCTAGTTTACAGTCCCGCTGGGAATACTTTGCAGCCAACTCTACTTGGCCGTACACTAAGCTCACAGGGATCTCCTTCCCATCGGGCCCCACAGGTCCGACTTGGCCATGCGGTTTGGGCCAACCTTCGTGTACTGCGTCTTCACCATGGCCCAGGCCTCCCTGGCGCCTTGATGGCAGGCCGATATCTTCCGTAGCCGGAAGCACCGCCGTGCTCCCTAAAGCCTTTCTGCAATCTCTCCAAGGCCTTCGGGTAGGGAGATGGATGGCCACAAGGCCTGGGCGACGCCTCTCATCACCTGTCGAACTCGTTCGTGCAGTTGCAACAGCTTGGGAAGTAGGTCACCCGTTGAACCGGGCATTTCCTCTCCAGGACGACCTGTGAGCATACCTACAGACATATTTCTATTAGTCGACTTCCTCGCCGAACTCTTCTTTTCAAAAAGCTCGCTCAAGCACTTACCATAAATGCCACGACGAAGCCGCCGATTCTCCTTAACGGAGTCAGACAGCTGGGCTCGAACATCCTTTAGTTCCTCACCCAGTTGGGTGTTGGCATCTTGGAGATTATTTTTCTCTTGCCTCACCCTTGTAAGCACATTGTCGCCAGCCTTTAACCGGCGCAGGAGATGTTGCTTGCCCGGATCTAGTCCGGCGCCATCTGCAATATTATTGTCAGACTTATACACACGCCGCACTTCACAAACTACTTATCTTTCGAAGTATATATTACCGGAGGGGGTCTCTGTGGCTCCCCCTATGGCGGCTAGTGCGGCCTCAAGCTGGGCCTTGCACTCTTCAAGCTTGTGAGACAGTCAGGTATTCTTTTCCATAAGATCCTGCATAACAAATGATCCTTAAATCAGTTCTCCTAACTATTTTAAGTCTCGGGGGCTACTGGCATACATAACTATCAAATCTCCTCACCCGTATGTCCTTTACATACTGCTCCGTGGCTCTGGCTAGACCATCTTGAGCGGCACGAAGGTGCACGTCTCCCGAATTGAAGGCGTTCAATGCCTCTTGGGAGAAACATGTGTCACGAAGAACTGTCCGGCGACGCCTGTGATTCATGGCACTCTCCACCTCGGAGTTGGTGGCGGACAATCTGTCGGCATCCTCTGTCGGAGGAGCATCCAACGCACGCCTCGTGTTCACCTCCGCTTACGGACCCGGCGTTGGAGCCTGGCTGGCTGAGGCTCGATTGGCCATCTCTCCGGACACAGTCCGACGAGCGCTCTTTTTCCTGAAAGGAGCACCAACGTTAATATACCTATCCCGGGAAAATGGTGACACGCCTTACCGTTGTGGTTGCGTTTCAATCCAGACCGCACTTCTTTTTAGCCTGCGTGAACGTGCTGCCCCTTGTTGGCTAGCCGCCGCGGGCTCGGCCTCCCGCCTCGAAGGCACCCCCCTGCGAAACACCATTGATATACAATGATAAAAAATAAGCACGGATGTGTCATTATCAAAGTACTGGGGCTTCGGTCTCAGTTACCTGTGAGGCTGGAAGTATTCCGGGGTAATCGGCCGTAATGGCGACCAAGGCATTATCGATGCTTAGTTGGTGAAATACCCCATCAATCAACTCCACCAATACGTCCGGATCCTCTTGGGAGGCCGGATCGAGGAACCGTTCTGGATCCTCGGGTTGCGGAGGCGGGCTGTTTATATCTTTTACGGCCCGACACAGTTCCTTTGTCGAACTCACAAAATGAGATATATAACCATGGGAGTACGGATCGGATGTGCGAAAAAGGAGATGTTCGCTTACCCAGCTTCGAGGATTGTTCATAAAAAATCTGTTCAATGGACTTACGCGGAGAAAATCCTCCTCTTCCCCCTTGTACAGCACGGACAAGATCTTCACCAGATCGGCGACTGATCCCGGCCCCGTACGGCCGTGACGGGTGGCATCATCCTCCCCGTTGAAATCCCACATGGGGTGGCCCCTATACTGGAGCGGCTGCACCCCCCGCATAATGCATGTGGCCATAACACCGATCATGGTCAGTCTGGAATGAGCTAGCAACCTTATTCGGCTCATCAGGTAAAGGACGTCCATGTCGCTGTCCCTCTGGGGGCTCCGTGGATGCCAACTTAGGCGTTTCTTCAAGGGAGCATTACTGAACTCTGGGAGGCCGGTCCGAACGGGATCCGGTAGCGGGGCGTCTTCTATATAAAACCATTCCAAAGGCCAGTCTTCGGACGCCTTCTTCGGGGTTCCGGATAGATATCCGGTCTCGGCGACGCGCCATAGCTTGGCTCCGCCCACTTGATATACCGACCCCTCATGAGAACGGGGTACGAGGCAGAATAATCTCTTCCACAGCGCAAAATGAGCCTCGACGCCCAAAAATAGTTTGCAAAGGGCCACGAAGTCCGCGACGTGCAGAATGGAGGCAGGCGTAAGGTGGTGCAGCTGGAGGCCATAGAACTCCAGGAGCCCCCGGAGAAACGGATGTATTGGAAATCCGAGTCCTCTTATCAGATAGGAGACAAAGCATACCCACTCTCCTTTGGAAGGATCGGGGACGCTCTCCGCTTGCTTTCCGCCCTTATAGGTGGCGAGTCCGACTCGAACCGGAACCATGAAGGCTGGGGGAAGAAATCCCTTGGTTTGGAGCGTCGCTAGCTTGCTATGCGGGACTGAGCATCTCTCCCAATCCCCAGGCTGGGGGCTGGGAGCGCGAGAGGAGGAGCCGCGTCGACTGTCCATGATAGAATGGATTTTTTTGTCAGAGGCGCTCCGATGAAGCTTGCGAAGGGGGGATGGTGTGATCCGGATCTAGATCCTCGTCTCTTTTTATAGGCGGCTCATTTGCGCAGCTAGGGGGGAAAGTGTAAAAATACCCTGTCTTTTCGCATTCATTCGACACGTGGAAGATGGCCATTATTGGGCATGGAAGCCAAGGAGCGCAGCATTTATCAGAAGCCGAACACTATTCGACAAGTATATGGAATTTGGAGAAGAACCCGCCTCGAAATGCCGAAGACAATCTACACGCCGGACTCGTCGTCGTTGAGGCCTGGTTCGGGGGCTACTGAGGGAGTCCTGGATTAGGGGGTGTCCGTATAGCCGAAATATCACCGTTGGCCGGACTCCTGGACTATGAAGATACAAGATTGAAGACTTCGTCCCGTGTCCGGATGGGACTTTCCTTGGCATGGAAGGCAAGCTTGGCGATACGGATATGTAGATCTCCTACCATTGTAACCGAATCTATGTAACCCTAACCCTCTCCGGTGTCTATATAAACCGGAGGGTTTTAGTCCGTAGGACGAACAACAATCATACCATAGGCTAGCTTCTAGGGTTTAGCCTCTTTGATCTCATGGTAGATCTACTCTTGTACTACCCATATCATCAATATTAATCAAGCAGGAGTAGGGTTTTACCTCCATCGAGAGGGCCCGAACCTGGGTAAAAACATCGTGTCCCTTGTCTCATGTTACCATTCGCCTAGACGCACAATTCGGGACCCCCTACCCGAGATCCGCCGGTTTTGACACCGATAGTGAGGTTTACCTTAATACTTCTTTTGTAGTTGCGGATGCTTGCAATAGGGGTTAGTCATAAGTGGGATGCTTGTCCAAGAAACGGCAGCACCCAAGCACCGGTCCACCCACATATCAAATTATCAAAGTAACGAACGCGAATCATATGAGCGTGATGAAAACTAGCTTGACGATAATTCCCATGTGTCCTCGGGAGCGCTTTTCTCATTATAAGAAATTGTCCACGCTTGTCCTTTGCTACAAAAAGGATTAGGCCACCTTGCTGCACTTTATTTACTTTCATTGCTTATTACCTGTTACAAATTATCTCATCACAAAACTATCTGTTACCTACTATTTAAGTGCTTGCAGAGAATACCTTACTGAAAACCGCTTGTCATTTCCTTCTGCTCCTTGTTGGGTTCGACAATCCTTCTTGCTACGTCTTGAGCTTGCGTTGGTTTTCCTTGAAGAGGAAAGGGTGATGCAGCAAAGTAGCGTAAGTATTTCTGTCACGCCCAATATGCGACCCTATCCAAAAGGAACTCGAAGGTCCCACCAAGGATAGACCCGCATATTGGAACGCTTTTGCAAGGTGGATATCATTACATCAACATTACATAATAGATGGGGATACATACATAAGGCATACAATGCCACATGAATACATCAATATAACATACAAGAAAAAACATCCGACTACGGATGAATCATAAACAGGAACTCAAACAATATCCACCCTGCTAGCCCAGGCTGCCGACCTGGAACCTATCCCCCGATCGAAGAAGAAGCAGAAGAAGACTCAACGCAAGCAAAGCATCGCTCTCGCGTCATGATCATCGCATAACCTGTACCTGCAACTGTTGTTGTAGTAATCTGTGAGCCACGAGGACTCAGCAATCCCATTACCATGGGTATCAAGACTAGCAAAGCTTAATAGGAAAGGAAGCGGTAAAGTGGTGAGGCTGCAGCAGCGACTAAGCATGATATGGTGGCTAACATACGCAAATAAGAGCGAGAAGAGAACAAGCGGAACGGTCGTGAAGCTAGCAATGATCGAGAAGTGATCCTGAACTCCTACTTACGTCAAACATAACCCAGAAACCGTGTTCACTTGCCGGACTCCGCCGAGAAGAGACCATCACGGCTACACACACGGTTGATGCATTTTAATTCGTATCTGGTGTCAAGTTGTCTACAACCGGACATTAACAAATTCCCATCTGCCTATAACCGCAGGCACGGCTTTCGAAAGATTGTACCCTGCAGGGGTGTCCCAACTTAGCCCATGATAAGCTCTCGCGATCAACGAAGGATAAACCTTCTCCCAGGAAGGCCCGATCAGACTCGGAATCCCGGTTTACAAGACATTTCGACAATGGTAAAACAAGACCAGCAAAGCCGCCCGATGCGCCGACAATCCCGATAGGAGCTACACATATCTCGCTCTCAGGGCAACACCGGATGAGACATCCTACGAGTAAAACCAAACCTCGAGTTTCCCCGAGGGGGCCCCGCAGTCTACTCGGTTCGGAATAACACTTAGACAAGCACTGGCCCGGGGGGGCTAAAATAAAGATGACCCTCGGGTTGGCCGACCCAAGGGAAAAGTAGGTGGTGGTGATGCAAATGGTAAAACCAAGGTTGGGCCTTGCTGGAGGAGTTTTATTCAAAGAGAACTGTCAAGGGGGTCCCATAAATCACCCGACCACGTAAGGAACGCAAAATCCGGGAACATAACACCAGTATGACGGAAACTAGGGCGGCAAGAGTGGAACAAAACACCAGGCAAAAGGCCGAGTCTTCCACCCTTTACCAAGTATATAGATGCATTAAATAATATAAGAGATATTGTGATATCCCAACATAAATCCTGTCCACCATGGAGCAATCTTCAACTTCACCTGCAACTAGCAACGCTATAAGAGGGCTGAGCAAAGCGGTAACATAGCCAAGCAACGGTTTGCATAGGAAAGGTGTCAAAGGTTAGAGGTTCATGGCAATATGGGAGGCTTGATAAACAAGTGATAGGTAGCACAACATAGCAATAGAACGAAGCAACTAGCATAGCAATGATAGTAGTGAGATCCAGGGTAACGGTCATCTTGCCTGAAATCCCGCAAGGAAGAAGAACGAGTCCATGAAGAAGACGAACGGATGAAGCCGAAACAACCGTAGACGAACGAATCCTCACGATCGCAACGAAACAGGAACTAACAAGAAGAAGCACCCAACATGGTAAACACACCACACATGAACAAGGCATGATGCACAACCAAGCATGATGCATGACAACACTACATGAAGCTACTCATGGCAAGAGATGATGCAAACAAGAGCAACACATCAAGGCAAGTTTAAATGAGGCCGGGAACAACATATAACAATTCCGGTAAGTCCTCATATGCAAATTTCGAAATTGGTCCAGATCTGAATAAACATTATGTTCAAGTTTTTAAACAGCAAGTTAAGATGCACCAAGATGATCTACGCGAGATTCTACTCAAGTTACATATAAAGTTCATTTAATTCGGAGCTACGGCCTAGAAGATATGAGCAAAACAAGTTAAACATGGCATTGATGCAAAATGCACCCAAACATCAAGCAAACACCTCAAAACAAGGATGCAACATGATAACATGAAACGACATGCAAAATCAAGCAAGTTTCATATAGAGCACACTCAAAACGGAGCAACGGTTCAACACACACACACTATACAAGTCATAACAACAATCTATCCATAACAGCAACTAGGCATATTACAAGCATCAAAACAACATGCTACAGCATCTCAACATAAGAACAAAAGGCATGGGCATGATGTACAGGTAAAGCATAACAAAACATGAATGCTGAGCTAACTCCAGAAATCACTAGATCATGCTCAAAAGAACATGGGAAGATTGCAAATAATAACAGTTTCAGGTTTATCAAGAAATAACATCAGGTTGCAATGTTCAGAGCTATCAAACAACATGTTACAGGAACTTAACATGGCAAACAAAGGCATGGCATGAACCTACTAAACCCATAGAACAATAGTCCCTTACTGATCATTAGCCAAAAAGGATCAGAAGATATGATGGCACCCATGTAAACATAGCAAGTTATATTACAGATTCAAACATGGCAGGAACAACAATAAGTAGGCATGTTGGTGAGCTTGAACCACTCACCACAGAGCAATACATGGCATGGCAATGCAACCAACAGTAATAATACATGTTTATGAAGCTATACATGGCAAGAGCAAGTTCATAGGGTGCATGGATCACTAACAATAAGCATGGAAGCAACTGAACTTAATGTAAACAGGCTGACAGCAACATTATTTAGCAACTTTGGAGCAAGATAATAATAAGCTACAGCAGGCTATAAATGCAACCAGGGGCATGAATGGAAAGAGCATGACATGTAGAACAAAACATATTTAGTGAATATCTCCAGATTATGCATAGAATGACTTGTAGCAGCAGGTTTACATGGCATAAAAATAACAGCAGAACAGGGACTGGAATCAGCAACAGCAAGTACCCTACTTAGCAAGCTCGATGCACTCAACACACAAATCACAAAAATACATGGATAGCACCTATGGAAAGATGGCATGGCATAGATCAAAACACATGTAGACATCAACCTCATAGGATGCACACATCAATCATGGCAAAAATGACAAATGAGCATGTTATAACAGTTTCAGCAGATTAACATCACTTAGCACTCTTCCAACAGCATTTCGGGCATCAAGATGAGCTCAAATGAAAATGATGCAATGGAATGAAATGAAGTACTCGATGAGACGAACAATTTGACATATTACACGCACGAAATGGAGCTACGGATGCGGAGATATAGCAGGTCAAACATGACATGATTATGTCAGACATCTGGGACTTAGAGGATTTCGGGGGGAAAGTCAACCTGCGGGCACGGATGCCGAGGCAGCGTGGATCTCGCCGGAGACGGCTTGGAGGAGGCCGGAGATGTCGGGGATGCCCGGATCCGGCGACGGCGGGGACGGGGGTCGCTGGAGGAGGCGTGGAGGCGGGGCAGGGCATGGCCGGCGGCGCGGTCGCGGGCGACGGCCGGGCGCGCAGCAGCGGCGCGGCGAGCAGGCGCGGCGGCGGGAGCCGGGAGGCGGCGGGGCGCGGGAGGGCGGTGCCGGCGGCCACGGGACGCGGGAGGGCGGCTCGGTCGCCCGGCCGGCGAGGGGCGGCGCAGGGCCGGCCGGGGACGGGCGGCGCTGGTGGCGGGGAGCGGGGTCCGCGGGCGGCGGAGGACCAAGCGGCGGCAGCGGAGTGCTCGGCGGCGGAGCGGGCGAGGCGAGCGTGGCTCGGGCCCAGCGCGGGCGCGGGCGGGCCGGCCGTGGGCCGGGCGGGCCGCGGCGGCGCGGGGAGCTGCGGGTGACGTGGCGGACGCGGATTGGACGAGGGGGCGCGGGGCGGATGTGTCCGGCGAGGTGCGGACGCATCCGGTGGCGGCGGAGGGCGATTTTTAGGGTTTCGGGAGGAATCATCCGTGAATTTCGGGGGGAGGCACATATATATAGGTAGAGGGAGCTAGGAGAGTCCAAATGAGGTGCGATTTTCACCCACACGATCGTGATCGAATGACCGAGAGCATGGAGGGGAGTTAGATGGGTTTTGGGCCACTTTGGAAGGGGTGTTGGGCTGCAACTCAAAGAGGGCTTTACGGTTACCCGGTTAACCGTTGGAGTATCAAACGACCTCCAAATGGCACGAAACTTGACAGGCGGTCTACCGGTGCTATACCAAAGCCGCTTGGCAAACCTCGGGCCATTTCGAGAAACTTTAATACCCACACACGAAGAGAGGCAAGAAGGGGACGCCGGATGACATAGGAGTGCCGGATTGCAAAACGAACAACGGGGAAAAGGCTCGGATGCATGAGATGAACACGTATGCAAAATGAAATGCACATGATGACATGATAAAATGCAACACGCAAGCAAATGACATGGCAACGATGACGAATAACTGGCGGACACCTGGTGCATCGGATCCGGGGCGTTACAATTTCCCTCAGTTGTTGAGAACCAAGGTATCAATCTAGTAGGAGGCTCCTCAGAAGTCCCACGTACCTACACAAACAAACAAGAACTCGCAACCAACGCAATAAAGGGGTTGTCAATCCCTTCACAGCCACTTGCGAAAGTGAGATCTGATAGAGATAATACGATAAGATAAATATATTTTTGGTATTTTTATGATATAGATTGGAAAAGTAAAGATGCAAATAAAAGTAGATTGAAAGCTTATATGATAAAATATAGACCCGGGGGCCATAGGTTTCACTAGTGGCTTCTCTCAAGATAGCATAAGTATTACGGTGGGCGAACAAATTACTGTCGAGCAATTGATAGAAAAGCGAATAATTATGAGATTATCTAGGCATGATCATGTATATTGGCATCACGTCCGTGACAAGTAGACCGACTCCTGCCTGCATCTACTACTATTACTCCACACATCGACCGCTATCCAGCATGCATCCAGAGTATTAAGTTCATAAAGAACAGAGTAGCGCATTAAGAAAGATAAAATGATGTAGAGGGATAAACTCATGCAGTATGATATAAACCCCATCTTTTTATCCTCGATGGCAACAATACAATACGTGCCTTGCTGCCCCTGCTGTCACTGGGAAAGGACACTGCAAGATTGAACCCAAAGCTAAGCACTTCTCCCATTGCAAGAAAGATAAATCTAGTAGGCCAAACCAAACTGATAGTTCAAAGAGACTTGCAAAGATAACTTAATCACACATAAAAGAATTCAGAGAAGATTCAAATGTTTCTCATAGATAAACTTGATCATAAACCCACAATTCATCGGATCTCGACAAACACACCGCAAAAAGAGTTACATCGAATAGATCTCCAAGAAGATCAAGGAGAACTTTGTATTGAGATTCAAAGAGAGAGAAGAAGCCATCTAGCTAATAACTATGGACCCGAAGGTCTGTGGTAAACTACCCACAACTCATTGGAAGGGCTATGGTGTTGATGTAGAAACCCTCCATGGTCGATTCCCCCTCCGGCGGAGCACCGACGAAGGCTCCAAGATGGGATCTCGCGGATACAGAAGGTTATGGCAGTGGAAATAGTTTTTCGTGGTGCTCTTCGATGGTTTCAGGGTACGTGGGTATATATAGGAGGAAGAAGTAGGTCGGTGGACGCTCGAGGGGCCCACGAGGGTGGGGGGCGCGCCCACCTGTAGGGGCGTGCCGGGCACCCTTGTGGCCGCCTCCTCTGTTGCTTGACGTCCACTCCAAGTCCCCTGGATCACGTTTGTTTTAAAAAGATCGCTCCGGAAGGTTTCATTCCGTTTGGACTCCATTTGGTATTCCTTTTCTTCAAAACACTGAAATAGGCAAAAAAAATGGCAATTCGGGCTGGGCCTCCTGTTAGTAGGTTAGTCCCAAAAATGTTATAGAAGTGTAAAGTAAATCCCATAAACATCCAAAACGGGTAATATAATAGCATGGAAAAATCAAAAAATATAGATACGTTGGAGACGTATCAAGACGCGGTGTGAAGCGAGTGCCTGGGCACCGCCGAGGATGCAGGCGATCGCGCGAGGCTCTTGGAAGCCCCCAGCCCCATCATCCCGATGGTTGTCGTTGTTCTTTCTTGGTGGCGGCTGTAGTGGAGGAAGGCCAACGCTTCCCTGAGGATGGGCCTCATGAGGCTGGTCATGCCATGGGCCCTCGCGAGGCTCATCGCAGTAGTGGTTCTCGCGCGGCTGGTCGCACCAGTCTTGACGGGGGTCGTGGCTGTCCCAGCGGCCTCCTCCACGACCATAGCCTCGGTCATTGTGCTCGGGGCGGCGGCCCAGGCGCTCGTCGTGGATCACCCTGAGGTCCTAGCAGTCGTTTGTGTTGTGGGTGTGGACGTTGTGGAAGACGCAGTACGGGCGGTTGTCCTTGGCCGGTTCATCACGATCACGACGCGCTTCTGCTCAGGCTCCGCCGCCCGCATGGTGGGGCCCTTGCGCTTAGCCTCCTTAGCCTTGGCCTTCTTGTCTTCGGGATTGGCCTCAGGGTTCTTGAGGAGGGAGAGGAGGCCTTCTTCAGCCCTCGTGCACTTGTCAGCCAGGTTGAACAGCTCCAGGGCTGAGCAAAGGTCATCATGCATGGTGAGCTCCTCGCTCATCTTGACGTCGGTTATGCCCTCTATAAATGCGAAGATGATGGCCTCGTCGGATGCCTTCATGACCTTGAGGATGACTTGGTTGAAGCGCTGCATGTACTTCCGGAGCACTACTAGGGAAAACCCTAGTAGTAGCACTTGTTTTTGAGCTAGTAGTAGCACTTGTGCAAGCTCTACCACTACGATGCTACAACTAACTAGTAGCAGTAGTGCTGGACGGGCACGCTACTGCTATACCTAGTTAGCAGTAGCGCTTTCCTATGGTAAGTGCTACTGATATTACTAAGTAGTATTAGCGCTTCTTCTAAAAAGCTTTGCTGCTAACTTTTTCTGTTTAAAAATATAGCTTATATTCGTTATGGTTTTATATACAGTACTTTCATCATATGATTTTATGACCATGATTAGTTATTATATATAACATTGGGTGAAATGAACGTGGAGTGGCTAGATTCAAGTGGAGGCAACATGTGGTGCATGTCGAAAGTACTACTAATCCAAACTTGATCTAGTTTGGATTAGTAGTACTTTCGATGTGCACCACATGTTGCCTCCACTTGAATCTAATCCATGTTCATTTCACCTACTGATATATATATATATATATATATATATATATATATATATAATAACTCATCATGCTCATATAACAACTTAGCATCATGCATCATCGATCATAATAATAAATAACTCATCATTGGTATCATAATAACAAGTCATACTCATCATCATCGATCATACAACTTCTACTCGATACCACATCATCATCATAGTCATCTAACCAATCCTACTTAGTTATTCTTAGCACATGATCATGAGTATTAGCTAGGACCTACTACTACCTTCTCCTAGGTAAAATAGCATAAAACAAGATAGCCCCTGACTCTCCATTATGGAGAATGGAGGTTATCCTGTCTCCAATTCTTGCCTTTCGCACAATCTTGCTTCCAAGAACCCCTTACGATTGTCCATACATTTTTTCCATTCTTTGATTACCATGTGTTCACCAGTTTTAGAAATCCGATATGGACATGTGAGACTCGTAGGATGACCTGGTTGTATGTTCAAAACATCAAGGCGACCATTCTGATACATCAAATGAGGCACACAATCCATCGGGATTTTCTGTTGGAAAACATAGTAATAACTTCGTAGTTAGAAATGTAGTTCAGTTTTAGAAGTATGCAAAAGATGCACAGATGTTGTAATAGTAAAAAAATCTTACGAGGGTATCTCCATGGAAGTTATAGTTGTTCAACACGTGCACTAGTGGCACGTATTGACCATAACGTGGAGGAGTTTATAATAGGCATTGTACTTCTCAAGGTCAGTACAATATGCGACCAGATGATTTTTCTCCTGATAAGTTAACTCAGAGCCATTGGTGTAGTAGGTTCTGTCAACCATCTTCCGCACATTCTTTGAAGAATGAAAATAAGCTATCAATGGAAATAAGCTGTCAACTATTTTGAAATAAACAATATAAATTACTTAATAACTATGTTTGAGAAACTCACATGGTGGTAGAATTGGAGGCGTATCAACAAGGACCCAAATGTCCAAATTGACTACCTCGATGTCAGGATCACCAAGATCCATGTTGACAAACATACCCTCTTGAAAATCATACATCTTGCAAAGTGCTTCCCAACCTAGGCAACCAAAATGGCATACGCTCTCATAATTATATAGATTTACCTCAAAATCCATACCATGATGGGTCCTTAGGTTAGTTTTCTTTGTTTCATTCCTCTCATGATCTTCAAAACCCATCCTCTCCAAGACATAGCATCTTGCATGGCATGGGATAAGCTAGTCGAATTGTAAAAGACGAAAATTACACGTTGAAGTATTATAAGTCGAGCTTAATTACGAAAAAAACACTTTGCATCGTAGCTTACCGTATCACAATCGAAGGCCTCCTCGAGCTTAATGCTGAAGCGCCGACCTTCTACCAAGTGAGGCCTGTCGCAGAAACCTCGATTGTCGCCGCACCAGGAGCACTCCCCGGGACCTTCTTCGTCCGACGACATTTCCTATGTTCATAATTCAAATATTAAACTTGTACAATTAAATATATGTTCTATAAAAACTAAATTAGATCATTATTATTCATCATGGGTTGACTATCGGTCTATCGAGTCTTTTCTTGAAAACTCTCAGCTCATGTGGTGTATATATTCGACCGTCGGTGATGGTAGCTCCTCCTTTCGTTCCCGAGTGCATTACACCAAATTGTCTAGCACACGGGAACGAAGGAGAAGCTACCCCCACGACAACAGTCAGGATTCTTCGTCCTCTCATATATGGTGGAGACTCTCCCTCACTGATTCCTCTCTGACATTTGCGACTGTCGGTGATGGTCTTTACTCCTCCTTCCCCTAGTGCATAACAAAGGTCTAGCACCCAGAGAAGAAGGAGAAATTACCCCCACGACAATAGTCGGGATTCTTCGTCCTCTCATATATGGTGGAGCCTCGACAGACTTAAAGTCAACCCAAAATATCGTTTAATTATTTTTCTAGAAAATCTAGGCCACTCGATATTTCCTACATATTCTAGCATAAGTCATGCCAGAATTCACCGAAAAATCCGGCATGACCTTTGCTAGAAAAGGACATATCGAGCGCCTAAAATTTGCCGGAACGGAAATTAATCAACACTCTAGCAAAACATAGGCCACTCGGAGGTGTAACCTGCAAACATGACCGGCCAATGGGCAAGCACATATCCTATTTGAGCAACACAAGATATACATGTTTATATCTACATCATATGAGCATTCCAACTTGATGGACTAGTTTCCAATTTAAGCATACAATAAGCAGGGTTTCATACTACATTATTCTAAGATTAAACACCTAAAACACCTAAATTAAATTAACAACATGGGGTGGCTGGTCTCACCTCGATCGAGGTCGGAGGGGGTCGGTGACGGGGACGGCGACGGGGATGATGCAGGGGCTCCTTGATTTCTGCAAAAACAAAATATAAACAAAAACATTATTATCATCATCTTAGGACTTAGTGAAACTCCATAAGCTACATTTAATTATTCTATTCAAATTTACTTATAATTTCCTATTCTATTCAAATTTTCTAAAAAAATTCTATTCTATTCAAAAGACCTACATTTACTTATAATTTCCTATTCTATTCAAAAGACCTACATTTACTTATTCCAATTATTCTATTCAAATCTACTAAAAACAAAAACTAAAACCTATTTACAGAAAGGGGGAGGAGGAGTGTGGGAGGAGGCCACGAGGAGGGGTAGGAGGAGGAGGAGAGAGCTGGAGGGGGAGGAGGAGAGAGGAGGGAGGACGAGGGAGGAGGAGGAGAGAGCAGGAGAAGGAGGAGGGAGGAGGAGGAGGAGGAGGGGGCCACCGGAGAGGGAGGAGGAGGGGGCTGCCGGCAAAGAGGGAGGAGGAAGAGGGGGCCGCCGACGCCGAAGAGGAAGGAGAAGGAGGAGGAGGAGGAGGAGGGAGGGATCGACCTTGGGGTGGAGGAGGAGGACGGCGATGGCGGCGGCGACGTTGGCGAGGGTGACGGAGGCGGCTGGCGACGGACGAGAGTGTGCGGGGGAGAGTGAGAGGACGCGCGCGGGCCGGTTATTTGGACAAGGGCCCTTAGTGGTACGCTTGTCTCTAAAAAGCACTACTGCTAACATCTCTAGCAGTAGCGCTTTCTGAAGAAAAGTGCTACTGCTACAGATTTTAGCAGTAGCGCTTTCTGAAGAAAGGCACTACTTATAAGACTAAGAATGTAAAAAAACAAAAATACATTGGTCTTCAATGATCTTTTTGTGTATAATCTAAATTGGTATTCTAGCATAGTTCAGTCCCCGATTTAAGAACCGACGAAGACTCCTATTGCAGCCACAGATCCTACACATAGAGTTCAATGAAGACCAAGTGGTTGTGATGGTTTGAGAAGCACCATATTTAAGGTGGTAAAAATTCTGTTCGCGGAGCGAGGTGGGACTAAACTTTGGCCTAGGAGAGGGGACTGAACTTATCAGTAGCGCTGGTCGGGGAAAGAGCGCTATTGCTAAGATGCATAGTAGTTGCACTAGCTAAACATGAGCGCTACCACTATCCCTAGCATACCTGGAACGGTTTGTCAATTGTAGTAGTAGCGCATTTTATAGGCTCAGCGCTGCTACTATGATCATAGTAGCAGCACCGTGCTGCGCAAGCGCTACTGCTATGTAGCAGCAGCGCTTTCCTTGAGCAAGCACTATTGGTGAGCCCCTGTGTATAAGCATTTCCCTAGTAGTGGAGGGTCTTTCCTGGCTGCTGCTTCACGCGCCACAGGTCATTAACGGTGAGGGCGTGGTCGCGGGTCGCTTGGAAGTTGGCGATGAAACGCTTGCAGAGCTTGTCCCATGCGGAGATGGATCCTTCAGCGAGGTTCATGATCCAGGAACACGCGCCATCCTTGAGGGCCAAGGGGAACCAGTTCGCCATGACCTAGTCGTTGCTGTTCGCCGCTTCGATGCTCAGCGCGTAGAGCTAGAGGAACTCCGCGTGGTCATGGGTGCCATCATAGCGCGGGGGCAGGTCAGGCTTGAACTTGACCGGCCAGACGACGCGGCGTAGCTCATGAGAGAAGGCAAGGTAGCCCGCCGCACTCACAGGCATGACCCGTGCAAGAGGGGCATGGTCTTGACACCCAGGCGGGGCGGCTTCCAGCGTGGGCCGGTCCTGACGTTGGCGCGGTGGCGCGGGGAGCGAACACACGTCATACTGCGGCTGTTGCACCACTTGACAGCTGGCCTCGTCCCGCACTAGAGCCGGGGCCACGCGCGGCGGGTCATACCGACGCGCATCGCACCCTGGATCGATGTCGGCGCTGCGCCGAGGCGGAGGTGGAGGAGCGTCGTGCGCCACTTTGCCCGCGCGGGACGGTGGAGGACGGAGCGAATAGGAGGGTGTCGGGCCTTGCCGGCGGTGTTGAGGAGCTCGGTGATGCGACCCAGCCATGCGTCGTAGCCCTCGTTGGCAGGGCGGTAGCACAACAGTTCCTGCGCCATGTGAAGCGCGACCTGCGCGTTCGTCAACCCGCCGTGAGCATGGGAAGACGACATCATGACAGGGGTGAACGAAGGCGTGGCGGTGTGGCTGTCACGCGGCACGGAAGGAGGCAGCAAAGAATCCTGTTGCGTGTGAGCGGTAGGGTCAGTGGCGGTGTTGACCAGCGGGGAAGCGGAGCGATGAGGGGCGCTGCGGCCCACCGGGGCCGTCTAAGCGACGCGAGCGGCCCGGCGCTCGACGCGGACACGAGGAGCTTGAGCCATGGGCACGGCGGAGCGAGAACTGAGCGCGGTTGATGAAGGGACGGAGCTTCGACATGCCCCTACCCGGCATGCCAAATGTCGGAATCGGGGATCCGCAAACCCAATAAGGTTCAAGCTCTAGGGCGTGTTCGAAGAACCTCGCTTCACCAGGAAGCTTTGCTCGCTACGCCCAAGGCTCGATCCCACCGTGCACGCGTGATTGCTGAGAAGGAAATAACATAGAGATTTACCCAGGTCCAGGCCACCTTGCGGTGTGAGACCCTACTCTTGCTTTTGTTAGATTGGCCTCACGAGGAGGTGGTGGATGAACTAATACAGTGGGTCAGCAGCTGATACGTCCATTTTGCATCATGCTTTTAGATCAATATTTATTGCATTATGGGCTGTTATTACACATTATATCTCAATACTTATGGCTATTCTCCCTTATTTTACAAGGTTTACCATAAAGAGGGGGAATGCCGGCAGCTGGAATTCTGGCTGGAAAATAAGCAAACATTGGAAACCTATTCTGCACTACCCCAAAAGTCCTGAAACTCCACGAAACATTTTTTTGGATTTAATAAGAATTATTGAGCGAAAGAAATACATCAGGGGGCCCACACCCTGGCCAAGAGGGTGGGGGCGCGCCCCCTGTCTCCTGGACCCCTGGTGGCCCCCCGATGTCCATCTTCTGCTGTATGAGGGCTTTTACCCTGGAAAAAATCATGGGCAAGCTTACGGGACGAAACTCCGCCGCCACGAGGCGGAATCTTGGCGGAACCAATCTAGGGCTCCGGCAGAGCTATTCTGCCGGGGACACTTCCCTCCAGGAGGGGGAAATCATCACCATCGTCATCACCAACGATCCTCTCACCGGGAGGGGGTCAATCTCCATCAACATCTTCACCACCACCATCTCCTCTCAAAACCCTAGTTCATCTCTTGTATCCAATCTTGTATCAAAACCACAAATTGGTACCTGTGGGTTGCTAGTAGTGTTGATTACTCCTTGTAGTTGATGCTAATTGATTTACTTGGTGGAAGATCATATGTTCAAATCCTTAATGCATGTTATTACTCCTATGATTATTAACATGAATATGCTTTGTGAGTAGTTACGTTTGTTCCTGAGGACATGGGTGAAGTCTTGCTATTAGTAGTCATGTGAATATGGTATTCATTCGATATTTTGATGAGATGTATGTTGTCTTTTCCTCTAGTGGTTTTATGTGAACGTCGACTACATGACACTTCACCATTATTTGGGCCTAGGGGAAGGCATTGGGAAGTAATAAGTAGATGATGGGTTGCTAGAGTGACAGAAGCTTAAACCCTAGTTTATGCGTTGCTTCGTTAGGGGATGATTTGGATCCGTGTGTCTAATGCTGTGGTTAGGTTTACCTTAATACTTCTTTTGTAGTTGCAGATGCTTGCAAAATAGGGGTTAATCATAAGTGGGATGATTGTCCAAGTAAGGGCAGTACCCAAGCACCGGTCCACCCACATATCAAATTGTCGAAGTACTGAACGCGAATCATATGAACATGATGAAAGCTAGCTTGACAATAATTCCCATGTGTCCTCAGGAGCTCCTTTCTCATTATAAGAAATTGTCCAGGCTTATCCTTTGCTACATAAAGGATTGGGCCACTTTCGGCGTCAAAACCGGCGGATCTCGGGTAGGGGGTCCCGAACTGTGCGTCTAGGCGGATGGTAACAGGAGACAAGGGACACGATGTTTTTACCCAGGTTCGGGCCCTCTCGATGGAGGTAAAACCCTACTCCTGCTTGATTAATATTGATGATATGGATAGTACAAGAGTAGATCTACCACGAGATCAAAGAGGCTAAACCCTAGAAGCTAGCCTATGGTATGATTGTTGTTCACCCTATGATTAATATTGATGATATAGACACCAGAGAGGGTTAGGGTTACACAGAGTCGGTTACAATGGTAGGAGATCTACATATCCGTATTGCCAAGCCTGCCTTCCACGCCAAGGAAAGTCCCATCCGGACACAGGACGAAGTCTTCAATCTTGTATCTTCATAGTCCAGGAGTCCGGTCAATGGTGATAGTTCGGCTATCCGGACACACCCTAATCCAGGACTCCCTCAGTAGCCCCTAAACCAGGCTTCAATGACGACGAGTCCGGCGCGCATATTGTCTTTGGCATTGCAAGGCGGGTTCCTGCTCCGAATACTT
Organism: Triticum timopheevii; assembly: GCA_963921465.1. Lineage (NCBI taxonomy): Eukaryota > Viridiplantae > Streptophyta > Magnoliopsida > Poales > Poaceae > Triticum > Triticum timopheevii. The sequence goes on along the minus strand of OY997268.1, from coordinate 571,801,752 downwards.
CATAGAAGATTTTCAACACAAGGATAGTGTCCGGCTCTGCAAAATAAGTTCCACATACCACCATAGAGAGAATAATCTTTACACAAATTCAATCTGCTGACATATTCTGCGGCGTGACGTCACACCACGGCCAAGCCTTTATTGGAATCGTTTTTACTGTCCCACCTCAGCGTGTTTAGCGAGGCGGTTTCCTTGGCACGTCTTGTCAAAGCAGAGATCGTGTTCCCTTATTCCGGGATTCTCATCAATACGGGCATGGGTAATCCAACCGTGCCATTGATTATGGTGCTTGGGAGATAAGCAAGTTTTATCAGGCTGGTGGGGACACATAGTTTCGTCCGTCCATATAAGGGGATAAGGATCCACCTTTTCACCTACGCCTTCTTCCTCCTTTGCTCATCCATTTCCGCGCGCTCGAGCTCCAGCGCCCAAGTCCGCACATCCCTTCTCAACCTTCTTCAGCCATGTCCAGAGCGGGAGGCAAGTGGATGGTCTCCTCCGTAACGGAGGAACAAGTCAAAAAGCTGCGGAAGGCCGGACATCACGCATCGGCTCCCCGACAAGGGGCAGCCCCTCCCCACCCCCAGGCCCCATGAGAGGGTGGTGTTCCTCACGCACTTCCTCCGCGGACTAGGTTTTCCACTTCACCTATTTGTCTGGGGGCTCATGTTCTACTATGGCCTAGATTTCCACGATCTGGCCCCGAACTTCATCCTCAATATCTCGGCGTTCATCGTCGTGTGCGAGGCCTTTCTCTGCATCCAGCCCCACTTCGGCTTATGGCTGAAGACTTTTAATGTCAAGCCGAAGGTAGTGGGCGGCCGCCAAGCGGAGTGCGGAGGCGCCATGGTGGGCCGGATGGCCAACGTCCTATGGCTCGAGGGCTCCTTCATGGAGACAATAAAGGTGTGGCAACCGGGGTGGTTCTACATCACCGAGCCGCGACCCCTAATGGGCGGCGGCCCCCGAATTCCGATCTGGTTTCCCCACATGGCTCACCTCCTGGAAAGAGACGGGCCTAACATGGGGAGATTCGGAAGAGCTGACCGGACTTCAAACCTGCGTCCAAAAGCTGGTGAACAAGAATCTCAAGCTTGTCAACGTAGTCCAGGTCATGCTCATCCGCCGGATCCTCCCATGCCAACAACGGGCCTTCAAATTGTGGGAGTTTGATCCGGCACAACACCAAACCTTGAGCAAGCTCTTTGACACTATGTATGAAGATGCCTGGAAGGTGCTGTTTAAGGGCGCCGAGGCCCCTGCATCCGCTACCGAAGATCGCGGATTCAGCTCGCGGCGTCAGGCCAGCGAGGTAAGCTATTCTACCCTTTACGGGACTCTGGTTTTTCATAGTCTGACTCTATCTGGGATCTAAACTCCCTTACCTTTGATAGGACTGGCTGAAGACGTTTGGGCATGTTAACTGTCCGGCTCCTTTGCCAGAAGACCCAGCGGACGCCCTCTTGACGGAGCTGCTGGTTCCGGCACCTCACGTGGTGCCGGAGAAGAAGGCCAAGAAGAAGGCCACGGGAACTCGAAGGAGTGCCCGGCCCCAGGTGTTGTCGGACTTATCGTCCGACGATTCCAAGGCGGACTCCTCCCGTAAAGACAAGGAGGAGGAAAAAGAGGCCTCCCCCCAGCGGGGTGAGAGAAGAAAAGGAAGGCCGCCCCAGCTGGGGGGGCGGAGGGTCCAAGAAAGGAAGGACCCTTGCTCCAGACTTTTCCACCAACGCCGACGATGGCAGGAGTGGCCCTCGAGGGCCAAGCCCCTGGCGAGATTGTAAGTGTTCGGATTCCAGAATAACTCATGATTTTTCATTTGTTGTATAGTGTCTTCTAACGCCGAATACAACCATGTAGCCCGCCCAAGGACGAGCACCCCGCTTCGACGAGCGGCTCCCTGGATTCGTCAGATGTGAATAGTACTTCACTTCCGACCGCCTCCTCCCCTCGTGACATAGAAGACGCCTCGGTGGAGTCCCAAAAGAAGCCCAACTAGGAGGAGGTGGTCTTGGAGGCGCCACAAGGCGACCTCCCGAACTCCGGGCGCAAAGGGGGCAAAACCCCAGAGGGCTCTAAGTCCGGCCTGGGGCCGGACTCCGCACCGGAACCTTCGGTGGTTCCGGAGTTCGACGGGCGGTCCCTTCATAAGAAGGGCAAGACTGCGACGCCGGTGGCCTCCGTCCAACCGGAGGCACCGGATAGCTTGCTGGAGGCGCTTAATGGCGCCTCCATCGACGAGGCGCACCGCACTATCATGAGTGCGGTGACCCAGAAATTTCAGTCCGCCAAGAGCGGGCTGACTGAAGCCTGTACCAGCCTTCTAACAGGCTTTGAGGTAAGGTTTTAAGATATGTAAGAATATTACCGCATAGACAGTAGCCCCTGATGCTCAGTTTGGTGTTCGGAAAGAAAAGCCGAGCTGAGGTTCTAAAAAGATATACGCAGGAGTCTAACATAAATATGTCAATATGGGAATGCAGGGTGCGCTGCTGACCTATGCCGCACTGACTACGGAGGTCAATGCATTAAAGGAGAGCCTCGAGCGGTCCGAGAACGTGCTCGGCCTTGCCAAGAAGCAGCTCGAGGACAAGGAAGGTAAGTAATACCTTATTAAAGTAATACCTTATAGAAAGGATTTGGTTGCAAAAAATGACAAGAATAACGTCTGTATTGCAGGGGCCACGAACGAGGTGGCGACCCTGAAGGAAGCGGTGTCCAAGGCCGAAAACAGTGCGGCCGTGGAGCGCACCGAGCGAGAGAGGTAGGAGGCGTGGGTGGCGGAGGTGCGGCAAGAGCTCCAGGCTCTCGTGGAAAAACACGAGAGTTTGGAGCATGACTCGAAGACTCGAGAGTCCGAGCTTGCCTTGGCTCTTGAGAGTGCCAAAGCCGCTGAGGCCGAAGCCCAGAAGGACCTCCAGGAGATTGAGGCGATAAAAAAGATAGCGGCGGGTAAGGCATTCTTCACGCAAAGCAAGCATGTAAAAGTGAATTATCTGTTACTTACCCAAATTCGGAGCTCTCCAGGAGCGTTCGCAGATCTGCCCCGTAGTGTGTCCGATGCTGCCGCGTTCTGCCGAGCCGAGGAGGGGAGCTCGACAGAAAAGGTGTTCTGGTCTCAATATGCTGAGGCCAGACATCCGGTGCCCCTGAGCGACCAGCTGAAGCAGCTGGTCGAGCTCCACAAGGTGGCCGAACAGTCCATGAAGGGCCTCATAGTTCGACTGTAGCCTAAAGAAGCCATGCCTGGGAGCTACTTTGGTCTGGTGCGGCGGCTAGTGGACGCCTGTCCATGGATTGAAATCATCAAGCGCTCCATCTGCATTGAAGGTGCCCATCGGGCCCTTGCCCGTGCTAAAGTGCAGTGGGGCAAGATGGACGCCGAGAAGCTTGTGACGGACGCGCCACCGCCGGGTAAGGAGTATCGCAAGCCCGAGATGTACTATGAGGGCGTCCTGAAGGGTGCCCGCCTTATAGCGGGTGAATGCTCCAAAGATGTAATTTTTGAGTAGACTCGCATTTGTTATCCTGTACGCTGAAAACTTTGTTCATATGCGCTAAGCAATGCTTGTTAATTTAAAATATAACCTTCTGTGTGGCCGTTTATCAAATTTGAGAGATGGTGAGTCGTTGGCTTCAGCCCCCATGCCACGAGTGCTGGGGTGTTCGGGATACACTTGAGCGCTCTTGTTCCCATTCTTGGGTCCTTCGAGGGAGGCGTTCAACACAACGAACGAGGCAACCGGACTATAATGCTTGAACACTCTCACTTAGGCATAGAATTCTATAATTTTAAATTTCGGCGAAGCCCCTGGTATTCGGAAGACCGAGTTCGGGGCGCTATCCACGCCTTGGCTGGACAATGCCGACTCCTCGCTCTAAGCGGCATGAGTCTTTAGGGACCCGAAAAACCTCTCGAACAGCGATCGGCTCTCGCCCTATCATGACGGTCAGTTTTAGCTTTCTCCACTGAGGTGCTCAACCCAGCTCAACCGGGGCACAATCGCAGTGGTTCTCCCAGCTCTACCTTAGCCGATATAACGGAACGTAAGGTACCAAAACATGGGAGTCGGGCAAACCCAACTATTGACCCAAGACATGATTCGTAGCCGATGCATATAATGCTATAAGTTCGGGGTGCCGCACTTGTGAAAGTCTTCAGACTTATCACACCATGTTTTGGGGTACTTAAGCCCCTGGTGTATTGACCGTACCAAGTTGCACGGGTGCAACATGTCATAGATGAACATTTATAGAAAAAAAAGGAATGCAATAATAAGCAGAAGCTATGTATTGTTTATTCAAAAGATACTGCAATGAAGCAGAACGATACAAATAGTGCGATAAGCAAGGGATGGGACTATTTAACATGTCCCCCTCTAGGGGTAGGCTACGGGATGGTATGTAAAACAGGTATACTGCTCGTAATAGAGACCACCTGGACACTCGAGGTAGCTTTTCTGCTTCCCTGGCTACTGCATCGTGAGTTCGGCGATTCTACTGCCGGATAGGGCTTCTAGAAAATGGAGTCCTGAGAATAAGAAAAAAAAAGAATGACACAATTGGGAGCCCCTTGTGCGGTTGAGCCGCACTCTGGGCATGCCGTGGTCATGCCCCTCCCACTATGCCCATGGTATCTACAGAGCGTAGTTATGTACGCGTGGTACTGGTCTCGCGATTTCGCGAGGGCTGGGGTTGGGGACGCATTGCTACGCATGCTCGGAACATGCCAGGTGGTCTTGTTGTAGGTTACTCCGGGCGCGCTTGACGGTGTCCGGACGTTTAGTAGTCGGACTCGAGAATTGCCTTAAGAGGCTGCTTTGTACTTCCGCCGCGAGGGCCGTCGTATGCTCCTCTGTTCGGAGAGAGTGTTTAGTGTTTCCACTAACCGTGATTACTCCTTGAGGGCCTGGCATCTTGAGCTTGAGGTATGCGTAGTGTGGCACCACATTGAACTTTGCAAATGCGGTTCGTCCGAGCAGTGTGTGATAGCCGCTGCGGAACGGGACTATGTCGAAGATTAATTCCTCGCTTCGGAAGTTATCCGGGGATCCGAAGACCACTTCAAGTGTAATTGAGCCTGTACAGTTGGCCTCTACACCTGGTATGACGCCTTTAAAGGTCGTTTTTGTGGGTTTAATCCTTGAGGGGTCTATGCCCATTTTGCACATTGTATCCTGGTAAAGCAGGTTCAGGCTGCTGCCGCCGTCCATCAGGACTCTAGTGAGGTGAAATCCGTCAATGATTGGGTCAACAACCAATGCAGCGAATCCGCCGTGGCGGATGCTAGTGGGGTGGTCCCTTCGATCAAAAGTGATCGGGCAGGAGGGCCATGGGTTGAACTTTGAGGCGACTGGCTCCATCGCGTATACGTCCCTTAGTGCACGCTTCTGCTCCCTTTTGGGTATGTAGGTTACGTATATCATGTTCACTGTCCGCACTTGTGGGGGAAAGCCCTTCTGTCCTCTATTGTTCGGCGGCCGGGGCTCCTCCTCGTCATCGCTATGAAGCCCCTTGTCGTTGTTTTCGGCATTTAACTTGCCTGCCTGCTTGAATACCCAACAATCCCTGTAGGTGTGGTTGGCTGTTTTTTCGGGGGTGCCATGTATCTGGCACGAGCGATCAAGTACTCGGTCCAAATTGGACGGGCCCTGAGTATTTCTTTTGAACGGCTTTTTCCGCTGACCGGGTTTAGAGCCTCTGAATCCGGCATTGACTGCCGTATCTTCAGTATTATCGCCGTTAATGCGACGCTTGTGCTTGTTGTGACACGACCTGCCATTGCTGTCCTTGGTATCCGAACTACCAGGGTTTTTGGTCAGGTTGTTACTGCGAGCTAGCCAGCTGTCCTCTCCCGCGCAGAAGCTGGTCATGAGTGATCTGAGGGCTGCCATGGATTTCGTCTTTTCCTGTCCTAGGTGCCGGGCAAGCCACTCGTCACGGATGTTATGTTTGAAGGCTGCAAGGGCCTCTGCATCCGGACAGTCAATGATTTGATTTTTCTTGGTTAAGAACCGTGTCCAGAATTATCTGGCCGATTCATCTGGCTGCTGAATTATGTGGCTTAGGTCATCCGCGTCTGGTGGTCGCACATATGTGCCCTGGAAGTTATCAAGGAATGCGGCTTCCAGGTCTTCCCAACAACCAATTGATTCTGCTGGCAAGCTGTTGAGCCAATGCCGAGCTGGTCCTTTAAGCTTGAGTGGGAGGCATTTGATGGCGTGTAGATCATCACCGCGGGCCATGTGGATGTGAAGGAGATAGTCCTCGATCCAAACCGCAGGATCTGTTGTGCTGTCGTATGATTCAATGTTTACGGGTTTGAAACCCTCGGGGATTTGATGATCCATTACTTCGTCTCTGAAGCATAGTGGGTGTGCGGCACCTCTGTATTGGGCTATATCACGACGCAGCTCAAATGAGCTTTGCCTACTGTGTTCGGCCCGGCCGGAATTGCTGTATCCGGCGTGACGGTTGTCATCACGTGACGTGGGGCGCCCACGCGATCCGTAGATCGATCTTATTTGCCTTGGCTTGTCCTCCAATATGTCTCGCAAGTCTGGTGCATTTCCCCGTGGCTTTGTACTTTTCAAGCGACGCCAGGGTGCGGCTTTAGTGGAGGGTCTAGATGCCTCTCCATCGCGGCCACGAGGTGGCCGGTCAGCCGCGTCATGCGCTGGTGATGTAGGTTTGGGTGCTTCCTCCTCTAATTGGGGTAGCAGCCTGCGTTTTGGGTAGCTCTTGGAGGGGCGATCGAGTTTGTACTCTTCGGCTGCAAGGACTTCGGTCCATCTGTTAGCTAGCAAGTCTTGGTCAGCTCTAAGCTGCTGCTGCTTTTTCTTGAGGCTGCTTGCCGTGGCCATAAGCCTGCGTTTGAAACGCTCTTGTTCGATGGGATCCTCGGGCACGACAAATTCGTCATCGTCGAGGCTTGCTTCATCTTCGAAGGGAGGCATATAATTATCGTCCTCTACCTCTCTATCTGCCGCTCTATCATGAGGGCTGGCTTCTCCATCCTCCTATGCTGAATCCTGCTGGAGGGGGTTGTCTTCGGCACTGTCCGGGGTGTTATTATCTCCCGTGCCGGAATCACCGTTTTTGCTGTGGCGGGATTTAGAGCGGGCCGCTGACGCCGGCGCTTGGGCTGTTTCTTGGAGGGGTCATCCTCCGCTGTTCCATTGCCATTCCCATCTTTTGGGGTGTCCACCATGTATATGCCGTATGACGAGGTGGCCTTCCAGTGCCCTGTGGGCGCTGGTTCTTGGTTGTCTTCTACATCGTCGTCCATACCGTCAATGTCTTCGGAGTCGAAGTCGAGCATGTCGGTTAAATCATCGACAGTGGCGACAAACTGGATGGTGGGTGGGCGTTGAATTTCTTAGTTGTCCGCATCCCAACCTTCCTGACCATAGTCCGGCCAGGGGTCTCCTGATAAAGAGAGAGACTTTAGTGAATTCAGGATATCGCCGAAGGGCGAGTGCTGAAAGATGTCTGCGGCAGTGAACTCCATAACCGGCGCCCAATCGGATTTGATTGGCAGGGGCGCGGGAGGTTCGGAGTCCGGAGAGGAGTCTGGCACCTCGGAGTCACGGGCTTTGCAAAGGACAGGGATGGTGTTCGGCTCAATCGCCGTAGAGATCGTAGCCCGCGAGCCGGTGTCCAGCCACTCGTCCTCGATCGGCGAAGTTGGCTCCGAGCTAAGGGTCGAAGCAGACGCTGGTGCGGCCTCCAGGGCACTGTTCGGCGGTAGAGCTAGATCATACCCATCGAGACAGTGCGGCGCGCTTGGCTGTGGCTCGAATCCGTCGAAGATCAAGTCTCCGCGGATGTCAGCCGTGTAGTTCAAACTCCCAAATCTGACCTGATGGCCAGGGGCGTAGCTTTCGATCTGCTCCAGATGGCCAAGTGAATTGGCCCGCAGTGCAAAGCCGCCAAATACGAAGATCTATCCGGGGAGAAAAGTCTCACCCTGGACCGCGTCGTGGTTGATGATCGAAGGAGCCATCGGGCCTAAAGGTGACGACACATAAGAACTCTCAATGAAAGCACCAATGTCGGTATCAAAATCGGCGGATCTCGGGTAGGGGGTCCCGAACTGTGCGTCTAGGCGGATGGTAATAGGAGACAAGGGACACGATGTTTTTACCCAGGTTCGGGCCCTCTCGGTAGAGGTAAAACCCTACTCCTGCTTGATTAATATTGATGATATGGGTAGTACAAGAGTAGATCTACCACGAGATCAAAGATGCTAAACCCTAGAAGCTAGCCTATGGTATGATTGTTGTTCGTCCTACGGACTAAAACCCTCCGGTTTATATAGACACCGGAGAGGGTTAGGGTTACATAGAGTCGGTTACAATGGTAGGAGATCTACATATCCGTATTGCCAAGCTTGCCTTCCACGCCAAGGAAAGTCCCATCCGGACACAGGACGAAGTCTTCAATCTTGTATCTTCATAGTCTTGGAGTCCGGCAAACGGTGATAGTTCGGCTATCCGGACACCCCCTAATCTAGGACTCCCTCAGCCACCTTGTTGCACTTTATTTACTTTCATTGCTTGTTACTTGTTACAATTTATCTTATCACAAAACTATCTATTACCTAAATTTCAGTGCTTGCAGAGAAAACCTTACTGAAAACCGCTTATCATTTCCTTCTACTCCTCGTTGGGTTCGACACTCTTACTTATCGAAAGGACTACGGTAGATCCCCTACACTTGTGGGTCATCAAGACTCTTTTCTGGTGTCGTTGCCAGGGAGTGTAGCGCTTTTGGTGAGTGGAACTTGGTAAGGAAACATTTACATAGTGTGCTGAAATTTTCTGTTACTTATCACTAGCTAATCCATTTACAGGAGATGGAACATTGCATCCCGATTTACACCTTATCTTTGTGGATGAAGGTTGTGGATTATTTAAGCTTGCAGGTATTCCCGATGACATTGTCAAAAGGAAGGTCTTCCCTTTATCTTTGAAGGGAGATGCATTGACATGGTATAGGCTATGTGATGATATGAGATCTTGGAATTATAAACGATTGAAGTTGGAATTTCATGAGAAGTTCTATCCTATGCATCTTGTTCATCGTGATCGCAATTACATATATAATTTCTGGCCTCGCGAAGGAGAAAGCATCGCTCAAGCTTGGGGGAGGCTTAAGTCAATGTTATATTCATGCCCCAATCATGAGCTCTCCTGGGAAATGATTATTCAAAACTTTTATGCTCGGCTTCCTCTCAATGATCGCAACCTCCTTGATACTTCCTGTGCTAGTTCTTATATGCTGAAGACTATTGATTTCAAGTGGGACTTATTGGAAAGAATTAAACGCAACTCTGAAGATTGGGGTTCCGACGATGGTAAGGAGTCAGGTATGACAGCTAAGTTTGATTGTGTTAAATCTTTTATGGATACCGATGCTTTTCGTGGATTTAGCGCTAAATATGGACTTGACTCTGAGATAATAGCTTCTTTCTATGAATCTTTTGCTACTCACGTTGTTCTCCCTAAGGAGAAATGGTTTAAATATAATCCTCCCGTTGAAGTGAAAGTAGTTGCACCTATTACAGTTGAAGAAAAGACTATCACCTATAGTGATCCTATTGTTCCTACTACTTATGTTGAGAAACCTCCTTCCCTGTTAGGATAAAGGATCATGCTAAAACTTCAACTATTGTTTGTAAGAGTAATACTAGGACTTATACACCTCCTGAGCAAATCAAAGTTGAACCTAGTATTGCTATGGTTAAAGATCTCCTGGACGATGATTTAGATGGGCATGTTGTTTATTTCTGTGGTGAGACTGCTAATATTGCTAGACCAGATACTAAGATACATAGACCTATCGTAGGCATGCCTGTTATTTCTGTTAAAATAGGAGATCATTGTTATCATGGCTTATGTGATATGGGTGCTAGTGCTAGTGCAATACCCTATGATTTATATAAAGAAATTATGCACAAAATTGCACCCGTTGAATTAGAAGACATAGATGTTACTATTAAGCTTGCTAATAGGGATACCATTAAGCCATTTGGGATTGTTAGATATGTTGAAGTCTTGTGTCGGAAGGTTAAATATCCTGATGATTTTCTTGTTCTTGGTTCCTCACAAGATGACTTCTGTCCCATTATTTTTGGTAGACCCATCTTGAATACTGTTAAAGCTAAGATTGACTGTGAAAAGGATATTGTTGAAATTGGCTTGGGGGATATGAAACATGAGTTTAATTTTGCTAAATTTCGTAGACAACCCCGTGATAGAGAATCACCTAGTAAGGATGATATTATTGGTCTTGCTTCTATTGCCGTGCCTCCTACTGATCTGTTAGAACAATATTTGCTAGACCATGAAAATGATATGTTTATGAAGGAAAGAAGGGAAATAGATGAAGTGTTCCTTAAATAGGAACCTTTGCTGAAACATAACCTTCCCGTTGAAATTCTTGGGGATCCCCCTCCACCCAAGGGCAATCCCGTGTTTGAACTCAAACCACTACCTGATAATCTTAAGTATGCTTATCTTGATGAAAAGAAAATATATCCTGTTATTATTAGCTCTAACCTTTCAGAGCAAGAAGAAGAAAGACTACTGAAAACTCTAAAGAAGCACCGCACTGCTATTGGATACACTCTGGATGATCTTAACGGCATTAGTCCCACCTTATGCCAACACAAAATTAAATTGGAGGAAGGTGCCAAACCGGTCAGAGATCCTCAACGACGATTGAATCCCAAGATGAAAGAAGTGGTAAGAAAGGAGATACTAAAGCTCCTTGAGGCAGGTATAATTTATCCCATTGCTGATAGTGAATGGAGATGCGAAGACACTAGTCTCGTCCTGAATTGGGAAAAGTGTCACTTTATGGTTAATGAAGGCATTGTCTTGGGGCATAAGATTTCTAAGAGAGGTATTGAAGTTGACAAAGCCAAAGTTGATGCTATTGAAAAGATGCCATGTCCCAAGGACATAAAAGGTATAAGAAGTTTCCTTGGTCATGCCGGTTTTTATAGGAGGTTCATTAAGAACTTTTCTAAGATCTCTAGGCCTCTGCCTAATTTATTGCAAAAAGATATTCCCTTTGTCTTTGATGATGATTGTGTAGAAGCATTTGAAATACTTAAGAAAGCTTTGATCACTGCACCTATTGTTCAGCCACCTGATTGGAATTTACCTTTTGAAATTATGTGTGATGCTAGTGATTATGCTGTAGGTGCTGTCCTAGGGAAAAGAGTTGATAAGAAATTGAGTGTTATCCAGTATGCTAGTAAGACTCTTGATAATGCCCAAAGAAATTATGCTACTATTGAAAAATAATTCTTAGCAGTTGTGTTTGCATGTGATAAGTTTAGACCTTATATTGTTGATTCCAAAGTTACTATTCACACTGATCATGCTGCTATTAAATATCTTATGGAAAAAAAGAAGCTAAGCCTAGACTCATTAGATGGGTTCTCTTGCTCCAAGAATTTGATTTGCATATTATTGATAGAAAGGGAGCTGAGAACCCCGTTGCAGACAACTTATCTAGGTTAGAGAATGTTCTTGATGACCCACTGCCTATTGATGATAGCATTCCTGATGAACAATTAGCAGTCATTGATGCTTCTCGTACTGCTCCTTGGTATGCTGATTATGCTAATTACATTGTTGCTAAATTTATACCTCCTAGTTTCACATACCAGCAAAAGAAAAAGTTCTTTTATGATTTAAGACATTACTTCTGGGATGACCCACACCTTTATAAAGGAGTAGATGGTGTTATTAGATGTTGTGTGCCTGAGCATGAACAGGAACAGATCCTATGCAAGTGTCACTCCAAATCATATGGAGGACACCACGCTGGAGATAGAACTGCACACAAGGTACTGCAATCTGGTTTTTATTGGCCTACTCTCTTCAAAGATGCTCGTAAGTTTGTCTTATCTTGTGATGAATGTCATAGAATTGGTAATATTAGTAGACGTCAAGAAATGCCTATGAATTACTCTCTTGTTATTGAACCATTTGATGTTTGGGGCTTTGATTATATGGGACCTTTTCCCGCCTCTAATGGTTATACACATATTTTAGTTGATATTGATTACGTTACTAAGTGGGTAGAAGCTATTCCAACTAGTAGTGTTGATCATAACACTTTTATTAAAATGCTTAAAGAAGTTATTTTTCCGAGGTTTGGAGTCCCTAGATATCTTATGACTGATGGTGGTTCACATTTTATTCATGGTGCTTTCCATAAGATGCTTGCTAAGTATGATGTTAATCATAGAATCGCATCCCCTTATCTTCCGCAGTCTAGTGGTCAAGTAGAGTTGGGCAATAGAGAGCTCAAATTAATTTTGCAAAAACTGTCAATAGAGCTAGAAATAATTGGTCCAAAAAACTTGATGATGCGTTATGGGCCTATAGAACTGCATACAAAAATCCTATGGGTATGTCTCCTTATAAGTTGGTTTATGGAAAAACTTGTCATTTCCCTCTAGAACTTGAACATCAAGCATATTGGGCTATTAAAGAGCTTAATTATGACTTCAAACTTGCTGGTGAGAAGAGGTTGTTTGATATTAGCTCACTTGATGAATGGAGAACCCAAGCCTATGAGAATGCCAAGCTATTCAAAGAAAAAGTCAAACGCTAGCATGACAAAAGGATACAAAAGCGTGAGTTTAACGTGGGAGATTATGTGTTATTATTCAACTCCCGTTTAAGATTTTTTGCAGGAAAACTTCTCTCTAAATGGGAAGGTCCTTAGGTTATCGAGGAGGTCTATCGTTCTGGTGCCATAAAAATCAACAACTTCGAAGGCACAAGTCTGAGGGTGGTAAATGGTCAAAGAATTAAACATTATATTTCAGGTAATCCTATTAATGTTGAAACTAATATTATTGAAACCGTAACCTCGGAGGAATACATAAGGGACACTTTCCAGAATGTTCCAGGCTCCGAAAAAGAATAGGTATGTGGTACGGTAAGTAAACCGACTCCAAAACAACTCCAATGGCAATTTTTATCAGTTTTGGAATATTTATGAATTTTTGGAAGAAAGAAGTAGTTTGAGAGGGACACGAGGCCCCCACGAGAGTGGAGGGCACGCCCACCCTTACTGGGCGCGCCCCCCTGTCTCGTGGACACCTCGTGTGCCTTCCGGACTCCATTTTCTTGCACGTTACGTATTTTGGTCGGTAAAAAATCATTATATATTACTCCCGAAGGTTTTGACCACCGTATCACGCAAATATCCTTTGTTTTCGTTTCGAGCTGTTTCTGTTTCAGATTTAGAGCATCATGTCGTCTCCAAGCGCTCCCAAGGACAAGTTTTTCGAGAGGGTTATCAACCCCTATCTTGCGGAGGTGCTGCAACACCCTCAAACCATTGTGATGCATGAGGGGGTGCTGCACATCCACGATGTGGAGGGACCAACACATACCGGAAGCGTGGAGACAAAGCTCGAAGCTATGGAGCAGCAAGTTTTCAAGTGCCAAGGGATGGTGGAGCGTGGACTCAACGCCAACCAGATGATGATCATGGAGTTCACCAACAACCACAAGATGGATGCCAAAGTCATTGGGGAGACCATCTTCAAGCTTCAAGAGAAAATCGAGCACCTCCAAGCCCAGATCTATGACCTGCAAAAACAGAACTGTGAGTATGAATATAGATTCAAGAGAATGAGTTTGGCTGCAAATTTAAGGATCCTGGAGACTCGATCATCCTTCTATGATGGTGAGCCTATGCCTTGGAATACGAACGACATGGCTACATCATCAACAACTCCTACTTCACCACCTCCGAGGACATAATCACATGGGTATGGGCACGCCCCTTGGCAACTACCAAGCTTGGGGGAGGTGCCCCGGTATCGTATCACCATCACACTCCTATCTTTACCATTTTATTTAGTTCGATCCTTTTAGTAGTATCTTGATTTAGTACATTGAAGTTTTGATACCAAGTAGTTTGAGTTTTGCTTTGTGATCTCTTTATGTATTTGAGTCTGTGAGCTATCTATAATAAAGATTAGTGTTGTGTCAAGGGCTTTGCTATCTTGCTATGATCTTGAGAAAATAAAAAGAATAAAAGAGTTCATGTTGATCTTATGGTTAGTAATGACTTCACACATAAAAAGTATGATGCATAAAAGTTGTTGAGAGTTGATAAATGTAGTTTTGGTCATCGTTGCAATTAATAGGAAGTGACAAGGAAAGAGAGGTTCACATATAAATATATTATGTTTAACATCTTTTATGATTGGGAGCACTCGTTAAGTATGACATGCTAAAAGAGTTGACTTTGGACAAGGAAGACAACATAATGGTTTATGTTTTCTCACATCTCAGTTAAAGTATATTGTCATTGACCTTCCAAACATGTTGAGCTTGCCTTTCCCCCTCATGCCCGCCAAATTCTTTGAACCAAGTAGAGATACTACTTGTGCTTCCAAATATCCTTAAATCCAGTTTTGCCATGAGAGTCCACTATACCTACCTATGGATTGAGTAAGATCCTTCAAGTAAGTTGTCATGTTGCAGGCAATAAAAATTGCTATCTAAATATGTATGACTTATTAGTGCAGCAAAAATAAGCTTTGTACGATCTTGTTGTGGAAGCAATAAAAGCGACAGACTGCATAATAAAGGTCCACATACAAGGGGCAATATAAAGTGATGTTCTTTTGCATTAATATTTTGTGCATCCAACCCTAAACGCACATGACAACCTCTGCTTCCCTCTGTGAAGGGCCTATCTTTTACTTTATGTTTTTACTTTATGCTTGAGTCAAGGTGATCTTCACCTTTCCCTTTTCATTTTATCCTTTGGCAAGCTCCTCGTGTTTGAAAGATCATGATATATATATATATATATATATATATATATATATATATATATATATATATATATATATATATATATATATATCCAATTGGATGTAAGTTGGTATGGGCTATTATTGTTAACATCACCTAAAGGTGAATACTTGGGAGGCAGCACAATAAGCCCCTATCTTTCTCAGTGTCCGGCTGAAACTCCATAACCACAAGTATTGCGTGAGTGTTAGTAATGGTAGAAGACTACAAGATAGTTGAGTATGTGGATTTGCTGAAAGGCTCTATTGTTGACTCTTTCTGAAGTTATGATAAATTGCAATTGCTTCAAGGACTGAGATTATAGTTTGTTAGTTCTTAATGAAGTTTTTGAACCATACTTGACATTGTGAATTGATTGTTACTTTAGTATAAGAAATCATATGATAAAATCTATATATATTGTTGTTACAAGAATGATCATGATTCCCCCATGTTCGTATTTTATTTTTATCGACACCTCTATCTCTAAACATGTGGACATATTTTTTGATTTTGGCTTTTGCTTGAGGACAAGCGAGGTCTAAGCTTGGGGGAGTTGATACGTCCATTTTGCATCATGCTTTTAGATCAATATTTATTGCATTATGGGCTGTTATTACACATTATATGTCAATACTTATGGCTATTCTCCTTAATTTTACAAGGTTACCATCAAGAGGGGGAATGCCGGCAGCTGGAATTCTGGCTGGAAAAGGAGCAAACATTGGAAACCTATTCTGCACTGCTCCAAAAGTCCTGAAACTCCACGAAACATGTTTTTGGATTTAATAAGAATTATTGGGCGAAGAAATACATCAGTGGGCCCACACCCTGGCCAGGAGGGTGGGGGGCGCACCCACCGTTGGAAATATGCCCTAGAGCCAATAATAAAATGGTTATTATTATATTTCCTTGTTCATGATAATTGTCTATTGTTGATGCTATAATTGTATTAACTGGAAACCGTAATACATGTGTAAATACATAGACCACAACATGTCCCTAGTGAGCCTCTACTTGACTAGCTCGTTGATCAATAGATGGTTATGGTTTCCTGACCATGGACATTGGATGTCATTGATAATGGGATCACATCATTAGGAGAATGATGTGATGGACAAGACCCAATCCTAAGCATAGCACAAGATCGTGTAGTTCGTTTGCTAAAAGCTTTTCTAATGTCAAGTATCATTTCCTTAGACCATGAGATTGTGCAACTCCCGGATACCGTAGGAATGCTTTGGGTGTGCCAAATGTCACAATGTAACTGGGTGGCTATAAAGGTGCACTACGGGTATCTCCGAAAGTGTCTGTTAGGTTGGCACGAATCGAGACTGGGATTTGTCACTCCGTGTGACGGAGAGGTATCTCTGGGCCCACTCGGTAATGCATCATCATAATGAGATCAATGTGACTAAGTAGTTAGTCATTTGATCATGCATTACGGAACGAGTAAAGTGACTTGTCAGTAACGAGAGTGAACGAGGTATTGGGATACCGACGATCGAATCTCGGGCAAGTAACGTACCGATTGACAAAGGGAATTGTATACGGGATTGCTTGAATCCCTGACATCGTGGTTCATCCGATGAGATCATCGTGGAACATGTGGGAGCGAAGATGGGTATCCAGATCCCGTTGTTGGTTATTGGCCGGAGAACGTCTCGGTCATGTCTGCATGGTTCCCGAACCCGTAGGGTCTACACACTTAAGGTTCGGTGATGCTAGAGTTGTTATGGGAAATAGTATGTGGTTACCAAAGGTTGTTCGGAGTCCCGGATGAGATCCCGGACGTGACGAGGAACTCCGAAATGGTCCGGAGGTGAAGATCGATATATTGGACGAAGGGTATTGGAGTCCGGAATTGTTCTGGGAGTACCGGGTGACGACTAACATGACCGAAAGGTGTTTCGAAGGCCCCGGCAAGTGTTGGGGGGCCTTATGGGCCAAGGGGAGGGGGCACACCAGCCCACTAAGGGGCTGTGCTCCCCTCCCAACCCCTCTCACATAACCAGGAGAGGTGGGGGCGCCTCCCCTAGGGCAGCCGCCCCTCCCGGCTTGGGGGGGGGCAAGTTTCCTAGGGGTGGGGGCGCCCAAACCCATCTAGGGTTTCTCCTGTGGCCGCCACCCCTCCCCTAGGGAACCCTAGGGCGCCACCTCGACTCCTTCCCCTATATATAGTGAGGGAGAGAGAGGGCAGCTGCACCCCCTTCCCTGGCGCATCCCTCTCCCTCCTCCAACACCTCCTCCTCCTCCATAGTGCTTGGCGAAGCCCTGCCAGAGAACCACGAGCTCCATCGCCACCATGCCGTTGTGCTGCTGGAGTTTTCCCTCAACTTCTCCTCTCCCCTTGCTGGATCAAGAAGGAGGAGACGTCCCCGGGCTGTACGTTTGTTGAACGCGGAGGCGTCGAAGTTCAATGCTGAGATCGGAATTGACCGCGATCTGAATCGTTGCGTGTACGACTCCACCAACCGCGTTCTTGTAATGTTGCCGCATCGCGATCTTCAAGGGTATGAAGATACACTCATCCTCTCCCTCTCTTGTTGCTAGAATCTCCATAGATTGATCTTGGTGATGCATAGAAAATTTTGAATTATTGCTACGTTCCCCAACAGTGGTATCAGAGCTAGGTCTATTGCGTAGATTCTATGCACGAGTAGAACACAAGTAGTTGTGGGCGTTGGTTTGTTCAGTATGCTTACCATTACTAGTCTTATCTTGATTTGGCGGTATTGTGGGATGAAGCGGCCCGGACCGACCTTACGCGTACGCTTACGTGAGACAGGTCCACCAACTGACATGCACTTGTTGCATAAGGTGGCTAGCGGGTGCCAGTCTCTCCCACTTTAGTCGGATCGGATTCGATGAAAAGGGTCCTTATGAAGGGTAAATAGCAATTGGCATATCACCGTTGTGGCTTTGCGTAGGTAAGAAACGTTCTTGCTAGAAACCTGTAGCAGCCATGTAAAACATGTAACAACAATTAGAGGACGTCTAACTTGTTTTTGCAGGGTATGCTATGTGATGTGATATGGCCCAAAAGAATGTGATGAATGATATATGTGATGTATGAGATTGATCATGTTCTTGTAATAGGAATCACGACTTGCATGTCGATGAGTATGACAACCGGCAGGAGCCATAGGAGTTGTCTTAATTTATTGTATGACTTACGTGTCATTGAATAACGCCATGTAATTACTTTACTTTATTACTAAATCGTTAGCCATAGTAGTAGACGTAATAGTTGGCAAGACAACTTCATGAAGACATGATGATGGAGATCATGGTGTCATTGCCGGTGATGAAGGTGATCATGTCGTGCCTCAAGATGGAGATCAAAGGCACAAGATGATATTAGCCATATCATCTCACTTTATGATTTCATGTGATGTTTGACATGTTTACATCTTATTTGCTTAGAACGACGGTAGCATAAATAAGATGATCCCTCTTAAAATTTCAAGAAATTGTTCCCCCTAACTGTGCACCGTTGCAAAAGTTCGTTGTTTCGAAGCACCACGTGATGATCGGGTGTGATAGATTCTTACATTCGAATACAACGGGTGTAAGCCAGATTTACACAAGCAAAACACTTAGGTTGACTTGACGAGCCTAGCATGTACAGACATGGCCTCAGAACACAAGAGACCGAAAGGTCAAACATGAGTCGTATAGCAGATACGATCACCATGAAGATGTTCACCGATGATGACTAGTCCGTCTCACGTGATGATCGGACACGGCCTAGTTGACTCAGTTCATGTAACACTTAGATGACTAGAGGGATGTCTATCTAAGTGGGAGTTCATTAAATAATCAGATGAACTTAATTATCATGAACATAGTCAAAAGATCTTTGCAAATTATGTCGTAGCTTATGCTTTAGTTCTACTGTTTAAGATATGTTCCTAGAGAAAATTTAGTTGAAAGTTGACAGTAGCAATTATGCGGACTGGGTCCGTATTCTGAGGATTGTCCTCATTGCTGCACAGAAGGCTTATGTCCTTAATGAACCGCTCGGTGTGCTAAACCTCGAGCGTCATTTTTGGATGTTGCGAACATCTGACATACACATTTTGATGACTATGTGATAGTTCAGTGCGTAATGTTAAACGGTTTAGAATTGAGGCACCGAAGACATTTTTGAAACGTCGCGGAACATATGAGATGTTCCAAGATCTGAAATTGGGATTTCAGGCTCATGCCCACGTCAAGAGGTGTAAGACCTCAGACAAGTTTCTTAGCCTGCAAACTAAGGGAGAAAATCTCAATCGTTGAGCATGTGCTCAGATTGTCTAAGTACTACAATCGCTTGAGTCGAGTGGGAGTTAATCTTCCAGATGAGATAGTGATGGTTCTTCAAAGGCACTGCCACCAAGCTACTGGAGCTTCGTGATGAACTATAACATATCAGGGATAGACATGATGACCCTTGAGCAATTCGCGATGTTTGACACCGCGAAAGTAGAAATCGAGTAGGAGCATCAATTATTGATGGTTAGTAAAACCACTAGTTTCAAGAAGGGCAAGGGCAAGAAGGGATACTTCATGAAACGGCAAATCAGTTGTTGTACCCAAACCCGAGACTAAGTGCTTCTGTAATGAGGGAACAATCACTGAAGCAGAACTACCCTAGATACTTGGTAGATGAGAAGGCTGGCAAGGTTGACAGAAGTATATTGGATATACATTGTATTAAATGTGTACTTTACTAGTACTCCTAGTAGCACCAGGGTATTAAGATACCGGTTCGGTTGCTAAGTGTTAGTAACTCGAAATAAAAGAGCTACGGAATAAACGGAGACTAGCTAAAGGTGAGATGACGATGTGTGTTGGAAGTGTTTCCAAGGTTGATGTGATCAAGCATCGCATGCTCCCTCTACCATCGAGATTGGTGTTAAACCTAAATAATTGTTATTTGGTGTTAGCGTTGAGCATAGACATGATTAGATTATGTTAATCGCAATACGGTTATTCATTTAGGGAGCATAGTGGTTACCCTGTTTATTCGAATAATACCTTCAACGGTCTTGCACCTAAAATGAATGGTTTATTCAATCTCGATCGTAGTGATACACATGTTCATGCCAAAAGATATAAGATAGTAATGATAGTACCACATACTTGTCGCACTGCCATTTGAGTCATACTGGTATAAAACGCATGAAGAAGCTCCATGTTGATGGATCTTTGGACTCACTTGTTTTTGAAAGGATTGACACATGCGAACCATGTCTACTGGTATATATGCATGAAGAAACTCCATACAGATGGATCGTTTGGACTTACTTGATTTTGAATCACTTGAGACATGCAAATCATACCACATGGGCAAGATGACTGAAAGGCCTCATTTTTCAGTAAGATGAAGCAAGAGAGTAACTTATTGGAAGTAATACATCTGATGTGTAAAATCCAATGAGTGCTGAGGCACGTAGTGAATATCGTTATGCTCTTACTTCACAGATGATTTGAGTAGATTCTGAGTATATTTACTTGATGAAACACGAGTCTGAATTATTGAAAGGTTCAAGCAATTTCAGAGTGAAGTTGAAGATCATCGTGGCAAGAGGATAAAATGTCTATGATATGATCATAGAGATGAATATCTGAGTTACGAGTTTGGTACACAATTAAGACCTTGTGGAAATTGTTTCATAACTAATGCCGCCTGGAACACCATAGTGTGATGGGTTGTCCAAACATCATAAATGCACCCTATTGGATATGGTGCATACCATGATGTCTCTTATCAAATTACCACTATCGTTTATGGGTTAGGCATTAAAGACAACCACATTCACTTTAAATAGGGCACCATGTAATTCCGTTGAGATGACACTGTATGAACTATGGTTTAGAGAAACCTAAGATGTCATTTCTTAAAAGGTTTGGGCTGTGACGCTTATGTAAAAGGTTTTGCCTGATAAGCTCGAACCCAAAGTGGATAAAATGCATCTTCATAGGACACCCAAAAATAGTTGGGCATACCTCCTAATTCAGATCCGGAAGCAAAAGTGATTGCTTCCAGAAACGAATCCTTTCTCGAGGAAAAGTTTCTCTTGAAAGAATTGAGTGGGAGGATGGTGGAGACTTGATGAGGTTATTGAACCATCACTTCAACTAGTGTGTAGTAGGGTACAAGAAGTTGTTCCTATGGCGCGTACACCAATTGAAGTGTAAGCTGATGATAGTGATCATGAAACTTCAGATCAAGTCACTACCAAACCTCGTAGGTCGACAAGGATATGTACTACTTTAGAGTGGTACAAAATCCTGTCTTAGAAGTCATGTTGCTAGACAACAATGAACCTACGAGCTATGGAGAAGCGATGGTGGGCCCGGATTCCGACGAATGGATCGAGGCCATAAAATCCGAGAGAGGATCCATTTATGAAAACAAAGTATGGACTTTGGAAGAACTACTCGATGGTCGTAAGGCTATTGAGTACAGATGGATTTTAAAAGGAAGACGGACAATGATGGTAAGTGTCACCATTAAGAAAGCTCGACTTGTCGCTAAGATGTTTTCTGACAAGTTCAAGGAGTTCACTACGATGAGACTTTCTCACTCGTAGCGATGCTAAGAGTCTATTGGAATTATATTACTCCCTCTCTCTCAGTTTACAAGGCATGCGCATACCCCTAGGTCGTCAATTTGACCAACCTAATACAAGTAATATATTACAAAAAATATACCAATATAAACTTCAGATGTTCTATTTTCAAAAGATATAATTTTCGTGTTATATAGTTTATATTAGGGTGATCAAATTGGCAACCTAGGAATACGCGTAGGACTTGTAAACTTAGATGGAGGAAGTAGCAGTTATTGCATTATTTATGAAATTTTGCAGATAGGATGTCAAAACATTGTTTCCTCGACGATTTTCTTGAGGAAAGGTTGTATGTGATACAACCAGAAGGTTTTGTCAATCCTGAAAGGTGCTAACAAGTATGCAAAGCTCCAGCAATCCTTCTAAGGACTGGATAAGCATCTCGGAGTTGGAATATACGCTTTGATGAGATGATCAAAGATTTTGGGTTTATACAAAATTTATGAGAAACTTGTATTTCCAAAGAAGTGAGTGGGAGCACTATAGAATTTCTTATGAGTATATGTTGTTGACATATTGTTGATCAGAAATAATGTAGAATTTCTAGAAAGCATATAGGGTTATTTGAAAAGTGATTTTCAATGGAAAACCTGGATTAAGCTACTTGAACATTGAGCATCAAGATCTATAAGGATAGATCAAAATGCTTAATAGTACTTTCAAATGAACACATATCGTGAGAAGATTTTGAAGGAGTTCAAAATAGATTGGCAAAGAAGGAGTTCTTGGCTGTAAGCTGTGAGTATTGAGTAAGACTCAAGACCTGACCACGGCATAAGAGAGAGAAAGAAAGAAGGTCGTCCCCCATGCTTTAGACGTAGGTTCTACAGTATGATGTGTCGTGTACTACACCTGAAGTGTGCCTTGCCATGAGTCAGTCATGGGGTACAAGAGTGATCCAGGAATGGATCACAGGAAAGCGGTCAAGGTTATCCTTAGTAACTAGTGGACTAATGGAGGTGGTAAAAGAGTTCGTCGTAAAGGGTTACGCCGATACAAACTTTGACACTAATTCGGATGACTCTGAGTAGTAAACCGGATTCGTATAGTTGAGTAGTTATTTGGAATAGTTCCAAATAGCGTGTGGTAGCTGCATCCAAGAGATGACATAGAGATTTGTAAAGCACACACGGATCGGAAAGATTCAGACCCGTTGACTAATAACCTCTCTCACAAGCGAGATATGATCAAACCCAATGGGTGTTGGATTCATTACAATCACATAGTGATGTGAAATAGATTATTGACTCTAGTGCAAGTGGGACACTGTTGGAAATATGCCCTAGAGGCAATAATAAAATGGTTATTATTATATTTCCTTGTTCATGATAATTGTTTATTGTTCATGCTATAATTGTATTAACTAGAAACCGTAATACATGTGTGAATACATAGACCACAACATGTCCCTAGTGAGCCTCTAGTTGACTAACTGGTTGATCAATAGATGGTTATGGTTTCCTGACCATGGACATTGGATGTCATTGATAATGGGATCACATCATTAGGAGAATGATGTGATGGACAAGACCCAATCCTAAGCATAGCACATGATCGTGTAGTTCGTTTGCTAAAAGCTTTTCTAATGTCAAGTATCATTTCCTTAGACCATGAGATTGTGCAAATTAGGAGAATGATGTGATGGACAAGACCCAATCCTAAGCATAGCACAAGATCGTGTAGTTCATTTGCTAAAAGCTTTTCTAATGTCAAGTATCATTTCCTTAGACCATGAGATTGTGCAACTCCCAAATACCGTAGGAATAATTTGGGTGTGCCAAATGTCACAATGTAACTGGGTGGCTATAAAGGTGCACTATGGGTATCTCCGAAAGTGTCTGTTGGGTTGGCACGAATCGAGACTGGGATTTGTCACTCCGTGTGACGGAGAGGTATCTCTGGGCCCACTCGGTAATGCATCATCATAATGAGATCAATGTGACTAAGTAGTTAGTCATGGGATCATGCATTATGGAACGAGTAAAGTGACTTGTCGGTAACGAGATTGAACGAGGTATTAGGATACCGACGATCGAATCCCGGGCAAGTAACGTACCGATTGACAAAGGGAATTGTATACGGGATTGCTTGAATCCCCGACATCGTGGTTCATCCGATGAGATCATCATGGAACATGTGGGAGCCAAGATGGGTATCCAGATCCCGCTGTTGGTTATTGGTCGGAGAATGTCTTGGTCATGTCTGCATGGTTCCCGAACCCGTAGGGTCTACACACTTAAGGTTCGGTGACGCTAGAGTTGTTATGGGAAATAGTATGTGGTTACCAAAGGTTGTTCGGAGTCCCGGATGAGATCCCGGACGTGACGAGAACTCCGGAATGGTCCGGAGGTGAAGATCGATATATTGGACGAAGGGTATTGGAGTCCGGAATTGTTCTGGGAGTACCGGGTGACGACCAGCGTGACTGTGGGAGTCCTGGACTAGGGGGTGTCCGGATAGCCGAACTATCATCATCGGCCGGACTCCAAGACTATGAAGATACAAGATTGAAGACTTCGTCCCGTGTCCGTATGGGACTTTCCTTGGCGTGGAAGGCAAGCTTGGCGATACGGATATGTAGATCTCCTACCATTGTAACCGACTCTGTGTAACCCTAGCCCTCTCCGGTGTCTATATAAACCGGATGGTTTTAGTCCGTAGGACATAACAACAATCATACCATAGGCTAGCTTCTAGGGTTTAGCCTCCTTGATCTCGTGGTAGATCTACTCTTGTAATACCCACATCATCAATATCAATCAAGCAGGACGTAGGGTTTTACCTCCATCAAGAGGGCCCGAACCTGGGTAAAACATCGTGTCCCTTGTCTCCTGTTACCATCCGCCTAGACGCACAGTTCGGGACCCCCTACCCGAGATCCGCCGGTTTTGACACTGACATTGGTGCTTTCATTGAGAGTTCCTCTGTGTCGTCACTGATAGGCTCGATGGCTCCTTCGATCATCAACAATGATGCGGTCCAGGGTGAGACTTTTCTCCCCAGACAGATCTTCGTATTCGGCGGCTTTGCACTGCGGGCCAATTAGTTTGGCCATCTGGAGCAGATCGAAAGCTACGCCCCTGGCCGTCAGGTCAGATTTGGAAGTCTGAACTTCAGGGCTGACATCCGCACTGTCACGATGGGCATGATTTAGCTCTGCTGCCGGACAGTGCCCTGGAGGCCGCACACGAGTCCGCTCCGACCCTCGATTCGGAGCCGGCTGTGCAGATCGAGGACGGGTGGTTAGACACCGCCTCGGGGGCTGCAACCTCTACGGCGATAGAGCCGAATACTGACTTTGTCCCTTCTGAAGCTCGTGACTCCAAGGTGCCGGACTCCTTGCCGGACTTTGAACCTCCCACGCCCCCTCTAATCGAATCCGATTGGGCGCCGATCATGGAGTTCACCGCTGCGGACATCTTTCAGCACTCACCTTTCGGCGACATCCTGAGTTTGCTAAAGTATCTCTCGTTATCAGGAGAGCCCTGGCCGGACTGCGGTCAGAACGGTTGGGATGCGGACGACGAAGAAATTCAAGACCCACCCGCCACCCACTTAGTAGCCACTGTCGATGATTTGACCGACATGCTAGACTTCGACTCCGAAGACATCGACAGTATGGACGACGATGCCGAAGACGACCAATAACCAGCGCCTACTGGGCACTGGAAAGCCACCTTGTCATACGACATATACATGGTGGATATCCCAAAGGATGGGAATGGCGAAGGAACAACGGAGGAAGACCCCTCCAAGAAACAGCCCAAGCGCCGGCGTCAGCAGCGCCGCTCTAAATCCCGCCACAGTAAGAATGGCGATTCCGGCACCGGAGATAATAATACCCCAAACAGTGCCGAAGACAACCCCCTCCAGCAAGATTCAGTGCAGGAGGACGGAGATGCCAACCCTCATGAGAGAGCGACAGATGAAGAGGTAGAGGATGATAATTACATGCCTCCCTCCGGAGATGAGGCAAGCCTCGACGACGACGAATTTGTCGTGCCTGAGGATCCCGTCGAACAAGAGCGTTTAAACCGCAGGCTTATGGCCACGACAAACAACCTCAAGAAAAAGCAGCAACAACTTAGAGCTGATCAGGATCTGCTAGCCGACAGATGGACTGAAGTCCTTGCGGCCGAAGAGCATGAGCTCGAACGCCCCTCCAAAAGCTACCCCAAACGCAAGTTGCTCCCCCGATTAGAGGAGGAGGCATATAAACCTGCATCACCAGAGCACAATGCGGCTGACCGGCCACCTCGTGGTCGCGACAGAGAGGCCTCTAGGCCCTCCACTAGAACCGTACCCCGGCATCGCTCAAAAAGCACAAGGCCACAGGGGAACACTCCGGACTTGCGAGATATATTTGAGGATAAGGCAAGACAATCAAGATCGATCTACGGATCGCGTGGGCGCCCCAAGATACGTGACGACAACCGTCGCGCCGGACACAGTAAGTCCGGCCGGGCCGAACACAGTAGACAAAGCTCGTTGGAGCTCCGTCGCGATATAGCCCAATACAGAGGCGCCGCACACCCACTATGCTTCACAGATGAAGTAATGGATCAACAAATCCCCTAAGGGTTTAAACCCGTGAATATTGAATCCTATGATGGCACAACAGACCCCGCGGTTTGGATCAAAGACTATCTCCTTCATATCCACATGGCCCGCGGTGACGATCTTCACGCCATCAAGTACCTCCCACTAAAGCTTAAAGGACCATCTCGGCATTGGCTTAACAGCTTGCCAGCAGAATCAATTGGGTGTTGGGAGGACCGGGAAGCCACATTCCTTGATAACTTCCAGGGCACGTATGTGCGACCACCAGACGCTGACGACCTAAGCCACATAATTCAGCAGCCAGACGAATCGGCCAGACAATTCTGGACACGGTTCTTAACTAAGAAAAATCAAATCGTCGACTGTCCGAATGCGGAGGCCCTCGTAGCCTTCAAACATAACATCCGCGATGAGTGGTTTACCCGGCACCTGGGACAGGAAAAGCCGAAATCCATGGCAGCCCTCACATCACTCATGACCCGCTTCTACGCGGGAGAGGACAGCTGGCTAGCCCGCAGCAACAACCTCAGCAAAAACTCTGGCAGTCCGGATACAAAGGACCGCAATGGCAGGTCGCACCGCAACAAGAACAAACGCCGCATTAACGGCGACAATAATGAGGATACGGCAGTCAATGCCGGATTCAGAGGCTCCAAACCCGGTCAGCGGAAAAAGCCATTCAAAAGAACTACTATGGGTCCGTCCAATTTGGACCGAATACTCGATCACTCGTGCCAGATACATGGCACCCCCGAAAAGCCAGCCAACCACACCAACAGGGACTGTTGGGTATTCAAGCAGGAAGGCAAGCTAATTGCCGAAAACAATGGCAAGGGGCTGCATAGCGATGACGAGTAAGAGACCCGACCGCCGAACAATAGAGGACAGAAGGGTTTCCCCCCACAAGTGCGGACGGTGAATATGATATACGCAACCCACATACCCAAGAGGGAGCGGAAGCGTGCACTCAGGGACGTATACGCGATGGAGCCAGTCGCCCCAAAGTTCAACCCATGGTCCTCCTGCCCGATCACTTTTGATCAAAGGGACCACCCCACTAGCATCCGCCACGACGGATTTGCCGCATTGGTTTTAGACCCAATCGTCGATGGATTTCACCTCACCAGAGTCCTGATGGATGGCGGCAGCAGCCTGAACCTGCTTTATCAGGACACAGTGCGCAAGATGGGCATAGACCCCTCATGGATTAAACCCACAAAGACGGCCTTCAAAGGCATCATACCAGGTGTAGAGGCCAATTGTACGGGCTCAGTTACACTGGAAGTGGTCTTCGGATCCCAGGATAACTTCCGAAGCGAGGAGTTAATCTTCGACATAGTTCCGTTCCGCAGCGGCTATCATGCTCTTCTCGGACGGACCGCATTTGCAAAGTTCAACGCGGTGCCGCACTACGCATACCTCAAGCTCAAGATGCCAGGCCCTCGAGGAGTCATCACGGTCAACGGAAACACCGAACGCTCCCTCCGAACGGAGGAACATACAGCGGCTCTCGCGGCAGAAGTACAATGCAGCCTCTTAAGGCAATTCTCGAGTCCGGCCGTTAAGCGACCGGACACGGCTAAACGCGCCCGGAGTAACCTACAACAAGACAACCTGGCACGTTCCGAGCACGCGTAGCAATGCGGCCCCAACCCCAGCCCTCGCAAGATCGCAAGACTGGTCCTTCGCGTACATCATTACGCTCTGGAGATACCATGGGCATAGGGGAAGGGGCACGACCACGACAGGCCCAGAATGCGGCTTAACCACATCAGCGGCTCCCAAGTGTGTCATTCCTTTTTTTTCTTTTTCTTTCTTACCCACAGGACTCCGTTCACCAGAGGCCCTGTCCGGCAGTAGAACGGCCGAACTCACGATGCAACAGCCAGGGAAGGAGAAAGGCTACGACGAATATCCAAGTGGTCTCCATTACGAGCACTAAATCTATTTTATACACCATTCCGCAGCCTACCCCTGGAGGGGGACATGCTTAATAGTCCCATCCCTTGCTTACCGCACTATTTGTATCGTCCTGCATTCATGGCAGTATTTCTTGAATAAACAATGCAGCACCTTTTTGCTTATAATTGCATTCCTTTCTTATACATATGTTCATTTATGACATGTCGCGTCCGTACACTTTGGTACGGCTAAATACACCAGGGGCTTAAGTTCCCCACATTATGGTGTGATAAGTCCGAACACTTTCACAAGTGCGGCACCCCGAACTTATAGCATTATATGCATCGGCTCCGAATCATGTCTTGGGTCAATAGTTGGGTTTGCCCGGCTCCCATGTTTTGGTACCTTACGTTCCGTTCTATCGGCTAAGGTAGCACTGGGAGAACCACTGCGATTGCGCCCCAGTTGAGCTGGGCGAGCGCCTCAGTGGAGAAAGCTAAAACTGACCGTCATGATGAGGCGAGAGCCGGTCGCTGTTCGAGAGGTTTTTTCGAGTCCCTAAAGACTTATGCCGCTTAGAGCAAGGAACCGGCTTTGTCCGGCCCAGGCGTGGATAGCGCCCCGAATTCGGCCTTCCGAACACTAGGGGCTTCGCCGAAATTTAAAATTATAGAATTCTATGGCTAAGTGAGAGTGTTCAAGCATTATAAGTCCGATTGCCTAGTTCGTTGTGTTGAGCGCCTCCCTAGATGGACCCATATATGGGAACAAGAGTGCTCAAATTTATCCCGAACACCCCAGCACTCGTGGCATGGGGGCTGAAGCCGACGACTTGCCATCTCTCAGATTAGATAAACAGCCGCACAGAAGGTAATATTTTAAATCAACAAGCGTTGCTTAGCGCATGTGAACAAAGTTTTCAGCGCACAGGATAACAAAATGCGAGTCTACTCAAATATTACATTATTGGAGCACTCACCCGCAATAGTGCGGGCACCCTTCAGGACACTCTTGTAATACATCTCGGGCGTGTGATACTCCTTGCCCGGCGGTGGCGCGTCCGTCACAAGCTTCTCAGCATCCATCTTGCCCTAGTGCACCTTAGCACGGGAAAGGGCCCGACGGGCACCTTCAATACAGGCGGATCGCTTGATGACCTCAACCCATGGACAAGAATCCACCAGCCGCCACACCAGGTCGAAGTAGCTCCCAGGCATGGCCTCATTGGGCTACAGCCGAACTATGAGGCCCTTCATGGCCTGTTCGGCCACCTTGTGGAGCTCGACCAGCTGCTTCAGCTGGTCGCTAAGGGGCACCGGATGTCTGGCCTTAGCATACTGAGACTAGAAGACCTTCTCCGTCGAGCTCCCCTCCTCGGCCCTACAGAAAGCGGCAGCATCAGATACGCTGCAGGGTAGATCTGCGAACGCTCCTGGAGAGCTCCGAATTGGGTAAGTAACAGGTAATTCACATTCACATGCTTGCTTTGCATGAAAAATGCCTTACCCGCTGCTATTTTCTTCAACGCCTCGATTTCCTGAAGGGCTTTGTGGGCTTTGGCATTAGCGGCTTTGGCGCTCTCAAGAGCCGATGCAAGCTCGGACTCTCGAGTCTTCGAGCCGCGCTCCAAACTCTCATGCTTTTCCATGAGAGCCTGGAGCTCTTGTTGTACCTCCGCCACCCGCGCCTCCTGCTTCTCTCGCCCAGCACGCTCCACGGCCGCATTACGTTCGGCCACGGACACCGCGTCCTTCAGGGTCGCCACCTCGTTCGTGGCCCCTGAAGTACCCACGTTATCCTTGTCATTTCTCTTGCAACCAAATCCTTTTCTATAAGGTACAACTTTAATAAGGTGTTACTCACCTTCCTTGTCCTCGAGCTGCTTCTTGGCACGGCCAAGCTCGTTCTCGGACCGCTCGAGGCTTTGCTTCAAAGCATTGACCTCCGCAGTCAGTGTGGCAGAGGTCAGCAGCGCAGCCTGCAATCCCATATTGACATATTTATTAAGACTCCTGCATATATCTTTTTAGATCCTCAGTCCGGCTTTTCTTTCCGAACACCGAACTGAGCATCAGGGGCTACTGTCTATGCAGTACTATTTTACATATATTAATATTCTTACCTCAAAGCCTGATAGAAGGCTGCTGTAGGCTTCGGTCAGCCCGCTTTTGGCGAGCTGAACCTTCTGAATCACCGCACTCATGACAGTGCGGTGTTCCTCCTCGATGGAAGCGCCATTGAGCGCCTCCAGCATGTTATCCGGCGCCTCTGGTTGGACGGAGGCCGCCGGCGTCACGGTCTTGCCCTTCTTACGAAGGGGCCGCCCGCCGGACTCCGGAACCACTGCAGGTTCCGGTGCAGAGTCCGGTACGAAGTCCGGGAGGTCGCCCTGTGGCACCTCCGGGTCCTCCTCCTCCGGGTGGGTCCTTCTCTAGGATCCCACCTCGGCGTCATCAGCGTCACGGGGGGAGGAGGCGGTTGGAAGTGAAGTACTGTTCACATCCGACGTGCCCAAGGACCCGCTCGACAAAGCGGGAAGATCGTCCTTGGGCGGACTGCAGGGTTTTATGCGGCGTTAGAAAGACACCATGTGGCAGAAAGAAAAATCATGAAGTCATTCGGGAGTCCGGATACTTACGATCTCGCCAGGGGCTTGGCCCTTGGAGGCCAATCCTCGTCGTCGTCACCGGCGTGGGCGGAACAGTCCGGGGGAAGAGTCCTTCCCTTCTTGGACCCTTCGGCCTCCCTCGTTGGGGAAGCCTTCCTTTTCTTCCCTCCCCCCGCTGGGGGAGAGGCCTTTTTCTTCTCCTCCTCGTCCTCGTGGGAGGAGTCTGCCTCGGAGTCATCGGACACCTGAAAACGGGAACTCTTTCGAGTGCCCGTGGCCTCCTTCTTGGCCTTCTTCTCCGGTACCACATGGGGTGCCGGAACCAGCAGCCCCGCTAAACGGGCGTCCGCTGGGTCTTCTAGCAAAGGGACCGGACAGTTAGTCTGCTCGGCCTTCTTCAGCCAGTCCTGTCAAAGGAGAGGGAGTTTAGATCCCGCATAGAGTCAAACTATGAAAAACAAGTGTCCCGTAAAGGGTAGAATCGCTTACCTCGCTAGCTTGGCGCTGCGAGCTGAATCCGCGATCTTCGGTAGCGGATGCGGGAGCCTCGGTGCCCTTAAACAACACCTTCCAGGCATCTTCATACCTAGTGTCGAAGAGCCCGCTCAAGGTCCGGTGCTGGGCCGGATCGAACTCCCACAATTTGAAGGCCCATTGTTGGCACGGGAGAATCCGGCGGATGAGCATGACCTGGACTATGTTGACAAGCTTGAGCTTCTTGTTCACTAGCTTTTGAATGCAGGCTTGGAGTCCAGTCAGCTCCTCCGAATCGCCCCAAGTCAGGCCACTCTCTTTCCAAGAGGTGAGCCGTGTGGGGATGCCAGATCTGAATTCGGGGGCCGCTGCCCATTTAGGGTCACGCGGCTCGGTGATGTAGAACCACCCCGATTGCCACCCCTTGATGGTTTCCACGAAGGCGCCCTCGAGCCAAGTAATGTTGGGTATCTTGCCCACCATGGCGCCTCCACACTCCGCTTGACTGCCCTTCACAACCTTCGGCTTGACATTGAAGGTCTTGAGCCACAAGCCGAAGTGGGGCTGGATGCAGAGGAAAGCCTCGCACACGACGATAAACGCCGAGATGTTGAGGATGAAATTCGGGGCCAGATCATGGAAATCCAGGCCGTAGTAGAACATGAGCCCCCGGACAAAGGGGTGAAGTGGGAATCCCAGTCCACGGAGGAAATTGGGAAGGAATACCACCCTCTCATGGGGCCTGGGGGTGGGGATGGGCTGCCCCTCGTCGGGGAGCCGGTGCGCGATGTCGCTGGACAGATATCCGGCGCTGCGCAGCTTCTTGATGTGCCCCTCCGTAACGGAGGAGGCCATCCACTTGCCTCCCACTCCGGACATAGTTGGAGAAGGTTGAGGTGAGATGTGCGGACTTGGGCGCTGGAGCTCAAGTGCGCGAAGATGGATAAGCAAAGGAGGAAGAAGGCGTAGGTAAAAAGGTGGACCCTTATCCCCTTATATATGGGCGGACGAAACTATGCGTCCCCACGGCCTGATAAAACTCGCTTTTCTCCCAAGCACCGTAATCAATGGCGCGGTTGGGTTACCCACGTCCGCATTGAAGGGAATCCCGGAATAAGGGGAACACGATCTCTGCTTCGACAAGACGTGCCAAGGAAACTGCTTCGCTAAACGCGCTGAGGTGGTATAATAAAAACGATTCAAGTAAAGGCTTGGTTGTGGTGTGACGTCACGCCACGAAACACGTCAGCAGATTGAACTTGTGTTAATATTATTCTCTCTACGGTGGAATGTGGAATTTATTTTGCAGAGCCGGACAGTATCCTGGTGTTCACAATCTTCTATAAATTATTCGGAGGAGGAACCCGCCTTGCAATGCCGAAGACAATATGCGCGCCGGACTCGTCGTCATTGAAGCCTGGTTCAGGGGCTACTGAGGGAGTCCTGGACTAGGGGGTGTCCAGATAGCCGAACTATCATCATCGGCCGGACTCCAAGACTATGAAGATACAAGATTGAAGACTTCGTTCCGTGTCCGGATGGGACTTTCATTGGCGTGGAAGGCAAGCTTGGCGATACGGATATGTAGATCTCCTACCATTGTAACCGACTCTGTGTAACCCTAGCCCTCTCCGGTGTCTATATAAACCGGATGGTTTTAGTCCGTAGGACATAACAACAATCATACCATAGGCTAGCTTCTAGGGTTTAGCCTCCTTGATCTCGTGGTAGATCTACTCTTGTAATACCCACATCATCAATATCAATCAAGCAGGACGTAGGGTTTTACCTCCATCAAGAGGGCCCGAACCTGGGTAAAACATCGTGTCCCTTGTCTCCTGTTACCATCCGCCTAGACGCATAGTTCGGGACCCCCTACCCGAGATCCGCCGGTTTTGACACCGACAGTGACCGAAAGGTGTTTCGGAGGCCCCGGCAAGCGTTGGGGGGCCTTATGGGCCAAGGGGAGGGGGCACACCAGCCCACTAAGGGGCTGTGCTCCCCTCCCAACCCCTCTCATGTAACCAGGAGAGGTGGGGGCGCCTCCCCTAGGGCAGCCGCCCCTCCCTGCTTGGGGGGGGCAAGTTTCCTAGGGGTGGGGGCGCCCAAACCCATCTAGGGTTTCCCCTGTGGCCGCCACCCCTCCCCTAGGGAACCCTAGGGCGCCTCCTCCACCCCTTCAACCTATATATAGTGAGTAAGAGAGAGGGCAGCCGCACCCCCTTCCCTGGCGCATCCCTCTCCCTCCTCCAACACCTCCTCCTCCTCCGTAGTGCTTGGCGAAGCCCTGACCACGAACTCCATCGCCACCACGCCGTCGTGCTACTGGAGTTTTCCCTCAACTTCTCCTCTCCCCTTGCTGTATCAAGAAGGAGGAGACATCGCGCGGGCTGTACGTATGTTGAATGCGGAGGTGCCGTCCGTTCGGCGCTGAGATCAGAATCGACTGCGATCAGAATCGACTGCGATCTGAATCGCTGCGTGTACGACTCCACCAACCGCGTTCTTGTAATGCTTCCGCATCGCGATCTTCAAGGGTATGAAGATACACTCATCCTATCCCTCTCTTGTTGCTAGAATCTCCATAGATTGATCTTGGTGATGCGTAGAAAATTTTGAATTATTGCTACGTTCCCCAACACCCACCCCTACTGGGCGCGCCCCTGTCTCCTGGGCCCCCTGGTGGCCCCCCGATGTCCATCTTCTGCTATATGAGGGATTTTACCTTGGAAAAATTCGTGGGCAAGCTTATGGGATGAAACTCCGCCGCCACGAGGCGGAACCTTGGCGGAACCAATCTAGGGCTCCGGCAGAGCTGTTCTGCCGGGGACACTTCCCTCCGGGAGGGGGAAATCATCACCATCTTCATCACCAACGATCCTCTCACCGGGAGGGGGTCAATCTCCATCAACATCTTCACCAGCACCATCTCCTCTCAAAACCCTAGTTCATCTCTTGTATCCAATCTTGTATCAAAACCGCAAATTGGTACCTGTGGGTTGCTAGTAGTGTTGATTACTCCTTGTAGTTGATGCTAATTGGTTTACTTGGTGGAAGATCATATGTTCAGATCCTTAATGCATATTATTACTGCT
The DNA here is from genome assembly GCA_963921465.1 of Triticum timopheevii. NCBI lineage: Eukaryota > Viridiplantae > Streptophyta > Magnoliopsida > Poales > Poaceae > Triticum > Triticum timopheevii. Next base: position 571,767,647 of record OY997268.1, on the reverse strand, counting down.
CTGATTATGAACATGAATATGCTTTGTGATTAGTTACATTTGTTCCCGAGGACATGGGTGAAGTCTTCTATTAGTAGTCATGTGAATTTGGTATTCGTTCGATATTTTGATGAGATGTATGTTGTCTTTTCCTCTAGTGGTGTTATGTGAACGTCGACTACATGACACTTCACCATTATTTGGGCCTAGAGGAAGGCATTGGGAAGTAATAAGTAGATGATGGGTTGCTAGAGTGACAGAAGCTTAAACCCTAGTTTATGTGTTGCTTCGTTAGGGGATGATTTGGATCCATATGTCTAATGTTGTGGTTAGGTTTACCTTAATACTTATTTTGTAGTTGCGGAAGCTTGCGATAGGGGTTAATCATAAGTGGGATGCTTGTCCAAGTAAGGGCAGTACCCAAGCACCGGTTCACCCTCATATCAAATTATCGAAGTACCGAACGCGAATCATATGAACGTGATGAAAGCTAGCTTGACAATAATTCCCATATGTCCTCGGGAGCTCCTTTCTCATTATAGGAAATTGTCCAGGCTTATCCTTTGCTACATAAAGGATTGGGCCACCTTGCTGCACTTCATTTACTTTCATTGCTTGTTACTTGTTATAGTTTATCTTATCACAAAACTATCTATTACCTACAATTTCAGTGCTTGCAGAGAAAACCTTACTAAAAACCGCTTATCATTTCCTTCTGCTCCTCGTTGGGTTCGACACTCTTACTTATCGAAAGGACTACGATAGATACCCTACACTTGTGGGTCATCAGCAGCCTCGCGAGGGCTCTGGTGATGAGGATGGATCGCTCCCCCTCTCCGGTGGAGGCTAGTCCCTATTTATAGTGGCCTTGGTCCTCTTCCCTTATCGCACAGGCGGGAAGGGATCACGCAATGGCCAATTTTGAAAAGGGATAGGAAGTATATCTTATCCTAACGAAAGGTGGTATTCGCCTGCAAAGGTCCTGGCCATGACGCAGTGGTGGGCTCAGCGATGACATTCGTCCTGCCGAGCTCGTGATCGTGGTCTCGTTGGACCGGAAGGGAAACCTCTGGGGCCTCCCTCGGGAACCCGTGCTTGTCCTTGTCTCTTTAGCACCAAAGAAGAAACTGTCCCTCCTGCGCCTGCCGGCGCCCACCTGGCCTTGGTCGTCACGGCTTGCGTCATCGCGGCCTCATGAGGCGGGAGGTCTGCATAGAAATCTCCGCTCCTTGGGAGGCAGGCTCAGGGAGATGGACCTTGGGAGGTCTTGGCGCCGTCTGCGTCACGTGGCCGGGGGTCCTCGCGAGGGCCTTGCTTGTGTAGTCTCGCAGCTGGGCCTTACTGGGCCGTCAAGGGACCCACATGCTGGGCCGTAGGCAGGCAAGTCTGGGTACCCCCGATCCTAGAACGCCGGCAATTTTATTTGATGGTCAGAAAATTTATTAAGATCATCATCCATCGTCCCGAGACAATTGTACTGGAGTATATGATCCTTTTAGTTAGTGAGATTCTAATAACATAGGAAAGGAAAGAAAAGTTTTTTTTCGAAAAGGAGGATTACCCTGGTGAAAGGATCGATACGGTCGACTAAAGGGGGGGTGAATAGGAGACTACAAATTTTAATCTTTCTTGTAGATTTTAAGGCTGAGCAGATAAAAGAGTTCACTAGATATGCAACTAGGTGAATGCAACCTATATGACAAGCAAGCTCCAAGATAAAAATGCTAGGCAACAAACTACTTAGCAAGCCAACAAGCATACAACAACAAGGAAAGGTGCGGGAAAGGATTAACCACAAGTGAGACAAGGACGCGGATTTTAACCCGAAGTTCACTCTTCCATGGGGAAGAGCTAATCTCCGTTTGGAGCGGTGCTGGAGCCAAAGCTTGCAAAACGCCACCAAAGGCTCACCGTATTATCCTTCGAGTCACCCCCAACTGATAAGCCTCGAAACACTCGGGGTTGGTCTTGAAGGCGACCACCACACCTTTACAAACTTCTTCGGAGCACACCACAAGCAAGGAAGCTTCCGGAGGAACCTCTAGCCGCCTAGGAGCCCAAGCTCCAAGAGTAACAAGTCAATGGGGAAGAAATGTTGCGGGGAACGTGATTTGGTTTGGTCAAGATGTAGATCGGGTCTTGCTCTCCCAATCCACAAAGTTTCAACAAGTTTGAGTGGAGGGATTGAGAGTATTGAGCAAAAGGGGGTGTAGCAATGGTGGAGCTCAACAAGACATTAGGGTTAAAGGTTGGAGGTGGAAGAAGGGCCTTTATATAGTGTTCAGGGGCTGGTGGGGATTTCTGCCCCTTGGACCCCGTGCGCACGGGCTAAGTCAGCCCCGTGCGCACGGGGTACTCAGAGACAATCACGCCACCCCGTGCGCACGGGGGTCAAAAGACCCCGTGCGCACGGGGTACCCAGAGAGTTACGCAGTGCCCCGTGTGCACGGGGGTCAAAAGACCCCGTGCGCACGGGGTACCCAGAGAGTTACGCAGTGCCTCGTGCGCACGGGGGTCAAAAGACCCCGTGCGCATGGGGTACCCAGTAACTTTCTGTTGCAACATTCTGAGTACCACAGCATACACACTAGGTTCTTATTAGGTGGTCGGAGTGGGAAGGGTAAGAGAGTAAGGCTCGGCAATGGCATTCCCACACGCCATTTATCCACACAAACCCCTCTTAATAGTGCGGTCTTTCCTACGACACGAAGCAAACCAAAACTAAACCTTCGAAGCATCGAAAGACAACACCTTTGTCCTTTTTGAAATGAGGGGTCACACATCTCCATCGCGGGCACTTAGAACCAATAACCTGAGATAAACTTTAGCAACCGATATAAGTTCAACTAACCACATTGTCATCACACCAAAATAAAGCATAAGTGCCACTAGCACTTTCAATCTCCCCCTTTTTGGTGCATTGATGACAACGTGGTTAGAGCATGGCATAGAGGATAAATAGATAGAAAGCCATGGAATAAATAATGATCATGATAGCTCCCCCTATATGTGTGCCCGAAAACAAGAATGCATCTAGAACACCCATAGGAGGTTCGACCAAGATCATTATTGATAAGTCATGAGATTCAACAAAATAAACCTATAACGGTGCCTAGAACTCATGACACAGTGTGGTGAGCAAATAATGTGAGACCCAATAAGCATAAGAGGATAATGGCAAGGTTCAATAATAAAGCTAGAATCTCACAACCACACAGACAGAAGGTAAATAAGAGTATCTCAAGCCAACTAAAACCAACCAACAGCGAGAAACACAAGGCTTGAGATCTCAACACACCCACGAACGCACACCACACACCACTTCTCCCCCTTTGTCATCAAGACAACAAAAAGGAGACAAATGGCGACACGAGACCCATCAGACAAGAGGAGGAGCACTCGAGGCACCATCATCATCATCAAAACGCCACCCGGCCATTGGGAAAGACCGAGCAGTGGCCTCACTGTCGATGTCCTCTGAACCTAGACCGACCTCCTCACCAATAGCAGCCCTTGCTGCCTTCTGCTCACCCGAACAAGCTTCTCCTTGTTGATTTCCTTGATCTGACGACATTGAATCGACTGACACATCTTGAACATGTTTCTCAAGGTCTTGAACAGTGACTTCTTCTCTCCCTTGGCAAAGATGGCCTCAGAGCCAACAGACTTGGCCCGACCACGAGGGATCCGTGCAGTAGAGCACATTCCTGGAGTGTAAGTAGCACGATCCTCAGGCCTATGGTTGCGCCCCTTCTTGATAGGCACATAGGGAGCAGGAGCAGCTGGGGTCCAGTTGGAGTTGCGCTTGGGAACAGAAGTCTTCAACCTGGCAATGTACTTTGCTAGACAGACAGTCTCAATCAACGCCTGTATGAAAGGAGCATAGATCAAGGACTTGTTCTCTTGTACACACTGACGCAGCTCGTAGTACATGAAATCCAGAACATCCACTTTCTTCTTCTGATGAAGATACACAAAGACATCAAGCATGGAGCTCCGAATGTTATGGGAATCCCCGGCCTTTGGAGTGAGGGTATACCTCAGGATATGGCACATGGTATCATAAAGGGGCAAGAGGTCTTTAATTGACCCAGTGACAAACGACTTCTCTTGTTTGTAAGCAAAGGCAATCTCATCCTTAGTGCGCTGCCCACTTTCCCGAACAACGCCAAACTCATCAGAAATGGTCTCTTCATCCATGAACGGGTAGGGAATGATCTCGGAGAACTTTTCCATAGGAGCTGAGCACTGATGCGATCCGGACATCTATGTGAGGGTACGAGCAGAATCATTGGAGAAGTACAGAGTGGCAAAGAACTGCATCACTAGATCTTCATTATAGGGGTGGTTGAAGGTGACAAACGGAATCAGACCCAGTCGTCCAAGAGCGGAGTACACACCGGGATACAGATGATCATTGTCGCGCAAACTCTCAATGTTGACTTGCTTGTGAGGAGCAAACTTCTTTGACTTGGTCATAAGAAGCTCATGATAGACCCTTTGCTGAAACTCATTCTTGAACTGGGGATCCACTCCCATATCAGTGGCAGCATCATACAACGGCTCTGTCTCTCAGCCCAGATCTCTGGCTTGGTCCACTTGACAAGAGGCAAATTCCGAAGGTCATGCCCGCCCAGAATGGCTTACTCCGGACTAGACTCCTCATCCTCTTCTTCATCTTCCTCACCACGATCATCTTCTTCTTCTATCTCATCATCATTATTGGGATTGGCGTAGTAAACATCATCTTGCGAGTCATATTCTTCCTCAGAATTATCGGAAACCTCTACAACGGGCCGCTTTGAGGCAGCATGGCGAACACGGCCCTGACCTGACCCAGACCCCTGACCCATGCCTTCAGACAGCTGACGACGAGCAATGGTGAAGTCCTTTGATCCTCTTTTTCCACGCTTGCGACGAAGCTCAGACCTCTTGTCAGCGGAGTCTGGAACACACGCAAATACCCAACAACACAAAGCACGAAACACAAATGAGTGCAAGTGCAAGATGAATGGCAAGGAGATAGACAAACATCTAGGCAAAAGTTCCTGGATAGCCCGTGCACACGGGGGTTTAGACCCCGTGGGCACGGGGGCCCCGTGCGCACGGTACAGGACCGTGGGCACGGGGCCCCATGCGCACGGGGGTCAAACACCCCGTGGACACGAGGGTCTCCCAGCAGTAGCCACTACCAGAATGAACTCCGGGAGTGGGTGTAGCAGAGGGACCAGAGGATCTAAGAACTAGACTTCTATCTACAAACTAGTTGAGGCCAAACGAATCTAGGGAGCAAAGAAACCCTAAAGCTAGAGAAAAAGATAGGAACTCAAGGAGATAGACCAAGGAGGCAAGACCAACCGGAGGAGGACCCCATCTGGATGCAGATCCATAGAGGAAGAACCCCGACGAAGCCCGGAGGAGCTCCGGCGAGTGGAGGCGACGGCGGCGGCGCTGGAGGCTTCCTGGGGAGTGGAGGGGGCGAATGGATGGAAATGAACCCAAGCCCCCCCACGCCCCACCTCCTTAGGACCAGAAACCGCAGACCCCGTGCGCACGGGCTAAGAGAGCCCCCTGCGCACGGGGGTCCTGTGCGCACGGTACAGAGCCCGTGGGCAGGGGGGTCCCATGCGCACGGTACAGAGCCCGTGGGCACGGGGGCCCCATGTGCACGGTACAGGCCCGTGCGCACGGGGTAATCGGGAACTTTGACATGAGTGGATTTGTTTTAAATACAGGGCTGAGCGTATACTCTTACCCCTACTTCACAAAGCACTCGGTCTACATTTCTGCATATGCCGCGAGGAAAGACCTATCACTAGGAAAGGGTATATGTGGAGCACTTGTACCAAAAGAGAAGCGAGGAGAACCAAACAAAAAAAAGAAAGAGGAAAAGAAACAACACACCACACAAGCGAAACAAACACGGACACAACCCTTAACCGAGGGCGGTGGCTGAGGCCGCCATGTTTGAGTTTACTTGGTATGGCACCGCGAAGATATGAACCTTGGGCCCAAGACCAATACTCATCTTTGAAGCACAAGTACCACCTAAAGTGGCTAATGTGAAAGATTGAGTTTGTTTTATGCACTTCTAGGATAAGATAGCTCATGGGTTGAGCTAGCTCCCCCTAGACATGTGCCTACATCTAAGCAAGATAGTACATGAGTATGTGTGCATGAGCAAGAGTTTCATCCGAAGTTACTAATATCCATGATATTTAGCTCATGCCTTAACTCACGGAATCTTGCTTCGTCAAGGGGCTTGGTGAAAATGTCTGCTAGTTGATTCTCGATGTTGACATGGAGTAACTCAATGTTTCCCTTGGCCACATGATCTCTAATGAAATGATGACGAATCTCAATATGCTTGGTCTTGCTATGTTGAACCGGATTCTCGGCGATCTTGATAGCACTTTCATTGTCACACCAAAGAGGCACTTTGTCACATTTGACACCATAATCCATCAAAGTTTGCCTCATCCATAATAATTGGGCATAACAACTTCCGGCAGCAATATACTCGGCTTCGGCTGTGGAGAGAGATATACAATTTTGCTTCTTTGAAGACCAACTTACCAACGACCTCCCTAGAAATTGACATGAACCGGAGGTGGATTTGCGATCAACCTTGTCTCCGGCCCAATCCGAATCCGAGTAACCCATTAACTCAAATGATGATCCCTTGGGATACCAAAGGCCCAAGTTTGGGGTATGAACCAAATATCGAAGGATCCTTTTCACTGCCGAATAGTGGCTCTCCTTAGGAGCGGATTGAAATCTTGCACACATACACACACTCAACATAATATCTGGCCTAGATGCACAAAGGTAAAGCAAGGAACCGATCATAGAGCGATATACCTTTTGGTCCACTTCTTTACCATTTGGATCAAGATGAAGTTGACCATTTGTGGCCATGGGTGTCTTCTATGGCTGGATATCTTACATTTTGAATCTCTTGAGCATGTCTTGGATATAACGAGATTGATTGATGAAGGTTCCGCCTCTCAATTGCTTCACTTGAAAACCGAGAAAGAACTTCAACTCTCCCATCATGCTCATCGCAAATTCCTTAGTCATAAGATTCTCAAACTCAATGTTAATAGCATGGTTAGTTGACCCAAAGATAATATCATCAACATATATTTGGCAGACAAACAACTCTCCTTTTACCCTCTTTGTAAAGAGAGTGGAATGTATTACCCCAATCAGGAACCCTTTCTCGCTTAGGAACGCCGTAAGGTGATCATACCAAGCACGAGGTGCTTGTTTGAGTCCATAGAGTGCCTTATGGAGTTCATAAACGTGATAGGGATGATCGGGGTCTTCAAAACCGGGAGGTTGCTTGACATACACTAACTCCTTAAGAGGACCATTAAGAAAAGCGCTCTTAACATCCATTTGATATAATTTGAAATCATGATGAGAGGCATAAGCAAGCAAGATGCGAATGGATTGGAGACAGGCAACGGGGGCAAAAGTTTCACCAAAGTCCAAACCTTCAACTTGGGTGAAACCTTGTGCCACTAACCTTGCCTTGTTCCTTATTACTTGTCCATATTCATCTTGTTTGTTCTTAAAAATCCACTTTGTTCCAATGACATTATGAAATTCCTTGGGTCTTTATACAAGGGTCCACACTTTGTTACGTGTGAAGTTGTTGAGTTCTTCATGCATGGCATCTATCCAATCCGGATCTTCAAGTGCATCTTCCACCTTAAGGGGTTCAACACAAGAGACAAACGAGTGATGTTCAAAAAAGTTTGCCAAACGTCTACGACTAGTTACCCCCTTTTTGATGCTTCCGTAGATGTTCTCGGTGAGGTGTTGAAGATGTTTCAGCTTGGCGGCCACTTTTTGCTCTTTGCGGTCAAGCTCTTCTTCACTTGGTTTTGGACTTGATGAAGAAGCTTGCCCTTGAGATTGCTTTAACCTTGGAGACACTCTTCTCTTTGCAACCACAGGTTCTTGCTCAGTAGGAAGTGATGACGATGAAGACACATGAGGTTGGGGTTGATCTTGATCATGATCATGACTTTGAGCTTGATCTTGAGCCTCAATGATAGGTTCTTCATTATTCGGAAGAGTTTGCTCTTGATCTTGCTCAGGAATATGAGGGTCTTGATCTTGTTCTTGGAGAGGTTCATTATTTCCCAAAGCACCTTGGACAAGTGGCATCGGTGATGACTTCCCTTGTGGAGAATCCTCAAGAGGGGCTCTTACTCCTTCTTCTTCTACTTGGACATGGGGTGTTTCTTGTGGGAGAATGTGGCCTATCCCCATTGTCCTTATAGCTTGTGAAGGAGCCTCATCACCTACAACACTAGGAACAATTTGCTCCATGCGGGAGCCGTTATCTTCATCAAACTCCACATTTACCGTTTCCTCAATGCATCTGGTGGATTTATTGAGAACTCGGTAAGCATGAGAGTTTGATGCATATCCAACAAATATGCCCTCATAAGTTCTAGACTCAAATTTAGCTAACCAGGATTTTTTGTTTAAAATGAAACACTTACAACCGAATACCCGAAAGTATTTGACGTTGGGCTTTCTCCCGATTAGGAGCTCATAAGGGGTCTTGTTCTTGAGCTTGCGAAGATAAAGCCGGTTTGAAGCATGGCACGCAGTGTTGATGGCTTCTGCCCAAAGCTTGTATGGTGATTTGTACTCATCAAGCATGGTCCTAGCCATCTCAATAAGAGTCCGATTCTTCCTCTCCGCAACAACATTTTGTTGGGGAGTATATGGTGAGGCATATTGGTGATTTATCCCCTCTTCACTCAAGAAATCATCCATTGTATAGTTTTTGAACTCGGTGCCATTGTCACTTCGGATTTCCTTGATCTCACAGTTATGTTGACCTTGAGCTTCTTTGGCAAAGTTGATGAAGGTTTCTTGAGTTTCATCTTTAGTATTGAGAAAGAACACCCAAGTATATCTTGTGAAGTCATCAACAATGACAAGGCAATATCTCCTTCATCCCAAACTATCATATGTTGGAGGCCCAAATAGATCCAAATGGATAAGCTCGAGGGGCCTCAAGGTGGTGATGATAGTCTTCACTTTGTGAGCTTTTTCATGAAGCTTTCCGGCAATGCAAGCACTACAAGGACTATCTTTGGAAAAAGACACATTGGTTAGTCCAAGAATGTGCTCCCCCTTTAAGAGAGCTTGTAAATTTCTCATGCCCACGTGGGCTAACCTATGGTGCCATAGCCATCCCACGTCGGCCTTGGCCATTAGGCATGTTGCAAGATGAGTTTTATCTTTCGAGAAATCAACCACGTAAAGGTTGTCTTCAACATGCCCAATGAAGACCACTTTGAGATTGCTTCTCTTAAAGACGGTCACATGGAATTCACCAAAATGTGAATCATATCCGGCACGAGCGAATTGAATAGTTGAAAGTAAATTGTAGTGAAGGGATTGGACAAGCATGACATTTGAAAGAGATGAATCATTAGAGATTACCACCTTTCCCAAACCCAATACCTTGCCCTTGCTATTGTCACCGAAGGAGATGCTCGAAGAGGCCTTGAGTGAATCAACGAACTCCACGAGCATCTCCCTTTCTCCGGTCATATGATTGGTGCATCCACTGTCGATCACCCATTGGGTTCCACCGGAGACATAGTCCTACAATAATCAAGCTTTGGTTATAGGTACCCATTTTGCAATGGGTCCTGGTGAGTTAGAAACAAGGATCTTGGGAACCCAAATAGTCCAAGCATAATCATCATAGTTATTTCCAACAAATTTTGCAAAGGTATAGCCATCATCTCCTCTCATGAGAACATATGATGGATTGTTCTTGCCGGCAAAATTCTTGGGAATGGCCTTGTCCCTAATGACCTTTCTATTCCCAACACCCTTCATTTCCTTCTCCTTCTGCTTGTGCCCTTCTTGCGCAAACACTACCTTTTGGGGAGTGGAAGGAGTTGGACCGATCTTCTTGTTGTTGTTCTTCTTCTTTTTCTTACCACTCTTAGATGCGGGATTAAACCCAACTCCCTCCTTTGCAACACACTCCTTTTGGTTGCTCAAGAGGTCGTTTAGATTTTTCTCCCCTTGGATGCATGATACAAGCCCTTTCTCAATTTGAGCTTTCAACTTCTTATTTTCCTCTTTAAGGAAGGTGCAATCATGAGCAAAGTTAGCAGTACAAGCATCATCATTTAAATCAATACGAGGTACGCAAGTGAGAGCCTTAATGGTTGTAGATTTTAGTTGGGCATAAGACTTGGTGAGGGCAATGAGGTCACCTTTGACAACCTTGGAACTAATCACAAGGAACTCATGCTCCTCAACAAGTCTTGTATGGTCAACTAGAAGTTTTCAACTCTAACGTTAAGAGCATCTTTATTCTCAAGAGCAAGTTGCAAAGCATCATTGGTTTTAACAAAGTCAATTTCATGAGCAGATAAGGCTTGCTCAAGTGATGCTCTCATGACACTCTCTTCATTCAGTTCGTGCTCGAGGATATCAACTCTCTCTTTTTCCTCTATAAGGAGGTTCTCAACGTTCTCAATAAAGTCATCGTGTTCGGAAAGTGACTTAAGGAGATCGCCAGAATGAGCACGAGCTTCACCATGAAGAGTTTTCATGAAAGCCATTAAGTATTCCTCATCATTATCCACACCCTCCTCACACTCATCCTCCACTATCTCACATGAGACAATGGGAGTGTAGTTGTCGGGTTTCTTGGGTTTGGACTTTGTTTTTACCTCTTTGGCCATGAGGCACCGATGAGTGAATGGCTTGTCCTCGTTTGGAGAGTTGAAGAGGTCGGTGGTGGAGGAGGAGGTAGTGGCATGCATGGCAAAGGCGGCCGTGCCCACTTGATCATCATCACCGTCATCTTCATCTCCAGACATGTATTCTTCATGAACAAGAGCCTTGTCATCCTTCCTCTTTGCAAACTTGGTGAACTTCTTCTTCTTAAGCACAAGCTTCTCGGACTTGTCTTCACATCTCTCATATGGACAGTCATGAACAAAGTGTCTTGGGCTATCACAATTGTAGCATTTCCTTCGTTCAAAAGATCTTCCTTGAAGATTTCTTCCTTTGTTTGCCATGGTCCCGGAGTACTTTTTGACTAAGAGAACCAAGTCTTCCGCAAAATCATTTGCCGGACACGAGGTGTCATTATCCTCCTCACCTATCTCTTCACTCACTTCTTCCTCCCTTGAGGGTTGGCTCACCACTTTCTTGGCCTTCAAGGCAAGATTGGAGTTCTTGGTTGCTTGAGCTATTGCAAATGTTTTCTTGGACTTGGTTTCCGAAAGAACATGGATAGAGAAGGTGGAAACAACTTGAGCTGAAGTCAGCTTGTGATAGTCCGGACGTTGATGAACCATCATGACCATGGTATGTTCCGTGAGAACCATAGCATCTATGAACCTGTCCTTGATGAAGTCATCATTTGCCCAAGTGCACCCAAAGGTTCTCAAGTTGAGCACAAGAGACTTCAACCTTCGGTAAACCTCTTCTGCGGACTCACCCTCATTCCTCACAAAGAGATTGACTTCTTGTTTGAGCAAGGCCAACCGAGATCTTCGAATTGCTTCATGTCCTTCAAGAGCCTCCTCAAGGCAATCCCAAATTTCCTTTGCAGTTTTGAGAAGAGAAATGGAATCACTATAGTCTTCAGTCATAGTGTTGCGAAGCATGTTGTGTGCGGTAGCATTGAGTTGATCGTCAACTGCTTCCCTTCAAGTGAGATTCATTGGTCCTTGGGGTTGAATCCATTGACCACAATCCACCACAATTGAGTTGAAGCACTGCGCATGTGAGACTCCATATCTACCTTCCACTTAGCAAAGGCATTAGCTTTCAAAGGGGGCGGAGGCCCAACATGATTAATGTGGGGATGTTGCAAGGGTTGAGGAGAGTAAAAGGGTTCCACGGCATTGTACTTGGGAACTTGAGTACGAGTCGGAGAAGCAAGAGGTTCCCTCGAGTCATCTGCATCAAGAACTTCATTTGGATTAAACGAGTTTGATGCGGACGTTGATGGCTTTAAGCGGGCATCAATTTCCTCCTTGACCGAGGCCCGAACCTCTTTCAACATAGAGACTTTGAGGTCCGCAAACATTGAAAGAAGATCGGCCACGGTCAAGGGGGCATTCGGGTTAGTAGGAGCGGCGGGAGCAACGACAGGAGCACCAAGTGTCTCGGTCGCGGCGAGGGGTTGGTTTTGACCATCCTCCGCAACAGGTAAGCCACCTCCCTCATTCCCTAGATCGACCATATCCTCTAAGGTTCTAAATCCTTATATTAGAGCACGAGGCTCTGATACCAATTGAAAGGATTGATACGGTCGACTAGAGGGGGGTGAATAGGAGACTACAAATTTTAATCTTTATTGTAGATTTTAAGGCTTAGCGGATAAAAGAGTTCACTAGATATGCAACTAGGTGAATACAACCTATATGACAAGCAAGCTCCAAGATAAAAATTCTAGGCAACAAACTACTTAGCAAGCCAACAAGCATACAACAACAAGGAAAGGTGCGGGAAAGGATTAACCACAAGTGAGATGAGGACGCGGATTTTAACCCGAAGTTCACTCTTCCTTGGGGAAGAGCTAATCTCCGTTTGGAGCGGTGCCGGAGCCAAAGCTTGCGGAACGCCACCAAAGGCTCACCGTATTCTCCTTCGAGTCACCCCCAACGGATGAGCCTCGAAACACTCGGGGTCGGTCTTGAAGGCGACCACCACACCTTTACAAACTTCTACGGAGCACACCACAAGCAAGGAAGCTTCCGAAGGAACCTCTAGCCGCCTAGGAGCCCAAGCTCCAAGAGTAACAAGTCAATGGGGAAGAAATGTTGCGGGGAACGCGATTTGGTTTGGTCAAGATGTAGATCGGGTCTTGCTCTCCCAATCCCCAAAGTTTCAACAAGTTTGGGTGGAGGGATTGAGAGTATTGAGCAAAAGGGGGTGTAGCAATGGTGGAGCTCAACAAGACATTAGGGTTAAAGGTTGGAGGTGGAAGAAGGGCCTTTATATAGTGTTCAGGGGCTGGTGGGGATTTCTGCCCGTTGGACCCCGTGCGCACGGGCTAAGTCAGCCCCGTGCGCACGGGGTACTCAGAGACAATCACGCCACCCCGTGCGCATGGGGGTCAAAAGACCCCATGCGCACGGGGTGCCCAGAGAGTTACGCAGTGCCCCGTGCGCACGGGGGTCAAAAGACCCCGTGCGCACGGGGTCCCCAGAGAGTTACGCAGTACCCCGTGCGCACGGGGGTCAAAAGACCCCGTGCGCACGGGGTACCCAGTAACTTTCTGTTGCAACATTCTGAGTACCACAACATACACACTAGGTTCTTATTAGGTGGTCGAAGTGGGAAGGGTAAGAGAGTAAGGCTCGGCAATGGCATTCCCACATGACATTTATCCACACAAACCCCTCTTAATAGTGCGCTCTTTCCTACGACTCGAAGCAAACCAAAACTAAACCTTCGAAGCATCGAAAGACAACGCCTTTGTCCTTTTTGAAATGAGGGGTCGCACATCTCCATCGCGGGCACTTAGAACCAATAACCTGAGATAAACTTTAGCAACCGATATTATTTCAACTAACCACATTGTCATCACACCAAAATAAAGCATAAGTGCCACTAGCACTTTCACCTGATCTTTGCATCAAGTGATACACAGTCACGCAGCCATTTTATTAAACAAAGTAGCGGCATATGAAAGAAAAACGGTAGGATTAAGATTTAATGGCCTATTGAATTCCTAGGAAATGTGAAAACAAATATTATGTTTGGGAGTTATGGACCCTCACCACTCGTCGGAGGAGAATGTCTTCGCATGGGTAGGAACTTGCATATGGTTATGTCTTTGTGGGCGAAAGCCTATTTCGGTATGGTTATGTCTTTGTCGACATGGATAGGGGCCTGGTCATCCAGATTCACATAATCACTTCGAGTGTTGGCCGTAGTTCCTTCTCGTTATTATTTGGTGTGGAATGTATGTGTTTTCGTAATTAAGCTAAGAGCAGGGGTGAAGCTAAAGAAAAAACCATTAGGTTCAGCTCCGTTTGGTTGTCGATGCATTCTTCAGTAATAGTTGATGTTAAAAAGTAATACATTGGGTTTTTTGGGTTCGGCTGAACCTAACATGCTATATACTGTAAAATGGGGTGTAGTTTGCATATATTGTATTTATACGTGTACACGTATGTAACCTGGTCATCTATATATAGTGAGACGTGAGGTGGATGTATCACCCATGCAAAACCCTAAACCTACCTCTCTAACTTGGTATCAGATAGCCAACCGGGCTGCCGAGCGAACCCCACGCCGCCGCCCCGATCCACCACGCCGCAGCCGCCGCGCGTCGCCACTTTTCTGCGCCGCCGCCGCTGATCCGCTACCCATCCACGCCGCCGCCGCGCACCGTCCTTCTCCGCGCTGCCGCAATGTCGTCTGCTTCTCTCTCTCTCCAACAACGTCGGCGCCATCACCTCTCCCGCGGCTGCCATGGTTCCCGCCGCCCTCGCCGTTAACCGCGATCTCCGTCCGCCTCGGCCGCCACAACTTCATGCTATGGGGAGGCATCGCCCGCACCGTCCTCGCCGGCGCCAACCTCCACGGCTACCTGGACGGCACCACGGCAGCACCCGACAAGACCATCGCCATGGGCACTGGTGATGCCGCGATGACCGCCGCTAACCCGGTGTACCACCACTCATGGACACAGGATCAGAAGGTCAAGGGCCTTCTCCTCACCTCCATGGAGGAGGATATCACATGTCAGCTTATTAGCTGCGAGATGGCGCAGGCGGTATGGACGGCCATCGGTGCCATGTACGGCACGCAGAGCCGCGCCAACGTTTGTCACATCCGACATCAACTCCAGACGTTGAGGAAGGAGGAGATGTCCGCGGCTGAGTACATGCACAATATGAAGGCACTCGCCACACCTGCACCCATCGATGTGGTCGACGTGCATGCCATGCTGCCCGAGGCTGCCTCGGGTGCCTCGCTCACTGGTCCATCAGCGGCCCTATCTGCCTCACCCGTTGGCGCATTCACGGGCCCGGCTGGGTCGCCCGCTGCGTCCCTCGCGCCTGGTTCGGCCCAGCCCGCGTCGCCTGCTTCAGTCGTTGCCGGGTTGCCAACCGCGTCTCCGCATGGCTCTCCCACGTCGCCTGGATCGGCCCAGCCCGACGCGTCACCCCGGCCCGTGTCGCCCGTTGCTGCAGAGACTTCAGCCGCGACACCACTGGTCGGGTCTCCATCGCCGCCGTCACCATCTACCGGCGATGTAGCTCCCGGGCACACTATGGTCACGCGTCATCGTGATCATACGCGCAAGACCAAGACATACACAGATGGCACTGTTCGGTACGATAGTCATCGGCACGCTTTCTTTGCCGCACCGACCTCTCATCGTGATGCTCTTGGTGAACCAGCTTGGCGTGTCGCCATGTCTGAGGAATTCACTGCTCTTCGTCACACGAACACATGGGTGTTGGTGCCTCAGCCTCCTGGTGTTAATGTTGTGGGTTGCAAGTGGATTTTTAAGACCAAGCATCATCCTGATGGTTCTGTCGACAAGCACAAAGCTCGCCTTGTTGCTCGTGGTTTTACTCAACAGCAAGGGATCGACTATGGGGATACTTTCAGCCCCATGGTGAAGCCTGCCATGGTTTGCCTGGTTCTCTCTCTTGCAGTATCCCGGGGGTGGAGCCTTCGACGGGTTGATGTGAGTAATGCTTTTCTCCACGGTTTTCTGGCCGAAGATGTCTACATGCATCAGCCTCCTGGTTTTGAGGATGCTCGTTATCCCTCCCATGTGTGCAAACTCTAGCGGTCCATCTACGGGCTCAAACAATCGCCGCGTGCCTGGTATGCTTGGTTGAGTAAGCGTCGCTCACAGCTTGGTTTTGTTGCCTCCAAGGCCGATGCTTCCTTGTTCATATTCTCCCATGGTGCTATTCAGATATACATGCTGGTGTATTTTGATGATACTGTGATTGCTGGTTGTACACCTGCTGTGGTTGATCGCCTTGTGCAGTCCTTGTCTGCGAGTTTTCTCATCAAGGACTTGGGTAGGCTGGAGTACTTCCTTGAATTGGAAACGTCCTTTCATTCAGGGAGCATGACATTGATGCAGAAGAAGTATGCACTTGATATGCTTCATCGCGTCAACATGGAGAACTACAAGTCCACTTCCACTCCACTAGCTACATCAGAGAGCCTCTCACGCCACAGTGGTGCATTGCTGAGTACTGATGACTCTTTCAGGTATCGCAGTGTAGTTGGTGAAGGAAATATGCCCTAGAGGCAATAATAAAGTTATTATTTATTTCCTCATATCATGATAAATGTTTATTATTCATGCTAGAATTGTATTAACCGGAAATATGATACATGTGTGAATACATAGACAAACATAATGTCACTAGTGTGCCTCTACTTGACTAGCTCATTAATCAAAGATGGTTATGTTTCCTAACCATAGACATGTGTTGTCATTTGATTAACAGGATCACATCATTAGGAGAATGATGTGATTGACTTGACCCATTCCGTTAGCCTAGCACTTGATCGTTTAGTATGTTGCTATTGCTTTCTTCATGACTTATACAAAGTTCCTACAACTATGAGATTATGCAACTCCCGTTTACCATAGGAACACTTTGTGTGCTACCAAACGTCACAACGTAACTGGGTGATTATAAAGGAGCTCTACAGGTGTCTCCAAAGGTACATGTTGAGTTGGCGTATTTCGAGATTAGGTTTTGTCACTCCGATTGTCGGAGAGGTATCTCTGGGCCCTCTCGGTAATGCACATCACTATAAGCCTTGCAAGCAATGTTGCTAATGAGTTAGTTACGGAATGATGCATTACGTAATGAGTAAAGAGACTTGCCGGTAACGAGATTGAACTAGGTATTGGATACCGAAAATCGAATCTCGGGCAAGTAACATACCGATGACAAAGGGAACAACGTATGTTGTTATGCGGTTTGACCGATAAAGATCTTCGTAGAATATGTAGGAGCCAATATGAGCATCCAGGTTCCGCTATTGGTTATTGATCGGAAACAGTTCTAGGTCATGTCTACATAGTTCTCGAACCCGTAGGGTCCGCACGCTTAACGTTATGATGACAGTTTTATTATGAGTTTATAAGTTTTGATGTACCGAAGGTTGTTCGGAGTCCTGGATGTGATCACAGACATGACAAGGAGTCTCGAAATGGTCGAGACATAAAGATTGACATATTGGACGACTATATTCGGACACGGGAAGTGTTCCGGGTGATTTTGGAGAAAACCGGAGTGCCGGAGGGGTTACCGGAACCCCCCGGGGAAGTATTGGGCCTTAGTGGGCCTGAGGGGAGAGAGAGGGCAGCAGCCCAGGAGGTGGCGCACCCCCTCCCATGGGGATCCAAATTGGACTAGGGGAGGGGGGCGCGGCCCCTCTTTCCCTCTCCCTCTCCCTCTCTTTCCTTCCCCCTTCTTCCTTCCTAGTTGGACTAGGAAAGGGGAGTCCTACTCCCACTAGGAGGAGGACTCCCCCCTCCTTGGCGCACCCCCTAGGGCCGGCCAACCTCCCCCTTTGATCCTTTATATACGGGGGCAGGGGGGCACCTCTAGACACACAAGTTGATCTTCGTGATCGTTCCTTAGCCGTGTGCGGTGCCCCCCTCCACCATATTCCACCTCGGTCATATCGTAGCGGTGCTTAGGCGAAGCCCTACGTCAGTAGAACATCATCATCGTCACCACGCCGTCGTGCTGACGGAACTCATCCCCGACACCCTGCTGGATCGGAGTCTGAGGATCGTCATCGAGCTGAACGTGTGCTGAACTCGGAGGTGCCGTATGTTCGGTACTTGGATCGGTCGGATCGTGAAGACGTACGACTACATCAACCGTGTTGTCATAACGCTTCCGCTTTCGGTCTACGAGGGTACGTGGACAACACTCTCCCCTCTCGTTGCTATGCATCACCATGATCTTGCGTGTGCGTAGGATTTTTTTTGAAATTACTACGTTCCCTACAGTGGCATCCGAGCCTAGGTTTTATGCGTTGATGTTATATGCACGAGTAGAACACAAGTGAGTTGTGGGCGATACAAGTCATACTGCTTACCAGCATGTCATACTTTGGTTCAGCGGTATTGTTGGATGAAGCGGCCCGGACCAACATTACGCGTATGCTTACGCGAGACTGGTTTTACCACCGTGCTTTGCACACAGGTGACTAGCGGGTGTCTGTTTCTCCAACTTTAGTTGAACCGAGTGTGGATACGCCCGGTCCTTGCGAAGGCTAAAACGGCACTAACTTGACGAACTATCGTTGTGGTTTTGATGCGTAGGTAAGAACGGTACTTGCTCAGCCCGTAGCAGCCACGTAAAATTTGCAACAACAAAGTAGAGGACGTCTAACTTGTTTTTGCAGGGCATGTTGTGATGTGATATGGTCAAGACGTGATGCTATATTTTATTGTATGAGATGATCATGTTTTGTAACGGAAGTTATCGGCAACTGGCAGGAGCCATATGGTTGTCGCTTTATTGTATGAAATGCAAACGCCCTGTAATTGCTTTACTTTATCACTAAGCGGTAGCGATAGTCGTAGAAGCAATAGATGGCGTAACGACAACGATGCTACGATGGAGATCAAGGTGTCGCGCCGGTGACGATGGTGATCACGACGGTGCTTCGGAGATGGAGATCACAAGCACAAGATGATGATGGCCATATCATATCACATATATTGATTGCATGTGATCTTTATCCTTTATGCATCTTATCTTGCTTTGATTGGCGGTAGCATTTTAAGATGATCTCTCACTAAATTATCAAGAAGTGTTCTCCCTGAGTATGCACCATTGCGAAAGTTCTTCGTGCTGAGACACCACGTGATGATCGGGTGTGATAGGCTCTACGTTCAAATACAACGGGTGCAAAACAGTTGCACATGCGGAATACTCAGGTTAAACTTGATGAGCCTAGCATATACAGATATGGCCTCGAACACGGAGACCGAAAGGTCGAACGTGAATCATATAGTAGATATGATCAACATAGTGATGTTCACCATTGAAACTACTCCATCTCACGTGATGATCGGACATGGTTTAGTTGATTTGGATCACGTGATCACTTAGATGACTAGAGAGATGTTTGTCTAAGTGGGAGTTCTTAAGTGTTATGATTAATTGAACTTAAATTTATCATGAACTTAGTACCTGATATTATTTTGCTTGTCTATGTTTGCTGTAGATAGATGGCTCATGCTGTTGTTCCATTGAATTTTAATGCGTTTCTTGAGAAAGCTAAGTTGAAAGATGATGGTAGCAATTACACGGACTGGGTCCGTAACCTGAGGATTATCCTCATTGCTGCACAAAAGAATTACGTCCTGGAAGCACCGCTGGGTGCCAGGCCTGCTACAGATGCAACTGACAATGTTAAGAACGTCTGGTAGAGCAAAGCTGATGACTACTCGATAGCTCAGTGTGCCATGCTTTATGGCTTGGAAACGGGTCTTCAACGACATTTTGAACGTCATGGAGCATATGAGCTATTCCAGGAGTTGAAGTTAATATTTCAAGCAAATGCCCAGATTGAGAGATATGAAGTCTCCAATAAGTTCTATAGCTGTAAGATGGAGGCGAATAGTTCTGTCAGTGAACACATACTCAAAATGTCTGGGTATAATAATCACTTGATTCAACTGGGAGTTAATCTTCCTGATGATAGTGTCATTGATAGAATTCTTCAATCACTGCCACCAAGCTACAAGAGCTTCGTGATGAACTATAATATGCAAGGGATGGACAAGACTATTCCCGAGATCTTCGCAATGCTAAAGGCTGCGGAGGTAGAAATCAAGAAGGAGCATCAAGTGTTGATTGTCAATAAGACCACCAGTTTCAAGAAAAAGGGCAAAGGGAAGAAGAAGGGGAACTTCAAGAAGAACAGCAAACAAGTTGCTGCTCAAGAGAAGAAGCCCAAGTCTAGACCTAAGCCTGAGACTGAGTGCTTCTACTGCAAGCAGACTGGACACTGGAAGCGGAACTGCCCCAAGTATTTGGCGGATAAGAAGGATGGCAAAGTGAACAAAGGTATATGTGATATACATGTTATTGATGTGTACCTTACTAATGCTCGCAGTAGCACCTGGGTATTTGATACTGGTTCTGTTGCTAATATTTGCAACTCGAAACAGGGACTACGGATTAAGCGAAGATTGGCTAAGGACGAGGTGACGATGCGCGTGGGAAATGGTTCCAAAGTCGATGTGATCGCGGTGGGCACGCTACCTCTACATCTACCGTCGGGATTAGTTTTAGACCTAAATAATTGTTATTTGGTGCCAGCATTGAGCATGAACATTATATCTGGATCTTGTTTGATGCGAGACGGTTATTCATTTAAATCAGAGAATAATGGTTGTTCTATTTATATGAGTAATATCTTTTATGGTCATGCACCCTTGAAGAGTGGTCTATTTTTATTAAATCTCGATAGTAGTGATACACATATTCATAATGTTGAAGCCAAAAGATGCAGAGTTGATAATGATAGTGCAACTTATTTGTGGCACTGCCGTTTAGGTCATATCGGTGTAAAGCGCATGAAGAAACTCCATACTGATGGACTTTTGGAATCACTTGATTATGAATCACTTGGTACTTGCGAACCGTGCCTCATGGGCAAGATGACTAAAACGCTGTTCTCTGGAACTATGGAGCGAGCAACTGATTTGTTGGAAATCATACATACTGATGTATGTGGTCCAATGAATATTGAGGCTCGCGGCGGGTATCGTTATTTTCTCACCTTCACAGCTGATTTGAGCAGATATGTTTATATCTACTTGATGAAACACAAGTCTGAAACATTTGAAAAGTTCAAAGAATTTCAGAGTGAAGTGGAAAATCATCGTAACAAGAAAATAAAATTTCTATGATCTGATTGTGGAGGAGAATATTTGAGTTACGAGTTTGGTTTACATTTGAAACAATGTGGAATAGTTTCGCAACTCACGCCACCTGGAAGACCACAACAAAATGGTGTGTCCGAACATCGTAATCGTACTTCACTGGATATGGTGCGATCTATGATGTCTCTTATGCTTTAGAGATGGCCGCATTCACGTTAAATAGGGCACCATCAAAATCCATTGAGACGACGCCTTATGAACTGTGGTTTGGCAAGAAACCAAAGTTGTCGTTTCTTAAAGTTTGGGGCTGCGATGCTTATGTGAAGAAATTTCAACCAGATAAGCACGAACCCAAATCGGAGAAATGTGTCTTCATAGGATACCCAAAAGAGACTATTGGGTACACCTTCTATCACAGATCTGAGGGCAAGATTTTTGTTGCTAAATTCGGATCCTTTCTAGAGAAGGAGTTTCTCTTGAAAGAAGTGAGTGGGAGGAAAGTAGAACTTGATGAGGTAACTGTACCTGCTCCCTTATTGGAAAGTAGTTCATCACAAGACCCGGTTCCTGTGACAACTACACCAATTAGTGAGGAAGCTAATGATATTGATCATGAAACTTCAGATCAAGTTTCTACTGAACCTCGTAGGTCTACCAGAGTAAGATCCGCACCAGAGTGGTACGGTAATCCTATTCTGGAAGTCATGTTACTTGACCATGGCAAACCTACGAACTATCACTACTAGGAAACGGGCTATAGATGGGATGGACACTAATGGCGCACTGTACATGTGGTGCGCCATTACTAAATACTAATGGCGCACCATGTGTTGGTGCGCCATTAGTGTGCAAATACTAATGGCGCACCACATCCCACGGTGCGCCATTAGTAAAAAATTTAAATTTTTTCAAAACTACTAATGGCGCACCGTGGGAGTGGTGCGCCATTACTAGTTGACATAGTAATGGCGCACCACACCCACCGTGCGCCATTAGTAGTTTTGAAAAAAAAATTGTTAGTAATGGCGCACCTGTGGACAGTGCGCCATTACTAGTTTTTTTCAAAAAAAATCATTTTTTTTCTTTTTTCTTTTCAAAACTAGTAATGGCGCACCGTGGGTGCAGTGCGCCATTACTAGTTTAACTAGTAATGGCGCACCACCCCACGGTGCGCCATTACTAACTTGGCCCAAAAGTTCCCGAATGCAACCCCCCCCCCCCCCCGGACAGCCTTTTCAGTTTAAAAAAATAAAAGAAAATGATAAAAATGTCAAAAAAATAAAAGAAAATAAGTTTCCAATGTGATATGTGGTCTAGTTGTTGGGAAAATTTACAAATATGAATTTCGACTTTATTTGCAAAATCTCTCTGGAAATTTCTAAAATGGCCATAACTTTTGCATACGAACTCGGATTAAAAAGTTTTTTATATAAAATGGCCATAACTTTTGCATACGAACCCCGTTAAACATTTTCAAAATCCCCAAAAACCTAACAGAAAAAAGTTACGGGGCTTTCAAGATCTAGAGGCAAAAAAATTCAAAAAAATTCAAACTTACTAGTGGCGCACCGTTTTGAATTTTTTTTTTTGAATTGTATTTCAAAAAATGATACGTAATATGACCGGGAAGTTTGAAATATTTTTCAAAATTTCATCATAGTCATGAACATGAACAAAGTCGTAGACATCAACAAGGTATAATAGGATTGATATGCTAGATATATCAACAAGTGTCTGTGAAGTGAGCTGTTGCTGGGGTTGGATAGAACTCTGAAGTTAAGTGTGCTTGGGCTGGAGTAGTGTGAGGATGGGTGACCTTTCGGGAAGTTTGACCATGGAGTATGATTTGACCTGAGTTTAAGCATAATGACCCGAGATTAAGCCATAGTGACCTGAGATTAAGAAAAAAATTTAAAAAAAATTCTGAAAAAAAATTTGAAAAAAAAATGTTACTAATGGCGCATTCTATGTGGTGTGCCATTAGTATACCAGATACTAATGGCGCACCGTGGGCTATACTAATGGCGCACCAGTAGTGCGCCATTAGTAGGCCTTTTCCTAGTAGTGTATGAGGAAGCGATGATGAGCCCAGATTCCGCAAAATGGCTTGAAGCCATGAAATCTGAGATAGGATCCATGTATGAGAACAAAGTATGGACTTTGGTTGACTTGCCCGATGATCGGCAAGCCATTGAGAATAAATGGATCTTCAAGAAGAAGACTGACACTGATGGTAATGTAACTGTCTACAAAGGTTGACTTGTTGCAAAAGGTTTTCGACAAGTTCAAGGGGTTGACTACGATGAGACTTTCTCACCTGTAGCGATGCTTAAGTCTGTCCGAATCATGTTAGCAATTGCCGCATTTTATGATTATGAAATTTGGCAAATGGATGTCAAAACTGCATTCCTGAATGGATTTCTGGAAGAAGAGTTGTATATGATGCAACTGGAAGGTTTTGTCGATCCAAAAGGTGCTAACAAAGTATGTAAGCTCCAGCGATCCATTTATGGACTGGTGCAAGCATCTCGGAGTTGGAATAAATGCTTTGATAGTGTGATCAAAGCATATGGTTTTATACAGACTTTTGGAGAAGCCTGTATTTACAAGAAAGTGAGTGGGAGCTCTGTAGCATTTCTGATATTATATGTAGATGACATATTGTTAATTGGAAATGATATAGAATTTCTGGATAGCATAAAAGGATACTTGAATAAAAGTTTTTCAATGAAAGACCTCGGTGAAGCTGCTTACATATTGGGCATCAAGATCTATAGAGATTGATCAAGACGCTTAATTGGACTTTCACAAAGCACATACCTTGATAAAGTTTTGAAAAAGTTCAAAATGGATCAGGCAAAGAAAGGGTTCTTGCCTGTATTACAAGGTGTGAAGTTGAGTCAGACTCAATGCCCGACCACCGCAGAAGATAGAGATAAAATGAAAGATGTTCCCTATGCTTCAGCCATAGGCTCTATCATGTATGCAATGCTGTGTACCAGACCTGACATATGCTTAGCAATAAGCTTGGCAGGTAGGTACCAAAGTAATCCAGGAGTGGATCATTGGACAGCGGTCAAGAACATCCTGAAATACTTGAAAAGGACTAAGGATATGTTTCTTGTTTATGGAGGTGACAAAGAGCTAGTCGTAAATGGTTACGTCGATGCAAGCTTTAACACTGATCCGGACGATTCTAAATCGCAAACCGGATACGTGTTTTTATTAAACGGTGGAGCTGTAAGTTGGTGCAGTTCTAAACAAAGCGTCGTGGCGGGATCTACATGTGAAGCAGAGTACATAGCTGCTTCGGAAGCAGCAAATGAAGGAGTCTAGATGAAGGAGTTCATTTCCGATCTAGGTGTCATACCTAGTGCATTGGGACCAATGAAGATCTTCTGTGACAATACTGGTGCAATTGCCTTGGTAAAGGAATCCAGATTTCACAAGAGAACCAAGCACATCAAGAGACGCTTCAATTCCATCCGGGATCAAGTCCAGGTGGGAGACATAGAGATTTGCAAGATACATACGGATCTGAATGTTGCAGACCCGTTGACGAAGCCTCTTCCACGAGCAAAACATGATCAGTACCAAGACTCCATGGGTGTTAGAATCATTACTGTGTAAGCTAGATTATTGACTCTAGTGCAAGTGGGAGACTGAAGGAAATATGCCCTAGAGGCAATAGTAAAGTTATTATTTATTTCCTCATATCATGATAAATGTTTATTATTCATGCTAGAATTGTATTAACCGGAAACATGATACATGTGTGAATACATGGACAAACATAATGTCACTAGTGTGCCTCTACTTGACTAGCTCATTATCAAAGATGGTTATGTTTCCTAACCATAGACATGTGTTGTCATTTGATTAACGGGATCACATCATTAGGAGAATGATGTGATTGACTTGACCCATTCTGTTAGCCTAGCACTTGATCGTTTAATATGTTGTTATTGCTTTCTTCATGACTTATACAAAGTTCCTACAACTATGAGATTATGCAACTCCCATTTACCAGAGCAACAGTTTGTGTGCTACCAAACATCACAACGTAACTGGGTGATTATAAAGGAGCTCTAGAGGTGTCTCCAAAGGTACATGTTGAGTTGGCGTATTTCGAGATTAGGTTTTGTCACTCAGATTGTCGGAGAGGTATCTCTGGGCCCTCTCGGTAATGCACATCACTATAAGCCTTGCAAGCAATGTAGCTAATGAGTTAGTTACGGAATGATGCATTACATAACGAGTAAAGAGACTTGCCGGTAACAAGATTGAACTAGGTATTGGATATCGACGATCGAATCTCGGGCAAGTAACATACCGATGACAAAGGGAACAATGTATGTTGTTATGCGGTTTGACCGATAAAGATCTTCGTAGAATATGTAGGAGCCAATATGAGCATCCATGTTCCGCTATTGGTTATTGACCGGAAACAGTTCTAGGTCATGTCTACATAGTTCTCGAACCCGTAGGGTCCGCACGCTTAACATTACGATGACAGTTTTATTATGAGTTTATAAGTTTTGATGTACCAAAGGTTGTTCGGAGTCCTGGATGTGATCACGGACATGACGAGGAGTCTCGAAATGGTCGAGACATAAAGATTGATATATTGGACGACTATATTCGGACACCGGAAGTGTTCCGGGTGATTTCGGAGAAAACCGGAGTGTAGGAGGGGTTACCGGAAACACCCGGGGAAGTATTGGGCCTTAGTGGGCCTGAGGGGAGAGAGAGGGCAGCAGCCCAGGAGGTGGCGCGCCCCCTCTCATGGGGAGTCCGAATTGGACTAGGGGAGGGGGCGCAGCCCCTCTCCCTCTCCCTCTCTTTCCTTCCCCTTCCTCCTTCCTAGTTGGACTAGGAAAGGGGAGTCCTACTCCCACTAGGAGGAGGACTCCCCCCTCCTTGGCGCGCCCCCTAGGGCCGGCCAGCCTCCCCCTTGCTCCTTTATATACGGGGGCAGGGGGCACCTCTAGACACACAAGTTGATCTTCGTGATCGTTCCTTAGCCGTGTGCGGTGCCCCCCTCCACCATATTCCACCTCGGTCATATCGTAGCGGTGCTTAGGCGAAGCCCTGCGTCGGTAGAACCTCATCATCGTCACCACGCCGTCGTGCTGACGGAACTCATCCCCGACACCCTGCTGGATCGGAGTCCAGGGATCGTCATCGAGCTGAACGTGTGCTGAACTCGGAGGTGTCGTACGTTCGGTACTTGGATCGGTCGGATCGTGAAGATGTACGACTACATCAACCGCATTGTCATAACGCTTCCGCTTTCGGTCTACGAGGGTACGTGGACAACACTCTCCCCCTCTCGTTGCTATGCATCACCATGATCTTGCGTGTGCGTAGGAATTTTTTTGAAATTACTACGTTCCCTACAGTTGGAGCACTCCAGTATTTGACACTCACACGTCCCGATATCTCATTTGCTGTGAACAAAGTGTGTCAGTTTCTGTCCCAGCCTACGAAGATTCGTTGGGAAGCAGTTAAGCGTATCCTGAGGTATGTCAAAGGTACGCTAGACACAGGACTACGCATTCGTAAGTCTCGTTTTACTAGAGTCAGCATATTCTCTGATGCAGACTGGACAGATTGTGTTGATGACAGGCGTTTCAAAGGTGGATTTGTTGTGTTTGTTGGACCCAATCTTATATCTTGGAGTTCAATGAAGCAACCTATAGTCTCGAGATCTAGCACCGAGGCAGAGTACAAGGCATTGGAAAATGGTGCAGCTGAAGCTATTTGGTTAGACTCGGTTCTCACAGAACTTGGAATTACACAGCAGCGCACACCTATATTGTGGTGCGACAATTTAGAGGCAACTTACCTCACGGCAAACCCAGTGTTTCATGCTCGAACTAAACACATTGGGATCGACTTTCACTTTGTGAGGGAACGAGTAGCAGCAGGTGCATTGGAGGTCAGGTTTATCTCAACAATGATCAGCGAGCGGATGTATTTACTAAACCCGCTACCCGTCAGATGCTAGACCGCTTCAGGACCAATCTGAATCTTGTATGTAGTTCAGATTGAGGGGTGTGTAAAATAGGGTCTAGTTTGCATATATTGTATTTATACGTGTACACGTATGTAACCTGGTCATTTATATATAGTGAGACGTGAGGTGGATGTATCACCCACACAAAACCCTAAACCTACCTCTCTAACTTATACCAACTCCTCCCTTGGCTAAGAGGTTTTTAGGATAGCAAATACTACACTAGGTGTGTTCTATACTTCTATCATGTGTTTATATATGTTACGTTTATTTAGTTTCTTTCAGTTACTGTTGGCCTTTACCCCAAAGAAAATACAACATTTTTTTTCCGGTGTGGAATACAAGAAAAACACTTTAACCTTGCATTAGAAAACTATATGCTCAGTTTCTCAAAAAAAGAAAACTATATGCTCAAGTGTGTACATGGGTACCAATTTGTCACCGCTGCATGCTTAATGCCACTACCTCCAGAGTTTCCTAATTAAACCAAACTGATGCATCAAGATTGGTTGCTAGACACGCCGCGGAACATACATATCGTGAGTCATCAAGAGTCCTTTGTAATTTGGCTGATCTTGGTCACACGGCAAATCGGTGTAATGGGTCGTTGTCTGATAGTATGTCGTAATGTGAAAGGTGTTAATCATTGTTATCTGAGACCATAATAATTGTACAAACTTGTTCTCAGATAGTTCAAATAGAAGTACATATGATTACTGGATCTGTTTAATTTAACATGTCCCATTCGACAAATTTTAGTTAATCTAGCGCATCTTGCTGATGCATGCATGGAAGACTCGGCCGCATTGGAGTTATCTTACTTCGCCCCTTTAAAAATGTCAAGACATATTTTAGTGGCCAAGGAGGTCATAAGAGTAAGATAATAGTTGAGAGAAATGACCACGCCATCTTCTTGCGTTACTATCTTCAGCGCAAGAAAGATGTAAGATACTGAAGTTGTTTACTCACAAATGTACAAGAGAGATGGAAGATAATTAACAAAATTAAACTAACTTCCCTAGAGAAAGCTCCACCCCTTGAGACGGGAACGCCACCTCCCAGCGAATGGGAGAAACACAAGCAAGCTTACATCACATGATTTGGAACATGATTGAAATACAGAAATATATGGCTGATTGGAATAAGACGGGTACCATGCTGAGGGATATCCGTATCTTCCTAACCCAACAGCTTAATCAGGACTTGGTTAACATTAGCTGAATGATTAGAAGTAGTATATGTGAAGATCCTCTACAATTTATTTTTCTGAACACTGATTGGAGTGGAACACAGTGACAGCACTGTACTTAATCAGTTTGAAAAGATGGGTGATTCATCCCTGAGAACTCTAGTTTACTCTGACCTCAATTGGTTTACTTAATCGTGTCAAAGTTTCACTACATCAATCCTTAGTTGCATCTTCGCCAGATGCAACCTACACTAGGACACTAGGACATGTCAAACAATGATATGTCGTCGTTGGTTAGCTCTTGCCATATCACCTAACTCTTACATATAGAGGGTTAATAATTAGGAGAGAGATGGTTCATTATTGGTAAAACTTTATGCCATAGCCTCCAAACCAATAAACAAACAGAGAGGCAAAGATGCCAAAGAACAAATGAGAGGGAAAATAAAAATATATAATTATAGACTAGTGTCACATTCAACTTATTGGAATCGATGCATGTAATAGTGTTGATTGATGATGTGGTTGACTATAGAGACATACTTACATACAAATTACTGAAGATGCCCTAAAAAGGTGAGGGTTCATGCGTACATGTAACTCAAAGCGGCTCCTAAGCATTACTTTTTTTTGAGGCACTGACCGTAGAACAATTGTTCTACGGTATTTTCATTAATAATAAATATTTACAAATTACATCGAGAGACATGCCTAACTTCAACCAATACCGGTTTTATGAAACATGGAAATTAACAGTGATGTTCTATCCAAGTCCTGATCCATTGCGCTTTTGCTTGTTTTGATCTGATTTGCACTGCTTTGAGCCCTTCCTGAAGATAGTAACTCCATCCTTGTACATTAGAGGCAGCATGTCTGAAGATTTTGTCATTCCTGACCGACCAGATACCCCAACATCCCATGATGAATGATGATAATCTCTAGGGATATGCTCTGGGGCAGATGTTAAAGGGCCAATTGGATATCATCTATAACTGAGATGCCTCTTTTCCTATTCGGGATGATCTTATCCCAACAAAGCAAGGCAAATGGACAATCCCAGAATAAGTGTCGGTTGGTTTCGTTAGTATTGTCTGCACAGTGTGCACAATTGTAGCTGTCCAAGACCATTGATTTTCTATGAAGCAAATTCCTTGAGTTGACTCTATCATGTAAAAGCAGCCAAAAGAAAATCTGGTGTCACGGGCGGCAAGCAGTTTTCCAAATATCCTGGAACAGAGAGTGTACTTTATTGGATCCCATCATGTGAGCATACATCTGAATGGATGAATATCCTCTAGAGTATCCAATAATTGACCATCTATCATTTCCTTGCATTTCACTTCTTTCTTGTAAGTAGTCTTGGAGGGTATTAAACTGCAAAAATGCTTGTTGTGATAAAGGTGTGTGAAAATGAGATGCCAAATCTTCTGTGTTCAGAATTTGCTGAAGGGAAACATTGTTGTTGTTTCTGAAAGAACAAAGCTCAGGGAATTTATTGAGGAGAGGCTGATCCCACTAGCAATCTGACTAGAAAAGTGTTGTGTTACCAGAATGGCCATAAGAAAGAGCAAATGCTTTGTAGGGAGGCAGAAGTTTGAGCATAGTTTTCCACCAAAAGGAGCCCAATATTCTCTCTCCAGGCAAGGATGCATGATAGTATGTTTCCCAAATGATATTAATCCATGGAATATTCTCCTTATTGAGGAATTTGTGCACTTGTTTCAATAGCAAAGCCTTGTTGTGCACCTCAATGTTTAAAATGCCTGGTCCCCCATTAGCCTTGGGTTGGCAGGCAGTGTTCCAAGTAATCAGTACTGCTCCTCTGTCTTGAGATCCATACTTCCTCCAAAAACAGTTTCTGAAGTAGCTGTGAAGTTGGTTTACCACTGTAATAGGAATCTGAAGGGAGCACATGAAGTAAATGGGCAGACTGGAGAAAACTGATTTAATGAGGGTGAGCTTGTCTCTAGTAGATAGCAAAGTTGAGCAACTCAGCAGTCTGTTCTCTACTCTTTTTAGCAGTGGCAGAAAATCTTCAACCCTTGGTTTGCTGAGACTAAGTGGAAGGCCTAGATACTTCAGTGGTAAAGTGCCTATCTGACAACCCAAAAGGTTTGAGAGATTATGCATCTTGTGTTCAGGAGTGTTGATGGAAATCATTGTGGACTTAGAGTAGTTTACTTTGAGGCCAGTGTATGCAGCAAAATGGAGCAACAAGTTCTTGATATTGTGAAGTTGTGTGGCATCTTCATTTGCTATCAAAATGGTATCATCAGCATATTGAATAATGGGATAATCTTGGCTCGACTGGTGAATCAATGGTGCTGAGATCATATCACTTCTTTTTGCCTCATTCAACATTGTCTGTAAAATATCTACTGCAATTACAAAGATGAGAGGTGGATCACCTTGCCTGACTCCACATTTGCACAAGAACTGTTTGCCTGGGACCCCATTAAGTAGCACAGAAAATAAAACAGTATTGTATACCATCTTAATCCATTTGATCTTTGCTCCCAAAACCTTTGGCTTCCAGTATTTCCAAAATGGTATCATGATTAAGCATATCAAAAGCCTTCTCAAAGTCCAATTTCAAAAGAAACCAGTTCCTTGCTGGACTACTTGCACTGATGAATATATTCATATGACTAGGCTAAATAGTCCTGAATGCATCTGTTGAATAGAAAACCATATTGATTCTGGTGCACTAGGGAGAGAATAACTTTCTGTAGTCTGTTAGCCAACAGCTTGGTGATGATCTTCAGTGTGCAATTCAAGAGAGAGATAGGTCTGAAATCATTTGGCAAAATAGCAACATCTTTCTTAGGGATGAGTGTGATGAAAGAGTAGTTAATGCTCCGGAGGTTAACAGTCCCCTTATGAAAATCTTCTATTAACCTATAGAAGTCAGGAGAAATGATGTCGCAACAAACCTTGAGAAATTTAGCATTAAAACCATCTGGACCTGGGGATTTATCTGCAAGCATATGTTTAATCACATCATCAATTTCCTCTTTGGTGAAAGGAATCTCCAACTCTGAGAGTTCCACTGGTTGGTGAAGCAGAGTGTGCAGTAGCAATGGGTTCTCAGGTTTGGAGGCAGAACCCATTCTATTCTTAAAGGCTCTGAAAAGAATAGATGCTTTTGCTTGGTGATCCTGATGTTCAAAACCATCCTCATCTCTTAAAATAGCAATGTGATTGTTCCTGTGCTTAATAGTGGCTTTAGCTTGGAAATACTTTGTGTTTGCTTCTCCCATTTTAATCTTCCTACTAGTAGCTCTCTGTTTTGATTCTCATTAATCTCTCTCAAGTGCTCAATTAAGATGAGTCTACCATTGTCTTCCTCAGTAGATAAAGCTTTGTACTCCTCAATGACATCATAACATAAGATCATGAAGTTTGTGTTCTCAATGGTGGCCTTCAAATTAGATAAAGTCTTGGCCCAAATTTTAAGCCCCTTCCTGAGCCTTTTGAATTTTGCAGCAATACATTTGGTACTATCCACTTCCTGAACATCTTGTTCCCAGATCTGCTTCACCACCTCTTTTAAATTGTGTATGTTTATGCCAAAAGTTCTCAAATCTGAATATATGTGATTTAGGGATCGTGGTGCCAATCTTGATGAGAACAGGAGTATGATCAGAAGTTGTTTTAGCTATAGGGATGGCCATAGTTAATGGGAAAGAGAGAGCCCAAGATTCAAATGTAAAACACCAATCCAGTTTCTCTAGCAGTGGTGCATCTTGCATATTGCTCCAGGTATAGTTTATGCCCTTGAGTGGTATTTCAACAAGAGCTTGTCTGTTGATGGCTTCATTCAACAACAACATATCATTAATATTTCCACCTTACCTATTCCTGTTTTGTGGGTACCTGATGTAGTTAAAGTCTCCAATAACCATCCAATTCATCTCATAATCAACTTGGAAGTTCTGAAATCAATCTAGGAAGGTAACTCTATCCTCAGGAATACAAGGCCCATAGACATTGGTCAAAATCCACACAGAACCATTGAGTTTACATGTGAATTTGATGGAGAGAGAGAAGGCATTACCACTCATGGTACAAATTAAAGATGTTCACATCACTAGCATCACGCATGAACCACGCTTTCACACGCCCCACAAGGCTAGGGATTTGTAGCATGCAGGGGCGGAGGCATGCATCCCCCATTTTCTTTTGGCTTTCGATTTTCATTTTTTCATATCTTTTGAACCAAAGTCCAAATTAAATTTCATTTGCATATTCATATTTCTGGTAACGAGGACTTTCAAATGAGATCCATTTTTAATACGTTTTGACGAGTTTTTTTAAACTTCGTTAAGTTTCAACTTCTGAAACTTGGTACGGGTGACTTAAACTTATTATGCCCACGTGCGGGATCCAATGAATTTGCGGATCGTGGGGAAATCGGGCAGCCAACACGACTGAGCAGGTGCGTGCCCATGCGAGTTCCCTCCAAACGAACAACCATCAATCACATGTTAGTATTGATAGAGACGGGGATAAATCATGAATCTGATCGACAACATACTTGTGTGTGTAAATTTGGGTAGCAATTTTTGTACACTGTGGAGAGGAGTCATGTCCCTGATGGTCTACAATCTATTTTTTCGAAACACTGATAGGAGTGGAACAATGATAGTAATGTATTTAATCTGTTTGAAAAGATGAGTGATTCATCCCCGAGAACTCTAGTTTACTTTGACCTCCATTGGTTTCCTTATTTGTTCGTGTCAAAGTCTCACTACATCAATCCTTAGTTGCATCTTCGCCAGATGCAACCTACATTGGGACACTAGGGCATCTCAAACATTTATATGTCATCGGCGGTTAACTCTTGCCACATCACCTAAATCTAATGTAGAGGGTTAATATTCCGCAGAGAGATGGTCCATCATTGGTAAACCTTTATGCCATAGCCTGCAAACCAAGAAAAAAACAGAGAGATAAAAAACAAATGAGAGAAAAACCAACAATATATAATTATATAGACTAGTGTTACATACAACTTATTAGAATAGATGCATATAATAGCGTTGGTTCATGATGTTGTTGTCTATACAGACATAGTTACACCAAACTATTGAAGATGCCCTAGAAAAGAGGGTTCGCACTCTTACTTGTACACGAAACTCAGAGTGGCTCCCAAGCATTACCACTCAAGGTACAAAGATGTTCACGTCACCAGCATTGCAACGCACCACGCACTACAGAGCTCTTCAATTCGTACATTCAAGCAGAGCCTAATAGAAAATAGAGCATGTGCGCATATTTGACCGGCGAGGACGGGATGGCGAGCGACATACGCGGCAGATCTCCTCGCCGCTCGATCCATCACGTTCGACGTCGGTGAGATAATTCTCCGGCACGACACGCTTCACCTTGCCCTTTTCAACGGACAGGGGCGCACGGTGGATGCACGCTTCCTACGGGAGGGCGAGATTATTGACATCGGCCATATCGTGTTGTTCCCGTGTTTTTTTGCCAGGGTTTGGGACAGGATTCCGGTGACCTTGGCGGCACCGGCATTCGAGCCCGGCGGCCCATCACGTCATGATGCGAGGGGGGTACAAGGTAGCGTCACACCGAGGAGGTCAAACGACCCGGGGCTGTTGGGTGCGGGGCCAAGGGGCGGCACCCCACCACCCATGGCAGATGTTGCCCACGTGGACGGAGATCCGGGCCGCCATGAGAGGAGTGACACGGGCGCTGCGGGTATAAAATTCCAAACCCTATCGTCCTCTTGACCTAGACTCTGCCCTTTCCCATCTCTGGGCAACGCCAAAAAACCATAGATCCAGTCCTCCTTCCTCCTTTCACTGGTGGCGCGGCAAGGTTGGAGGCGACGGCTGATCATTCGCGGAGGTTGCGGCTTCCCCGACGCGGACTCCAGCAATGGCTTGAAGGAAATATGCCCTAGAGGCAATAATAAAGTTATTATTTATTTCCTTATATCATGATAAATGTTTATTATTCATGCTAGAATTGTATTAACCAAAAACATAATACTTGTGTGAATACATAGACAAACAGAGTGTCACTAGTATGCCTCTACTTGACTAGCTCGTTGATCAAAGATAGTTATGTTTCCTAGCCATAGACATGTGTTGTCATTTGATTAACGGGATCACATCATTAGAAGAATGATGTGATTGACTTGACCCATTCCGTTAGCTTAGCACTCGATCCTTTAGTATGTTGCTATTGCTTTCTTCATGACTTATACATGTTCCTATGACTATGAGATTATGCAACTCCCCACCGGAGGAACACTTTGTGTGCTACCAAACGTCACAACGTAACTGGGTGATTATAAAGGTGTTCTACAGGTATCTCCGAAGGTACTTGTTGGGTTGGCGTATTTCGAGATTAGGATTTGTCACTCCGATTGTCGGAGAGGTGTCTCTAGGCCCACTCGGTAATGCACATCACTTAAAGCCTTGCAAGCATTGCAACTAATGGGTTAGTTGCGGGATGATGTATTATGGAACGAGTAAACAGACTTGCCGGTAACGAGATTGAACTAGGTATTGAGATACCGACGATCGAATCTCGGGCAAGTAACATACCGATGACAAAGGGAACAACGTATGTTGTTATGCAGTTTGACCGATAAAGATCTTCGTAGAATATGTGGGAGCCAATATGGGCATCCAGGTCCCGCTATTGGTTATTGACCGGAAACGTGTCTCGGTCATGTCTACATAGTTCTCGAACCCGTAGGGTCCGCACGCTTAGCGTTTCGTTGATGATATAGTATTATATGAGTTATGTATGTTGGTGACCGAATGTTGTTCGGAGTCCAGGATGAGATCATGGACATGACGAGGAACTCCGGAATGGTCCGGAGATAAAGTTTGATATATGGGATAATAGTGTTTGATCTCCGGAAGGGTTCCGGAATTCACCGGAAGGGGTTCCGGATGTTTCCCGAAATGTTTGGGTACGAGAACACGTTATTTGGGCGAAAGGGGAAAGCCCACGAGGCTTTTGGAAAGTGCAAAAGGAAGTTTTGCGGAGACCAGAGGCTAGACGCCAGGAACCCTGGCGTCTAGGGGGTAGACACCGGGAACCTTGGCGTCTAGCCCTTGAGTCCGTGTAGGACTCTTGCCTTTCGGGCAAAACCGACTTTGAGGAGGCTTTTACTCCAAGTTTCGACCCCAGGGCTCAACATATAAATAGAGGGGCAGGGCTAGCACCAAAGACACATCAAGAAACACCAAGCCGTGTGCCGGCAAGCCCCGTCCCCTCTAGTTTATCCTCCGTCATAGTTTCCGTAGTGCTTAGGCGAAGCCCTGCGGAGATTGTTCTTCACCAACACCGTCACCACGCTGTCGTGCTGCCGAAACTCATCTACTACTTCGCCCGTCTTGCTGGATCGATAAGGCAAGGACGTCATCGAGCTGAACGTGTGCAGAACTCGGAGGTGTCGTACGTTCGATACTTAGATCGGTCGGATCGTGAAGACGTACGACTACATCAACCGCGTTGATAAACGCTTCCGCTTAGCGATCTTCAAGGGTATGAAGATACACTCCCCCTCTCGTTGCTATGCATCACCATGATCTTGCGTGCGCGTAGGATTTTTTTTGAAATTACTACGTTCCCCAACAGTGGCATCCGAGCCTAGGTTTTATGCGTTGATGTTATATGCACGAGTAGAACACAAGTGAGTTGTGGGCGATACAAGTCATACTGCTTACCAGCATGTCATACTTTGGTTCAGCGGTATTGTTGGATGAAGCGGCCCGGACCGACATTATGCGTACACTTATGCGAGACTGGTTCTACCGACGTGCTTTGCACACAGGTGGCTGGCGGGTGTCAGTTTCTCCAACTTTAGTTGAACCGAGTGTGGCTACGCCCGGTCCTTGAGAAGGTTGAAACAACACTAGCTTGACGAACTATCATTGTGGTTTTCATGCGTAGGTAAGAACGGTTGTTGCTCAGCCCGTAGCAGCCACGTAAAACTTGCAACAACAAAGTAGAGGACGTCTAACTTGTTTTTTGCAGGGCATGTTGTGATGTGATATGGTCAAGACGTGATGAGATATAAGTTGTTGTATGAGATGATCATGTTTTGTTGAAGTTATCAGCAACTGGCTGAAGTCTTATGGTTGTCTCTTTATTGCATAAGATGCAAGCGCCAAATAATTACTTTACTTTATCGCTATGCGATAGCAATAGTTGCAAGAGCAATACTTGACGAGACGACAGTGTGACGACACATTGATATAGATCAAGATGATGGAGATCATGGTGTCATGCCGGTGACGATGGAGATCATGACGATGCTTTGGAGATGGAGATCAAAGGCACAAGATGATGACGGCCATATCATGTCACATATTTTTGATTGCATATGATGTTTATCTTTTATACATCTTATTTTGTTTTGATTGACGGTAGCATTATAAGATGATCTCTCACTAAATTTCAAGATAAAAGTGTTCTCCCTGAGTATGCACCGTTGCCAAAGTTCGTCGTGCCCAGACACCACGTGATGATCGGGTGTGATAAGCTCTACGTCCATCTACAACGGGTGCAAGCCAGTTTTGCACACGCGGAATACTCAGGTTAAACTTGACAAGCCTAGCATATGCAGATATGGCCTTGGAACACTGGAGACCGAAAAGTCGAGCGTGAATCATATAGTAGATATGATCAACATAGTGATGTTCACCATTGAAAACTACTCCATTTCACGTGATGATCGGTTATGGTTTAGTTGATTTGGATCACGTGATCACTTAGATGATTAGAGAGATGTCTATCTAAGTGGGAGTTCTTAAGTAATATGATTAATTGAACTTAAATTTATCATGAACTTAGTCCTGGTAGTATTTTGCAAATTATGTTGTAGATCAATAGCTCACGTTGTTGCTTTCATATGTTTATTTTGATATGTTCCTAGAGAAAACTGTGTTCAAAGATGTTAGTAGCAATGATGCGGATTGGACCCGTGATATGAGGATTGTCCTCATTGCTGCACAGAAGAATTATGTCCTTGATGCACCGCTAGGTGACGGACCTATTGCAGGAGCAGATGCAGACGTTATGAATGTTTGGCTAGCTCAAAATGATGACTACTTGATAGTTTAGTGCACCATGCTTAACGGCTTAGAATCGGGACTTCAAAGACGTTTTGAATGTCATGGGCCATATGAGATGTTCCAGGAGTTGAAGTTAATATTTCAAGCAAATACCCGAGTTGAGAGATGAAGTCTCCAACAAGTTCTATAGCTAAAAGATGGAGGAGAATTGCTCAACTAGTGAGCATGTGCTCAGATTGTCTGGGTACTACAATCGCTTGAATCAAGTGGGAGTTAATCTTCCAGATAAGATAGTGATTGACAGAGTTCTCTAGTCACCATCACCAAGTTAGTAGAACTTCGTGATGAACTATAGTATGCAAAGGATGATGAAAACGATTCCCAAGCTCTTCGCGATGTTGAAATCAACGAAGGTAGAAATCAAGAAAAGAGCATCAACTGTTGATGATTGACAAGACCACTAGTTTCAAGAAAAGGGCAAAGGGAAAGAAAGGGAACTTCAAGCAGAATGACAAGCAAGTTGTCACTCCTGCGAAGAAGCCCAAAGCTGGACCAAAGCCTGAAACTGAGTGATTACACTTCAAAGGAAATGGTCACTGGAAGCGGAAATGCCCTGAATATTTGGTGGATAAGAAGGATGGCAAAGTGAACAAGGGTATATTTGATATACAGGTTATTGGTGTGTACCTTACTAGTGTTTATAGTAGCCCCTGAGTATTTGATACTTGTTCGGTTGCTAAAAATTAGTAACTCTAAGCAGGAGTTACAGAATAAACAGAGACTAGTTGAGGGTGAAGTGACGATGTGTGTTGGAAGTGGTTCCAAGATTGATATGATCATCATCGCACACTCCCTATACTTTCAGGATTAGTGTTAAACCTAAATAAATGTTATTTGGCCTTTGCGTTGAGCATGAATATGATTTGATCATGTTTATTGCAAAACGGTCATTCATTTAAAGTCAGAGAATAATTGTTGTTCTGTTTACATGAATAAAACCTTCAATGGTCATACACCCAATGAAAATAGTTTGTTGGATCTCGATCGTAGTGATACACATATTCATAATATTGATGACAAAATATGCAAAGTTGATAATGATAGAGCAACATATTTGTGGCACTGTCGTTTGGGTCATATCGGTGTAAAGCACATGAAGAAACTCCATAAAAATGGACTTTTGGAATCACTTGATTATGAATCATTTGATGCTTGCGAACCGTGCCTTATGGGCAAGATGACTAAAACTCCGTTCTCCGGAACAATGGAACGAGCTACTGACTTATTGGAAATAATACATACCGATGTATGAGATCCAATGAGTGTTGATGCTTGTGGCAAGTATCGTTATTTTCTGACCTTCACAGATGATTTGAGTAGATAGGGGTATATCTACTTAATGAAACACAAGTCTGAAACATTTGAAAAGTTCAAAGAATTTCAGAGTGGATTTGAGAATCATCGTAACAATAAAATAAATTTTCTATGATCTGATCGTGGAGGAGAATATTTGAGTTACGAGTTTGGCCTTCATATAAAACAATGTGTAATAGTTTCACAGCTCACGCCACCTGGAACACCACAGCGTAATGGTGTGTCCGAACATCATAACCGCACTTTATTGGATATGGTGCGATCTATGATGTATCTTACCGATTTACCACTATCGTTTTGGGGTTATGCATTAGAGACAGTTGCATTCACTTTAAATAGGGCACCATCAAAATCAGTTTGAGACGATGCCTTATGAACTGTGGTTTGGCAAGAAACCAAAGTTATCGTTTCTTAAAGTTTGGGACTGCGATGCTTATGTGAAAAAGTTTCAACCAGATAAGCTCGAACCCAAATCGGAGAAGTGCGTCTTCATAGAATACCCAAAGGAAACTATTGGGTACACCTTCTATCACAGATCCAAAAGCAAGATATTCGTTGCTAAGATGGATCCTTTCTAGAAAAGGAGTTTCTCTTGAAAGAAGTGAGTGGGAGAAAAGTAGAACTTGATAAGGTAATAGTACTTTCTCCTGAATTGGAAAATAGTTCATCACTGAAATCAGTTCCAGTGATTCCTACACCAATTAGTGAGGAAGCTAATGATGATGATCATGAAACTTTAGATCAAGTTACTACAGAACCTCGTAGGTCTTCCAGAGTACGGTCCGCACCAGAGTGGTACAGTAATCCTGTTCTGGAAGTCATGTTGCTAGACCATGATAAACCTACGAACTATGAGGAAGCGATGATGAGCCCAGATTCCGCGAAATGGCTGGAGGCCATGAAACCTGAGATAGGATCCATGTATGAGAACAAAGTGTGGACTTTGGTGGACTTGCCCGATGACCGGCAAGCCATAGAAAATAAATGGATCTTCAAGAGGAAGACGGACGTTGATAGTAGTGTTACTATCTACAAAGCTCGACTTGTCGCAAAAAGGTTTTCGACAAGTTCAAGGTGTTGACTACAATGAGATTTTCTCAACTGTAGCGATGCTTAAGTCTGTCCGAATCATGTTAGCAATTGCCACATTTTATAAAATCTGGCAAATGGATGTCAAAAGTGCATTCCTTAATGGTTTTCTTAAAGAAGAGTTGTATATGATGCAACCAAAAGGTTTTGTCAATCCTAAAGGTGCTAACAAAATGTGCAAGCTCCAGCGATCCATTTATGGACTGGTGCAAGCCTCTCGGAGTTGGAATATAGGCTTTGATAAGTTGATCAAAGCATATAGTTTTATACGGACTTGCGGTGAAGCCTGTATTTACAATAAAGTGAGTGGGAGCACTACAACCTTTCTGATAAGTATATCTGAGTGACATATTGTTGATCAGAAATGATGTAGAATTTTTCTGGAAAGCATAAAGAAGTGTTTGAAAGGAGTTCTTTAAAATAAAGACCTCCGTAAAGCTACTTACATATTGAGCATCAAGATCTATTGAGATAGATCGATACGCTTGATAAGATTTTCGATGAGTACATACCTTGACAAGATTTTGAAGTAGTTCAAAATGGAAAAGTCAAAGAAAGAGTTCTTGCCTGTGTTGCAAAGGTACAAAATTGAGTAAGACTCAAATCCTAACCAAGGCAGAAAATAGAAAGAGAATGAAAGTCATTCCCTATGCATCAGTCATAGGTTCCATAAAAGTATGCCATGCTATGGACCAGACCTATTGTTTAATCTGCCCTGGTTTGGCAAGGGAGTACAATAGTGATCTAGGAGTAGATCACTGGACATTGGTCAAAATTATCCTTAGTGGAATAAGGATATGTTTCTCGATTATGGAGGTGACAAAAAGGTTCGTCGTAAAAGGTTGCATCGATACAAGTTTTGGCACTGATCCAGATAACTCTAAGTCTTAATCTGGATACATATTGAAAGTGGGAGCAATTAGCTAGAGTAGCTCCGTGCAGAGCATTGTAGACATAGAATATTTGAAAATACATACGGCTCTGAATGTGACAGACCCGTTGACTAAACTTCTCTCACGAGCAAAACAAGATCATACCTTAGTACTCTTTGGGTGTTAATCACATAGCGATGTGAACTAGATTATTGACTCTAGTAAACCCGGGGCTATTGGGTGCGGGGCCAAGGGGCGGCACCCCACCACCCATGGCGGATGTTGCCCACGTGGACGGAGATCCGAGCCGCCATGAGAGGAGTGACACGGGCGCTGCGGGTGTAAAATCTCAAGCCCTATCGTCCTCTTGACCTAGACTCTGCCCTTTCCCATCTCTGGGCGGCGCAAAAAAACCCTAGGTCCAATCCTCCTTCCTCCTTTCACTGGTGGCGCGGCAAGGTTGGAGGCGACGACTGATCATTCGCGGAGTTTGCGGCTTCCCCGACGCGGACTCCAGCAATGGCTTGAAGGAAATATGCCCTAGAGGCAATAATAAAGTTATTATTTATTTCCTTATATCATGATAAATGTTTATTATTCATGCTAGAATTGTATTAACCGGAAACATAATACTTGTGTGAATACATAGACAAACAGAGTGTCACTAGTATGCCTCTACTTGACTAGCTCTTTGATCAAAGATGGTTATATTTCCTAGCCATAGACATGTGTTGTCATTTAATTAACGGGATCACATCATTAGAAGAATGATGTGATTGACTTGACACATTCTGTTAGCTTAGCACTCGATCGTTTAGTATGTTGCTATTGCTTTCTTCATGACTCATACATGTTCCTATGACTATGAGATTATGCAACTCCCGTTTACCGGAGGAACACTTTGTGTGCTACCAAACGTCACAACGTAACTGGGTGATTATAAAGGTGCTCTACAGGTGTCTCCGAAGGTACTTGTTGGGTTGGCGTATTTCGAGATTAGGATTTGTCACTCCGATTGTCGAAGAGGTGTCTCTGGGCCCACTCAGTAATGCACATCACTTAAAGCCTTGCAAGCATTGCAACTAATGAGTTAGTTGCGGGATGATGTATTATGGAACGAGTAAAGAGACTTGCCGGTAACGAGATTGAACTAGGTATTGAGATACCAACGATCGAATCTCGGGCAAGTAACATACCGATGACAAAGGGAACAACGTATGTTGTTATGCGGTTTGACTGATAAAGATCTTCGTAGAGTATGTGGGAGCCAATATGGGCATCCAGGTCCCACTATCGGTTATTGACCAGAAACGTGTCTCGGTCATGTCTACATAGTTCTCGAACCCGTAGGGTCCGCATGGTTAACATTTCGTTGACGATATAGTATTATATGATTTTGTATGTTGGTGATCGAATGTTGTTCGGAGTCCCGGATGAGATCATGGACATGACGAGGAACTCCGGAATGGTCCGGAGATAAAGTTTGATATATGGGATAATAATGTTTGATCTCCGGAAGGGGTTCCGGATGTTTCTCGAAATGTTTGGGTACGAGAACACGTTATTTGGGCCAAAGGGGAAAGCCCACAAGGCTTTTGGAAAGTGCAAACGGAAGTTTTGAGGAGACCAGAGGCTAGACGCCAGGAACCCTGGCATCTAGGGGGTAGACGCCGGGAACCCTGGCGTGTAGCCGTGGAGTCCATGTAGGACTCTTGCCTTTCGGGCAAAATCGACTTTGAGGAGGCTTTTACTCCAAGTTTCAACCCCAGGGCTCAACATATAAATAGAGCGGCAGGCTAGCACCAAAGACACATCAAGAAACACCAAGCCGTGTGCCAGCAACCCCGTCCCCTTTAATTTATCTTCCGTCATAGTTTCTGTAGTGCTTAGGCGAAGCCCTGTGGAGATTGTTCTTCACCAACACCGTCACCACGCGATCGTGCTGCCGGAACTCATCTACTACTTCACCCGTCTTGCTGGATCGATAAGGCAAGGACGTCATCGAGCTAAACGTGTGCAGAACTCGGAGGTGCCGTGCGTTTGGTACTTGGATCGGTCGGATCGTGAAGACGTACGACTACATCAACCGCGTTGATAAACGCTTCCGCTTAGCGATCTTCAAGGGTATGAAGATACACTCCCCCTCTCGTTGCTATGCATCACCGTGATCTTGCGTGCACGTAGGAAATTTTTTGAAATTATTACGTTCCCTAACATGGCTGGTGGCGGGGGGTGTGGCTACCGTGGCGACAAGCGCGACGGCGTCGGTGCCGGGCGGGCTGACCGGGGTGTAGGGCGCTTCGACCGCGGGTGCAGCAAGTTCTCCTGGAGGTGAAACGACGGCGAGGCTGACCACTTCTCCTCCAACACCGTCCAAGCTGCCGGTATTGTTGATCGGTGGGAGGCGGTAGCGATGGGTCGCCAGGACCCTAAATCTGGCGGGGTGCAAGGCGCTTCAACCGCGGGCGCAACAAGTTCTCCTGGAGGAGAAACGACGGTGAGGCTGACTAAAGGAAATATGCCCTAGAGTCAATAATAAAGTTATTATTTATTTCCTTATTTCATGATGAATGTTTATTATTCATGCTAGAATTGTATTAACCAGAAACATAATACATGTGTGAATACATAGACAAACATAGTGTCACTAGTATGCCTCTACTTGACTAGCTTGTTGATCAAATATGGTTGTGTTTCCTAGCCATAGACATTAGTTGTCATTTGATTAACGGGATCACATCATTAGAAGAATGATGTGATTGACTTGAACCATTCCGTTAGCTTAGCACTTGATTGTTTAGTATGTTGCTATTGCTTTCTTCATGACTTATACATGTTCCTATGACTATGAGATTATGCAACTCCCGTTTACTGGAGGAACACTTTGTGTGCTACCAAACGTCACAATGTAACTGGGTGATTATAAAGGAGCTCTACAGGTGTCTCCGAAGGTACATGTTGAGTTGGCGTATTTCGATATTAGGATTTGTCACTCTGATTGTCGGAGAGGTATCTCTGGGCCCACTCGGTAATGCACATCACTATAAGCCTTGCAAGCATTGTAACTAATGAGTTAGTTGCGGAATGATGTATTACAGAACTAGTAAAGAGACTTGCCAGTAACGAGATTGAACTAGGTATTGAGATACCGACGATCGAATCTCGGGCAAGTAACATACCGATGACAAAGGGAACAACGTATGTTGTTTTGCGGTTTGACCGATAAAGATCTTCGTAGAATATGTAGGAGCCAATATGAGCATCCAGGTTCCGCTATTGGTTATTGACCGGAAACGTGTCTCGGTCCTGTCTACATAGTTCTCGAACCCGTAGGGTCCGCACGCTTAAGGTTTCAATGACAGTTTTATTACGAGTTTATGAGTTTTGATTTCCTGAAGGAGTTCGGAGTCCCGGATGAGATCGGGGACATGACGAGGAGTCTCGAAATGGTCGAGACGTAAAGATCGATATATTGGACGACTATATTCGGACATCGGAAAGGTTCCGAGTGGTTCGGGTATTTTTCGGAGTACCGGGGAGTTACGGGAATACGGGGGAAGAAGTATATGGGCCTTATTGGGCTTTAGAGAGGAGAGAGAGGCAGGCCGCGCGCCCCCCAATGACTAGTCCGAATT
This sequence comes from Triticum timopheevii, assembly GCA_963921465.1. Taxonomy (NCBI): domain Eukaryota; kingdom Viridiplantae; phylum Streptophyta; class Magnoliopsida; order Poales; family Poaceae; genus Triticum; species Triticum timopheevii. The sequence goes on along the minus strand of OY997268.1, from coordinate 571,723,508 downwards.
GGACTAGGGGGAGGGGCGGCGCCCCCTCCTTCCTTCTCTTCCCTCTCCCCCTTCCTTGTCTCCTACTCCTACTACGTGGAAGGGAGGAATGCTACTCCCGGTGGGAGTAGGACTCCTCTAGGGCGCGCCATAGGGGCCGACCCTCTCCCCCTCCTCCACTCCTTTATATACGGGGGCAGGGGGGCACTCCATAGACACAACAATTGATCTCTTGATCTTTTAACCGTGTGCGGTGCCCCCCTCCACCATAGTCCTCCTCGATAATATTGTAGCGGTGCTTAGGCGAAGCCCTGCGACGGTAGAACATCAAGATCGTCACCACACCGTCGTGCTGACGGAACTCTCCCTCGACACTCGGCTGGATCGAAGTTCGAGGGACGTCATCGAGCTGAACGTGTGCTAGAACTCGGAGGTGCCGTAGTTTCGGTGCTTGATCGGTCAGGCCGTGAAGACGTACGACTACATCAACCGTGTTGTTCTAACACTTCCGCTTTCGGTCTACGAGGGTACATGGACAACACTCTCCCCTCTCGTTGCTATGCATCACCATGATCTTGCGTGTGCGTAGGATTTTTTTTGAAATTACTACGTTCCCCAACACTGACCACTCCTGCTCCAACACCGTCCAAGCTACCGGTGTTGTTGATCGGTGGGAGGCAACAGCGACGGGTTGCCAGGACCCCAAATCTGGCGGGGTTTGGGTGGAGAAACCCAAGGCCGCGTCTGGATCGCGGGGGAGGGGGGACAACATCGACAAGCACCCTGGTGATGTGCCTCATCGGCGCCAACTGGGCAATCAGCAACCCACCCAGGTGAACCCAACCATGAATCTTGTTGTTTGCCCGATTTGCAAGTCTCCTGAGCATGTGCCTGCTAGATGTCTGCAAGCCTTTTGTGATCGATGTAGTGAACTATGCCACCTTGCATCTGTCTGTGCCGAATTTCTTCCTTGGGATTGCATTGCACCAATGTGTGCGTTCTCTACTAAAGGGCAAGGGTTCTATTACATCCATGATTCGTGCACTGCTAGGCAGATGAAGGAGCGTGAAACTAGTGTGGTGGTTACTATTCATGCATCGCTCTGTCCCAAAAAACTTGTCGCTCAAATGGACGTATCTAGCACTTCGTCCCAAAAAGTTTGTCGCTCAAGTGGATATATCTAGCACTAACGAAGGGACTATTTGCGTATGACTATTGTTCTTGTGTGATGTGTTATTTGTGTTGTGTTGTTTCTATATGTCTGTTGTGAAGTACTGCATTTGGGTGGTTAGGCTATCATATTTGAAAGGGGTGAGTAGAACAACTACTTGCATGCAGTCAAGCAGTCTCTGCTTTACATCTGCTCACTTTTGAGGCACAAATGCAGGCAACCAAGCAACAGACCCTATGCTCGCCATTGATGCAATGCATACAACAAAACAACATGCATATGTTATTTGTTTACATGCATTTGTTCAACCAGATCCAGTTAGGACAAGTATGCAAAGTGGGAAAGTCTCTTCTCTCCAAAAAAGCTTAGGGTTCCTTTGCCTCCCGCTGCCGTCGCCGTTGGTCCGCCTTGTCTTTGGTGGCCTTAGAGCAACTCCAATGGGGCGACCCATTTCGTCTGTCGCCGTCCGTTTGGGTCGGCGCGGACAGAAAAGTCGGCCCAACGCACCGACCCAAACGGATGCGCGTCCGCTTTCATCCGCCTGCCGACCCATTTCCGGCCTATTTTTGAGCCGGATTTGCATCGGCGCGGACACAAGACAGACGCGTGCGCTCGCCCTCTCTCCTCCCCGTGTGCACACAATCTCCACCGCCTGCTTTGTCGCCGACGCCGTCGGCCATTTTTTTCCGATGAAAAAGATACATAGATAGGTCTTGCGTATACAAATAAAAGAAAAGATCAACTACTCGTCGGTTTCCTACTCTGACTCGGTAATGTCCTCCTCCGACGTCTAAATACAGGCGTCAGCAGCCTGCTCGCCCGCGAAGTCCCACCCCGATGTTTCTCGCAGCTTCAGTCTCAATTGAGCGGCCTGCTTCCGCGCACGCTTGCCCTCCCGATAGGCGGCTCGCTCCGTCCTCCTCGCCTTCCTCTCTGTCCTTTTCTGCTCATAGAACTGATGTTCATCGATGATGTCCCGCGGGAAGCGTTTGCGCCACACCAGCAAGGCTTGCACGTCCATCTCGGCGATGACGAGGCAACGCTACCGCCTCCGGTGGACGCGACGATCCTCGTCAGTGAAAAGCCGCGAGAGAGGCGCCAGATCCTGCGCCCGCTGGCTCGACACGTCAGGAAAATTCATCTCCCGACTAGGCCGCCGGAGGCGCCACGCCGCCGCGTCGTACGTGTGGGCCGCCTGCTCTGCGGTGTCGAAGGTGCCGACGATGAGGCGTTTCTCGCCAAACCAGATCTCGGCGGAGAAGGCGACGGAGGGGCGCTCGCGGACTCCGTGAAAATCCGAAGCACCGAGGATGCGCATCGACATGGTGGCGCACAGGCGGCGAGGCTAGTGAGAGGGGGCGAGACGAGTGGGGCGGCGGACTGAGAGGGGGCGAGAGCGCCTTCTTATAACGAGCGCCGGCCGCGGCGCACCAAAACAAGCGCAGAAACATTTCCCGCGCTCTGGAGCTCCAAAGCCAGCGCACCCTATGCCAATTTTCCCCCAAGCGCGCACCTTTCCCGCGCTGGCATGGCCGTTGGCATGATCGAAAAGCGCGCGCGTTCATGAAATAGGTCGACGCGTTGGACACGTTGCCGACCCAAATCTAAAAGAGGGCGGACGCCGGGCGGGCGGCCGACCCAAACGAACAAAAAGCGGACAAAAGCGCCGTCCGTTTGGGTTGACCCGTTGGAGTTGCTCTTAGGGCCATGGTGGCATGGTGGATCCTGGCCCTTGCCGGTGGGAGGGCTCCGTTTTTAGTTGGCCCTTCGAGTTTTTTTATGGTTTGTGTCGTGGTCAGAAAGACAAGACGACGGCGGCTCCTTGAAGATGTAATAAGGTTCTCCCAGCCTAGCCCCCGTTTCGGTTGTGCGTCTAGCATCGTCGGTGGGTGCATGGAGGTGTGTCTCCGACGGATCTGTCTTTGGCGGATTTGCTCAGATCTGGCCGTAGTTCATATGTGTTTGTGTGTCTTCAGGTTAGATCCTTCCTGTCTATGCTACTCTTCAGTGACGGCGGTTGCTGTTTCGGTGCGCTGGTCCTATGATGCCTTAGCACGACGACTTCCTGATTGTTCACTGCAACAAGTTTTGCGTGTCTCCGGCGAGGAAGAGGCAATGACGGTGAGACGTCTTTGGCTCGCTTCCGTGGTTGTAGTCATTGATAGGTACGAATATGAATGTGGTTTTTATTATTTCTGATATTTGTTGTATTGTCATGATTGGAGATGGATAGATCAGAAATTTTCTCAGAAAAAAAAATATGCAAAGTGAAAAAAAACGATGCAGGAAGCCATGCTTCGGCCTGGATGGGCGGAGGAGCCGAGAGGGCGGCGCAGATGAATCACGGCAACCAGGACGTGACACTTCTCGGGAGGCGTTGTTTATTCGGTAGGGCGGATCTTGCCGACAGATTATTTCCCCCCCTCAAAAAATGTGCCAAATAGCAGTACTAGTACGTATGATATTGCAACTTCATGGAAACACGCGAAAATCGGACGGATCCACAGAAAACTCGGCATCATCGGCCGTCAGTTTTGCTTTATTTATACGGAAATGTTAACGCCCACACGTGTGGGCGTTCACCATCTCGACCACACGCATCCATCACCGTCGAGTACTTTGTGCACGAATCTTGGCACAATCTGGTCGTTTTTCTGTGCCACGTAGGACAAGGCGCGTGTGTGGTGTGTGAGACAGTTCGCCCGCACGTTGGTTGCCCTCCCGCGGTCAACGGTTGCCACTCGGGGGCGTGCGGTGGAACTGCTATGCGCCCGCACGCCACGCTTCGACCGTGGTTGACGTCAAACACGTCGCGCACTTCGCCCCTCTCTCCCTCACGGTTCCATTTACTCACCCCCGCAGTTACTCGCACAACCCACTTCGCATTTCAAACCATTGGAGGAGAAGACGAGGGGAGAAGGCGACGGCGGAGGCGGAAGAATCGACGGTGTTCGCGGCCGTCGGTGGTGCTCGCCGGACCGGAGCGCCTGCAGATTGAAGGTAATGCTCGCTCCAACTCTCACAATCCTTTCCTGCATTTTCCCCCCTTCCCTCCCTGTTCGATTCCTCGCTCAAGATTCATAGAGATTCACGCGATTTGGCGATGCGCCGGCGTTCCTGCCGGCGGTGGAGTCCGGTGCTAGCCGTTTTCGGTGGCACTGGGCAGTTTCGTCGCCGCCGCCGCGGCGGCCTCGTCGGTGTGGTTCTGCCTATCCGGAGGCACACACTGGTTGTGCCTTGGGATTGGGCAGGTGTCTTCCGGTCTGTTAGTTGCGCATTGGTTTCAATTGGTGTTTGTAATCAGTTCGGGGAGAATTTTGAGGTTGAATTTGAAGTCATTGTAGTTGCCTTCGAACCCTAGATCTAGTTAGTTGTTTTTCAAACTGCAACATGAGGCAAACGTGGTAGTTTGATTAACTATCATGACTGTATGGCAACTAACTTCCTGAATGACTGTGATAGTTGCCACAAACATGCTTTCCCATGCGGCAACTAACTTACTGAAATGACTGTGATAGTTGCCGCAAACAAGCTTTCCCATGCGGTAACTAATTTTATTGAATGACTGTGATAGCTGCCACACACACGCTTTTCCATGTGGGTAACTAATTTCCTGAATTACTGTGATAGTAGCCACAAACATGCTTTTTCATTGTGGCAACTAAATTTTCCTGAATGATTGTGATAGTTGCCACACTGTATGAATGGTAAAGTGTAGTAAATCGGTAGTCACTGCAGTTTCAGCAACCAACTGCACTGGACGGCAACTAATCTGCACATCAACTGTGCCTGTTGCCACATGGATAGTATATTCGTGTGGCAAATAGAATGTGAACACACTGTGTCTGTTGCCATACTGTAGACAGGACAATGTGGCAAATTGGCTGCATAACATGGCAACTAATTTGCACATCAATTGTGTCAGATGCCATACATATGCTTTCCATGTGGCAAGTTTTTTGTCTGACCACAGCATGTCTGTTGCCATGTTACAGTCAGTATAATGTGGCAAATTCATTGTATTGCAGACGCAATTTTGTGTTTTGCCATAATAACTTGTGATATCTGAACACACGCAAGCATCGCCGTTGGTTTAGTTTTGCACGAATATTGGAGCAAAAGGGTTGGTTTTCGGCGCCACGTAGGACGATTTTAGTGTGCGGTGTGCGAGTGGGTTCGCCCGCACGGTAGTTGCCATCCCGGGGTCAGCGGTTGCCACTGAGAGGCGTGCGGTGGAACTGCCATGCGCCCGCACGCCACGTTCCGACCCGCAGTTGACGTAAAAGACGTCGCACACCCCTCCACCATTTCCTTCACGGTTCCATTCACTCTCCCTCACGTCGCATTTACTGGCACAACCCACTCGCATTGCAGTCCACTGGAGGAGAAGGCGAGGCGAGAAGGCGACGGCGGAGGCGGGACAGTCGACGGTGTTTGCGGGCATTGGTGGCACTCGTCGGGAGCGGAGCGGCGTCGCCGGAACGCGTGCGGGTCGAAGGTAATGCTCGCTTCATCTATCGCGCACCCTCCCTGATTTTGTTCCCCTCTTTCCTCCCTGTTCAATTTCTAGATCCATTCCTAGAAATTCCGGCGATTCGGCGGTGCGCCGGCGTCCCCGCCGATGCGGCGGTGCGCCATAGTTGTGTGCCTGCCGTTGCTTCGGAGGAGTGGGTAGTTTCGTCGCCGCCGCTGCGGCGGCATCGTCGGTGAGGCTATGCCTACTCGTAGGCAACGCATTAGTCTTGCATTTGGATTTTGAGAGTGTCCGCCGGTTTGATTTTGGTGCGGGGGTTGGTTCGAAATTTGTGGTTGCAGCCATTTCGCGCGTGAATTGTAAGGGTGATTTTGAGGTTGAATCAGTTGCCATTGAAACCTAGATCTAGTCTAGTTTGGGGGGCTGAAAATGCAGACTGTGGCGAAATTGGTAGTACGATTTTTTGAACGTGAACAAATGTGCGGCAACTAAACTACCTGAATAAACGTGGTAGTTGCCACAAACGTGTTCTCCCATGTGGGCAACAGATTTCCGAAAATGACTGTCATAGTTGCCACCCCAAAACGAGGTGGCAACTAATTTCATTGAACTCCTGTGGCAGTTGCCACACGCATGCTCTTCCCATATGGCAATTTTTAATTCTGCTGAACTTGTATGATAAGTAACCAGAGAAAATATGCTTTCTGAATGTGGCAACTATGGCAGTATGACCGAACGTGAACAGGTGTGTGGCAACTAAACTACATGAACAAATGTGGCAGTTGCCACAAATGTGTTCTCTTCTGCGGCAACATATTTTCTGAAACTGACTGTCATAGTTGCCATGAATGTGTTCAAGCTCACACACAAGGGGGGGCAACTAAAATTTTCTGAATGAATGAGATAGTTGCCACATACACGCTTTTTTAAACGAGGCAAACTGTTTTTTTGCTGAATTTACATAATAGTAACCTCAAACATTCTTTTTTCATTTGTGAGACTTGTTTTTTTTCTGAATTATTTTGCGACAGTTTCCATACTTTTGATAGTTGCCATAATCGGTAGCACTGGACGGAAATAATGTGCACATTGAGTGGGCGTGTTTGCCACTTGGATTTTTGTATAATCATGTTGCAATACAGTTTGTGAACACAATGTCTGTTGCCACAACACAGATATGGCAATGTGGCAAATTGGCTGCATAGTATGGCAACCACATTTGCATTCAAATAGTTAACATTTTTTTCTGTTGGGTGGCAACTGCTTATCCATTGCACTTTACATTTTCGCCATTAACAATTTGGTCTGTTCCTACATCAGCAGAATGGCTCGCGGCGATCATCAAAGTGATGATGACGATTTCATGGATCCACCTCAACGTAACCGGACAACTGGACGGAGAAAAGAGGGCGATGAGGTAACTGTCTGCACACCCGCCCCCCTCCCTCCTGATTTATGTTATTTGCTGGCACCTATATCTTTTTTATAGTCGTCCATCATGAACTAAATTTTCGCAGCATTGCAAAAACATGGCAACAGCTCAACACTTTTGTGTTTGTTTTTTTGCAGAAGAAGAAACGTATTCGCAACAGAGCCTCCCAGGAACGTCTGACCGTGCTGATTGACAAATTCAGTGACCATCAAAAGGGAGCTGCTGCTGAGATGGGTATGCAGGTTCTGATGGATGTCCGGTGCACGAACCTTGTCAACCCGGTATGCGACTGGCTTGGTGAGATATACGATCCCGCCTCCAGGGAATTCGTGATCCCGGGACGGGGAAGACTCCCATTGAACGAGGAATCCGTGTTCTGCACTTTGGGTGTGCCTCGGGGACATATCAAAGTCCCATATGAGGTTAATAATGAGATTGAGGAAGAGTTGTTCGCCCGTTTGTTTCCTGGGTTGGAGGCAATGCCGAACACGTCTGTACTGGCAGATTCTCTGCAGGCCATGACGACGCACGGAGAAGTTTTCAAGATGAAGCTGCTCATGTATCTCATATCAGCTGTTTTCGCGCTGACCACTTCTCTTCGCCCAAGCAACAAATGTTTCCCCATCCTGGTGAATGATCCATGCTTACTACTCCCTGTGTTTTTCGTTGCGCTTCTTTCCGTTTGATTTCTGACGTGGCAAACCTTTTTTGCCCTGAAAATTTCGTGTCGTGCAGGCGAATCTGAAAAACGTGAAGAATATGAACTGGTGTAAATTCATTGCCGACTTTCTCCACGATGCTTTCAAAAACAAGATGTACCAGAAGGGTTGTCGCCTGCATTTAATGGTATTTATTTTTACCAGGTCTCTGTGTGAACTCTTTGTTTATGTCGCACTTTCATTCATGCATGACAATCTGGTCACAACAAGATGGCAACTGCCATAGTGACAATGTGGCAACTGCCATAATGACAACGTGGCAATTGTCATTCTGACAATGTGGCAACTGCCTTCATATTAGCATGGCAACTGCCATCACAGTAGGATGGAAACTTCCATCACACTTCGATGGCAACTACCACATACATATTATCGTTGGATCATACATTTATCCTGCTCTTTATTTTTTCCAAACTACAAATTACCGATGATGGCAACTGATATTTTCTTTTCTTTGCAAAATTGTTTTCAAATCAGCTTATGTATGTCGACTGTCTTGATCTGTCCACCGTGGATTTCACTGGGGTAGGAGGCCCGCCGCCTACGCACAAGTTTGCTGTTTCTGCGTGGACAATCAGCGCTGTCAAGGCTGTGCTTGCTGCAGACAGGGCAACTGATGGCACGTATGGAAAACTACAGGTTAGTTTTTGTTTATGTCTTTTTTTCACACGGCATGCTTACAAATTTGACACGACGCAACCGTCCGTGGTTTATAAGGCATGCTTACATTTTCTTTTTTTGTTTTTCATAGCTGATGGCCAAGCATGCTATAGACTACAGCGTGTTTGGGGGGCCTCAAAAATTTGAAAAGTGGATGGACGTGCACTCAGCTCCGTCTTGCCCTTCTGAGGTAATCAAAATGTCCACATCCATGGGTTGCTGTGGATTACATGTTTTGATGTTGCGGAAGTGACTTCAATACAGGGGTTGTTTGCTGATGCTTCTTGTTTTCGTGGACAGGCGAGGGCACCAGTTGAGCATCTAATTGGGCAGTTTGCTTCCAGAATGACCAGATTGCTCGGGAAGTTGGTCGAGGGGTGGACGTCCCTCAGTGCCTCCGACAGCGACGCGGTTGCGAGGCAGTTCACTTCATTTGTTCCAGAACGTACACACCGGCCAACTGGCTGTCGTGGCCGATACGACTACAACAGTTCCCAAGAGCCCGGCGACACACAAGATGATGTAGACGGAGACGCTGGCCTCAGCAAGGATGACGACGACGACATGGACAATGTGCATCAGGACACGGATGACGATGAACAAGCTGAAGTTCGCAGAGGCGGCAACAGGGGCAAGGATGCAACAGATGCCCCACCACCGGAGAAAGTGAAAGAACAGACGGCTGCGAGAGGCCAGGGGGTGTTGCCATCAAGGAGGGGGAGGGCTCCAGATGATGTTGGGCAGGGTTCTCATGGCAAGAAGTCCAAGATGGATCCCGTAGCTGCCAGGAGGAGGTTTGACTTTCAATTTTTAGTTTTCCGTTGTGTCTATTTTCTTGGAACAATCTCATCCAATTTTCTTTACACTTTTCTGTTGTCAAGCGCGGCAACGGGTTTGTTTTCTGACATTTGCCACCTTGTCTTTTTCCCTCCATCTGTTATTTTTGCAGCGAGCCGACCGCTGGTGGACGAGCAGTTACGAAGAAACAGGCGCCAACGCCAACCCGTGCTTCTGCTCGCTTGAACAAAGGTGCCCCCATTGCTGGTGACACCCCTTCCACCAGGTTGTCTCCTCGTACGACGACGACCAACACCGGGGATCCTGTTGTGTTGCCAGACATGAGGAAGCCAGTCAAGAAGTACGTTAATCAATGTGGTTTCATTTTCATATTTGTGTTTTTTCCTTCAATTTTCCAATGCTTTTTTTGTTCAGCTTTGCCACATGATATTCTTTCACCGTCACCCACGCGGCAACCTCTCTTCCCCCAAATGATTTCTTCATTCAATTCTCTTTTTAGTTTTACGGCAACTCATATTTGGTCTTCACATGGCAACTGGCATCTAGTGCAACTGGCATCTAACCCTCTACCTCATGGGCAACTGCCATTTTTTCACCTACGGGTTTGAGAGCTCATCCCATACACAGTTTTCAAATTGCATTCCTGCCAGAACATACATCAGTTTTTCATTCTTCAATTTTTTTGCTAAACACGACAACTACTGCTGAATTGCAACTGCTAACCAGGACACATGGCAACTCAAGTTCCCATTACATGGCAACTACCAACTTTCCACATGTTTTTCATTCACTTTAAGGTTTCTACCATTTTTTGCAAAACATGTTTTTGCTCATTTTTTTCAAACCTTTTCTCATGTGATTTTTTCTTTTTTCAGGGTTAAGAAGACTACTACGCGCGGGGCCAAGCATAGGATAAATGATCCGCTTGAACGACTACATACAAAGTTGTCAACTGGGGGCAACTCAAATGTACATGAGGCACCCGTCGACAATACTGCTGCTGCACCGATGACGGCTTCCACCAACCCTGATGCGAGTGGCCGATCATCTCCGCCGGCTGCGGATGCCGAGGCTACAACAACAGGCATCCGTACAACGGGGAGTGATGAGTCCATATCTGCCAGGACAGCTGAAATATTGCCAACTCTTCTGGCAATGAAGGAAGCCGCAGTGAGCCACGCCACCCCATCAACAAGTGTTGAAGTGGACGCTCCCGAGACGAACATAGGCAAGGAAGATTCCCGCACTTCAGATACTGACTCCAAGGGCGTGCGTGATGGCGCACCTGTGTCCACGACAGAAGCCGCTGAGGCGGCATTTCATAAGGATATGCCATCTTCAGGAGAGATTCCTGCCACAACAGCTCCAGCCCCTGTCGGTGCAGATACTGCTAAGGTTACTGTGGCGCGTGCTGGTCTTCCACCTAGGCGTCGCAGCCCCCGTAAGCAACCAACAGTCGTACCCAATGTACCGGCTGTACCTAGTAGCAGGAGAGATGAGTCTGGGTATGTTCCTGCATCCACACTGTTCCCGCCAACCGCCCAAAGCAATGTGATGGAGAACCCGCAAGACCGGAGCAAAACTGAGGCAGTTGTCAAGGCTGGCATGAGTGACGCAGGTGAACGGCCGGAGCAGACTGCGCCTTTACCTGCAGTGGAAATCCCCAACATAAATCTGCGCACTTCCAGGCTGCCAGTCAATGTTGGTGTCCCCTATAGCCCAAACAAGAAGATCGCCATGAAAGCTGCTGCTGATACCGCTGACAAGACGCCCCGCCCTACAAACAAGCCCGAACATTCTGTAGCGGCGGATTCAGATATGTTTGTTGATCTTTCACCATTGGATTCTGCCCCGCAAATCGTTCGTGGTCTGGCCAGTAGGAATGAGAGGCACCCAATGGCATTTACCCCACCGAGCTTCAGCCTTGGCGTAAGTCAAGACCAAGCGGTGGTGCATGATCCTATGCCAGTTGCCTTTGCTTTTCCAGGAGGCACGGCGGCAATGATGGCGCAGCCAATGGTCGAGGGCAGGAAGGCTGTCAAGTTCGCAGAGCCAATTGCGCAAGGTACACTTGTCATGTCCTTACGATTTTCGTGTGCACATATTTTGTAGTTTGAATTTTGTCCCAATCATATCCCATTCGGTGATGTTCTCACCTGCGGTGGCAATTGCGGTGTGATGAGATGGCAAGTTGATTTTTGATGCACCATAGCCTACATTTTTTTTTGGTTGTTGCCATGCTGCATTTTTGACATTTGGGTAAACACATGGCAACTGAAGTTGATTCACCATGGCAAACTGAAGTTGATTCACCATGGCAACTGAAGTTGATTCACCATGGCAACTGTATTTGCTGACACGTGGCAACTATAGTTTATTACATATGGCAACTGGATTTGCCACACCATGTCACATGCATTTTTGTTTGTTACCATTCTGCATTTTTTCTATACGGTAATCACATGGCAAGTGGAGTTGACACAACATGGCAACTGCATTTGATGCGACATGGCAACCACAGGCCATTTGAACGGTAATTCATCACAACTGCATGGCAACTGCAGTTGCGATGACATGGCCACCGTATTTCCCTACTTTTCCACAGTTGCGATGACATGATCACAACTGTAGTTGCACCACACATGGAAATTTCCCCACTTTTTCCTACCTACATGTCACATCATACACCCCATTTTTCCTCACAATCCATATGTTTTCTGACTTTCTCCTTATCATAACACAGTTTTTATTTTTTTCTTCTCGAATCATTGCAGCCACCCCTGAGGAAATTCCACCGTCACTCGACGAAGCTTACCGCAAGATTGAGGAGGCAGCATTGCAGAGGAGGACATCCCGAGGACAGGGGCAATCAAGTTCCAACTTGACTGCGGAGATGGCAACTGAGGATACCATCAGAAGCGCGACCCCTGGTTCTGTGAGACAGCAGAGGGTAGTTCACGCACCTCCCGCGGAAGACTACGAGCCCGAATTCAGGGCCACTAAGGAACAGACCCAGCTGTACGACGTCATCAAGCGGTTTGGAAATGCAAGGGCCAGCAGCAAGCATATGAAGGAGTTGAAAGCGTAAATGACCACATCCTACAATCACTCATTCTGCTTTGTTCTTTTTTTAGCATCTTCATCTTTTTCTTTTTTTGCACTCCTTATACATGATGCGCTTTACGTTTTAGTTCTTTTATATATCTCTTTACTTAGCAGGCATGATTCTTCCGTGTTATGTCGTTTTCATACAGCTCATGTTTGGACAGAACCAAAGTCATTCAATGCGGAGCGACGTACGTCGACCTGGGTGATCTCGCCGAGTCTGTGAGGCCAAACGGCAAAATGTCGACGAATGTGATTGCATGCGAGATCGACTACATCACCAATCACATCGATATGTGTGCCGACAAGGTCATCATGCATTACAGCGTGACATGCAAAATATGGGATGGTGACTTCCACCACAAAATTCTGAGAAAGAATTTCGCTCAGCACGGTGAATTCAAGCTAACACTGAAGAAATATGTGAGTACTCCTACCCTGTCTGCACTATTTTTTTTACATGGTGTGGTTTTTGCCATCTTCTGCACTTTTTGTGACTGTGTGTCAGATTGTTTTTCCATGTGGCAACAGTTGCCATGCACATTTTTTCTTCTTTTGGTTTTTTGTGCATTCCCTGTGCGAACCACGTGGCATTTTTTGATTTTATGAAATGCACGACAAATCTTGAACATACATGGATGGCAACTTTTCTTCAACTACCCCCACACCATAGCCAAAAAACACATCCTACATGATTCTAATTTTTTTTGTCCCTCTGTTGTTCTTTTTATGTGAACTATGCTTCTCATTTCTTCACTTTTTAAAATGCAGGTCATGTTCCCCATGTTCCAGGAGCTTGCACCACATGCCCAACACAACAAGTGTGGTCACCACTACGCGATCTGCCTGGACCTGAAGAACCAACGCTTTGAGGTGCTTGATTCAATCCGTTCGGGAGCTGATTCAGATCTTACCACGCATGCTGAATTCTTCATCAACAACCTCAAAGAGACATGGAACCGTCACTACGAAAATTCAAAGGTCCAGATCAGACATTTCCCGATTGAGTATGTGGCGACTGTGAAGCAAGGGAACACGTAATTTCTTTTTCCCCTCCTTTTTATGTGCCGTTTACATCAATTGCAACCCCTCTTTTTTTTTGGCACAAGTGAATTGAAGTCTATGTTTTGCTATGTCTGTTCCTTTTTTTGTGTGTTCATTTGAGTCTTTTTCTCGTGCAGTACGGACTACGGCTTTCACGCGCTGGAATACTTTGCAAAGTGGGAAGGCAGAATCGTCCCCGCCATCACAGCTGCAACGATTGTTGAGCTCCGGAAAATCCACACGTGGAACTGGTTGACGAACGAAGATTTCAACAAGCGGTCTGGAGCACGCGAGTTCGTGGAGGAAGCTGTCAAGAAAATCAACAAGAAGTACAAGTGATCATGTGGTGTTAGACGCCGGACGCATACCTTACATTCTGTTGCTGAGGAATGTAAGGTACTTATCTATCTTGTTATTGTCAAAAAACTATGTTTGTGTGCTATGTTACGACTGCAACCCAGCGTACGCCACTATGCAGTGGTGGTGTGTGAGCGACATTTTATAGTAGGCCTGTAATATATGTGTGGACGTGAACCTATGTTTTTAGTCGTTAATGCACATACGTTTTTATGTTTTTATTATTATTACAATGGTTTCAGTCGCACACATCACCAGTTTTTTTGCTGTTTTTGGATTGCGTCCATAATGTTTAAAAACAGGTGGCAAATGTAGTTCAACATACGTGGGGCATCACTGGCTAGCAATTTGTGGGGCAGGGCTGATCATGCAGCCACAACCCTGGCTGTGATTTATGCATTTTCCGCCTTTGTCCAACTTGATTTTCAATACACTGTGCACAACACAATTTGTTTCTCTAAACCGTGTGGTATTTGTCATGGAAATATACGTCATGCACAGTCATTTCAAATACCATGTCATATTTTAAGCACAGCTAACATGGCAATTACAGTTCAAAACAACATGGCAGATCAAGCATACTTGACATGGCAGATACAGTACAACTAACATGGCAGATACAGTACAACTAACATGGCAGATCCAGTACAAAAAGCATGGAATATTTAGTACAAAGTAACATGGCATATTTTTAGTATAAGATAGCATGGCATATTTTTTACTACACACTACATGGCAGATTTAGTACACACTACATGGCAGATTTAATACACACTACATGGCAGATTTAGTACACATAACATGGCAGATTTAATACACATAACATGGCAGATTTCATACACATAACATGGCAACTGCATTTTCTGCAGTCAATGAATTTTGTCCCTTCTCTTTTCTTATGTTCCTCAATAGTTATTCTCCCAATTTTAAAAAAAAAATCTCATCATATAGGCGTACAAAACTAAATGTCCACAAGGACCATGACGCAACGCCCCAATTTCTGCTCATGGATTGCCCGCAGCTTTCTTCGTTTTCTTGTGTTTTGCTTGAATCTCCAATCCTGACTTGTACCTTATCTCTCTCGGGCGACCCTTTGTGATGGAACGTGGTGGGTTCCTAACCTGCGTTTGTGTGCTTGCTGTTCCAGATCCTATGTCCGAGTTTTCAGATGACGGCCCGGTCGATGAAGGCACACTTGATGTGCGGGGGAACCGGTGTAAGGCTTCCTCAGCTTTCCGCTTCTTGATCTCATCAAGCTCTCTTTTTAGCGCCTTCCTGTGTTTTTCTGCGACTCTTGCTGTCTCATCACTTTTGCACGCTTCATCAATTAGCTCAGCATAGTTCTTCGTCAGCACTACGTGCCTCACGGCTTCCATGGTGGACTCTGGTCTCTCGTCATGCACAGCCAGAACCGCGTGTGTTGTCTGCGGCGCCAACGCGTCGTCAGCGTCCCAAGTCCATCGTCGCCTTATGAAATGGCGGGGCATCCGTGTCACAGCGTTCATGTCCATCACTTTCAGTATGTGACAACACACAATGTCGTCCCGTTCGAACTTGCAGCATTGGCAGTAGTACTCGCCTTCGCCTATCGAGGCTTTCACGAAGTAGTTCCTTCCTTTGTCTGGGTCTTCAGGTTCTGAATCCGACATGCCCAAAATAGAACACACCTTGAACGTATGTTCGTCCATCTGGAAAGCCGTGAACATGCTGGCACGCTTTATTTCTTCTTGGAATCTGCAAGTTTTGTGTGCTTTATGTTAATCCATCGTGCGATCCTTTTTTTTGTAGCACCTTATGCTGTCATGTGAATAGAAATAGATTTTTGTTTTGAATATGGCAATCATAGCATACTGAACATGGCAAACATAGCACACTGAACATGGCAACTGCAGTACACCAGACATGGCAACTGCAGTACACCAGACATGGCAACTTCAGCACACCAGACATGGCAACTGCAGTACACTGAACATGGCAACTGCAGTACAACAGACATGGCAACTGCAGTACACCAAACATGGCAACTGTATTACACTTTCAACTAGCCATCGTCGTTTCCACACCAATATTTTCCCCAATGGAAGCACATTGCATCAAACATGGGCATCTGCATTCCAGTAAACATGGGAATTGCATTTTCAACAAACATGGAAGTTGCATTTTATTAAACATGGCAATTTTTGTATATTCAGCATATGTGTTGACAATATGACATTTTTTCAGTTGACATTGGCATTTGCATACCAACATGCCCCAATGGAAGTACAGTTCACTAAACATGGCGCCGGAACTTCATTGAACGTATAAAATGTATCCGAGTAAGCATTGTAAACAGAAATTTCATCAAAACATGGCAACTGCAGCTGAGTAAGCATGGCAAAAAGTATTCCATTAAACATGGCAACTGCATATCATGGCAACTGCATTTGCAAATCTATATGGCAACTACTGCCCTAGTGCTTTTTGTGCAAACAAGACCCGTAACGCAACTGACTTACTTGTTAAAGATCTTGTTTGTGTATATCTTTCTCATTTGCCTCTCCATTGGTAAGTACGTTAGCAATTTCGGCTGCTTTAGTGCGGTGGTAGCTTCTTGCTGCAGCTCAGATCCCAGAATTTTTTGTTGCAGAGCTGTGTACTGCTTGGCAAACTGTAACAATGAGTTGCCAGGGCTCACGTACCGCTTCAACACAGCATTGAACCCCTTGCTGCGCTGCGTAGTCTGTAGAAAAGGGTAGAAGTAGTGCATGAAGTAGGCGGGCACCCAGTACATTCGCTTTTCCCACAGATTAGCAAGCGTCTCGTTGTCTTGGACTTGATGCGTTTCAACCATGGCCATCCAGCTCCGTTCAAACTCCTCGACCGTCAAGCTGTGGTCCACGCACAGCTCGAATGCCTTGTGCAGCTCTGGACGGTCAGCAAAGAACGGTCCTAGCGTCTCCTCAACCTTCTTTATTATGTGCCACCTACAGTGCCTGTGCACTGCCAACGGAAAGACCTCCTCTATGCCTGCACGCATGCTAAAATCCTGGTCTGTTATTATGTTCATTGGAGCAAGTCCATCCATGCACTCCAAGAAGGTCTTGAACAACCAGACGTACCCATCCGTGTCTTCGTTCCGAACGAGCCCGCAACCGAACTGCAATGACTGATTGTGGTTATTTATTCCTATGAACGGAGCGCATGGCATCTTGTACATATTGGTGAGGTACGTCGCGTCGAACGAAATGCAATCTCGGAAATGTTTGTAGGCTCTCCTTGCAGCACCATCCACCCAATACATGTTCCTGACACGGTCCTCATCGTCCAACCTTATCCTGTAGAAGAAATCTGGATCTTCCTTTGCTTTCTCATCGAAGTAGGCAATTGTAGCCTCTATGTCAGCCAGCCTGCTCTCTCTACGGTACCTGGCCTGTAGGTTTGTGACGTCAGCCGGTATGTACGGCATGCTACTCAGTTTCCCCTTTTTGCTGTGGATGAGTGATAGTATCTGGACCATTCTGGATGGACCGACGTTACAGTCATGTAGCAGCTTTACGAATTGCCTTTCGACTGGGGTGAATCCTCTGTGGGCGGTCAGAAATTTGACCAGGTCGAACTTCTTTATGAGACTGTGGTTGTGCTCGTCAAAATATTCGGTGACCACATACTGTGTCCCATCTACGTTTAGCTTACACCGAACAGGGCATCCCGTCTTGAGAATGATTCCTCTTTTTCGTTCCGGAACGACAGGCACAACACCTTTCACCTTCTTGTTCCTCCGCGCCTTGTGGCACCTCATCTTACCTCTGCTGTACTCATTGGTTTTCTTAATTTTCCTATGGTACTCGGTGTTGACCGCAAATCCATGGAACTTTGCATATGTCTGGTAGTATTCCTTTGCTTCCTCGAACGATTCAAATCTCTGCCCAATGTACGGTGGCTGAGGTACCACAATCTCTGATTGCCCACCATCTTCATCATCTTCTGCCTCGTCGTCACTTTCATCATTCACTTCAGTATCGGCGGCAGTTCCTTCTACCTGAGCGTTGTCAGTGTGCGTGTTCAAAGGGGTGCTTGTCTGTAGTGCTGGAATGATTACCATTGCCGACTGTGACTCGAAATTGTCTGCGGCACGAGTGTCTGCTGGCTGGTGGAACGCGTCTTCCGTGCGCTCAGAGCTCCCCGCATTTGATGTCGTGGCGCTGCCGCTAACTGTAGTTGTAGGCCCTGCGATAGGGAAAACAGGTACGACATTTAAGCTTTATGTTTGAATAACATGTGTATCGTGACGGACCACACCATCTATGAGTGATTTTGCACGGCATCATTTTTTCAAACAGCAAGCCGCGAGTATGTGTGTGGGCATGCACGGCAACTATAGCTGTCCAGTGATGGCAGCCATTGTTTTCAACAAACACGGCAACTAGTTTGTTTTCGCATGCAAATAACTTCAAGTATCAAAGGTACTGTTTGTTTTACTAGTTCAGATTTTTTTTCCCTTACCTTGGTGCGTTGCATTCGACCTTCCCGTGCTGCCTGGGACAGCAGAATGGTTTCCCCCACCCGCAATTAGTGAAGGCTGCCACGAGACGTTTGCCGGGGTACCACCAGCGTAATAACCTGTGTGCATAGCAGTGGTTGGTCAAATTCATGGCTACTGTATTTTTTGCGCTAGCACGGCAACTGCAGTTGCCCCTGATGTGGCAACTGCAATTTTATTTGGCAAAAAAATGTATTTTTTGCATCGGCATGGCAACCGCAGTTGTTCCTCTATGGCAGCTGCAGTTCCATGACATGGCAAATGTAGTTGTAATGGCATGGCAACTGCAGTTGTTCTCCCCTGGCAACTGTATTTGTACATGGACGGCAACAACAGACGTGCAGGGATGTCAAATGTAGTTTGCTAATACATGGCAACTGCAGATGACCAGTCATGGCAATTTTTTGCATTTACCACCTATGCTCCTTCTGCTAATTGATCATCCTCAGCTTCACCTTATTTTATGGACTGACCTGTGTACGACGTCGACGGCAGGTACATTGGCGGTGCCTGATGCCACGTGCTGCATGAAGGCTCTGCATTTTCACACCGCGGTAAGTCGTGAGCCCTTTTGATAGATTTTTTTGCATGTTCATTTTTCATGTGCACCGCAGTATGCGCTCTTTTTTTCCGTGTTTACATTACCTTGACTGTCCATACAAGCTAGTTGAAGTTTGATGCCCGTACATTTGTCAGTGATAGCTCCTTGCGAGTGAACTTGCCACGGGCCCCCGATAATTGTGTTTTGGTCATAAGAACCTGCTAAAAAATGGCAATGCACGACAAAAGTAGAATGTCATCTTCATCGTCGGGAAGATGGCAACTGTTCTCTTCTTTTTGTTAGCACGCATCATACCTACGCCTGCATACTGTTCCAGTAGTGGCAGCAACGGCCCTGAAGAGATGAGCTGACTGTACTCTGTTGCATCCCAAGGGGCTGTTTCTGGCCTTTGAGAACCCCAATCACCAGCACCACCTTCGTGATTCATTCTTACCGTGTCTCCCTTCCTTCTTTTCCAATGTGTTCTCAATCTCTGCATGAACAAGAAGGCATCAACAACCCACAAGAATAGCATTCCTGTGCTGCTTGCACACAGAAGATATGGATGGCAACCGACGGGTCATAATAGGTGGCAGCTAACGACAACGGAAGGTGGCAACTGTCATTACACACAAGTGGCAATTAATTTCTTCCAACCATCTCCATTCCAAAATTTTGCCCCTACCGTCCTATTTTTTCGTACCCAACTACTTGCGTCACTTAAACTAGGAAATTAAGTCAATTTCGAACGTTAGTACATGGCAGATCTGGTGCACTCTGCCTGGCAATTGCGAATATACACCGAACCACGCAGTGTTCTACCCCTACAGTATGGACCCAGTGCAAGATCGGGAGATTTTTCAGCCTTAAGAATGAGATGGAAGGACGAGATCGAGAATTTTCACCTGGTTTTAGCTGATCGTGTCTGGAGGGCTGGATTGGAGTGGGGGGCTGTGGATGGGGAGGGTTAGGGTGTGGTTTGGGGTCGGAGCGCCCTACGGATCTGCCCTGGTTGCCATGGCAACCAGGGATGGCCGGTGACGGATGTCGGGGGTTCGAGAGGTTGGGGACGATGGCGGCGTAGGAGAGAGGGGATGGATCGGAGGCGTGGATCGGCTGGGTCGTGCGGGCAGCCGGTCTTCTGGCCCGAACGGGGCAGTGCGGGCGGGGTTGCCACACACCGGACGTGCGGGCCGCGCTTTTGCGCGCTCGGACGTGGTCGTGCGGGCCGATCCCCGTCTATGCCGCACGAGGCATGCGGGCGGGTTCCTATCGACGCCACACGTGTGGCAGTTATTCGGACCCTATTTATAAACGTAGGACGTACTCCACTCAGACGTTTTCTCCTTTTCCATCAAATTTGTCACAACAAAATCGTAACAAAGCAGAAACGTGAGCGAACGAACTTTGTAAACAAATGTTCTCAAAATTTTCTTTTTGCAGAAGATAGATAGCGCAACCTCCCCTTCACCACCACCAGACCAGTTGGTTCCCTTCCCTCTGCATCCATCCATCCATCGTCCGTCGTCTTCCTCCCCCCTCCCCTCCCTCCCATCCCCTCTCGGCGGACGAGACTTGCCTGCTCCCTTCCCGTGCTCCCATCCGTGCTCCCGCGTACGTGGCTTGATTTGATTGGAAGAAAATAAGGCCCGGACCCACCCCCTGAAAATCAGGAGAGAGATGATTAGATTAGAAAAGAAAAAAAAATGGCAGCCGTAAGATGAAGTGAAAGCACGGATGGGAGTATGGGAAGGGAGCAGGCAAGCCGGATCCCCTCTCGGCGGCCCTGCCCTGTCCCTTTCCCCTTCCGCTTTCCTCACCCCCTTTCCCATCGCAGACGCAGGCGATCCCCCCCTCCCCCCTCCCCCCTCCCCCACCTCGTCTTATCCCCAATAGGGCGGGCACGCACGCCGCGTTCTTGATTGTCGGGCCGGGCAGGGCAGGGATGTCGTCTCCGAGCAAGCGCCGGGAGATGGACCTCATGAAGCTGTGAGCACGCGCAATGGAGCCCCGCACACGGATAGATTTCTTGCGGGGGGATTTTCACGGCGGATTTCCTGATCTGGATTTTGCCGTGCTCGCAGGATGATGAGCGACTACAAGGTCGAGACGGTGAACGACGGGATGCAGGAGTTCCTCGTCGAATTCCGCGGGCCCCAAGAAAGTACGTACCACCCGCGCTTCTTCTTCTTGAACGCACGCACGGCACAGACCCGATTTGATTCGCTTCTTCTCGCCTACCGTTCAGCAGCTTCTGGTTTCCGAATCTAGATATAGATATGCCAGCATAGGTTTCAAGATTTCCTTTTTTCTTCTGTTTATCATGCCATTGCCCGCCCGCTGCTTCTGCCGATTTAGCTTAAGAACAGCGGCGAGTATATAGATCTCCAAATTTGATGTCACTGTTGCGTTTTCTTTATAGATAGATGATGCCTTTAGTTGCTGTTAAGTTTCAGTTATGCTTTCGTACCACCAATATAAGATGAGTTGCTGCAATGGCTGATTGGTGCTCTCGTTGATGAATTTTAACAGGTCTCTACCAAGGAGGCGTATGGAAGGTTCGGGTAGAACTGCCCGATGCGTATCCTTACAGGTCCCCCTCGATTGGTTTCGTTAATAAGATATATCACCCGAATGTCGACGAACTGTGAGTATTCTCTCGCATTCAGTATTCGTGCTTGGTCGATCCTAAACTATGATATAACTGTCTATTTCCTAACCACTTGTGGATGAATGCAAATTGTAGGTCTGGTTCCGTCTGTTTGGATGTCATTAACCAGACATGGAGCCCAATGTTTGGTAAATTTTAATCTCTCTGCTTCATTACATTTTAGACGGCAGCGCTGATTTGCGTCCTTACATTCTCTGTAGAAACAGAGAGCTCTATGGTTGTTGTTACGGCAATCATCTAACCTTGCAACTATATAATACATTTTGTACAGATCTTGTCAATGTGTTTGAAGTCTTCCTTCCACAACTTCTATTATATCCAAATCCTTCTGATCCATTGAACGGAGAAGCTGCTGCACTCTTGATGCGTGATCGCCCTGCTTATGAGCAAAAAGTGAAAGGTGATTATATTTATTTAACACACATCTATAGTCAATTTTTTATCCATTGGATTATCTTTACGCTCCTTCCAAACTAGTATAAAGAGGGAATTCATCTCTTTCATAGACATGATGGCCTTGCACCCTGACTTGTCCTTTTAACTTACAATGCCGAGTTCATCTAGACAATAACCAATCGTAATTCATAACTAATAAATGCGTGTCTTGCACTCGGACTTGTTGTATGGACGTGGCGGCTTGCTTTATACATAAAGCGGCGCGAAAGCCTGTATTTACTAACTAATAAATGCATGTTAGAGACCACTTTTGGATAGGTTTTAGGTAAGAAGCCTCCAAAGAATGTTGGTTTGTTCCAGGTGTTCTTTTGGGTGTTAAGTTATATGTTCTATATAGGAATCTAAATTAACCTGATAGGTTACATAGCTATGTATCTAGTCTGAGTAGGCTTCAGACCCATAAGCGCATAGCCTAAGTTTTAACCTGTTTCTTGCTGCCTGGTTACCATAGATTGGCTGTAGTAGCCAGTAGGTTAAATTTGAGTAGTTATAACTTGTGTATGGTTTTATCTCATCTAGTGGTTTTATCTCATCTAGAAATCAAAATACAAGTTCATTTATGGGAAGTTGCTACATAAAATTTGACCTGGCTGCTCATTTACCTGCGCCCAAATCTAATATCCTAACTTGTATTCATATTGTTTGTGCCTGTAAGGTGATGCATATCAGCATAAAATTTGCACAACATCAAGTAATTAGACTATTATTCATGGGAGGGGGTGTTTTGGTCAGCATGGGATGGGTAGGTACAATTTTTTTTCGAGCAACTGGCAGGAGCTCTGCATATTAGTTAAGTTGAAAAAGAGATGGTCTGTACAAGCACTTGTGGCATGCTTACTAGAAAACATGCCGAAACCCGAATAAACAAGAAACAATACTGGTTTTATCCTGGATATGGGATCATAAGGTAATGCGATAAGTACTTGTAATCAAGGAAGGCCTCCAGAGGAAGTGAGGAACATGTTGTAGTTGTATCGTGCTAGAGACCTGGCAGTGTGTCCAAATCTTCTGATGCAGCTTGTGCTTCTTGGATGAGCTGGAGACGCTCTGCTTTATTCGAATATTGGGTTCTTAGTCATGTAGCTAAATCAAACTTAAGAAGACTATGTCTGATATACTGAGCACAAAACTCATCAGGAGATTCTGTTTTCGTAACCATATGCATGTTTGTTGGATCGTGCTCTCTTCAGTGGTACTTGTAAGCTGACTTCTATTGCTACTGGTTCTGCAGAGTTCTGCGAGAAATATGCCAAGCCGGAGGATGCGGGTATAGCCCCAGAAGATAATTCGAGCGACGAAGAGCTGAGCGAAGAAGATGACGACGACTCCGGTGACGATGAGCCCATACTGGGCCATGCAGACCCCTAGTCGATGCAGGACCTATTTCTCCGGCTCAATTCGCACACCTTGTTTTGTTGCAGCAACTGCAATTAAACAGCCTGTAGTTCGTCCACACCCAAGTCTGAATGTCATGTAAATAAGTGCACTGTCAGTGTTTTCTAATGTTACCTCCAGCTTCAGTTTAATATGCAGCAGCACTTAAATTTACCTTCTGAGATGGATCTGCGTCGATCAAAAACAAGTTGTTTGTTAAGGTCATGGTTGAAAAGCGAGAATTCTCGTCGATTTCGTAGGGGATATCAAACTGTTTTCGGGCGACATTCCTGCGCTCCAAACTGTGCCTAGCTGGATGAACACTATAAGTTGGTGCAAATAAATATGTGGTTCTCTCTTCAGTTTGGGGGTTCAGTAGTTAGTTTGTACTCCATCCGTCTCAAACATTTGAAGTTCTAGATTTGTCCTAATTCTACAGAAAAATGTACCAACATGTAGAACATCAAATAAGTCTTCTTTGATTTACTATAAAATATATGTTCATACTATATATGGTTGATTGATGTTGACATAATTTTCTATAAACTCCGTTAACTTAAAATGTTTGACTTAGAACAAACGTAGAAATTCAAATATTTTGAAACGGATGGAGTAGTACATGTATGTAAATGTTGAATTCGTACGCCTCCAAAGAGAAAATGATGTATTTTGGGGGTGGTTTCAGTAGGAACAAGTCATTCGTGTAGCGGTTGGTTTTAGTTGGTTCAGGTTAGCCACACGGCAGTCGTTTGGAGACTGACCGAAACCGTCTCATCACGGGCGTCTTCCACGCGCGCGCCGCCGAGAATGGCGCGGCAGGGCACAGTCGTCCTCGTCGCCGGCGCCGTCCTGCTCCTCCTCCTGTGCGGCGCGGCGATGGGGGCGAAGCGGGCGGCGATCCCGGACGACCTCCGCGACGTGGTGGACGACGAGGAGGACGAGGACTGGCGGCGTTGGGGCGCCGGCTCGGGGACGCGGGACGTCCCCGACCGGCCGCCGGCGGACCTGTCGCGGATGGACCCCGCGGCGCTCCGGGAGGAGATCCTCCGCGGCCACGGCGGGCCCTCGCTCGGCTTCGTGAAGCTCCGGCCCGGCGTCCGGCGGTCCCGGGATGAGGTGGCGGGGATCGCGACGCGGTGGAGCAACGTGCTGCGGACCGGCTCGGTGGCGGCCAAGTTCGTGGCCGTGGACTTCGGCACGCTCATGTTCACCATGGAGAGAGGGCGAGACATGCGCGAGGTAAGAGGATCGCTCATCCGCTCTGCATTTTTCTTGTGTTATTACGACTCAGGCTTCGTTTCTTCCTGGCCTGACACCACATAATTCAAAGATCTTCATAGTTCATATGCGTGGATTAATCAGCTAGTACTACAAACAACAGTTTTTGTGTGCTACGTAATTCCTAATGTTGTTAGGCATGAAACGAAGATCAATCTCATGACCGAAAAACGAACAATTCTAGTGTATCAGTAGTACAATCATCATCTCTTACGGTTACTTGCATTGTTGTTCAGAGCACGCACGGCATCTGATGTTCAGACCTTAAAGTAAACATCATGGTCGACGCCTTTTCTTTTTAGATATATCATCCCCGGAACAGTTATCAGAATGAAACCAGAGTACTCCGAAATCCAGCTAAATCAATTACTGTGAAACATTATCGATGTTTTTTCCTCCTGCTCTCACCGGCGTCCTGCTAATTTCGCGTGTGCTTTTGTAGTTGAAGGAGTTCATCCTAAGGCAGCCGGAGGCGTACGAGTTCAAGATCGGTGACCAGTTTTTCCGGAGGCCCGGAGACCCACCCCTGGACCAAGTTATCCAGATGCTACGGAAACAGACGAAGGAGGAAGATGAACTGTAGATATGTCCATATGTGACGGGATCTTGCGGTTCTGCTTTCGTAGATTGATTTATTTCTCCTGCGCCGTTTTTTGCAGTTTTAAATTCAGTGAGTGAGCTAGCTAAGTAGCGGTCAATAAGTAAGCACCGGCCGGTGGGCCGGAAGCTGCTAATTTTTTTTTCTAGAAGTCGTCGCGATCATCAACACGGCCGTTTCTCCATGTTCTCCCTCCGTTCCGATTTACTCGTCGTGGTTTTAGTTTGAACTAAAACCATGATTTAAACTAAAACCATGACGAGTAAATCGGAACGGATGGAGTATGTATGTGCGTGGCTCTTTTCGGAACATAATTGTTTGTTTCTGCATGCCAATTCGAGAATCAGTTCATCAGTCCTTGAACCAAACAAGGGAACAAGGATGTTTCGTGCTACTGCAATGTTGGTCCAATTTACAAGCATGGCTATAGATGCCATGGATGGCACCTCTATTTGGAAATATTGATCCGCCACTTTCCTTCTCTTTTTTCCTTCTTTTTTTGAGAAGTGGTGGTATCAGATTGGTTTCGGACAATCCAGATAAATGGGCTGGATTTGAAGGAGCCCACTGGAAGTCATCTTTTTGGGTCCGGGGTTTACGGATTTTTCTCTCTAACTAATCTCTCTGCCTTCCCCCCTGATTTTCAGCCTGGGTGGGGCCTGTCCTCCCCTCTTCTCCAATCCCAATCTCCCACGTTTGCTAGTCCGTGAGTCCCGTAATCTTTCCCTCCGTGCGTCTAGCATTACTCCAACATATGAAGGTAGAATAGAGCATCCTGATACCCTAATACATGGAAAAGAAAAAGCAACTGCCACCTTGCGAAATCACTAATTGAGGACTACGCCTTCCAAAGATCACTTTCATCCTCCCCTAGTTGCGACAAGTGGCACGCTGCATATGCACCACTTGTAACAACCATGAAGTTTTCTCTTTTTTCGTATATCCATTTATTCAAAATGTTTTCTCTCCTAAACCGTGTGTCCAAATCTTGAATTGTTCACCGTTGGATTCCTCGTGTCGAGATTTTCTAAAATAGATCCCATGTTGATAAGTTTTGATAAAAAAATTCACGAAAAAAACCGGACAAAAAACCAGACGAACAAAACAGAACTGGAAGCACTTTTATTTTCCTTTCCGAAAGCTGTTTCCGAGAGGCATGGGCGTGCCTCTGGCGGAAGGAAAAAAACAAAACACGTTTTCTTTTCCATTTCCTAGAGGCACGGCCGTGGCTCTTACGGAAGCAAAATCATGCCTCTCTCGGAAGCAAAATCGTGTCTCTCGCGGAAGGAAAAAAAAGAAAAGAAAATGCGTTTTTTCATTTTCGAGATGCACGACCGTGCCTCTCGCGGAAGAAAAAAACACGATTTTTCACGCAATTTTTTTGTCAAAAAGGTAAGCCCAGAGCGCGACACGTGCCGGCAGCTGAGAGCGCGCATAGCCCACTACAAATGACCCTTGGGGAGGCTCCCGAAGGAGCACTCCTCAATTAGTTGCTCTCGCCACCCTGTGAACAAAGAAGCGGGCAACAGGTAAGGTGAGGACGTCGTTTTCGCGTCGCGAGAGCAACAAACAAAATTACGGTTTTGACCTTATACATGAAAATTAGCATGATTTAACCCCGTCTGAAAAGTATTTTTGAATTTAACCTTTTTTGTCACGCCAACATCCTTGTGTCGGTCATGCTTCATGGTGTTTTTGCTTTGCCACATAAGCTCCAACTAGATATGTGTGGGTGCTACTTCTTGAGCTTGCGTTGGGTTTTCCCTTAAAAAGGAAAGGATGATGCATCAAACTAGAGATAAGTATTTCCCTCAGTTTGAGAACCAAGGTATCAATCCAGTAGGAGGAACACACAAGTCACTAATGTCTACTACACAACCTTCTTCTTGTAGACGTTGTTGGGCCTGCAAATGCACAGGTTTGTAGGACAGTAGCAAATTTCCCTCAAGTGGATGACCTAAGGTTTATCAATCCGTAGGAGGCGTAGGATGAAGATGGTCTCTCTCAAACAACCCTGCAACCAAATAACAAATAGTCTCTTATGTCCCCAACACACCCAATACAATGGTAAATTGTATAGGTGCACTAGTTCGGCGAAGAGATAGTGATACAAGTGCAATATGGATAGTAGATAAAGGTATTTGTAATCTGAAATTATAAAAACAGCAAGGTAACTAATGATAAACGTGAGCGTAAACGGTATTGCAATGATAGGAAACAAGGCCTATGGTTCATACTTTCACTAGTGTAAGTTCTCTCAACAATAATAACATAGATATATCATATAACAATCCCTCAACATGCAACAAAGAGTCACTCCAAAGACACTAATAGCGGAGAACGAACGAAGAGATTATGGTAGGGTACGTAACCACCTCAAAGTTATCCTTTCTGTTCTATCTATTCAAGAGTTCGTAGTAAAATAACATGAAGCTATTCTTTTCGCTCAATCTATCATAGAGTTCATACTAGAATAACACCTTAAAACACAAATCAACCAAAACCCTAATGTTACCTAGATACTCCATTGTCACCTCAAGTATCCGTGGGCATGATTATACGATATGCATCACACAATCTCAGATTCATATATTCAACCAACACAAAAGTACTTCAAAGAGTGCCCCAAAGTTTCTACCGGAGAGTCAAGAAAACGTGTGCCAACCCCTATGCATAGGTTCATGGACGGAACCCGCAAGTTGGTCACCAAAACATACATCAAGTGGCACGTGATATCCCATTGTCACCACAGATAAACACGGCAAGACATACATCAAGTGTTCTCAAATCAAAGACTCAATCCGATAAGATAACTTCAAGAGGGAAACTCAATTCATCACAAGAGAGTAGAAGGGGGGATATCATAAGATCCAACTATAATAGCAAAGCTCGCGATACATCAAGATCGTGCCATAGAGAGAACACGAGAGAGAGAGAGAGAGAGATCAAACACATAGCTACTGGTACATACCCTCAGCCCCGAGGGTGAACTACTCCCTCCTCGTTATGGATAGAGCCGGGATGATGAAGATGGCCACCGGTGATGGGTTCCCCCTCCGGCAGGGTGCCGGAACGGACTCCCGAGAGGTTTTTGGTGGCTACAGAGGCTTGCGGCGGCGGAGCTCCCGATCTACCTTTATATTCGATGGTTTTAGGGTACGTAGGCTTATATAGGCGAAAGAAGTCGGTCAGGAGGTGCTCGAGGGGCCCACGAGACAGGGGGCGCGCCCAGTAGGGGGGGCGCCCCCTATGTCCTGGTCTCCTCGATGATCTTCTGACGTGAACTCCAAGTCTCCAGGATCATATTCTTCCCAAAAATAACGCTGCCGAAGATTTCATTCCGTTTGGACTCCGTTTGATATTCCTTTTCTTCGAAATACTGAAACAGGCAATAAAATAGTAATATGGGCTGGGCCTCCGGTTAATAGGTTAGTCCCAAAAGTAATATAAAAGTGTATAATAAAGCCCATACTCATTCAAAACAGTAATAATATAGCATGAATGCTTCATAAATTATAGATACATTGGAGACGTATCAGCATCCCCAAGCTTAATTCCTACTCATCCTCGAGTAGGTAAATGATAAAAGAAAGAATTTATGAAGTGTGAATTCTAGAAGGTGCACAAGTTTGATCAATGATAATTTCAATCACCTTTTCTAGCATCATTATATGTCATAACAGTAGTTCATCTCATAAAACTTTTCATGATCAAGTAACAAGCAATTCACATGTTAAAGCATAGACCATAAACTTTCTTGAAAACTAGCAAACTTTATTCTTAGTCATCAAAACAATTGCAATTCATCCTATTTTCAGGAAGGGTCAGAGCTTTAATTTAGCAAACTTCACATACTCAACTACCATATAGTCTTCTACAATTGCTAACACTCACGCAATACTTGTGGTTATGAAGTTTTAATCAGACACAGAGAAAGATAGGGGCTTATAGTGTCGCCTCCCAACGTATTCACCTTTGGGTGATGTCAACAATAATAGTTCATGCTAACTTACATCCAATTGGATATATATATCAGGATCACCCTAACACAAAGTGTTTGCCAAAGGATAAAATGAAAAAGGGAAAGGTGAAGATCACCTTGACTCTTGCATAAAGTAAAAGACATAAAGTAAAAGATAGGCCTTCGCAGAGGGAAGCAGAGGTTGTCATGCGCTTTTAGGGTTGGATACACAAAATCTTAATGCGAAAGAATGTCACTTTATATTGCCCCTTGTATATGGACCTTTATTATGCAGTCCGTCGCTTTTATTGCTTCCATAACAAGATCGTACAAAGCTTATTTTCTCTGCACTAATAAGTCACGCATATTTAGAGAGCATTTTTTATTGCTTGCACCGATGACAACTTACTTGAAGGATCTTACTCAATCCATAGGTAGGTATGGTGGACTCTCATGGCAAAAATTGGGTTTAAGGATATTTGGAAGCACAAGTAGTATCTCTACTTGGTGCAAGGAATTTGGCTAGCATGAGGGGGAAAGGCAAGCTCAACATGTTTGAATGATCCATGACAATATACTTTAACTGAGATGTGAGAAAACATAACCTATTACGTTGTCTTCCTTGTCCAACATCAACTCTTTAGCATGTCATACTTAATGAGTGCTCCCAATTGTAAAAGATGTCTAGGATAGTGTATTTATATGTGGAATCTCTCTTCCTTCAATATTCTTTCATGAATTGTTCAAATGACCAATACAATGCTTGCTAACCGTCGCTGAATTTACAACCTCTACTCCTTAGATGTGAAGTCATTAATCCCCATGGAGTAAGAAAATGAAACATATATAATTTCAGATTTATGACATTCAACTCATTCAACAATTTACTCATAGGATATAAGTGAAGCACACGAGTAAATGAAAAACTAGTCCAAAAAGATATAAGTGAAGATCAATGAGTAGCTAAATAATTATGTAACTATGTGAAGACTCTCTCTCATTAAAGAATTTCAGATCTTGGTATTGTATTCAAACAGCAAGCAAATCAAAATAAAATGACAATGCAAGGATAGCACGACTCATGTGAAGAAGCAAAAACTTAGGCTCAGCCGATACTAACCGATAGTTGTTGGAGAAGAAAGGTGGGATGCCTACCGGGGCATCCCCAAGCTTAGATGCTTGAGACTTCTTGAAATATTATCTTGGGGTGCCTTGGGCATCCCCAAGCTTGAACTTTTGTGTCTCCTTAATTCCTCTCATATCATGGTTTCTCTTTTTCTCAAAAGCTTCATCCACAACAAACTCAACAAGAACTCGTGAGATAGGTTAGTATAAACCAATGCAAAACCTTTATCATTTTCTACTGTAACAAATCACTAAAATTATTATTCAACATTTAATACTAAATGCCTCTGTATATTTAATACTCCTATCATCAAATAGAATCATTAAACAAGCAAACATATGCAAACAATGCAACCATAACAGCAATCTGCCAAAACAGTACAGTCTGTAAAGAATGCAAGGGTATCAATACTTCCCCGACTCCAAAAATTATTAAATAAAATTCACTGTAATAAATTTATCAGAGCTTATTATGCAAAATGTTTCAACATTATACCATTCTCTTATTTTTCTAGGGAATTTTTGCAACAACGGTAAACTTTCTATTTTCAAACAGCAACATGTATACTAGCAAAATAAGCATGGTATAGGCTATCCTTGACATTTTTATTGAAACTAAAGATGCAAAACATTAAATAACAGCAAGCAAATGCTAACAAAAGAAAATGACGCTCCAAGCAAAACACATATCATGTG
This sequence comes from Triticum timopheevii, assembly GCA_963921465.1. Classification (NCBI taxonomy): domain Eukaryota; kingdom Viridiplantae; phylum Streptophyta; class Magnoliopsida; order Poales; family Poaceae; genus Triticum; species Triticum timopheevii. The sequence goes on along the minus strand of OY997268.1, from coordinate 571,692,547 downwards.
GTGAATAAAAATATAGCTCCAAGTAAAGTTACCGATGAATGAAGACGAAAGAGGGGATGTCTTCCAGGGCATCCCCAAGCTTAGGCTCTTGGTTGTCCTTGAATATTACCTTGGGGTGCCTTGGGCATCCCCAAGCTTAGGCTCTTGCCACTCCTTATTCCATAGTCCATCGAATTTTTACCCAAAACTTGAAAACTTCAACCACACAAAACTCAAAACAAAACTCGTAAGCTCCGTTAGTATAAGAAAATAAAACAACCACTTAGTTACTGTAATGAACTCATTCTAAATTCATATTGGTGTAATATCTACTGTATTCTAGCTTCTCTATGTTTCATACCTTCCGATACTACTCATAGATTCATCAAAATAAGCAAACAAACACAATGAAAATAGAATCTGTCAAAAACATAATAGTCTGTAGTAATCTGTATCAAACGTATACTTCTGGAGCTCAAACATTTCTGAAATAAATTTATGGACCTGAGGAATTTGTCTATTAATCATCTGCAAAAATAATCAACCTAAAATCACTCTCCAGTAAAAAATGGCAGCTAATCTCGTGAGCGCAAAAGTTTCTGTTTTTTACAGCAAGATCACATAAACTTCACCCAAGTCTTCCCAAAGGTTCTACTTGGCACGAACACTAATTAAAATATGAAACCACATATAACCAGAGGCTAGATGAATTATTTATTACTAAACAGTAACAAAAAGCAAGGAACAAAAGTAAAGTTGGGTTGCCTCCCAACAAGCGCTATCGTTTAACGCCCCTAGCTAGGCATGATGAAATGATGCTCACATAAAAGATAAGAATTGAAACATAAAGAGAGCATCATGAAGCATATGACTAGCACATTTAAGCCTAATCCACTTCCTATGCATAGGGATTTTGTGAGCAAACAACTTATGGGAACAATAATCAACTAGCATAGGAAGGTAAAACAAGCATAGCTTCAAAACTTTAAGCATATAGAGAGGAAGCTTGATATTATTGCAATTCCTACAAGCATATGTTCCTCCCTCATAATAATTTTCAGTAGCATCATGAATGAACTCAACATTATAACCAGCACCTAAAGCATTCTTTTCATGATCTACAAGCATAGAAAATTTACTACTCTCCACATAAGCAAATTTCTTCTCATGAATAGTAGTGGGAGCAAACTCAACAAAATATTTATCATGTGAGGCATAATCCAATTGAAAACTAAAATCATGATGACAAGTTTCATGGTTATCATTGTTCTTAATAGCATACAAGTCATCACAATAATCATCATAGATAGCAACTTTATTCTCATAATCAATTGGAACCTCTTCCGAAATAGTGGAATCATCACTAAATAAAGTTGACACTCTTCCAAATCCACTTTCATATTCATCACAATAAGATTCAACATCCTCCAAAATAGTGGGATCACTACTTCCTAAAGTTGACACTCTTCCAAACCCACTTTCATCAACATAATCATCATAAATAGGAGGCATGCTTTCATCATAATAAATATTCTCATCAAAACTTGGGGGACTAAACATATCATCTTCATCAAACATAGCATCCCCAAGCTTGTGGCTTTGCATATCATTAGCATCATGGATATTCAAGGAATTCATACTAACAACATTGCAATCATGCTCATCATTCAAAGATTTAGTGTCAAACATTCTATAGATTTCTTCTTCTAGCACTTGAGCACAATTTTCCTTTTCATCATACTCACGAAAGATATTAAAAAGATGAAGCGTATGAGATAACCTCAAATCCATTTTTTTGTAGTTTTCTTTTATAGACTAAATTAGTGATAAAACAAGAAACAAAAAGATTCAATTGCAAGATCTAAAGATATACCTTCAAGCACTCAATTCCCCGACAACGGCGCCAGAAAATAGCTTGATGTCTACTACACAACCTTCTTCTTGTAGACGTTGTTGGGCCTGCAAGTGCACAGGTTTGTAGGACAGTAGCAAATTTCCCTCAAGTGGATGACCTAAGGTTTATCAATCCGTAGGAGGCGTAGGATGAAGATGGTCTCTCTCAAACAACCCTGCAACCAAATAACAAAGAGTCTCTTGTGTCCCCAACACACCCAATACAATGGTAAATTGTATAGGTGCACTAGTTCGGCGAAGAGATGGTGATACAAGTGCAATATGGATAGTAGATAAAGGTATTTGTAATCTGAAATTATAAAAACAGCAAGGTAACTAATGATAAACGTGAGCGTAAACGGTATTGCAATGATAGGAAACAAGGCCTAGGGTTCATACTTTCACTAGTGCAAGTTCTCTCAACAATAATAACATAGATATATCATATAACAATCCCTCAACATGCAACAAAGAGTCACTCCAAAGACACTAATAGCGGAGAACGAACGAAGAGATTATGGTAGGGTACGAAACTACCTCAAAGTTATCCTTTCTGTTCTATCTATTCAAGAGTTCGTAGTAAAATAACATGAAGCTATTCTTTCCGCTCAATCTATCATGGAGTTCATACTAGAATAACACCTTAAGACACAAATCAACCAAAACCCTAATGTCACCTAGATACTCCATTGTCACCTCAAGTATCCGTGGGCATGATTATACGATATGCATCACACAATCTCAGATTCATCTATTCAACCAACACAAAAGTACTTCAAAGAGTGCCCCAAAGTTTCTACCGGAGAGTCAAGAAAACGTGTGCCAACCCCTATGCATAGGTTGATGGGCGGAACCCGCAAGTTGGTCACCAAAACATACATCAAGTGGCAGGTGATATCCCATTGTCACCACAGATAAACACGGCAAGACATACATCAAGTGTTCTCAAATCAAAGACTCAATCCGATAAGATAACTTCAAGAAGGAAACTCAATTCATAAGAGAGTAGAGGGGGGATATCATAAGATCCAAGTATAATAGCAAAGCTTGCGATACATCAAGATCGTGCCATAGAGAGAACAAGAGAGAGAGAGAGAGAGAGATCAAACACATAGCTACTAGTACATACCCTCAGCCCCGAGGGTGAACTACTCCCTCCTCGTCATGGATAGCGCCGGGATGATGAAGATGGCCACCGGTGATGGGTTCCCCCTCCGGCAGGGTGCCGAAAAAGACTCACGAGAGGTTTTTGGTGGCTACAGAGGCTTGCGGTGGTGGAACTCCCGATCTATCTTTATATTCGATGGTTTTAGGGTACGTAGGCTTATATAGGCGAAAGAAGTCGGTCGGGAGGTGCTCGAGGGGCCCACGAGATAGGGGGGCATGCCCAGTAGGGGGGCCCTATCTCCTGGCCTCCTTGAGGATCTTCTGACGTGAACTCCAAGTCTCCAGGATCATATTCTTCCCAAAAATAACGCTGCCGAAGGTTTCATTCCGTTTGGACTCCGTTTGATATTCCTTTTCTTCGAAATACTGAAACAGGCAATAAAACAACAATATGGGTTGGGCCTCCGGTTAATAGGTTAGTCCCAAAAGTAATATAAAAGTGTATAATAAAGCCCATAATCATTCAAAATAGATAATAATATAGCATGAATGCTTCATAAATTATAGATACGCTGGAGACGTATCAGTCACCAATGGTTGCACCTACATAAGCAAACAAATATTTGCACCCAACGCGATAAAGGGGTTGCCAATCCCTTCACGGTTACTTTCAAGGATGAGATCTGATAGAGATAGGTATAAAAGATAAGTAAAAGTGCAAAATAAAGTGAAGGTAAATAAATTGTATCAAGTTATATTTGGGTTTTTGGTTTGATATATCTGAAAATAATATGATAAAAGATAGACCCCGGGGCCATAGTTTTCACTAGAGGCTTCTCTCATGAAAGAACCCATACGACGGGTAAACAAATTATTGTTGAGCAATTGATAGAAAAGCGCAAAGTTATGACAATATCTAAGGCAATGATCATGAATATAGGCATCATGTTCGTGACAAGTAGACCAACTCCTACTTGCATCAACTACTATTACTCCACACATCAACCGCTACCTAGCATGCATCTAGTGTATTAAGTTAACAAGAACGGAGTAATGCCTTAAGAAAGATGACATGATGTAGAGGGATATATCCAACCAATATGCATAAACCCCATCTTTTTATCCTTAATGGCAACAATAATATGTGCCTCGCTACCCTTTCTTTCACTGTGTGAGGACATTGCAAGATTGAACCCACTACGAAGCACCTCTCCCATTGCAAGAAAATATAGTCTAGTTGGTCAAACCAAACCAATAGATCGGAGAGAAATACAATGCTATCTTAATCATGCATAAAAGAGTTCAAAGAAGACTCAAATAATATTCATAGATAATCTGATCATAAATCCACAATTCATCGGATCTCAACAAACGCACCACAAAAGAAGATTACATCAAATAGATCTCTAAGAGCATCGAGGAGAACATCGTATTGAAGATCAAAGAGAGAGAAGAAGTCATCTAACTACTAGCTATGGACCCGTAGGTCTGTGGTAAACTACACACACATCATCGGAAAGGCTGCAAGGTTGATGTACAAGCCCTCAATGATCGAATCCCCCTCGGGCGGAGTGCCGGAAAAGGCCCCAAGATGGGATCTCACGAAGACAGAAACTTGCGGCGGGGAAAAAGTATTTTTAGTGTGCCCTTTGGTCTATGGGAAATATTTGGGTATTTATAGACCAAAGATTAGGGTTGGAGGAGCATCAGGGGGGACCACAAGCCTGGGAGGCGCGCCTCCCGAGCTTGTCGCCAACTGGTGGGCCCTTTGACCCCTTCCTTAAGGTTCTTGGGTGTCTTTTGGTCCAAGAAAAATCCTTAAAAAGTTTTGTTCTGTTTGGTATTGATTCTCTGGAAAAGACAAAAATAAGGAAAAAACAGCAACTGACAGTGGGCACTAGGTTAATAAGTTAGTCCCAAGAAATGATGTAAAATAGCATAATAATCCAAATATAACATCCAAGATAGATAAGATAATAGCATGAAACAATAAAAAGTTTATAGATATGTTGGAGATGTATCAAGCATCCCCAAGCTTAATTCCTGCTCGTCCTCGAGGAGGTAAATGATAAAAACAAATTTTTTGATGTGGAATGCTACCTAACATGTTTCTTAAGTAATCTTTCTTTTTGTGGCATGAATATTCAGATCCATAAGATTCAAAACAAAAGTTTAATATTGACATAAAAACAATAACACTTCAAGCATAGTAAAAAGCAGTCATGTCTTTTCAAAATATCAACGGTAAAGAAAGTTATCCCTACAAAATCATGTAGTCTTGTCATGCTCCATCTTCTTAACACAAATTATTTATCATGCATAACCCCTATGACAAGCCAAGCAATTGGTCCATACTTTTTAACGCGCTTCACCTTTTTTAACTCTCACACAATACATGAATGTGACTCATGGATATAGCACTATGGGTGGAATAGAAGATGATAGTAGACAAAAAAGGAGAAAGAAATTCTCACATCAACTAGGCAAATTAATACGCTATGAAGATGCCCATGAATTGATATCGATCCGAGTGAGTAGGGATTGCCATGCGACGGTTGCACTAAAGCTATAAGTGTACGAAAGCTCAAAAGAAAACTAAGTGGGTGTGCATCCAACTTGCTTGCTCATAAAGAACTCGCGCATTTGAGGAAGCCCATCTTTGGAATATACATGCCAAGTTCTATAATGAAAAATTTCCCACTAGTAATATATGAAAGTGACAAAATAGGAGACTCTCTATCATGAAGAACATGGTGCTACTTTGAATCACAAGTGTGCAAAATGATAGTAACATTGTCCCTTCTCTCTTTTTCTCTCATTATTTTTTCCCTTTTCTATTTTTTTCTATCCCTTTTTTTGTTGGGCACTTTGGCCTATTTTTTTCTTGGGCTCATTTGTCCTCTTTTTTTAGTCCAGAGTCTCATCCCGACTTGTGAGGGAATCATAGTCTCCATCATCCACTCCTCACATGGGCAATGCTCTAATAATGATAAGCATCACACTTTTATTTACTTACAACTCAAGAATTACAAATTGATACTATAACAAATATTTGACTCTATATGAATGCCTCCAGCGATATACCGGGATGTGCAATGATCTAGCATGCCATGTATAAAAATTATGAATGGTGGCTATGCCATCAATACTATGCCAACTACATGATCATGTAAAGCAATATGACAATGATGGTATGTGACATAATAAAATGGAACGGTGGAAGTTGCATTCCAATATATCTCGGAATGGCTATGGAAATGCCATAATAGGTAGGTATGGTGGCTATTTTGAGGAAAGGTATAAGGAGAGTTTAATGCACCGGCGAAAGTTGCATGGTACTAGAGTGGCTAGCAAAGGTGGAAGGATGAGAGTGCGTATAATCCATGGACTCAACATTAGTCATAAAGAACTCACATATTTATTGCAAAATTTTATTAGCCCTCGAAGCAAAGTACTACTACGCATGCTTCTACGAGGTTAGATTGGTAAGAAAAGGCCATCGCTCGTCCCCGACTGCCATAAGGAAGACAATCAATAATAAATCATGCTCCAATTTCACGCATAACGAGAGACCATACGTGCATGCTTCGGGAATAACAAACCTTAACACAAATATTCTTACTAAACCACAATTAATAACTAGCATGACTCTAATATCACCATCTTTATATCTCAAAACAAATGCAAGGAATCAAACTTCTCATATATTCAATGATCTTCATGAAATTTTTTATTATATCCCTCTTGAATACCCATCATAATAGGACCAAGTTCATAACCCAAGCAAATTGCCATACTATTTATAAGACTCTCAAAATAATATAAGTGAAGCATGACAGTTCATCAATTTCTTCAAAATATAATCACCGTCGTGCTCTAAAAAGATACAAGTGAAGCACTAGAGCAACTTCCTAGCTCAAAAGATACAAGTGAAGCACACAAAGTATTCTAATAAATTCATAATTAATGTGTGTCCCTTTCAAAAGGTGTGTATAGCAAGGATGATTGTGGCAAACTAAAAAGAAAATAAAGCAAAAAAATCATATAATACAAGACGCTCCAAGCAAAACACATATCATGTGGTGAATAAAAATATAGGCTCAAGTAATTTACCGATGGATAGTAGACAAAAGAGGGGATGCCATCCGGGGCATCCCCAAGCTTAGATGCTTGGTTGTCCTTGAATATTACCTTGGGGTGCCTTGGGCATCCCAAAGCTTAGGCTCTTGCCGCTCCTTATTCCTTAGCATGTCAAAACTTCACCCCAAAACTTGAAAACTCACCCACCCACCCTTCCCTCGATCCCCCAGATCTGACCCACCAACCGCTGACCCACTCCCCCTCCCCTCCATCCCCAGATCCCACCTCCTCCTCGCTCTCTCTCGATCCCCTCCAGTTCCAGCCACCGCCACTCGCCTCCATCGTCTCCCCAAGCTCGGTCGGCCTCCACTCCACTCCACCGTCGGCGCCAACCCGACCATCGCCGCCCTCTCCCCTCCTCTTCCCTCACCCAAGAACGAGAGAGGAAGAGAGAGTTGTCGGCCAGATCCACTCACCAAGTCCCTCTCTGTTGCCGCCACTAGATGTAGGCCGGACGATTCCGGCAGCGCATAACACAGTCATGTGCTCACCTCGCGCCTCGCTCGATCCCGTAGTCCTCCGTCTCCTCACCTACCGACTAATCCTTGCCTCGGCTGGATCTCGGCCGCGCGGTTGGTGAAGGATCCGCATCGGCGGGCGGCGGCAAAACACATGGCACACCGGGTGGACAACGACTCTGGCGTCCGGCGTAGGCAAGTCCAACGTCCTCTCCCGCTTCACCCGCAACGTGTTCTGCCTCGAGTCCAAGTCCACCATCGGCGTCGAGTTTGCCACCCACACCCTCCCCATGAGTAATCACCCCCGTTACATTAATCAATGTCATTCCTTGCTTTGCTTGCCACTAGATCCGATGTATCAGTCTAGTGATTCGCTGCTAGTATATCGGTCGCCGTGGGGACGGAGACATGAGATTCAGAGAAGAGATGCTGCTGCCTGCCTATACTAGTTCATATGTATCCAGCCACCTAGATCTACCATACTCACCTCGTTTCACTGTGCTACTAGTAGTTCCTAGGCCATTAGCTCCTGCTTGCTATTTTTGCTGCGCAATGCTCAGCCTGACTGACAATAATTGACCAACCAGGATCTCCTTTCCTTCCAAATTGAATTTTAGCTTCACAACCAGCTCAACACTAGTCAGGGTGTCCCTGAAGCCGCTGTTATTGATAGTGAACTAAGGCACTCTTAATTAGCAAAACAATGAGCATGCATTCTTGATGAACATTGAAGCTCTTAATTAGCAATAGTATTGAGATGACATCCACCTATTTCTTTGTTTTTGTGAATGGACAAAGTGATCTATATTTTTTCGTCAGTCCATAGAACACTTTTGACTAGTATGATTCATTATGTACAATGTAGTGTGCCTATAGGTTTCCATGTTTAAGAAGAACCTATGATTTATCTTCAGAGAAACACATAGTTTGTCCTAAGAGGCAATGGGCATGGTTTATTTTCTTTGAGAAATGTTCATTCCATGGCAGGGGGTGTAGGAGCACAAGCATCCAAATATGCCCATACATGACAAAAAAGTTACTAGATTGTAAAATGTTCATTTTGCTGCTAGTGTCCATTTAGCGTTTTTTTACTATGCTTCTACCAAGATGATTCAGCCATTTGTTCGTTTTCCTGCACCGAAGTGTGACTGGATGACCGAGGCTGCTATTGTGCCTTGATCTGCACACATAGAGTTCCTGGACCTAACTTCAAGCAAGTGAAGGAAATATGCCCTAGAGGCAATAATAAAGTTATTATTTATTTCCTTATTTCATGATAAATGTTTATTATTCATGCTAGAATTGTATTAACCGGAAACATAATACATGTGTGAATACATAGACAAACATAGTGTCACTAGTATGCCTCTACTTGACTAGCTCGTTAATCAAAGATGGTTAAGTTTCCTAACCATAGACATGAGTTGTCATTTGATTAACGGGATCACATCATTAGGAGAATGATGTGATTGACTTGACCCATTCCGTTAGCTTAGCACTTGATCGTTTAGTATGTTGCTATTGCTTTCTTCATGACTTATACATGTTCCTATGACTATGAGATTATGCAACTCCTGTTTACCGGAGGAACACTTTGTGTGCTACCAAACGTCACAACATAACTGAGTGATTATAAAGGAGCTCTACAGGTGTCTCCGAAGGTACATGTTGAGTTGGCGTATTTCGAGATTAGGATTTGTCACTCCGATTGTCGGAGAGGTATCTCTGGGCCCTCTCGGTAATGCACATCACTATAAGCCTTGCAAGTAATGTGACTAATGAGTTAGTTGCGGGATGATGCATTACATAACGAGTAAAGAGACTTGCCGGTAATGAGATTGAACTAGGTATTGAGATACCGACGATCGAATCTCGGGCAAGTAACATACCGATGACAAAGGGAACAGCGTATGTTGTTATGCGGTTTGACCGATAAAGATCTTCGTAGAATATGTGGGAGCCAATATGAGCATCCAGATTTCGCTATTGGTTATTGAATGGAGACGTGTCTCGGTCATGTCTACATAGTTCTCGAACCCGTAGGGTTCGCACGCTTAACGTTCGGTGACGATTTATATTATGAGTTATGTGTTTTGATGTACCGAATGTAGTTTGGAGTCCCGGTTGAGATCGGGGACATGACGAGGAGTCTCGAAATGGTCGAGACGTAAAGATTGATATATTGGACAACTATATTCGGAGTTCGGAAAGGTTCCGAGTGATTCGGGTATTTTTCGGAGTACCGGAGAGTTATGGGAATTCGTATTGGGCCTTAATGGGCCATACGGGAAAGGAGAGAAAGGCCTCAAAGGGTGGCCGCACCCCTCCCCATGGACTGGTCCGAATTGGACGAGTAGGACTCCTCTCTTGGCGCGCCCACCTCTTGGCCGGCCGCCCCCCCCCCCCTTGCTCCTTTATATATGGGGGCAGGGGGGCACCTCTAGGCACAACAATTGATCATTGATCTCTTAGCCGTGTGTGGTGCTCCCCTCTGCCATATTCCACCTCGGTAATATCATAGCGGTGCTTAGGCGAAGCCCTGCGTCGGTAGCATCATCAACACCGTCATCACGCCGTCATGCTGACGGAACTCTCCCGCAAAGCTCTGCTCGATGGGAGTTCGCGGGACGTCATCAAGCTGAACGTGTGCTGAACTCGGAGGTGCCGTACGTTCGGTACTTGGATCGGTCGGATCATGAAGATGTACGACTACATCAACCGTGTTGTGCTAATTCTTCCGCTTTCGGTCTACGAGGGTATGTGGACAACACTCTCCCCTCTCGTTGCTATGCATCACCATGATCTTGCGCGTGCGTAGGAATTTTTTTGAAATTACTATGTTCTCATACAGTGGCATCAGAGCCTGGTTTTATGCGTAGATGTTATATGCACGAGTAGAACACAAGTGAGTTGTGGGCGATACAAGTCATACTGCTTACCAGCATGTCATACTTTGGTTCGGTGGTATTGTTGGATGAAGCGGCCCGGACCGACATTACGCGTACGCTTACGCGAGACTGGTTCTACTGACGTGCTATGCACATAGGTGGCTGGCGGGTGCCAGTTTCTCCAACTTTAGTTGAACCGAGTGTGACTACGCCCAGTCCTTGAGAAGGTTAAAATAGCACTAAGTTGACGAACTATCGTTGTGGTTTTGATGCGTAGGTAAGAACGGTTCTTGCTCAGCCCGTAGCAACCACGTAAAACTTGCAACAAGAAAGTAGAGGACGTCTAACTTGTTTTTACAGGGCATGTTGTGATGTGATATGGTCAAGACGTGATGAGATATAAGTTGTTGTATGAGATGATCATGTTTTGTTGAAGTTATCGGCAACTGGCAGAAACCTTATGGTTGTCTCTTTATTGCATAAGATGCAAGCGCCAAATAATTGCTTTATTTTATCGCTATGCGATAGCAATAGTTGCAAGAGCAATAGTTGGCGAGACGACCATGTGACGACACATTGATATAGATCAAGATGATGGAGATCATGGTGCCTTGCCGGTGACGATAGAGATCATGACGGTACTTTGGAGATGGAGATCCAAGGCGCAAGATGATCATGGACATATCATGTCACATATTTTGATTGCATATGATGTTTATCTTTTATACATCTTATTTTGCTTAGTTCGACGGTAGCTTTATAAGACGATCTCTCACTAAATTTCAAGGTATAACTGTTCTCCCTAAGTATGCACCGTTGGGAAAGTTCTTCGTGCTGAGACACCACGTGACGATCGGGTGTGATAGGCTCTACGTTCAAATACAACGGGTGCAAAACAGTTGCACACGCGGAATACTCAGGTTAAACTTGACGAGCCTAGCATATACAGATATGGCCTCGGAACACTGAGACCGAAAGGTCGAGCGTGAATCATATAGTAGATATGATCAACATAGTGATGTTCACCATTGAAAACTACTCCATCTCACGTGATGATCGGACATGGTTTACTTGATTTGGATCACGTGATCACTTAGACGATTAGAGGGATGTCTATCTAAGTGGGAGTTCTTAAGTAATATGATTAATTGAACTTTAATTTATCATGAACTTAGTCCTGATAGTATTTTTTCAAATTATGTTGTAGATCAATAGCTCGCGTTGTTGCTTCCCTATGTTTATATATATGTTCTTAGAGAAAAATATGTTGAAAGATGTTAGTAGCAATGATGCGGATTGGATCCGTGATCTGAGGATTATCCTCATTGCTGCATAGAAGAATTATGTCCTTGATGCACCACTAGGTGACAGACCTATTGCAGGAGCAGATGCAGACGTTATGAATGTTTGGCTAGCTCAATATGATGACTACTTGATAGTTTAGTGCACCACGCTTAACGGCTTAGAATTGGGACTTCAAAGACCTTTTGGACGTCATGGAACATATGAGATGTTCCAGTAGTTGAAGTTAACATTTCAAGCAAATACCCGAGTTGAGAGATATGAAGTCTCCAACAAGTTCTGTAGCTAAAAGATGGAGGAGAATTGCTCAACTAGTGAGCATGTGCTTAGATTGTCTGGGTACTGCAATCGCTTGAATCAAGACGGGAGTTAATCTTCCAAATAAGATAGTGACTGACAGAGTTCTCTAGTCACCATCACTAAGTTAGTAGAACTTCGTGATGAACTATAGTATGCAAAGGATGACGAAAACGATTCCCGAGCTCTTCGCGATGTTGAAATCAACGAAGGTAGAAATCAAGAAAGAGCATCAAGTTTTGATGATTGACAAGACCACTAGTTTCAAGAAAAGGGCAAAAGGAAAGAAAGGGAACTTCAAGTAGAATGACAAGCAAGTTGTCACTCCCGTGAAGAAGCCCAAAGCTGGACCAAAGCCTGAAACTGAGTGCTAACACTGCAAAGGAAATGGTCACTGCAAACGGAAATGCCCTGAATATTTGGTGGATAAGAAGGATGGCAAAGTGAACAAGGGTATATTTGATATACAGGTTATTGATGTGTGCCTTACAAGTGTTTATAGTAGCCCCTGGGTATTTGATACTTGTTCGGTTGCTAAGATTAGTAACTCGAAACAAGAGTTACATAATAAACAGAGACTAGTTGAGAGGAAGTGACGATGAGTGTTGGAAGTAGTTCCAAGATTAATATGATCATCATCACACACTCCCTATACTTTCGGGATTAGTGTTAAACCTAAATAAATGTTATTTGGCGTTTGCGTTGAGCATGAATATGATTTGATCATGTTTATTGCAATATGGTTATTCATTTAAAGTCAGAGAATAATTGTTGTTCTGTTTACATGAATAAAACCTTCAATGGTCATACACCCAATGAAAATAGTTTGTTGGATCTCGATCGTAGTGATACACATATTCATAATATTGATGCCAAAAGATGCAAAGTTAATAATGATAGTGCAACTTATTTGTGGCACTGCCGTTTGGGTCATATCGGTGTAAACCTGTAAGTGCATCTAGTTCCACCCCTAGTTGGTTTTGGAGTATTGACGACAAAGTTGGTTGAGGGACTAATGCGTTTGTGAGAATTGCAGGATAACAGGTAGTGTCCCTCATTGATTCGGTTTACCTACCGGAGATGACCCCTAAAAATGTATGAAGACATTGAAGACAATGGTGGTATGTGAAGATATTCATATTGAATACATTGAGTGAAGACTATGGAGCGCAAAGACTGTGTTGTTCCGCTGTTTCCTTTTCTTCTTTGTTGAGTCATAGGAACCACCGTACTGTTAAGTGGGGCCCAAGTGAACTAAGTCAGAATGACTGAAGTGATGCTCAACCCAAATCCTATGTCTTCGAGCGAAGACAATGAGAGAAAATCTTATCCTGAGCTGGATAAGTCTGCTTTGCTTGTAGCCCAAGTAAAGTTGCCGTGTGTGTTTGAAATCTGACCGTTGGAACACGTGTCAGTTCCTTAGTGACCCAGGGTCATTTCGGACATATCAGGTCGGGTTGCCCAATGGCTATAAATAGCCCACCCCCTACACCATAAATTGGTGGCTGCTCAGAGTTAGTGCACGGCTTTTGTCGTTTGAGAGCAACCCACCTCGAAGCCTTTGAGAGAGAGAAATCCTTGCGAGGACCAAGCCCAAACACCCAGAGCCAAAGAGTGTTAGGCATCACTGAAGTCTTTCTGTCTGTGTGACCTGAAGACTTATTACACTTGAGGACTGTGTATCCTCTAGCCGATTAGGCGTCGCGTTCTGAGCATCCAAGTGTCATTGTGGATCGCCGGTGAACGAAGTCTGTGAAGGTTCGGAAGTCTACCTTGAAGACTTACCAGAGTGATTGGGCGAGGACTGTGTGTCCTTAGCTCAAGGGGAATAAGGTGAAGACGCGGTCTTCTGAGTTGAATCTCAGCCTCCCTAACCAGACGTACAGTTGTCACAACAACTGGAACTGGTCCAACAAATCCTGTGTCTTCAACAAGTGACTGGTTCTATCCTCTTCCTTCCTTTACTTAAGTTTGTCTTCGTGAAGTCATTGCCTATCTGTGTATCTGTTTGACTTCATTGCTTGACTACTACTGTTGATTGGCTTCATACTATCTTCCATCCTGATTCTTACTACTTAGCTGCTATTAGTCCTGTACTTTCACATCATTGCATACTTGACTATGGTTTGCTTATGGTAGTTTATCTTCCGCTGCATATCAACTAGGTCATTTCTATTGTTTGTCTTCGAAACTTCCAAGTTTTGAAGACTTTCATAAAAATCGCCTATTCACCCCCCCCCCTCTAGTCGATACTAGCACTTTCAATTGGTATCAGAGCAAGGTACTACCTTGTTCTGTGTGATTCGGTTTAACCACCTGGAGTTTAGCTATGTCGACTGCAGGGATAATCAAAGTCTCCGCTGCTTGTCCTGTGTTCGATGGAACTGAATATCCCTACTAGAAGAATAAGATGCGCATGCATCTTGAAGCCATTGATGTTGACCTCTAGTATGTCGTCAAGAATGGCGTTCCCAAAACTGGTGAAGGTGTCACCCCTACTGATATCAAGAAGTTCATTCAACTGGACTCCACTGCAAAGAACATCATCTGTGGTCATCTGACCAAAGGACAGTATGGCCGTGTGAGTGCTCTGGAAACGTCGAAGCTAGTCTGGGACTGGCTATCCAAGGTCAATGAAGGCGTCTCAACCCAGAGAGATCAAAGGATCAGTGTTCTTCGCAATCTCTTCAACCGCTTCAAGAGAAACGACAATGAAAATGTCCAGCTCACGTTTGATCGCCTCATCGACATCACAAATGAGCTTCAGGCTCTTGGCGCCACTGAGATCACCAAGCATGAAATCGTCAAGACACTACTGAGATCACTTGACAGCTCCTTTGACACCCTTGCCCTCATGATACAAGAATGTCCTGACTTCAAGACACTCGATCCGTCTGATATACTTGAGAGGCTCAACACACATGAGTTCCAGCTTTCTGAGAAAAGAGATATCTATGGTCCCAATTATGGCCGAACTCGCGCCTTGAAGGCAAAAGTGGTTTCCTCATCTGAAGAAGAATGTGACTGCGGTTCTGATGATCCTGAAGACATTGGAAAGGAACTTGCTATGCTTGTGAAGAAGTTCCAGAAATTCACTAAGAAGAAAGGCTTCAGAAAGTCTTCACGATCCAGCTCAAGGAATGATGAAGCTTCCACCCATGACCACAAGAAGAGAACCTGCCACAAGTGCAAGAATCCTGGTCACTACATATCTGAGTGTCCACAGTGGGACAATGAGAAGAAGAAGAAGAAGAGCAAGGAATATGATTCTGATGACAAGAAGAAGAAGAAATCCTCAAAGTCTTCTTCTAAGTCTTCTTCCAAGTCTTCATCACACAAGAAGAGCTCACCTGGCAAGGCTCGTGCCTTTGTTGACAAGGAAATGGATTCAGAGGAGGAGTCCGCTTCTGAGGAGGCGGAGGTGGAGTCTAGAGAGGAGTCCGACCCTGGCGTTGCAAGTCTGGCTCTAGCCACAGCCTATGTTGCCAAGTCCATCTTCAACACTGAAGACAATGACTTCCACACCATCGCTGAAGCTGATGACATGGACGATCCTGCTCCCACCTACTGCTTCATGGCACGTGGTGCCAAGGTAAAATCACGCGATGCTTACTTTCAAACATCAAGTGAAGATGATTCTGATTGTGAATCCAAACCTAGGTACAAAACACTTGCTAAAATTGCTACTGAACAACAAAGGGCTATGGAACATACTCAAAAACTGTTAGACAAAAGCGATGACCTGTTGGACGCAGAAATGACACGTTCACAGTCCTTAGTAGAAGACATAAAAAATCTTCATGCTAAGTACCAAGAACTTGAAAGTCTTCATGAGACGCTCTCAACCACATATGAAAGGCTCTCCTATGATTATCTTCAAAGGAAGCAAGAGCTTGAGAAATTGAAAGCGACTCATGAAGATCTTCAAAAAGAGAATGAGTCATTTCGCGCTCAACAGATCAGTTCCGCTCAGGATGGATTTGAACCACCATGTCTTAAATGCATTGAGCGTGATAACGCTACCTCTGTTGTTGAATGTTCCAATACCGCTGCTGTTGCATTGTCTTCAACTACTGATGTGGAAACTAACCCCTCTGCGGAGGATACCACTGCTATTGCTGATGAAAATGCTAGGTTGAAGACATTGCTTGAAACTGGGATGTACAAAAGTCTGAAAGGACATCAGACACTTTGTGATGTCCTCAAAAAGCAGATTCTGAACCGAAATCCTAGGAAAGAGGGTGTTGGGTTCGAGAGGAAAATGAATGCTGATGGTTCCTACTGGAAGCCTGAGCAGTATCCCAAAACCACATGGGTTGCTGCAAAGGAACCTTCTGTGGATCCATCCACTTTATCTGGCTTTACCTGTGCTAATCCTATTATCATTGATGAATCCTTTGATGCAAACTATAAACTGTTCAAAAATCAGAATGGTGAAGTGTTTGCCAGGTATATTGATACTAACTGTAGGAATGGACCACCTATGAAGAAGATCTGGGTTCCCAAAAGCTGTCTTGAGAATCTTCCAGTGAATGTCATCATGACACCACCAGGGAAGAAGACAAACCCCAGACCTATGGCTTCATATGGCCCAAAGGCTTCATACAGATACAGGACTCACCTGAGTCACCCTAACGCCAATGTTTTGCAGGGAAATCATACTCAGACTCATGAATATGAGCGTGTGTCTTCAAACCGCTATGTTCATAGAACTAAGAACTTTTATGCTTATTTATATGAGTATCATTCATCTCCTGTAAGGCTATTTGCTAGGGCTTCAAAGCCGAAATTCTCATATGCTGCACTTAGACTCATTGCTTCTAAGCCACCCCTGAAGATGTGGGTGGTGAAGAAGAATTAACTCTCTTTTGCATAATATGGTCTCCAGCCAGCAATCAAAGGCGTTCGATATTATTGCTGGGGACCTAAAACACATAGGGACGCATGATAAAATGACTTACTATGTATTCCACATATGAATCGCTTACCTGTCATACTGTGTGTTCTAATCTTGATCTAAGCTGTGATAATCCTAGTGTGCATCAAATGCTTATGCTTCACAACATACCTTGTGAAGCCTATCCTCCTAACTGCACTGTAGGGTATGACACCTCGTGCTTCAGAATGGATTATCGACAGCGGATGCACTAATCATATGACTTGTGATCGAAGTCTTCTCATGGACTCAACCTTACGTCCATCCGACAAGAGTCAAATCAGATTTGCTGACACTGGTAAAAGCAAGGTATTGGGTCTAGGTAGAGTTGCAATCTCGAAGGATCAACACATGGATAAAGTGATGCTTGTTGAATCCCTTGGGTTCAACTTAATGTCTGTCTCAATGCTTTGTGACTTGAACATGATTGTGCTATTTGGAAAATATCGTTGCCTTGTACTAATGGAATCTGACAAGTCTCTAGTCTTTGAAGGGTATAGGAAAGATGATCTATACATGGTAGATTTCTCAGCAGGTCCACAGCTTGCCGTATGTCTTCTTGCAAAAGCTTTAGAATGCTGGCTCTGGCATCAAAGGCTGGGGCATGCTGGCATGAGGAACTTACACACACTCGTCAAGAAGAAGCATGTCATTGGCATCGAAGGTGTCAAGTTCAAGAAAGATCATTTGTGTGGTGCCTGTGAAGCTGGGAAGATGACTAGGGCGAAGCACCCCTCAAAGACAATCATGATGACTTCTCAACCCTTCGAGCTGTTGCACATGGACTTATTTGGCCCTACTCACTACTCTACCCTCACAACAACAGCGTGTCTCTATGGCTTCGTCATTGTTGATGATTACTCAAGATACACATGGGTGCACATAATTCTCTACAAGACTGAAGTACAAGATGTCTTCAGACGCTTCGCCAATCGAGCAATGAACAATTATGGCGTGAAGATCAAGCATATCAGAAGTGACAATGGCACGGAATTCAAGAACACCGGTCTTTATCTCTATGTGGATACAATGGGAATCACTCATGAGTTTTCTGCTCCATACACACCTCAACAAAATGGCATCGTTGAGTGCAAGAACAGAACTCTCATTGAGATGGCTCGAACAATGCTCGATGAGTACAAGACACCTAGAAAGTTCTGGCCTGAAGCTATTGATACAGCATGTCACATCATCAACCGTGTTTACATCCATAAGCTTCTGAACAAAACATCCTATGAGCTCCTTACTGGCAAGAAGCCAAATGTAAGCTACTTCAGAGTATTTGGAGCTAGATGCTGGATCAAGGATCCCCATCACAAGTCAAAATTTGAACCCAAAGCCCACGAAGGCTTCATGCTTGGTTATGGAAAGGATTCGCACTCTTACAGAGTCTTCAACCTCTTTCACTACAAAATCGTTGAAACTGTGGATGTGAGATTTGATGAAACCAATGGTTCACAAAGAGAACTCCTGCCAAGTACACTTGATGAAGCTCCTCCAATCGAATCTATCAAGCTGATGGGATTTGGTGAAATCATGCCCTCTGAAGCCCAGCCTAAAGAGGAACTTATCATTTCTGCACCTAACCAACCTGAAGACAATGCTCAGACTGAAGATAATCCTCCTAATGATGAAAATGATCAGCAAGAGCAAAGTCTTCGTCCAGTTCATCCTCGTGTTGCAAATGAAGTACAAATTGAGAAGATAATTGATAGCATCAATGCACCTGGTCCACTTACTCGCTCAAGAGCAACACAGTTAGCAAATTTCTGTGGGCATTTTTCATTTGTATCAATATCTGAACCCAAGAAAGTTGCTGAAGCCTTTATGGAACCTGAATGGATTCAAGCTATGCAAGAAGAACTTCAACAGTTCAAGCTGAACAATGTTTGGGAACTTGTCAAGCGACTTGACCCTCGCAAGCATAACATTATTGGAACTAAATGGATATATCAGAACAAGCAAGATGAGCATGGTCAAGTCGTCAGAAACAAAGCACGTCTTGTGGCTCAAGGATATACTCAAGTTGAAGGAATTGACTTCGATGAAACATTTGCTCCTGTAGCAAGGCTTGAAGCTATTCGCATACTGCTAGCCTATGCTAATCACCATAACATCTTGCTATATCAAATGGATGTGAAGAGTGCTTTCCTCAATGGCAAGATTGAAGAAGAAGTATATGTCGCTCAACCACCTGGCTTTGAAGATCCAAAACATCCTGATATGGTGTACAAGCTAAACAAAGCACTCTATGGCCTCAAACAAGCTCCTCGCGCATGGTATGATACAATCAAAGACTTCCTGAAGAGCAAAGGCTTCAAACCTGGATCCCTCGATCCCACACTCTTCACGAAGACATATGATGGTGAACTGTTTGTGTGCCAAATATATGTGGATGACATAATCTTCGGCTGCACCAACCAGAAGTATACTGATGAGTTTGGATACATGATGCAAGAGCAATATCAGATGTCCATGATGGGTGAGCTGAAGTTCTTCCTTGGTCTTCAAATTCGTCAGCAAAGGAATGGCATCTTCATATCTCAAGAAAAATACCTCAAAGATTGTTTGAAGAAGTTTGGAATGGAAGAATGCAAAGGTTACACGACGCCAATGCCAGCCAAACACCATCTTGGTCCCGACGACAATGGTAAAGAGTTCGATCAAAAGGTATACCGCTCCATGATTGGTTCTTTACTTTATCTATGTGCATCTAGGCCAGATATTATGCTTAGTGTTTGCATGTGTGCTCGATTCCAAGAGGCACCAAAGGAATCGCATCACTTAGCTGTGAAGCGAATTCTTCGATATTTGGCTTACACCCCAACACTCGGATTATGGTATCCCAAGGGCTCAAAATTTGATCTGGTTGGATTCTCTGATGCTGATTATGCTGGTGACAAGGTGGATCACAAGTCTACATCGGGAACATGTCACTTTCTGGGACGATCACTTGTCTGTTGGTCTTCAAAGAAGCAGAACTGTGTATCACTCTCAACTGTTGAATCTGAATACATTGCTGCTGGATCTTGTTGTGCTCAGCTTCTGTGGATGAAGCAAACTCTCAAGGACTATGGCATCAATTTGAAGCAAATCCCTCTCTTCTGCGACAACGAAAGCGCCATCAAGATAGCCAACAATCTAGTCCAGCACTCGAAGACAAAGCACATTGAAATTCGTCATCACTTTCTCAGAGATCATGTCATGAAGAAAGATATCGACATCATTCATGTCATCACTGAAGAGCAACTGGCAGATATCTTCACAAAGCCCTTGGATGAGAAAAGGTTTTGCAAGTTACGGTGTGAGCTAAATATCTTGGAATCCTCTAATGTCCTGTGATCAGGCACACATCCTAACACTTATGCATGTTGATGACTTAGATGTGCAACACACAAAGTAATGTATATCTTCAATAAATGAAGACTTACACTTTGAGTGTGATAATATTAACATGGAATTTGACTTCAGAGCGCCACAATAATTGTGTGCCATGTCTAGGTCTAATACTTCCTATACGATGGGTAACGCCACCACCAAAATTTCTCTGTTTGAAGTGTTTCACTCATGGCGTTATTTTTGCAATGACTTCGCATTTGGTTTGTCTTCAGTTTCAATTTATCTTCATGATTTTCTTCACTATGATGATTTGATTGCTTTCTGATATATATATATATATACACACACACACACACTAGTATTTTGTCCTCTACATCATTCACTTATAGCTATGTCTTCATTTGTGAATCTTTTGAACTAAGCGAATGTGATCGGACCCTAATCTCTCTATGCTTTGTATCTCAAACTCTATCTGTCCAAATCATATGCATTCTATTGAAACTGTCAAATGTCTTCTCTGCATCCTTGTCAGCAGAAGACACAGAGACAAACATCAAGTCCTTTTAAATGATTCATCTTTATTGTTGAATTCTGGAGAAGCCGAAACAACCATCCGACATGCCTGGCGGGCGTGGGAACGTGGGACAACTCTGAGTACGTTGCATGCTTGCCACGTGTCCCACGGATGTGAACAGGCAGGGGCACCTGCGTAATTGCGCAATGCCACACACCTACTTATAAATACGTGTCCCCTGCAGTCAAGAAAACCCTCTTCCACCTCTCCACCTCGTCAAAACCCTAGCGTCATCGCTAGCTCTCGACGACGCCGGTGACGAAGCGCTTAGCTGTCGCGACTTCTCCGACGCTGTCCTGACGCCGGCCGCGGGCATCGTCCTCTCCGCCGCCGCCGTAGGTGTCCTCCGTCGCCAAGTTAGGGCACGATGGATTGAACTGCTCGGTCTTCAATTCATCCCATCTAGCAGTTCTTCGTGTGGTAAATATAACTCTATTTTTACCATCTTTTTGATCCGCAATGATTCATCCTATTTACCAAAAGTGGTTTTTGTCTACACAAAGTTAGATCTATTCTGTCTGCATCTCATACTGCCTAGTATATTCACGTAAGCTTCATATCTAGTTAGATTCCTCACTTGTACTTATTCACGGATTCGTACAAATCTGGAACCAACTCACAACATCTAAGTGAATGTCTTCGCATCATGAGGTCAATGTCTTCAAACTGATTTATCTTCAAAACCTTCTGAGAATGCATATGACCTCTTCCCCTTCCCTCGCATCTCTAATGCTGTCACAGGTACATGTCCGTGGGAGAATCCCTTGGTTCTCATAGTCTGCATTCATTTGCAGAATTCTTACAGCAACACATTAACTCTCCTGAAGCTAGTTCCTGTTTGACCAGCAAGCGAAAGCCTTTGAAGCCTTTGAACATATTGAAACCATTCAGTTTGAAGTTCATGGCTGCAGAGAAATCAGTAAGGAAGGGTGGCAGACAGCGTCGAGGGGGAACATCAAAAGATTTGCCTGATGACCTCGCAGAAATCTACAAAACAGATCCCGAAGAGGATTATAATCAGCGCAAGACCTGAATCCAATGGATTCGACGCTATTGGGCTGAACAATGGTTCAAGTACAAGTTCGTGACCCAGGAGTACGCTGAGAAGAATGCTATCAAGAGTCCTTGGGGTGATATTCTCTATCGAGGCCTTCAACCCAAGAACAGAGCTGAAGCTATTGCACAAGGTTTCTATCCTTGGATGGTCCGAGGACCTCAGCCTGAAAATGCCGATCCCTCATCATTACTCTGGTGTCGTGATGATGCTCTCTTCAAGCGCAACTTCCAGCATGCAAAGGCTTCGGCCAAGGAAAACAAGAAGTCATTGGGATTAGACTTCAACCCTGGTCCCTCTGCTCCCCGTGTTGACGGCTCACGTGATGCGGAACCAAATGTCATCGGCCCCTTCTCCAACCTTGATGGCCTCATCACTTACATCTTGGTCCATGGTGCCAAAGTGGATCATTCTAATAATGATGCTGACACTGATGAAGCCCCAGCTCCTCCTCCAAAGCCGCAAAAGCAAAAGAAGCCAAAACCTTCAAGATCAGCTGCTCCAAAAGCTTCACGTGCGAAGCCTCTGGCCACTGCACCTCCTGAAGACAGTGTCCAGTCTGAAGATCAATCCCGAATCTCCAAGAAGACGGAGAAGAAAAAGAAAATCATCAGGCATACTGATCAAACCTTGACTCCTGCTGCCATTCGGCGTGAAGAACCCATTGATCTGTCCAGCGATGAAGATCTTGTAGATGATGCCCTTGAGCAATTGATCAAGAGCAAGGAAGAAGTAGAGATCTTCAACAACCTGCCTCTCTTCGATGTGGCAATCATCCATAACTTCATTGATGAGTGGTTTGACACACCAAATCTTAGCTTTGAAGATCTGCAGCTTCCCATTGGCCTCAGCGTCTCCTTTAATGGTGTCATTGCTTCTGAGCTAGCTCTCGCTCAGCGCATCGTTGAGTTGAAAAACAAAATTGATTATGAGAAGGCTCAGTTCAAGAAGCATGTTGCGAAGCTCAGCGTGCAAGATGTCAGAAACTTCAAGGTCATGCTGCATGAGCTTAAAGAAGCCTTTCTCAAGAAGCGCCAAGAAGCCCAAGGCTCTCGCGAGCGTATGAAGAGTTTGGCTGACAAGTCTGTGCTTGCCTACAATGAGGCTAAGAAGCGCAAGTCTCTTGGCCATCCTGGCATTGACCCCAGGATGGCTGCAAAGAAGAAGAAACTCTCTACTTCCCAACCTGCACCTTCAAGTCAAGAAGCACCTCGCATTATCTTCCCAAGCAGCATGACTGGCTCGAAGCCAAAGGTCACGACTACCGCTTCAGAACAGAAGAAGACGAGGGCTGCCGAGGCTGAAGCCAGAAAGAGAAAGAATACTGAAGCCTCTGATGCTGCTCCCTCCAAGAAGAAGCGCAAGACCAAGAAAAGTCGGGCTGCTCCCACAGAGCCCCTTGTTGTTGAACCCATCTTAGTGGTTCGTCCTGCATCTGCAACCCAAGAACTACGAATGACTGTTCATGAGCCTGCTTCCACAGAGGCTCCTGAAGCTGAAAAGATTCCAGCAGTTGATCCCGTCACTGCTGAAGACATTGGTCACCATGACAATGTTGAAGATGATGAAGTTCTTCCTCAAATTGAATACAATGTGGTATCATCGTCTGTTCTCACGAACAACGAAATCATCAGCATTGGTCGTCCTCTGACGCCAATTGCTCAGGATGCATCGTGGGCTGATCACCCACAGCAACAAGACTCCCCAAGTACTCCCCAACAACAACAACAAGTTACACCGCCCGTGCATGCAGAAGAAGAAGACTTTGAGGCCCAGCCAACTCCATCTCCAAAGGCGTTGCCAGCATTTCGCGGGCTTCGCAAAGGACAAAAGCCTCAAATTCCTCTTTCAAGCGTTCCAGAAGGAGAAGTGCATCATCAACCTGTTGCATGTCAAGTGTTTCCTGAAGCCACTCCAACTAAGAATGTCTCCGCATCTGAAGCCCAAGCTGCTGAAGACAATCCGGCTGCATCAGCTGATGAAAGACAAGAAGACGTACGTGTCCCTACTCCCCCAGTTATTGAAGAAGCTGTTCCTGATGTGAACGTGCCAGTGCCCGACCCTCCAGCTCGTCAAGTGGAGGTTGAAATCCTGAAGCTGCCACTACCAACGCAAGTGAAGCCAATGACGTAGTCATGGCTGAAGCTAATGTGGAGCTTGAACCAACCAGTGTGCCTGAAGCCAATGAGGCAACTGCTCCCGAAGCACCTGTTGTGCAGCCTGAAGCCTTAGCTGCTGCCACTGCTCCTATTCCGCCACCAAGGCCCTATACAATTGAGCAAGCATACAATCATGGTCAGCTAACCACTGTCCGATGGCCCATTCTGGTACCTCCGCCTACTGCCTCTGGACCTCAATTTGATTATCATGTTGAGCATAGGCCTCAGGTCCATAAACCAAAGCCAAGACTGCCAAGGTTCCCAGGAACTGCTAATTCTACAGGGTCCTTCAATGCAAATAGCTTCAAAAGCCACAATACCTTCTTTGACAGTGCCAAGAACCCCTACTCAAAGCCAAGGATATCATCAGATCGTTTCCGGAGCTATCAACAACGAAGCTATTACTCCTGCGTTCTATATGATCAAGGGCGCATTTTCCCTCATATGCGCCTCGATACTGAAGCCATTGCTAGACTGCCGTGCTTAGAAGAGCACTTGACTGTTTTCGTGATGCCGGTCTGCTCAGCTTTGTGACTGACAAAGAACATTGGAATGAAGAACTTTTGCTTCAATTCTAGGCTACCCTCCACATTCGCGGATATAACAGAGATACAAAGACATGGGTTCTCGAGTGGATGACAGGAAATGTTCATCATGAAGCCAAAGCTCTTGACATCATTGAGCTTACAGGCCTATCCACTCCCAGAGAGCTATATGAACCTGGTTGTCAAAACCACCGCAATGCACTGGAGAGCATCTTCCATAAGCCTGAACCCAACATGAGCCAGATGTTGAGCATGATGAAGCCATTGCCTCATGACGCTGAATACCCAAAGGAGTTCTTTGTTGATGACCTTGAGTATCTACCGCGCACCATATATCACATCATCAGGCGGACTCTATGGCCTATCAAAGGACATTCATCAGCTGCAAAACTTGAAGGAGCCATGAAGACATTGGTCTTTTACATTCTCAATGGCATCAGCTTCAATGCACAAGATTTCTTCATCAGGCAAATGGCTGCATCTGGATCTGACCTTTTTGGCCTGAAATTCTATGCTCCATGGGTCATGCGCCTCCTCAAGCAACTCTGCTGTCAACTATCAGCCCTCTGCTCGCAATCAAGTGATCTTTCTACCAGAGGTTGATATGTTAGTTGAAGCCATATAACTTCAGCCTGCGAAGAAGCCCCTTTGTCTTCAAAATGCTGAACATCAAAACTTCACTCAGCCTATGGAAGGAGTCCAAGCTGTCTCGCGTGTCTATCCGATGGCTGGAAATACTCGTCTGCCTCATCGTGCGCCAACTGAAGCTACTGAGAGCACAATTGCTCAAAGGCCAAAGAAGCGCTCTCGGGTCCTCAATGACCGAGAACTTCTTGTGGCTCTGCATCAGAAACAGGATAAGCATCATTTCTGGCTCAAGCGTCAGATGCAAAGTCTCTTGGTGGATGTAAATCGCATTCGCAATCTTGCCACAAAGAATGCATTTGTCACTCACGAAACTTGTCAGCGATCATGGAAGAGTTTGACCCTGCTCAGTGCTGAAGCAGATCTTCAAGACGATGGCTTCACTGAACAATTCAAGTTTGACTCCACTCCTCCATGGAATGCTGTCGTATGACGAACTCCGTCCCTTGAAGACTCTGACTATTCTTCCTCCGCGGCAACTGTGAATGCAAGAGTGATCGACGATGAAGATGATGCTAATTCACCGCCTCCTACTTCTGCACGCATCGACACTGCACCAAGTACGTCTGCACCGCCAAGCAACAACGACAACCCTGCTGCTTCACCTACTCATGAGGACAAGTAGATGCTCTATGTCTTCAAACCTTTTTGGTCCTTACTGACAAAAAGGGGAGAAGCATATGAGTTTGATAGTCTTCAAGCGGGTTCATATGGGCGGTTGCTTTATATTTTGCCTAGTGTTTACAACTCTTGCTTTTGATACACTTCGTTCTTTGAGTTGTAACACTTAAACTCGATGGTCGTCTGCTACTTATTTGCTCTTTCATGTGCGATGATAACTTCCGCACTTAAATCATTCTGCAGACGTCCATTTTTCATTATGCATGTCATTCTATTTGCTATATCATTTCATGCATGATGAATTATCTTCATAAGTTGAAGTGGATCTCCTCAAGTACAACCTGCCATGTGCATTTGCATTCCAAAAGCAAATTACTTATATGCACATCTTCAGGGGGAGCCCTTGCTACTTATGAAGACAATACCCTATCCTTTACAATTTCACATACTTTATCCCCGTTGAAAACTTCAACCAGTTTGTCATCAATCACCAAAAAGGGGGAGATTTTAAGTGCATCTAGTGCCACCCCTAGTTGGTTTTGGAGTATTGACGACAAAGTTGGTTCAAGGACTAATGTGTTTGTGAGAATTGCAGGATAACGCGGGTAGTGTCCCTCATTGATTCGGTTTACCTACCAGAGATGACCCCTAAAAATGTATGAAGACATTGAAGTCAATGGTGGTATGTGAACATATTCATATTGAAGACTATGACATGAGAAGACATTGAGTGAAGACTATGGAGCGCGAAGACTGTGTTGTTTCGTTGTTTCCTTTTCTTCTTTGTTGAGTCATAGGAACCACCGTACTATTAAGTGGGGTCCAAGTGAACTAAGTCAGAATGACTGAAGTGATGCTCAACCCAAATCCTATGTCTTCGAGCGAAGACAATGAGAGCAAATCTTATCCTGAGCTAGATAAGTCAGCTTTGCTTGTAGCCCAAGTAAAGTTGTCGTGTGTGTTTGAAATCTGACCGTTGGAACACGTGTCAGTTCCTTAGTGACCCAGGGTCATTTCGGACATATCAGGTCGAGTTGCCCAGTGGCTATAAATAGCCCACCCCCTACACCATAAATTGGTGGCTGCTCAGAGTTAGTGCACGGCTTTTGTCGTTTGAGAGCAACCCACCTCGAAGCCTTTGAGAGAGAGAAATCCTTGCGAGGACCAAGCCCAAACACCCAGAGCCAAAGAGTGTTAGGCATCACTAAAGTCTTTCTGTCTGTGTGACCTGAAGACTTATTACACTTGAGGACTGTGTATCCTCCAGTCGGTAAGGCATCATGTTCTGAGCATCCAAGAGTCATTGTGGATCGCCGGTGAACAAAGTCTGCGAAGGTTCGGAAGTCTACCTTGAAGACTTACCAGAGTGATTGGGCCAGGACTGTGTGTCCTTAGCTCAAGGGGAATAAGGTGAAGACGCGGTCTTCTGAGTTGAATCTCAGCCTCCCTAACCAGACGTACAGTTGTCACAGCAACTGGAACTGGTCCAACAAATCTTGTGTCTTCAACAAGTGACTGGTTCTATCCTCTTCCTTCCTTTACTTAAGTTTGTCTTCGTGAAGTCATTGCCTATCTGTGTATCTGTTTGACTTCATTGCTTGACTACTACTGTTGATTGTCTTCATACTATCTTCCATCCTGATCCTTACTACTTAGCTGCTATTAGTCATGTACTTTCACATCATTGCATACTTGACTATGGTTTGCTTATGGTAGTTTATCTTCCGCTGCATATCAACTAGGTCATTTCTATTGTTTGTCTTCGAAACTTCCAAGTTTTGAAGACTTTCATAAAAATCGCCTATTCACCCCCCCCCCTCTAGTCGATACTAGCACTTTCAAAAGCGCATGAAGAAACTCCATAAAGATGGATTTTCAGAATCACTTGGTAATGAATCATTTGATGCTTGTGAACCGTGCCTTTTGGGCAAGATGACTAAAACTCCGTTCTCCAGAACAATGGAACGAGCTACTGACTTGTTGGAAATAATACATACTGATGTATGCATACCAATGAGTATTAAGGCTCGTGGCGGGTATCATTATTTTCTGACCTTCACAGATGATTTGAGAAGATATGGGTATATCTACTTGATGAAACATAAGTCTAAAATAGTTGAAAGGTTCAAAGAATTTGAGAGTGAAGTAGAAAATCATCGTAACAAGAAAATAAAGTTTCTACGATCTGATCGTGGAGATGAATATTTGAGTTACGAGTTTGACCTTCAGTTAAAATAATGTGGAATAGTTTCACAAAATAATGCCACTTGGAACACCACAGCGTAACGGTGTGTCCGAACGTCATAACCGCACTTTATTTGATATGGTGCGATCAATGATGTCTCTTACCGATTTACCAATATCATTTTGGGGTTATGCATTAGAGATAACCGCATTCACGTTAAAATAGGGCACCATCTAAATCCGTTGAGACGACACCGTATGAACTATGGTATAGCAATAAACCTAAGCTGTCGTTTCTTAAAGTTTGGGGTTGCGATGCTTATGTGAAAAAGTTTCATCCTGATAAGCTCAAACCCAAATCGGAGAAATGTGTCTTCATAGGATACCCAAAGGAGACAGTTGGGTACACCTTCTATCCCAGATCCGAAGGCAAGACAATCATTGTTAAGAATGGATCCTTTCTAGAGAAGGAGTTTCTCTCGAAAGAAGTGAGTGGGAGGAAAGTAAAACTTGATGAGGTAAATGTACCTGCTCCCTTATTGGAAAGTAGTTCATCACAAAAATATGTTCCTGTGACTCCTACACCAATTAGTGAGGAAGCTAATGATGGTGATCATGTAACTTCAGATCAAGTTACTACCGAACCTCGTAGGTTAACCAGAGTGAGATCCGCACCAGAATGGTATGGTAATCCTGTTCTGAAAGTCATGTTACTAGACCATGATAAGCCTACGAACTATGAGGAAGCGATGATGAGCCCAGATTCCGCGAAATGGCTAGAGGCCATGAAATCTAAGATAGGATCCATGTATGAGAACAAAGTGTGGACTTTGGTGGACTTGCCCGATGATCGACAAGCCATAGAAAATAAATGGATCTTCAAGAGGAAGACAAACGTTGATAGTAGTGTTACTATCTACAAAGCTCGACTTGTCGCAAAAAGGTTTTCGACAAGTTCAAGGTGTTGACTACAATGAGATTTTCTCAACTGTAGCGATGCTTAAAGTCTGTCTGAATCATGTTAGCAATTGCCACATTTTATGAATTCTGGCAAATGAATGTCAAAAACGGCATTACTTAATGGTTTTCTTAAAGAAGAGTTGTATATGATGCAACCAGAAGGTTTTGTCAATCCTAAAGGTGCTAACAAAATGTGCAAGCTCCAGCGATCCATCTATGGACTGGTGCAAGCATCTCGGAGTTGGAATATACGCTTTGATAAGTTGGTCAAAGCATATAGTTTTATACGGACTTGCAGTCAAGCCTGTATTTACAATAAAGTGAGTGGGAGCACTACAACCTTTCTGATAAGTATATGTGAGTGACATATTGTTGATCAGAAATGATGTAGATTTTTTTCTGGAAAGCATAAAGGAGTGTTTGAAAGGGGTTCTTTAAAAGAAAGACCTCAGTAAAGCTACTTACATATTGAGCATCAAGATCTATTGAGATAGATCAAGATAAGATTTTCAATGAGTACATACCTTGACAAGATTTTGAAGTAGTTCAAAATGGAACAGTCAAAGAAAGAGTTCTTGCCTGTGTTGCAAAGGTGTGAAATTGAGTAAGACTCAAATCCCGACCACGGCAGAAAATAGAGAGAGAATGAAAGTCATTCCCTATGCCTCGGTCATAGGTTCTATAAAAGTATGCTACGCTGTGTACCAGACCTATTGTATACCTTGCTATGAGTTGGGCAAGGGAGTACAATTTTGATCTAGGAGTAGATCACTGGACAACAATCAAGAATATCCTTAGTGAGGACTAAGGAAATATTTCTCGATTATGGAGGTGATAAAAGAGCCTATCATAAAGTGTTACATCGGCGCAAGCTTTTACACCGATCCAGATGACTCTAAGTCTCAATCTGGATACATATTGAAAGTGGGAGAAATTAGCTAGAGTAGCTCCGTGCAGAGCATTGTAGACATAGAATATTTGCAAAATACATACGGCTTTGAATGTGACAGACCCGTTGACTAAGCTTCTCTCACGAACAAAACATGATCATACCTTAGTACTCTTTGGGTGTTAATCACATAGCTATGTGAACTAGATTATTGACTCTAGTAAACCCTTTTGGGTGTTGATCACATGACGATGTGAACTATGGGTGTTAATCACATACAAATGTGAATATTGGTGTTAAATCACATGGTGATGTGAACTAGATTATTGACTCTAGTGCAAGTGGGAGACTGAAGGAAATATGCCCTAGAGGCAATAATAAAGTTATTATTTATTTCCTTATTTCATGATAAATGTTTATTATTCATGCTAGAATTATATTAACCGGAAACATAATACATGTGTGAATACATAGACAAACATAGTGTCACTAGTATGCCTCTACTTGACTAGCTCGTTAATCAAAGATGGTTAAGTTTCCTAACCATAGACATGAGTTATCATTTGATTAACGGGATCACATCATTAGGAGAAGGATGTGATTGACTTGACCCATTCCGTTAGCTTAGCACTTGATCGTTTAGTATGTTGCTATTGCTTTCTTCATGACTTATACATGTTCCTATGACTATGAGATTATGCAACTCCCGTTTACCGGAGGAACACTTTGTGTGCTACCAAACGTCACAACGTAACTGGGTGATTATAAAGGAGCTCTACAGGTGTCTCCGAAGGTACATGTTGAGTTGGCGTATTTCGAGATTAGGATTTGTTACTCCGATTGTCAGAGAGGTATCTCTGGGCCCTCTCGGTAATGCACATCACTATAAGCCTTGCAAGCAATGTGACTAATGAGTTAGTTGCAGGATGATGCATTACATAACGAGTAAAGAGACTTCCCGGTAACGATATTGAACTAGGTATTGAGATACCGATGATCGAATCTCGGGCAAGTAACATACCGATGACAAAGGAAACAACGTATGTTGTTATGCGGTTTGACCGGTAAAGATCTTTGTAGTATATGTGGGAGCCAATATGAGCATCTAGGTTCCGCTCTTGGTTATTAACCGGAGACGTGTCTCGGTCATGTCTACATAGTTCTCGAACCCGTAGGGTCCGCACGCTTAATGTTCGGTGACGATTTATATTATGAGTTATGTGTTTTGATGTACCGAAGGTAGTTCAGAGTCCCGGATGAGATTGGGGACATTACGAGGAGTCTTGAAATGGTCGAGACGTAAAGATCGATATATTGGACGACTATATTCGGACATCGGAAAGGTTCCAAGTGATTCGGGTATTTTTCGGAGTACCGGAGAGTTACGGGAATTCGTATTGGGCCTTAATGGGCCATACGGGAAAGGAGAGAAAGGCCTCAAAGGGTGGCCACACCCCTCCCTATGGACTGGTACGAATTGGACTAGGGAGGGGGGCGCCCCCTTCCTTCCTTCTCCTTTTTCCTTCCCTTCTCCTACTCCTACAAGGAAAGGAGGAGTCCTACTCCCGGTGGGAGTAGGACTCCCC
The DNA here is from genome assembly GCA_963921465.1 of Triticum timopheevii. NCBI lineage: Eukaryota > Viridiplantae > Streptophyta > Magnoliopsida > Poales > Poaceae > Triticum > Triticum timopheevii. Next base: position 571,660,991 of record OY997268.1, on the reverse strand, counting down.
CCTTGGTGCGCCCTCCTCTTGGTCGGCCGCCTCACCCCCCCCCTTGCTCCTTTATATACGGGGGTAGGGGGCACCTCTAGACACAACAATTGACCATTGATCTCTTAGCCGTGTGCGGTGCTCCCCTCCACCATATTCCACCTCAGTAATATCGTAGCGGTGCTTAGGCGAAGCCCTGCGTCGGTAGCATCATCAACACCGTCATCACGCCGTCGTGCTGATGGAAATCTCCCGCAAAGCTCTACTGGATCGGAGTTCATGGGACGTCATCGAGCTGAACATGTGCTAACTCGGAGGTGCCGTATGTTCGGTACTTGGATCGGTCGGATCATGAAGACGTACGACTACATCAACCGCGTTGTGCTCATGCTTCCGCTTTCGGTCTATGAGGGTACGTGAACAACACTCTCCCCTTTCATTGCTATGCATCACCATGATCTTGCGTGTGCGTAGGATTTTTTTGAAATTACTACGTTCCCATACAGCAAGGATACCTGCGGCTGCAAGCCAACAATGCCTGAAGATAGGTGCTGCTTGTCGATGTTCTTCGCATAATTATAGGCGGCCATGTCTTTTTCCACTTTCCTTTTTGCTTTCTGTAATGCTAGCTTGACGGTCAGCCTATAGTTATGCGGAGAACATCGGCAAGCAGCACCTGTCTTCAGGCATACACTACCATGTCTTGTTCCATTAATCACCTAGTGCTCCTGTTAGTGAGATTCATCTGGTATTTTATTTTGCAAAGCATGCAATGGTTTGGAGTACTTGATCATGGCCCGATGGAACCTACATGTCGTTACTACAGCAGCAAGAAGCAATCCATTTTATTAAATGCATTCTGGTTAGGATTTGGTCATGGCATCACCTTGCTGTTCTGTTTGCTTTAAATCTGGTTGCAAGTTTACTATTTTTTCAGAACCATCATCTTACATTTTGGGCATTGAGCATTGGAATTTAGGCATTGATGTATAGTTTCAGTTCTGGATATGTCCAATGCAAACATTACTGTCAACTGTCAAGTTGGTTCTAAAATGTCTCATTAACTAAATTTCAGATGGCGATTTCTAGATTTAGTACCAATTTATTGTTGGCCTAGCCTATGCTCTGTACCTGGCTTTGTACCAATCTATTGCATTATTCTCTTATTTATTGTTAAATATGCTGTTAGATTTACTTTTATTTTGTTCCTAATCATTTTGTTCTATAACGTGCAAACGCTGGCCTTTCATGTTTCTTCGCGAGCATCAGGACAAAGAAGTTGGAAGAAGCATAGTTCTAGCTCATTGGATCTAGTTATGAGAGTAATTAAGCCCTTTATGATGATCCTATTTGTATGCGTGTTATGTGATGTAGCAAAACTTGTAGGGTCATGTGATAGACTCTACACTTGTAGAGCTTGTTATCTAATTATAAACTTGATGCTGATCACATGTGTATGTATGTTATATGATGTAGCAGATTGCTTCTTGCTATTATTTGAAGTATTGCGTCTGTTTTCTGTATTGGCATATTAAAAATCTGAAGAACATGACCTTGACAGCAGGGTCCCACAAACTAGAACGTCACATTTGGGACCCACGTACCAGAATTTGACAATTGTGGTGCATTAAAAAAAGAAACAAAGGCTATAGCCCAAAAAATGGATATAATGTTGGGCCTAGCCCATGTAGCTGACCAAAATTGATAGGGAAAAAATATATATAGTGCTGAATTGTTGGGCTCGGCCCATGTAAAACACCCAATTGGACCAGGCTGAATTTAATCAATGGCCTTTTCAATTGGTCGAATTTTGTCACGTCAGCTTGCCACACCGGATTCGACGTGGCCTGGGCAGACAACCATCGACCAAAACAAAAGGTCGTTGAGCTAATGACCTTTTGTTTTGGTCGTTGCCTTCTACGACCATATCGTAGAGAAGATCGTTAATTTCCATTAAAGATGGACAGCTTTTGACCATCTGTTTTTGGTCACAAAAAAGGTCACAAATGAAAAACAACGACCATTCAGCGGCCAATAGTGATGGTCGCAAGTTGACATATTTCTTATAGTGAGCAGTGACGGGGGATGATGTGGCAGAGAGGGTCGTTCTGTTCGCTGGTCAAGCGGTAACGGAGGATGATGGGGCAGAGCAGCTGTGGTAGTAGGGCCAATCCGTAAGACGGTAATTCAAAGTTGATGTGGATAGGCTGCATGTTAAGATAAATAAGATAGTGGGGATCAACTATTTAGGTATTATAGATAGGTTAGTCCCAAAAAGATATAAAATAGCATAATTATGCAAATAAAACATTCAAGATGGATAATATAATAGCATGGAATAAAAAAAATTATAGATACATTGGAGACGAATCAGTGGTTCAAGGCTAAACGCCATTGACGGTGGCGTCTCTCGTGCAATCAAAAGGCCAAGGATGTTGGCGTGATAAAAAAAGATTAAATTCGAAAATACTTTTCAGACGAGGTCGAATCGTGCTAATTTTCATGTATAAGGGCATCTCCAATGCCGACCCGCAAATTCCTTCGGTATATGTTCGTTTTCTGTCCGGACGTGGTCCGTGGATATGATACTGGAGGGAGCCATCCAACACTAATTTATAAAGTATCCAACTAGAAGGAAGAAAAGTAAATGGGAACCATGCAAGTGGTGGCTATTTGTGATGTGATGTTCGTTTGAGAGGAGAGAGAGAAGAGGGATATCACGCATGTGAAGAGAGAGAAAAGAGAGAAAGACCATGCAGAGGCTTTTGTTTGGTCGAGTGGATGTCCAGACTCCGGTATATCTTCCTTATTTTTGTCTTCACTTTATCAGAAAACGAACATATAGATCGCTTCACGGACCGGATACAGGTCATCATTGAATTGTAAAAGTAAACAAATACTCCCTCCATTCCTAAATATAAGTCTTTTTAGACATTTCAAATGAACTATCATATACGGATGTATATAGACATATTTTAAAGTGTAGATTCACTCATTTTGCTCCGTATGTAGTCATTTATTGAAATCTCTACAAAGACCTATATTTAAAAACGGAGTGAGTATATCATATCAGACATATACCGAAGCTTTGCGGGTCTGCATTGAGACAAAGGTCACGCCCGCGGATGACACATGATGTCTCTGTCCGCGTCCAACGCGGTGCTGTTATCGACAAGCCGCCGCATGCGACGCAAGCTGGACCTGGCTGATTACTATTGCCACCGTTCTGGAGCAGCAGGGACCAGGATGAGGGAAACTTAATTCGAGCTCCTCCAACGTTGTTTTCCTGGCTACGTTAGCGTGTCAGGATATATGTTCCTCGATCGAAAGCCGTCTCGATTGGTGTTGCGTGGTGCTCTGAGCATGTCATTTCTTCACTCACCTGCTGGTTCGGGATTTCCTAAAACAGCAATAATTGTTTGTCTCTGGGGAAATAGTAAACTTGGACCAGTACGTCAATTATATTCATCCCTTGAAGTGATACATTTACTGGAAGAATACGTATGTACGTTTTTTTAGAAGGAAGGCTCAGCCTGGCTTTGAATTAACAAAGCCATCAACCGGTCAGGATAACAGGGATTACAACCACGAACCACACAAAAAAAAGGAAAACAAACATGGCAAAGATACAAAGGCGCTGGGAGACAGCTCGCATAGCACACAACCAGCTAGATACCAGATCAACATGAAGCTAATAGCTAGGAGATGCTAGGGACCTCTTGCACACACGCAACCAAGGGGAAGGCAACTGCCGGCTCAGGGCAAGGAAACGACGACGATGAGAGGCAAGCCATTGCCAGAACACCAGGGGCTTGTGGAGAACACAATCAGACAATTCCAACATCAAAGAAGGCCCCTGCCTCCTCGCCTGGCTCGAAAGGCGCCGCACCGTTGAGCGATGGACTAGTTCACCCTAGAACCTGCCTGAATGGCACCCAAGAAAGCCACAGGAGCAGAACCGGGCGTTCCTCACATGTCGACGGCGACTCACCTAGAGCCAATCAACCCCAAAACCGAAGATCGGGCGAGAAAGAGGGTGAGTTGCCAGGATGAAGGGCAACAGCAAGGGCCAAGACCAAAAGTCAGAAGCTCTGGCACCCTCGGTGAGCTGGAGAGGGAACCACCGGAGGAGGGAAACCCTATCCCCTCCCTTCCTGGAGATCCACGGCACCGGAGGCCCTCAATAGCCGCACGAAGAGCACCACCATAGCAAAACCCCGCACCAGGGAAGGCATGGCTACCGCTGGAGACTTGCTGTCGCCGCCGCCGCACACCAAATCGCACAACACCGAAGCCCACCGCCCCACTTGTTCCCAAAAACATTGTCTTCAAGAAGATTACGGCGCTTGGGGAGTCGCCGCCGTCCAACAAAGTTTGGATTTTCACCCGGGAAGCAAGGGGGCATGGGATGGGGAGGATAGGACCTGACCGGCGCCTCCAAGGAGGTGAGCGGCGCCCGCGGGCGTCGCCGCTGTCGCGCCAGCAAGGCGGCTAAGGGTTTCCCCCGGTCCTGGAACCCCTCCATCCACTCCCACCCACCGAAACCAGCCCCCCACGACGTAGCAGACCGGATCTGGAGGGGGAGGAGCACGCCGCTGGAGAGTTGGTGTGGAGGCGGCCAGATCTGACGCCGCTGAAGCCGGAGCTGACGCCGAGCCCAGATCCACATCCTCCGGAGGTCTCGCCGTCCTCACGGTCAGGACTGCTGGCCCATGCCCGCGCCACCATGAGCCAAAGGGCTGGAGGCGCCACACCAGTCGGGACCGCCGCCCCAGATCCCGCAGCCCCCCCTCCCGCGCGAGGCGAGGCAGCGAGGACCCCGCCGCCACCGTCATCAGCAGCACACCAAGCTTGCCCGATGGCTGCCTCCGGTGGCGGCGAGGGGAGATCGAGGAGGGGGGAGGTGCGGCGGCGGGATTAGGTTTCGCCCCTCAAGTCGCCCGAGCGGGCGACGCGAGGGAGGGGAGGGGTGGTGATGTTTGATTTGATAGTTCCTTGTGAATCAGCTGATGGTCCATGTACGTACGTGGGTGATTCATCATCCTTGATTTTGCACCATCATACTGTATAATGCCAGGACTGGATCATGACGCGTACATATCATTCCATTTCATGAACAACGATATGCTCACGTATGCTGTAACATGCACCGACCGGATTTACTTTTTGCACGATAGCTAAATATCAGTCGACTGACTTTAGGTTTTGGGTCAGTCGATTGTGAGATGGCTGAACAAGTTCGCTAGAGAAAGGCCGGAATGAGAAGAAAATAGCTCATTGGAAGGCTACCCCACCATCACCTTAGGATGAGGGGTGGGGTGGGGGCCGTGGGGCACCTGCACGCGTGAACGGTTTTTGGGTTTGGGCCACGTTCTCGTCCGTTTGGACGTAAGTGGACATGCGCGGACGGTTTGGATCATCAAGTTGGAATTGTTGTTCCACCTTTTCCTCCGGCGATCTACTATCGGAGTCCACGTAAATCCTGCCTGATGGCCGACGCGCCGGTCAAGGGGAGTCTACCTACACCTGCTGGAGTCTCTCTGGCGGTCTGTATGGAGGATCCATCGCCTATACGGGCGGCGGCGGAAGCTGAAGGGAGGAAGGACGGGCCAAGTTCGGCGGATCCCCTCGGCTGCGGGGGCTCTGGTCTGGCTGGCGCGGGTGATTGAGAGGATAAAGAGAGGGAGGAAAAGGAACAGTATTTTGAGGAGGAGGAAGAGGATGGCGGATACTACGGGGCTGAGGAAGATCTGGAGGACCAGTTTGCGGGGATGAACTTGCATGGGAAGGAGACGGAAGATCTGGATTTTTCGGGCGAGGTTGATGACCTTATCAGCGAGGTGCGTTGGTTAGGCATATTTAGGGTTCATACCACTCATCCTTTTGGGCACTCGGCTCTGCTCAACCAGATGCGCAATGCATGGGCTGCCACGAAGGGTGTCACGTTCAATACCAAAGGGCCCAATTTGTTCTTGGTTCAGTGTCATTGCCTTGGTGATTGGAAGAGGATCATGGACGGAGGGCCTTGGCTTTTCCGCAAGGCGCCGGTTGTTATTTAGGAGTACGATGGTTTCTCCGATGTCTCTCAATACAGATTGAACAAGATCCCGGTGTGGGCGAGGATCAAAGGATTGCCGCCGGGACTTACAGCCAAGAAAGCCCTAGCGGGAGAAGGTTGCAGCCAAGGTAGGAGGGCCACCCTTTACAGTTATGGTGAACGAGGGAGTGATAAACCCTAATAACTCTTTAAGGGCGAGGGTGTTTCTAGATGTTAATGAACCCCTTGTTCGCTTTGTGCCAATAACTCTGAGGGAGAGCAAGAGATATCCAGTGGCATATGAAAAGCTCCTTGATTTTTGCTTCCATTGTGGACCGATGGGGCACTTAGTGGAGGAATGTGGGGATGGGGTGCATGATCCCAGGACACATGAGTGGGGGGACTGGTTGTTGTGGGCTCCGGAGCTGAACCCTGGAGTTCAACAAGATCGGGACGGGGGAGGAAGAGGTGCTGGAAGAGGGAGAGCAGGTGGAAGGGCTGAGAGAGGAGGCAGGCAGGGAAGAGGTGGCAGGGTAGGAGGGAGTTTCAATGCAGGCAGAGGCAAAGAGGTGGGAGAGGATGTGATCTACCAGACTGGACATGGGGGAGCCGGGGAGAAGAACGTTCGCAAGAGGCTGGTTTCGCCTGATGGGACTTTGAATGTCAGTGGCCAACCAGTTCCCAACCTAGCAGGCAAGGTGGCGGATACAATCCTCCTGTTGGAGGGGGGCTCAACTTCTACAACCAATGATGGAGAGCAGAAAACTCCGGGCAAGGCACCGGTAGTGAAGAGAAGGAAGCAGGGGGTTTTAGGAGATGCACAATGCGACGAGCTGATGTCGGAGGTGGCCTTCCGTGAGGAGGACCGCCGAATGCAATGAATGGTTTGTGCTGGAACTGCCGCGGTTTGGGCAATCCCGCGATAGTTCGTGAAGTCCGTGTTCTCACGGCGAAATTTGCCCCGACCGTGTTATGCTTAGTTGAAACTCAATTGCCAAGTGCATGCGTCGATATTTTAGCACAGTCTTTTTGTTTTGATAGATCTTTTGCAGTTAGTAGCTCGGGTCGGAGCGGTGGTCTTGTAATTTTTTGGAATGATGCAATAAAATTAGAAGTTATGGGCTACTCGAAGTATCACATAGACTCTAACATATCTGAGCCTGGACCCTCTCCATGGAGGTTAACCTGCGTCTATGGAGAGGCGTGGGTTTCCTAAAGGCACAAAACGTGGGATACCTTATGCTCTATGTCAGGCTCTTTGCCGTTGCCTTGGGTAGCGCTCGGAGACTTCAATGAAGTTCTTACACAGTCAGAGCACGAAGGAGTAAATCTGAGAGGACAAGGCCAGATGGATGGTGACGGTGTCCTGGACTAGGGGGTACTCACCACGTCGTCTCCCGATCAGTTGGATTGGGCTGAGGATCCCCATGGCCTATACTCATGGGCCAGTCCGGACAGTTGCCGCATACAAGGAAGATTCCACAAGACTTGGCGATCAAGACGAGGACTCCTCCCCCACCGGCGTATTCGGCTAGGACTCTTGTTATCCTAGGCCTCTGGTGCATTATATAAACCGAGGCCAGGCTAGTCGATAGAGATACAACAACAATCATACCATAGGCTAGCTTCTAGGGTTTAGCCTCCTTGATCTCGTGGTAGATCTACTCTTGTACTACCCATATCATCAATATTAATCAAGCCGGACATAGGGTTTTACCTCCATCAAGAGGGCCCGAACCTGGGTAAAACATCGTGTCCCTTGCCTCCTGTTACCATTGATCCTAAGACGCACTGCTTGGGACCCCCTACCCAAGATCCGCCGGTTTTGACACCGACATTGGTGCTTTCATTGAGAGTTCCGCTGTGTGATCGACGAAAGGATCAATAGCTCGACTGCAGGTCAACTGCGACATCGACTTCTTCGTCACCAGTTCGGCTAGTCACCTTGGCTTAACCGAGGACTGCGCCCTACCTCCGATCGTCATGTTCGGGTGAGGGTCTTCATCAACACCAACTCCGATCTCTATCAAGATCATGGAGGAGTCATCCATGGAGCTCGGGGGCTCTACGTCAACATTGCCCTCAGGCGACCGTGCTGTTTTTCTGGATAGCAAACTTGTATCTGCCGCTACCGCCTCCTCGAGTGTTGTCTAAACGATTACTTAGGTGGAATTATGCGGAATTAAGTCTACAACAACCCTGCAAAAATTTCGTCGAGTTCCGATGGAGGAATCTTCGGCAATCTCCGATATACCGGAGCCCTGTTGAATCTAGACGAGAATCTGGACGAGTTTAGGGCGTGGTATCCAGCATCTAGCTCGGATGTCCTTTGGAGGATCCAACTGTTGATTTGCTGCGGAATTCCCATATCTACCACCTGCCAAAAATTCAGCTCGATCCGGTCGTCCAAACTCCGGGAAACTTCCGATTAGTGCATCACTTTTTCGATCTGTTTTCTGCGCGAGAACGAATCCGACCCGAATTCATCTTCTTTATGAACGGGATCTCGGACATCCTTTTTGAAGGAAGTTTTCGTATGGGGTGTTGTGTTTTATTCTCAAACACATCCCAGTAGTATTGAAAGTATTCTTGCAATACGAACTTCACCGTCGCGCCAGTGTCAAACCAGCCCGACAACATCACTCCACGGCGGCCGACCTGCGTTAGACACGTCGTCGCTTTGTTGAGCCGAGCTCAATTTCTTCGGATCATAATCTCGGCAAGCCGAACGAGAGTCCGGCATCGCGAAGGATAAATCATCACCAACATCGCCGCCCCACGGATTACACGGAGCGGGCATACCGGCATCGCCGCACGGTCGCTTCATCAAGCCGGCATCGACCACGTCACGACCTGCATCGGCAGGGCCGCACTATTGCTTCTTCAAGCTGGTGTCCATCACGCCGACCTACTTCGACATCTCGGCTGGACCGGGGCTTCGCCATCTCTTCATCAACCTACTCCGGACACTTCGGCGTCACTAGCCGACTAGGCAATGGGTGCGCGGATCGAGTCCCAATTTTGGGAATCACCTTCCTTCGGATTGCTACAACAAATAAACCAGGTGCTATTAATCTTAGTATTTCTTTTTGCTTGTTTGGGTTAATTTTTCCCAAGGAATTATTACTCTGGTTAGTCCATCATATGTATACAGGTCTATCAAATAGTGGCCGCATTATCGACGGTCGCATGATGGTTCGGTCAGTTTCCGTACATAGTCCGGCGAACGCCGCATCCGGAACTCGGACCGACCTGTGAATCCAGGCTTTGCCACGCCTTTATTGCATTACGCCGACGACCTGCATCCACATCGACTTCGGCGCCAGGCCATATTTCTTTTATTACTCACTTTGCATAAATTATTTATTATGCAATGATTTTTTTTTACTATTATCTCTGGTTTGCACTATTTTTTGTGCACAGGAAACTGATCCAGCCGGACTATATCCTTTGACGTCACCTCGGCTGGACGGGGGGCTTCGTCAACACTTTATTACCCCATGCCAGGGACTTCGGCATCACTCTGCCGTCCTGCATTGACCATGCTATGTCACCACTTCACAGTGCCGAGCTCTTTGCTCTGCCACCTCGGGACCGGCTTGGGGGATGGAACCTTGTCCCGCATCAATCTCGGACCGCATCGTCAAGACCGAACACATTAACTAGCTAAGTTGCCTTCATGCTCAAAGTTTTAAAATTTCTAACTTGTGTTCGGTTCAACCAAGCATTATACTTTCTCGGGAAAAAGTTGCTTATCTTCCCTGTCGAAACTTTGTTCGCACACACTTGACGCGCTACCCGCGCTCATTATACCTGGGGGATTCTTTAATAGAAGCTTATTAATTCGGGCTTTATGCCCAACACATGTGTCACACTTCTGCATGTACCTTTTATTCACCATTATATGCATCGATATGACTTAAGTTTTGGCCAAGCTGGGTTGCCTGGCTCCTGTGCTTACCCCTACGTTCTCGATTGTTCGGCTAGGTGGTAAAGGGAGCACCTCTGCGATTGTTACTGCCGGGTCAGCCGGATGTGTACCTCAGACTGGGTGAAGCTGAAAGCTAGCGTTCTTAAGGGAATACTCGGTCGGTGAACTAAAAGATGATTTCTTACCTATTTATTTACCTGCCCCTAGATGTTTTTCTGCTCTTTTCGCAGCCCGGACATGCACTTTAGGGCATATGCCTTCCAGGGAAAGGAACCCCTAACGGAACTATTCTCCCTGGAAGATGTTTCTTACTAACCATGTAATATAACATAACTAGTTGGGCACTTGTCTGATAAAGCACTAATGACCCCCACGCCTGGTCTCCACGCATGCCCCGGTTTTTATAACCGCGAGGGTATTCGGACACACTCCGGACTATTGGGTCCAGAGATTGAAGCGAAAAGGTCCGCTACGACAAACGATCTACAATCCGGCTAGAAGGCATTCTACATGTCACCTTACATTATCAACTTTTACCCAAGTCACTTGGGGGCTCTTATGTTTATTTGAGCCATTTCATACTAAGTGTTTCTCTTCCTAGCCGTTGCAAAGTTTTTATTATTATTTATCACTCCTTTTTTCGACACAAGTGTGCGGTCACTAGCCGGGGAGCCTAATTTCTCTCTCAAAGCCGCTAGAGTTTAGTTTGCTAAACTGGCCTAGTAAGCCGTAGGCTGACCCGCTTGAAGTTTTGAGATAGGATGTGTCGTGTTAAAGCACAGCAGAATCACCTTTTTTTCTAAAGTCCACTTTTTGGATTGGCACCGAACACTTGATCTAGTTCAAACATTAATCTTTTGAATAAGTTTTTTGGCTTTTCGAGCCCATGGCACTTTTAAACTATTTGTGTGTTTTCAGCACAAGTCTCGCAGTGCAACGCCGGACACCTTTTGAGATTCGGCAAAAACATGCATCAGTTTCAAATTGTGTCTTCGGTCAATAGTTGGGTTTCCCGGCTCCCGCGCTTGCCTCCTACGTTTCGCTTTGTTCGGCTAGGTGTGCAAAGGGAGAACCGCTGCGATTGTGCTTCCAGCTCGCATGGTCAAGCACCTCAGTGGAGAAAGCCGAAAACTGACTGTCACAATAGGTGTAAACTGGTCAACGATCCGATGACTATATTAAATGACGGGCCATTCATTGGCCGAAGTGTTTCCGGCTTGACCTCGATTGTCGCCGAACACTATTGGGGGCTATTAACTGGCCTCCCAAACTAAATCCTCGATATTTTGCTCTTACATTGGAGCAGAGGTTTCATGATCATGCTTCGCATGACAACCCAAAGAAAGGAATCGATAGCGAGACTATTTTCTCTGGAAGACATTTCTTCTGTTAAACAGTAATATAACATGTCTCTCCGCGTACCTTTGTTTATAAAACCGTATGGCCAGATTGCCTTGTTTGTTGTAAATCTTTGCCCTCATAAAGGCTTTATAAAGTAGGACAAACACTCCTCGGCTATTGGCTGAGGAGGTGGAAGCCGATGGTCGGTCAACAAAGTTTTGTACAATGCAGATCCGAGCATTAATGACGTAAAGTACTTGGATACATAGAGTCATTACACATAATTTGTGATTTTACTATGGATATCGATCCTTAATTCGGCCTCCCGTGCCCGCATTAAGGCTCGGGGGCTACTGGGCTTCGGGCTTATTATTTACAAATATTAAAGGGGCACATCAATCCCCTGATCTGGTGTTGCCACTCGACCAGTGTCTCGGGGGCTACTGCATTGCCTGTTCTATGCAGAAAATTTTAAGTGCAATACAGTTTCCGAGGAGATTTTGATCCTCAGGTTGGTCGGCCGCACCCAACCCGAGTCTCGAGGACTGAGCACGCCGCTTTTTGTGTCCCGAAGTATTCTGCCGAGCTAGGACTTGATCCTCAGACCGATTTTGCAAATCAACCTAAGTCTCAGCGGCTACGGGGATCAGCGGTCTTATGTCATCCTTCATGTGCATCTCGGGTTTTAGACCGATACCCACCTTGAGGGCTACTGGCTATATATTCGTCAGAGAATAAATTGCATCAATAAAAAACATTGACCAAAAATCAGCCCATGACTGAGGTGCTTAACCACCTCGGAAGCAGTCCGGCATAAAGCTCGGGCGCTAGTGGCTTGCTCTATAGAGGGCATTACCAGCATTAAGCTTGGCTAAACTCCTTCAAACTTCTTTGAACCAAGGTGATCTATGACACCTCGGATACAGTCCGGCATTGGAGCTCGGATACATAGTCCGGCGTTAGAGCTGGGAAGCAGTCCGGCCTTGGTGCTCGGCTGCAAAAGATACCTCGAATGCAGTCCGGCGTTGGAGCTCGGACGCAAGAGGACGTTGCTGCCCGGGAACAACTTCAAACCCGAGGTGTGGCATAAAAATAACAAGGCATTGATAAAGGCCGGAAACTTAAAGGGGCTCCTCGGATACCCGACGTATAAACTTGTCGAATGCATTTCGGCGATCCTCAAGATTGAAGATGAGAAGATTTGTTGAACCAGTTTTCAAGACCGACGACCGAAGATGAAGAACAGTTCGGAAGAATCGAGGAGCGTCCCCAACTTGAAGACGGGTTCAGGGGGCTACTAATGGTGTCCTGGACTAGGGGGTACTCACCACGTCGTCTCCCGATCAGTTGGATTGGGCCGAGGATCCCCATGGACGTATACTCATGGGCCAGTCCGGACAGTTGCCGCATACAAGGAAGATTCCACAAGACTTGGCGATCAAGACGAGGACTCCTCCCCCACCGGCGTATTCGGCTAGGACTCTTGTTATTCTAGGCCTCTGGTGCATTATATAAACCGAGGCCAGGCTAGTCGATAGAGATACAACAAATATCATACCATAGGCTAGCTTCTAGGGTTTAGCCTCCTTGATCTCGTGGTAGATCTACTCTTGTACTACCCATATCATCAATATTAATCAAGCAGGACGTAGGGTTTTACCTCCATCAAGAGGGCCCGAACCTGGGTAAAACATCGTGTCCCTTGCCTCCTGTTACCATTGATCCTAAGACGCACTGCTTGGGACCCCCTACCCGAGATCCGCCGGTTTTGACACCGGCAGATGGTTTCAGGGACGCCCTTGATATCTGTGGATTATTGGACCTGGGTCACAAAGGGAGATGGTGGACTTTTGAGAAAAGGGTAGCGGGAGGATCATACACACGGGTCCGACTTGATAGGGCGGTCGCAGATGCAGCGTGGAGTTTGCTTTTTCCTTTTGCAGAACTTATGAACGAGACGGCTGCCTGTTCGGACCACGGGCCTATTGTTCTCAAACTCACTGATGAAGAGGATGCAAGGAGGAAATCTAAAAGCTTCAAGTATGAAGTTATGTGGGAAAGACACCCAGAGCTATACCCCTTTATAGAAACTACCTGGAGAGGGAAACCAGAGGGTTCTTCGGTTGTTGAAGTCAGGGACAAATTGACGGATCTCAGTGAAAATTTGCATAGTGGGATAGACACACTTTTGGCAATGTTAAGCGAGAGATCAAACAACTCACTAGAGAACTTGAGACGCTGAAAAACATTCTGGGACATTCTGAACCAAGCCATCTTGAGATCAAAGTAGCCGACAGGCTCGTTAAGCTATACCACAGAGAAGAGATCTTAAGCAGACAGCGCTCGAGGGTTGATTGGCTTACTTATGGGGATAGCAACATGAAATACTTCCAGCAGAGGGCGTCGATGAGGAGGAGGAAGAACAAAATCACGACCCTGACCAGGCCGGATGGACAGGTGACGGAGGATGTGAAGGAGCTAGAAGATATGACAACAGAGTTCTACAAGGACCTCTATACATCCGAGGGGTGTAACAATATGCAGGAAGTGCTGGACTCGGTTCCGCTGAAGGTCATGAATGATATGCGGGCACTTTTGGATGCGGTGTATACAGAAAAGGAGGTCAAGACAGCGCTCTATCAAATGTTTCCAACGAAAGCGCCAGGACCGGACGGTTTTCCGGCGCATTTTTTTTCAAAAACATTGGCGGGTGTGCGGGGAAGAAGTAACTAGGGCTGTCCTAGCGATCGTGGAAGGGAGGGAGAGTGCAGAGGGAATCAACCAAACTTATCTGGTCTTGATACCGAAGGTAAAGAACCCTTCCCTCTTGTCACAATTCCGACCGATAAGTCTATGCAATGTTCTTTATAAGATAGCTTCCAAGGTTTTTGCCAACCGACTGAAGTCGGTGCTCCCCGAGATAATCTCAGCAGAACAGTCGGCCTTTGTGCCAGGCCCTTTGATCATTGATAATATCATTGTAGCCTATGAGTGTCTGCACTTTATGAAGCGTAACAAAGCCATCAAACACAGACACTGCGCACTTAAACTGGATATGATGAAGGCATGTGATCGATTGGAGTGGGATTATTTAAGAGCAATAATGCTTAAACTGGGTTTTTCTCAGAGATGGGTTGATATTGTTATGAACATGGTTTCATCAGTTTCATATTCGGTTCTATTCAATGGAAGGAAGTTGGACGAGTTTAGACCTAGCAGAGGCATTCGTCAGGGAGATCCTATCTCCCCTTACCTGTTCTTATTGGCAGCGGAGGGCCTTTCAGGCCTATTGAAAAACTTAAGTCAGTCATCTCAACTGGGTGGGATACAAGTGGTGCCCTCGGCACCACCTGTGAATCACCTGTTGTTCGCGGATGATAGCCTGTTGTTCTTTAAAGCAACTGGAGGAGGTGCGAATGAGGTGTCAAACCTGTTGGAGAGCTATTGCCAGGCTTCAGGTCAGAGGATTAACACTTCAAAGTCTTCTATCTTTTTTAGTAAGGGGTGCCCAAACACTATCAAAGATGAGATCAAAAACATTCTTAATGTCCCTAATGAATCTTTGAACGAAAAGTACCTAGGGATGCCTTCTGATATAGGTACATCAAAGAATGGGGCCTTTAAGTACCTGAAAGATAGGTTATGGAGTAAGGTGAAGGGATGGATGGAAAAGTGCTGATCTTCTCAAGGGAAGGAAGTTTTGGTGAAATCAGTGGCACAATCAGTACCAGTTTTCTCAATGTCATGTTTCAAGTTACCAAGGGGACTTTGCGAACACTTAAACAAGCTGATAAGACAATTTTGGTGGGGCAGCAAAGAGGGCAAAAGGAAACCAGCTTGGGTTTCCTAGAAGGCCATGACCCAGCCAAAATTTATGGAAGGGCTAGGGTTTCGGGATTTCGAGCTCTTCAACCTAGCTCTCTTGGCAAGACAGTCCTGGAGACTACTGCAGCAACCAGAGTCTTTGTGTGCGAGAATATTGAAGGCAATTTACTAAAAAATAGAAAAACATTTACCAATTTAGATCAAAGAGGTCTAAATGGTTTTCTTTGAGCGAAATGTAGCAAAAGGAAGGAAAATAGGAGCAGGGTGGGATAGAAGGGTAGTTTTTGAGTTCGATTGGATCTCTCTATGAATGGAAAAGGGGTGCTTCGGATTCAAAGAGCTCTATCGAGCAAGGAAGGAGTATACTATACTGTAGCTGGATAAGCTAGTGTACATAACTCAAAATAGGTGACCTAACGGCCGCCGCCCGACTAAACATACCAATAGTCACCAAATTCATATGGGCAGATAGCCTTTTTAGAGACATGAATGCGGGGTTCGGTTTCCAATTGATTTGTATTCACCGGGTTGAAAGACGAGAGTGCCTACCTCCGCGCCGAGAGTGCCCGCCCTTTCTGTCAAGTAGGCTATCCTCAAACTACAATCCTAGATGCCGAACTAGGTAACAGGCCATCTCAGGTATGGTGAGCGATTATGGAGGGGAGAGATGTCCTTAAGCAAGGGATCATAAGGAGAATTGGGGACGACTCAACAATAAGAATTTGGACAGATAATTGGATTCCTAGGATTGCTTCGATGAGACCTTTTGCATGCCTCTCAGCGAACCCTCCTCTGTTCGTGAGTGAGTTGATCGATTCACATAATGCAACATGGAACAAAGATGCCTTGGAAGCAAACTTTATTGCGGCAGACACATTGGCAATCTTGGCGATACCGGTTATTCTCAGCTTTTGATCATCTACCTCGAGACAGTCTGGTGTTGACGGTGGTGATCATGTGGGCAATATGGTGGGCATGGCGAAGGGCAATCCATGAGGGTGAACCGCAAAGCCCACACGCGACTCATGCTTTTGTGAGGAGCTTCTTAGCGGAATTGGCAATCATTCAGGCGGGAACGACGAAGCCAAATGAGGAGCGACAGGCAGGTGCGGTACCTGCTGTTGGCCAAGGATGGAGGGCGCCTGAAGCGGGGACTGTGAAAATTCAAGTTGACGGGGGAGTCTCAAGAAACGGAAGAAGAGGGGCGGCAGCTACCATCGGCAGGAACCATGAAGGACTCTTCCTGGGATCTTCGGCAATGGTATTTGATGAAATAACTGATCCACCTATGTTAGAAGCTTTAGCTTGCCGCGAGGCTCTTGCTCTAGCGCAGGATCTTTATGCAGATCACATTGTTATTGCATGTGACTGTAAAACTGTCGTGGAAGAAATCAAGTCGGGGTCAGAAAGAAGATATAGCAATATTATCAAGGAGATACAAGCCCAGGCAAGACTCTTTGTTCGATGTGACTTCATCTTTGAAGGTCGAAAGGGAAATATAGATGCTCATAATTTAGCAAAGTTTTCAACTTCTTTAGATTAAGGGCGCCACGTGTGGCTGGGACTACCCCATATGATCCCTTTGTTATTCCTGTAAATCGAAACAATATGCAATAAAGTCGGATTTACCACTAAAAAAAATCAAGTTGGAATTGCTCTTGCAGCACGAAAGACGCGCGTGCAGGCGCAGCCATATCCGCTGCCGATCGACGAGGTGGTCGCCGGTACGCAGGTACTCCACCCACGTAGCGTCGGCGGCAGGAGGGAAAGGAAGGAGGTCGGTCCGTCGAAGGCGTGCCCGCGCCACCTTTCCCGAACTCGCAAGGACAGACGCAATCCATCCCCAGGTTCCGCGCCGCCACCCACGGTGGATGAGATGAGGATCCCATCATGGAACCGGCGGGCCCCACGTCGCGTTCCTGGCTCGCCACGTCCGACCATGCGCGAAAGCAACGCGCGGGAGATCTATGGATAGATTACCGGCCCCGTCGGGGCGCTGCGCTGCGGTCCGTCCAGGCCGGATCCGAAGGGCCTCCGCAGCCCCTGGAAAACCAAACCGACGATAACGATGGATTTGTTTTGCCTTTGAGTGGTTGCCAACCTCGATCGGCCGGTCTTGGGCATGCTTCCAAGCTTCGTCGTCGTCGTCCAACTAGCTCCAACCGATGATTGGATTTGCAAGGAAGATGGGTGACTTGCCTTTCTGCCCAAGCTACGATCCACCGCACCACAGACACGGCCGGCGGTATCTTAACGGCCGGAGGCAGACAGAGACAGGCTTTATAAGCTAGCCTCTGCTTCTGCTTGTGCTTTGTCCCGATCCATCCATCACAGCCTCATTCTATCGAAACAGCCTCATTCTCTCACTTGGACGGGAAGAAACACGTACACAGACACTACGTCCTAGCTTAGCTACCCCGATCGAAGGGAGCATACATACATACATCCGCCTCTTGTATATACGTACGTACGCGCACACACTGGAGTAGCTAGCATCGGCGAAACAGTGCACTGATTGGTTTTTCATCCATGGGCGCCGCCTATTACCTCAGGTGCTTTGGACTTGGCGGGTGCGTGCACCCTCACCCTGCCGCGGCTGCAAACCGCCAAGGTACGTGTATACGTACGTACGCACGCACACATGTTGTGCAACCAATTAATACTGTAATACTTACGTGCATCGACCCCGTGCTAATTGTTCTCGTTAGCTCGTGTACGCGTACTGTCTCTATGTTCTACATATGGTTTCACCACTCAAATTTGAGCTTTGACTAGTATATGGAAAGAACAAGAATATATACTTGCTACGTATAGTTGGCCACTAATCACTAGTAGTGGTAACTTCATTTTTCTCCAAGGGAAGACGCTCACTGGCTACTAGCTACTCCCTCAGTTCGAAATTACTTGTCGCGAAAATGGATGTATCTAGATGTATTTTAATTCTAGATACATCCACAAGTAATTTCGAACGGAGGAAGTAGCTTGCTAGCTAGGACCGCTTGCCCTAGCCACCCTACCTACATGGGAACAGCTAGCAAGCGACCGAACACAAAAACGTACGGTGCTGCATCGGACCCGGGCCGGAGGAGGAGCCAGCCGGCCTGTGTTGTATGTGCCAGGTGCGAAAGCCAGCCGCGGTAGCGTACGGCGGCGCGTGCATGCATGCGTGCCGGAGCACGGCAGACATCTCCACAAAGCAACCAAACCGTCTTTGGCGTCGCCTCGCTTCGACACATAGATGCCCAATCATCATTACCACCACTATCCCCGTTCATTAGCCTGCCGACTTAACCAGCTAGCCGGCCGGTTAGCCACACGTATATAGACCGTTCGCATATCTCCATTCACGAAATAAGAATTCAACCTGCTTGCTCATTATTTCGCCGGCCGGCACCCGGAGAGACGATGGCCGTCGGTACCATGATGTTCAAGTGTTTCGGCCCGTGGCCGTGCATGCGGCGGCCTCACCCCCAAGGTAGCCGGCCGCCCTCAGAGCTCGCGCGCTCACCACGCCCTAGCCGCATGCATCCATCGTGCACGTCCTGATTTCCATCCGGTTCTCGCGTGTCTACTAATCCTTTCGTTTCTTGGTGATGGCATGCAGGAGCTCGCCACCATGACCCCAAGAAGACGACGAGCCAGCTGCAGAGCGCGGCGTCGTCCTCGGCGTCGGGCCTGGACTTCCGGGAGGAGTACACCAGCGCGTTCCGCACCGAGTCCTACAACGACTTCTGGGCGCGGGTGCTGGACATCACGCTCGCCCACGGCGCCGCCCTCGTGCCCAGGCCCGCCTCCGCCGCCAGCGCCGCGTCCAAGCGCCTCTCCTCCTACCGCGTCTTCGCCGAGCACCTGCTCGACCCCGACCAGGCCGCCGCCGCCGCCGCGCTCGCGTCCGCGCGCAACCGCCCGGACGTGCACGGCCTCCTCTCCGCCTACTACGACGAGACGGCCGGCGCCTCCTTCCTCTGCAGCCACCTCCTCAAGGACATCGAGCAGATCCGCCTCCGCTACCGCCCGCTCAAGGCCGCGCTCCGCGGCAGGCTCGTCCCCGGCGGGAGCCTCGCCGACGTCTCCGCCGCGCTCGGGAGGCCCTTCACCGCGCTGGCGGCCACGCAGGGCATGCTCGGGGACGCGCGGCTCAGCTCCGCGGACCTCCTCAAGGGCCTCGACTCCGGCAGGAAGGCCGCGCGCCGCAGGATCAGGACGCTCGCCCGGCTCAGGCAGGCGCTCTCGGTGTCCTTCGTCACGGTCGTCGCCGTCGTGGCCGTCGTCGGCGCCTGCGTTGGCGTGCATGTCCTGGCGGCGTTCGCGGCGTTCCCGATGATGTCGCCGGCGTGGCTGGGGCTCTTCAGCGGCCGGGGGGCGCGTCGGGCGCTGGTGCAGCTGGAGGCCGCGGCCAAGGGCACGTACATCCTCAACCGGGACATGGACACCATCAGCAGGCTGGTGGAGCGGGTGCGCGACGAGGGGGAGTACATGCTCGCGCTGCTGCAGCTCTGCGTGGCGGAGGAGGCCGCCGCCGGCGCCGGCGCCGGGAAGGGGAGGCTGGTGCGGGAGGTGCTCAGGCAGCTGTGCAAGAACGAGGAGAGCTTCAGGCAGCAGCTGGACGAGCTGGAGGAGCACCTCTTCCTCTGCTTCATGACCATCAACAAGGCCAGGAGCATGGTCATCAAGTTCATGGCCACCGCCGCGAGCCGGTGATCACTGATCAGCATGGCACACTACAACTGTACATAATAGCATTATTTTTTTCCATAAAACAGCAAGGAAAAAAAACCCAAAAAAAGGTGAGATAAAAATTAGGATTTCAATTGGCCTTTTTGGGTTTGATTGTTGTTGTACATACACGCTGCATATTGCACAATTTGGAGTAATAAATCTAGTTTAGTGATTTTTTTTCATGCATCTGCTGAATTGCAAAATTATTTATCGTGAAAGAAAATTAAAAACCGGTACCCCAGTACAACAAGTTGCAGAAGTTAAATGCCAAGTTGCACGGGCGGTAAAATCATTTTTGGGGAACCTCATTTAGTTCGGAAAATCCGGCTCTAGCCATCAAGTACCGGAATTAACCGAGAAAACAAAAATGTCCTAACCCATAAGATTGTGACCCTTTTATAATGAGATGAAATTGCGTAAAACTGATGTGATGATGCTTCTTATTTTTTAGTTGATATTGCCTACGAAAAAATAATGTAAAACATGGAAATTCTTGCCTTTTTCCATAATTGTGTTACCTTTTCTTCATTTTTTTTGACTTTTTTTAACACAATACAGAAGCAAGCATTCAAATTGGTTAAAAACAATGATGGCTAAAAAAAATTGGTTCAAATTGGAGTATGTTTTCTCAGGGGTCGGTCAAATTAGTACACCAAGAAGAAGAACCAGACAAAAGGCCCAAATTATTTGTGAAGAAATTATCTGCTCACCCCAGGCATAAAAACCGAAGACCGAACCCAAAAATATCAGAGACCGAACCCGTAAAGGCCGAATAAAATTCGTTCTGCAAAACTACAAGATCGAACTAAAATACGGTCACCCCGCAAAAAAAGAACTAAAATACGATCAATTTTGAATACTATGCCTTTTTTAGGTGAAACTCGGAGTACCTTTTTTTTTTGAGAATCAGGAGTACTATGCAGGACCGAGCAGCCCGTACAGACCGATTTAAAAGCCCACACGCACAGCCCAACTGGGCAGCAGCCCAGCACGTACTCCACACGAGCGAGAGACACGCACGAGACCTCGTCACCGTCACGAGCGACGAACCAACCAGTTCTCCCCTTCTCTGCCGATGAAAAACCCTAGCCGCCGCTGAGGCCGTGACGGCCGCCGCCCCGAGGAGCGACCTGACCGGCGACGACCACTCCCCCGATTCGCGGCCCTGACCGGTGAAGACCGCAGTCTCACGCCGCCAACCACCGTGCATCGCGCCGCTAACCCGACTCCCCCTGCGTCGCTCCACTGCCCACGGCGCTGCCATCCGCCGGCCCTGATGGCCTGTGCCGCTTACAGTATCAGGGGCCATCTCAAGCTTGCCGCGGGGCATGGCCTGGCCAGTAATCACCTGTGCGGCGGCTGGAAGCCTTCGGCGTCTTGCCCTGTTTCTCGGGCATGGAGTAGCAATGTCTCCAGTAGTGCAGTCCAACACGTCGCCCGCCATCCTCATTTGACTGTCCGGAATTCAGAAAGATGGCGCTCGATCCCGAAAGCTTCGCCGGAGGACGGGACCGCCGTTGCTGGTAGGTAAATTGCATTTTTGGTCAGTTGGGCTGTGATTTCTTCAACAACTCCATGGTCTTAATCTTCGTCGTCGGGGGCTCCGCGATGGATGCTAATATAGAGCTGTAATTCTTGCTTTTGTTGCCTGGGCGGTATGACATGTATCTTGTGTGGCTGTTCTGTATTACAGACTTTTCCCCTCTAGTTGCATTGCATTGCATTGCAGGTAGAGCGGTGCTGTAATGGAGCTGGGGCTGGAGCCCTTTCGCTCTAAAAGAACGCTATGGTGTTACAAGAATGATGGTTTATGTCACAACCTCCATTTTTAATGTGCTGTGAGACGAAATGCATTGCCAAAACATTTATTTTCGTTGATATCAGCAGACAGTTTGATGCATAGTGCGGTACCGTCTTAATTTTGGTTTTGTTCTCTTCTTCAGAAGGGGTGATGACTGTACTCGTCATTGGCGGTGGAGGAAGGGAGCATGCGCTTTGTTATGCTTTGACCCGTTCGCCTTCTTGCCAGACAGTTTTATGTGCCCCTGGTAATGCTGGCATTGCTCAATCCAGAGACGCGGTCTGTATATCGGACTTGGACATTTCTAGTAGTGATGCTGTTATATCGTTCTGCCGCAAGAGGGGCGTGGGAATGGTGGTAGTGGGTCCTGAAGGTCCTCTTGTTGCGGGTCTTGCGAATGACCTTGTCAAAGCTGGGATACTGACCTTTGGTCCGTCGTCCGAGGCTGCAGCATTAGAAGGATCAAAGGACTTTATGAAGAGGTTGTGTGATAAGTACAATATCCCCACTGCTCAGGTACTTCAGTTTACATTTTTGTCACGTACTATACCTTCCAGGGGCCACCGGTGGTTTGTTTTCACGAGATGCCTGCATATGAGAAATGTTATATCGTTTTAGGCATAAATATTTCCTTCGTCCTGAGGCAATGCTGCTGACCATGTTTATGTTGTGCTGATTTGCTACTACTAAGTATACAAACACTATGCAATGAACTGTCACTTTCTGCTGGACAAACATTGTGAGTGCATTATTTCCAACCATAGTTCATAAGTCATAGTTGATAATTTGATATCCCTCTAAAGACAGATTGCTTTTTGAAATGAAGCCATCTTATTACTGTAGAAAAGGTCTCTGAAATCACTTTAGCAGAGAACAGTGAAATTGATACTCCTCTTTGTTGATACTTATTGTAGATTCAGATGTTAAGGCATACAATTGAAGCTAATACGAGTACTCTTCTCTCTATCATGTAGTATCGCACATTCACGGATCCTGCAAAAGCTAAAGAGTACATCAAGGATCAAGGGGCCCCTATT
This sequence comes from Triticum timopheevii, assembly GCA_963921465.1. Classification (NCBI taxonomy): domain Eukaryota; kingdom Viridiplantae; phylum Streptophyta; class Magnoliopsida; order Poales; family Poaceae; genus Triticum; species Triticum timopheevii. The sequence continues at coordinate 571,638,321 of OY997268.1, read as the reverse complement.
GTTGTCAAAGCTGATGGATTGGCAGCTGGAAAGGGCGTCGTTGTTGCTATGACTTTGGATGAGGCCTTCGAAGCAATAGACTCTATGATGGTTGACGAGTCATTTGGTTCTGCTGGTTCGCGGGTCGTCATTGAGGAGTATCTGGAGGGCGAAGAAGCCTCTTTCTTTGCATTAGTAGATGGTGAAAATGCTTTGCCACTTGAATCAGCACAGGATCACAAAAGAGTTGGTGATGGTGACACTGGTCCAAACACGGGTGGTATGGGCGCATACTCCCCTGCGCCAATAGTGACCGAAGAGCTTAAGAGCGTGATCATGGAAACTATAATTACTCCAACTGTTAAAGGTATGGCTGCTGAAGGATGCAAGTTTGTTGGTGTATTATATGCCGGGCTTATGATTGAGAAGAAATCTGGGCTGCCTAAGCTTATTGAATATAATGTGCGATTTGGGGATCCTGAATGCCAGGTTAGTGATTATCTGTCAGCTGCCTCTTAAGATATTTATATTTTCCCTATTCAAGCATTACAATTTACAAGTTTGTTTTTGTTTTTTAGTCACAGTATGATCAAAATGTTCTTGATGAGGGTTGGACAATATCACAATAGAATGCAATGTTTTCAACTCCTTCCCAACGGTGTTTGTCCTCATACTCTTGTGATGCCCTAATGAAGCTCTGTCCATACTTAGTTGGTCGAGTGTTTTTCTGGTAACATATTGTAGTAGTCTATGACACTAGAAATTGGTGTTCAGAGGTACATCTTGTAGAATGTGCTCATGTCTGGAACAATGTACATTTGTAACAGAGTGAGTGCCTTACAAATGCCATCTGAACCTTTGTGTCTTGTTCTCATGTACATTTACTTGCGATACATAAGCAACACAACCTGCTTTTGTTCACTGCTTAAGCTTTCTTCTTTTGGAACTAGCTCGCCATTTATTTCTTCAATCATCTGTGCCACCTATCCATGCTGTTCTATTGTTCCATGTAATTCCAGAAGCGCAGTCAATTTTGTTGACATTTATGGGATCTTCAATTTTTAGCTGTCTGCTCAAAGGCATGTATGAACTTTCAAATTAATGATGCAACTTTATACTCAAGTTCAGTCCAATTTGCCCTTGTTAAGTCTGGTAGGCATTTATAAAATATTTGATAGCCGTTGTGATTTTTTTCTTACCACATAGGTTATCATCCTTTTGATGTACTCCCTCCGTCCCAAAATATAAGAACGTTTTTGACACTAGCATAGTGTCAAAAACGTTCTTATATTTTGGGACAGAGGGAGTACACAACAGAGTATCTTACCACATTTCTAATATGTTTCTTAATTTTCCTAGTTGACCTGTCACATTTTGTTTTCCATCAGATTCTGACTCTGCATTCCTGTATTAATTCCTTTCCTTTGTCTCAGGTTCTGATGATGAGATTGGAGTCTGATCTTGCACAGGTCCTGCTATCCGCATGCAGAGGGGAACTGGGCAAGGTTTCACTAACCTGGTCACCTGAAATCGCGATGGTGGTTGTGATGGCAAGTGAAGGATACCCTGGCTCTTATAAGAAGGGAACCGTAATAAGAAACATCGACAAGGCCGAGCAGGTTTCTCCTGCTGTCAAGATATTCCATGCCGGAACAGCTTTGGATGGAGATGGCAACCTCGTAGCTGTCGGAGGCCGAGTTCTTGGCGTCACTGCGAAGGGCAAGGACATCAAAGAAGCGAGGTCGAGAGCATACGATGCGGTAGATGTTGTCCAGTGGCCGGAAGGATTCTTCAGGCGAGATATTGGCTGGAGGGCACTGAAGCAGGAGCAGACGGCTAACTACTGATTAGTTAGGTTTTCCTAAAGCTGGGGTGAGCTTCCAGCGTCAAGTGAAATGAAGACAGTAGAGCCACCATTGTTGTGGTTGCGGAATTGACAGCAGCGTAGCTTCTCCTGTCGAACATGAGCATCTTTTGATCATGGTTTGGCTCCGAACCATTTGTAGCAGTTGTGTTTTCCTCAAGGCAGGCAACGTGTCAAGTGCAATTATCTCTTGAGGTGCAATAATACCACCAACTAATTATTTTCTAGTGAACATAACCACGTGAGCTCTTCATAAGCATTTGCTTATAGGACGTACTACTCCTTCCTAAATACTCCCTCCGTCCGGAAATACTTGTCGAAGAAATGCATAAAAATGAATGTATCTAAAACTAAAATCCGTCTAGATACATTCATTCCTCCGACAAGTATTTCCGGACGGAGTCTTTTTAGATATTTCAATATGAACTACATACGGATGTATACATACATATTTTAAAGTGTAGATTCATTCATTTTGCTTATGTAGTCCATATTGGACTTAAAAAAAGACTTATATTTAGGAATCGAGGGGGTAGAGATTATGTGGTGAGCTCATGACACGTTAGAGGAGGGACAATACATGAATTCAATAGTCTATTGAGGAACAACCGATGCTGACATAGCCTCCTCTTTTGCTATTTGGGGTTCATCGCCGTCACTAACTGATATGAGCAGAACATTCTTCTCTTCCGGGGTTCATCGCCATCCATTGTCATCTCTTTGCTACTTTTTTTATGTAATGTATGGATCTCTTTGCTACTTTTTTGTATGGATCTCTTTGCTACTTCAAGTTGCTGTTTGGTAACATCCAGAGCATTCTAGCATGCATCTTCGCCTTGTATCGTTTGAAAGTTGCTGTTTTTAACCGTGAAGTAGTACCGGCACTGCAGATTTTTTAGCATATAAACAAGAAAATTAGTGTAAAGGGGATGACAATGGATGGTGACTGAATGAAATTCCTCCAAAATAAAAATGTGTCTGGATTTTTCCTCTTCTTTTTTTGAAAACAAAAAAATATGTCTGGATGAAGGACTTTTTTTTAGGGCAGTCTGGATGAAGGACATGCCTTTTTTTTTTTTTTTGAGAATTGATGAAGGACATGCCTTGACTTGTGTTGCACTGCCTTAGTGCCTACTGAGCTCAATGGCCCATCTATGTTGGCCTTTTATTCAACCACGGCCCAAACAGACCGAAACGTGGCCTCTCAAAGCAACGAACCGAGCAGAGTTGCGCGGTGCTAGCGCAGAGCCATCGTTTCGTTTAGTCCCACCTCGCGCAGCCAGAGCGGAAGGGAGGCGAAGACGCGCTATATAACGAGACCCCAGGCCATACGAAGAAGCATACCTTTCTCGGCCTTTTGGCTAAGATCAAGTGTAGTATCTGTTCTTATCAGTTTAATATCTGATATGTGGGCCATGTGTTCACAATGATATTAAATTTATTTTTTATGGGGAAGGGCCCACCATAGTAGCTGCTGGGGCTCTTGCGTGTCGCCCAGGCGTTGCACTGCTGCCTGAGCTGGCGCACCCCAACCAAATCAAATTGACAAATTGTTTCTCTTGCCTTCTTCAAAACCCTGAACTTCACATATGCGGTTGCAAGCCACTAAAACATGCGCACATCTGTTCCTCCTCTGCCTATCACGGATGCGCCGTCGCTGCCCCTTGTGGATCCGCGCGAGCATGGCCTCACCCGGATTTGGCGATTTCAGTTTTCTGAGCGAATACATGTCCTATCGTATCTGGCCTCCTACCTACGCTCGCGCCTAGCCCGTACTCGTCCACTACCCCGTGACCAGGCTGCCCCATCCACCAAGCCGGGCGCAGTTCAAAATTCGAATCTCATCAGGCAGACGCAGCTGCATCGACCGGCAGAACTACGCCCTCCCCATCGTCGCGCCTGAATCTCGAGATTTCATCACGATTCACCAATGAATCACGGTGGGGAATCATTCACGGATCTCCTGTTCAGGTTTCTCCTCTCACAAGATCCTCTTCTTTTTTCTTTGTCCTCTCCGGCAAATCCTCAAATCTTCATCTTGCCATGTCCATGGGCAGCTTTTGTTCCCAGCCGGCCGCAACCGAGGGCGTTCCAGATCTGGCTTTGCTAGAGGAAGGGGAGGAGGACGACGAGTGCGGGGACGGAGGGAAATATGGTGTTACCGATTCTCCTTCCTCAAGTTTTGCATCTCAAAGTTCATGAGGCCAGATATTGACAACATCGACAGTCTCAGAGAGCCCCCGTCTGAATCGCAGCGCACTCCAACTTTGTGGCCTCAAAGGTACTAGCTCAATCGACCCCCCCCCCCCCCCCCCCCCCCCCCCCCCCCCCCGCGCTGTGAATACAACTTTCAGTAAGCTAGTCCAGTTTTTTCAGTAAAGCTGTTGGCTTGATGAAGATTTGAGGATTCTGAGCAGCCCCAAATTAGAACGGTCAGTGACGTGTTCAGTTTTGTAGTTGTGACGTGTTCAGTTTTGTAGTTTTGGGATTAATAAACGTGGACATCTAGGTCCGTGTTGTACGTGTATAATAATTTTGTGGACCAACATTAGGGAAGCATCACTAGTTCAGTCTTTATCATGGAGATTTACATGAACAGGAGAAAAAATTGGTCGTGTTCAGTTGATTGCTGTCAATAGTTTTTTTATTTTGGAGCAGAATTTTTGTTATTGAGGAGTTGTTGGTTGATTTTACAAGACCTCCCGAATTGATCAGTAATCATAAACATGTCTATTTGGGGCGCGGTATATGATCCAATTTTCGATTTGGGTCAAGGAATCATAAACTCGGCTCTTGGTTACAGTACATTTTATAGTCAGACTTTGCCGCCTTTTTTGCAGGCATTTATATTGTCAATATTGGCTTAGGCATTGGCATGTGCATTAAGACAAATTTATGAGCAGCATACCTATTAATGCTACACGGTTAATATTTTGGAGCATTGGTTGTTACATGTATCTATGCATACAGTGTTCAAAACACTGCAACTACTTCTGAATCAAAGTCCGAGTGATGAGCACATTTTGACTATATTAGACAGATTTGTTTTCATTCCAATTGCAGTTAACATCTCAAATCTATGTAGGGTCTGACTTGGCAAGATACCCGACCGTCGCTCCTCACTATTGGGAAGGAAAAGTGCTTTGGAAAAGGCCGTGAGGAATTACGCAGATCAGGCAAAGCCTTCAATCTGATGTTCTGGATGCCATGCCAGACGAAGGTACCTCTCTGTCGCACTCCTAGTTGTCCGAATGAATTACTCCCCCCCCCCCCCCCCCCCCCCCCCCCCCCCCTACAATAGATGCGCCCTAGATATATCAAATTGTGTCGACGAACGATTGAACTGGGCATGTGCTTTTAGTAAAACGATTAAACTGGGCGTGTGCTTTGAGTATAATAGTAGTCTGGACCCAGACTTTATAAGCTCTCTAAGTTGGAAATTATAATGTGCATTGACTTGTAAAGTAAACAGCAATTGTGTGGAGGAATGATTCGACTAGCCAAGTGTTTTCAGTAAAATAGTAGTCTGAAGATTAATTCAACACTGTCAATTGAAATTTACCATGGGCATTGGCATCTACAGCAAGGAAATTTGATATACTGATCAGTTATTGCTGTAAAAAGTTTGATTCTCTGGAGCAGATTGTTGTTATTGCGGGTAGTTGGATAGATTTCAAGACCATTGGAAGCAACATACGAATTTGTATAGCATGTGCCCATGATGTTACAAAATATGTTGCTTATCGGTGATTATAAACAGTAACTGTACACAGTATGGGGTTGTCGAGGATGGAAAACAGTACATGATTCAAATTTCTAATTGTGCCCAGGAATCATTCAACTAGGCGTTTGTGTTCAGTCAAATATATATTCGCTAGCAACTGCTTGTTTTCAGTCAAACTTATAGTCCAAGTTTTTTAGCATTATCAGTTACTAATTTTCATAATTGACATGTAAAGCAATACAATTTTCAGAGAGATCAGTAATTTCTGCTAAAAGGTTTATTCTTTGGAGAAAATAGATATTATTTGGAGCAATTTTTCTTTGTTGTGTGCAAAGCAAGTACGTTCTGATAATATTTTCCAGAATAATTTTCCTTTGCATTGTTGTTAACAACTCCGAATATGCAGGGTCTTTGACTCATGAAATCGTATGTGTAGAAATTGTTAAAGGAAACTTATTGGCGGCTGATGGTTGCACGGTGGCTTGGGTTAGAAGATCAGGCCGTAAGTAAACTGCATGACCAACATATGCCTGCCATACCAGGATCAACCATTCTATCAAGCTCAATAAATGTAGTACCATGAAAGAGGGATCGAAGCAGGCCAATGAACGCAAGAGCAAAGCTAGGTTATGAGAATGTTAGCAAGCCAAGATCAAAGTTTTGTTCTATTTGCAGAGGTAAGGGGCACATCACATCTGATACCCCTCAAAGGGAGATGTACCAAAGACACAAAGGAAAGCCCCAAAGTGTACTACGTGCGGCCTTGCAGGCCAAGAGAGAATTTCATGCTTGATAAGAATGTTCATTTTGTTCTTGGAAGATGAAATTGGTGTCACGAAAGATGTTGTAGCCTTTCTTTTGTTGTGCTGTTTCGAAAGATGAAATTGGTGTTGTAGGCTTTCTTCTGTTGTCGTAAATTAGGTTCATTTTGTGGCCAAGTAGTGAATATGTAAACTTACATATGTTATGCGGATGTGTAAAGTTGGCAGTGGTACTTATTTCAGTACAAGTGCAACTCAAGTTGAACCTTTGATGTTCATTTCTGCAAAATCTGCTTATGCTTGCTGTTGTTCATATTATGACGTTACTATCAATTTAATTTTTACCAAAAAGTCTTCATTTGCCATAGAAACTGTTTGTGCAAACTAAATCACATAATATATAGCAGCAGAAATGGACACATTGTTGTAAAACAACCGACATTATTCAGCTGGGCATCATGAAACAACAATATTGGGCATATTAGTAATTCAAGTGTTTACACCAAGCACACTATCAGACGCAATGCACTACTAACCACAACCTAGTAAGCTGCAAGCTTTTTAGCTACAAAAAGGAAAAACACTATCACAAGTAGACTACAAAGCAACGGAGAAAGTCCAATAGTCTATTACCTCGAAACTAAAGAATTTTAGCAAGATTTTTGCCATATTACTTTGATATCACTAGTAGAAAACAAGGCTTTAGTCCCGATTCGTAAGGACCTTTAGTGCGCCCCCCACCCCTTTAGTGCCGGTTCGTCACGAACCGGGACCAAAGCCCCACCACATGGCACGTCCCGGTGCCGGGGGCTGGGGGACCTTACCAACCGGGGTCCAATGGTCTATTTTTCCTTTTAATTTTGTGTTTACCATTTAATTCTTTTTCACTTCTAACATATTTTACGCTACATATTCAACTTGGTCACTTGGATACATCCACTTTAATCTAATATGTGTTTCTTCCACCCTAATGATATACAACTCATATCATGCATCATCATAATGATATATATAACAACTCATCATCATCGTAGTCATATATACAACTCATCTTGATAGTAGTGATATAACAATCTCACCATTATGGTCATCATAAGTTAACCACTACTAGGTAATTAAGGTGCTAGTGATATACCAATCTCACCAATATGATCATCATAAGTTAACCAACTGCACTAGGTAAGGTAGCAGGACCTACTACTCTCTCTCGGGTAGCATAGCATAAAACAGAAAAAAACCCTCCTTCTCCGTTATGCAACATAGAGATCCAACTGTCTCCATTTTGTGGTCTTCGCTCAGCCACTTTTTTTTCTACAAGCCCTGATTTTGAGGCCTCCATCTGTTTTAAGGTCGAGTATGCATATTTGACACCCTCCAACCATGGTCATAAGCAAACAACTGTCATCTCACCTTCGACAAACATAAAACATAAATGGAGACAGAACCACATCCGGGATCTTCTGTTGAAGAACATAATAGTAACATATATAGTTAGCAATGAAGTTTACAAACATGAAGGACTTTATGTAATTTACTAGGCGATTGCACAAGGATAGATCCCCACATGACAAACTTTAATATATCATTCCCGGTGCTTTTGTGTTCAAACACGAAGGACTTTACTGAAAGCATCGGGCGATTGCGCAAAGATAAACCCCACTTAATGAACTTTAACCCAGCATACCCGGTGAGTTCGTGTACAAAAATGAAGGATTTTACGTAATTCATTGGACGGTTCCACAAGGATAGATCCCCGGATGACAAACTTTAATATAGCAAGCCCGGTGCTTTCGTGTTCTAACACGAAGGACATTACTGAAAGCACCAGGCGATCGCACAAAGATAGACCCCCACTTAATGAACTTTAATCCAGCATACCGGGTGCGTTCATGTACAAACATGAAGAACTTTACGTAATTCAATGGGCGACTGCACAAGGATAGATCCCCGCATCACAAGCTTTAATATAGCATGTCCGGTGCTTTCGTGTTCAAACACGAAGGACGTTACTGAAGGTACGGGGCGATTGCACAAAGATAGACCCCCAATTAATGAACATAAATCCAACATACCCGGTGCGTTCATGTACAAACATGAATGGCTTTACATAATTCAATGGGCAATTGCACAATGATAGATCCCCGCATGACAAACTTTAATATAGCATGCCCGGTCCTTCCGTGTTCAAACACGAAGGACTTTAGAAAGCACCAGGTGATTGCACAAAGATAGACCCCCACTTAATGAACTTTAATCCAATATACCTAGTGCGTTCATGTACAAAGATGAATGACTTTACGTAACTCACTGGGCGATTGCACAAGGATATATCCCCGAATGACAAACTTTCATATAGCATGCCCGGTGCTTTCGTCTTTAAACACGAAGGACTTTACTGAAAGCATCGGGCGATTGCACAAAGATCAGCCGGTGGACGCGTAATACAACCCTTTTTTTAAAAGCACTTCACATTAACTTGCTTTTTTAAAGCACTTCACATTAACTAGCTTGTTTCTATAACAAGCTTCATTCTTGTCAAGACAAACTCATATCATGCATCATCATAATGATATATATAACGACTCTGTAGGGGAACGTAGCAGAAAACAAAAATTTTCCGACCTACGCACCAGCCCAGGACCACTATGGAGACTGCATACATGGTTTGATCTTTTTCGTTACCGACTCATAGCGCAGCGGGAAGAAGAGTCGATGACGATCGGCGGTGCAGATCCCCGCAGCTAGGATTTACAACCTCCCAACCACGAGGATGTATACCCTCATCTGCTCCTCAGACAGCCCTTCGGGAGGCGGTCGAACAGCCCCCCGGACGGTGTCGCGGACAGCCCTTCGGGAGGACCTTCAAAACTCGGACGGTCACTCGGACAGCCCTTCGGGAGGACCTTCAAAACTCGGACGATCACTCGGACAGCCCTTCGGGAGGACCTTCAAAACTCGGACGGTCACAGGACAGCCCTTCGGGAGGCACTCACGAACTAAGACCGAAACTACGATCTCTCTACAGAGTTGCACGCATACGGTGTCATCTATCCGGCAGGGCTTCGCCGTCCAGAACTAGTTCCTGCCGGAACCCAGACAGCCTTACGGCTCTACGAAACTCTTTTCGTGGGAGGGAGAGAAGAAGCCAGATCATTGCATGGCACTTGTATGAGAGCAAAGGGATGATTGTGGAGGGCTGCCCCTCCACCTCTATTTATAGGAAATCCCAAGGGGTAGGGTAGTTTAACACAAAAACCCAAAATGCACATGAATGAAGTCCTTCCTCAAGGGCATAAGAGTGAAACCAAGGAACAAGAGGGGCTCCAAGGTGGAGCCCCAAGTGTGGCCGGCCACACCCCTTGGGGGGCCCCCATGAGGGCCTCCCAATCCATCCATGTCATCCCTAGATCTTTTGGGTAAAGCCCCAAAAGGTGGCTTTCCATAAAATATCCCAAAAAGCACTTTCACTATTCACGACGACATTTTTCAGCGTCCGTTCGAACTGAAAATATTTATGTGGGCTTAGAACATTTCCAATACCCACCATAATAATTTTCAACGCGTTCTGGAACAATTCCATTTTAGTGATTTTCATCTGCGAAACGCATCTGAAGTGGTTTCGGCAGCTCCGGAACATTTCCGGTTTTTATCTCAGAAAATTCCAAAAAGCTTCCAGAATGATTCTGGCATCCTCCAAGAATTATCAGGCATGTGCCGAAACCAATTTGACTTAATGGTGTATCCCGAAACAACTTTTCGGTATCATCGAAACTCATCCGATGACCTCTCTCTGCGGAACCTTTTCCGCTGTCCGAAACTTTTTCGGTGTCCGAAACTTTTCCGGTGATTTTCTCTCAGACTCTCTGTCTAGTATTCAACAGATAGACGACCCTTAAGCGTGTGACCCTATAGGTTCGGTGAAGTATAGACATGACCCGGAACCCCTTCCGATCAATGATCAACATCGGAGCCGTGGACACCCATATTGACCCCTATACCCACACGAATGAATATTCGAGTGAACCTCCAGTTGCTGTGTGCTATTCCTGTTGCTTCGCGATATGTTACAAAGACCCGAGGTGAGATTTACTTGCATCCCCGTGGATCAACAACTTGTCCACTATGCTAGTTACCTCGTTACTGGTTTTGTTCTCTTTTCTCGTTTCCGTGTTCCGGCATCCCTGTGATCAAATCACACTGTGTCTGGCCAGACGATGATGGATACCGTAACACCGAGAGGGCCCGAGAATATCTCTCCATAGTTGGAGGAGCAAATCCCAATCTTGAGCTATCAAGTTACTTGACACACTTTTCCATGAACCCGTAAGCCGCCGTAATAGCCACCCATTTACGAATGACGTTTAACAAACCCCAAAGTTCATGAAGCAAGCATGAAGAAACTCGATACTCTCATGGTCTAAGGAATCATGCAAACGTTAACCATCTCTGTGTTATTTACCATTAACTTGTGACGAATGAATCTCATTGCATAACATCAAACCGGGTCGATTCAACACAAATGTTCTCTTAACATTGTGCCCTCAAAATTGCTGGCATAGACATGCCCATGATCAGGAAAACAGAACCATCATGCAACACTTGAGCTAGTCTTAGAGGCTAGACTAGGAATACTTCTTACCGTTTATTATTCCACACGTGCATATGAGTCTTCCTCCGAGCCTCGTGGATATTGCAGACTCGAGAATCATTGCAGTTATAGCATGGAACATAAACATAACTATGAACTCGGAGATAAATAATAGCATTTATTATTGCCTCTAGGGCATATCTCCTACAGACTCCCACTTGCACTAGAGTCAATAATCTAGTCAATGCTAATGCACTTTACACCTATGGCACATTGGTGTAAATATGCTTCGCATGTGGTATAGCCTGATGTCCATCAGATCTGACAACTTCAGCTCCGTGTCTATCTCTGCATATCCTCGCGTTTTTACGCTTTCACAAAATTCATATTTTGTGCGGACATGGCTTTGTATAAATGTGAATCACAGGTTGAACCTGGATTCCTCAGACTGAGTTATGGAGAAACTACCTGCAGTAGTGTCCCATTGACAAAAGCCATCTTGGAACCATACTAAGTTCATGAATGAACTATATGATTCAACATCTTGTTTGTCGCTTCTAAAGCGTCAACATACTTAGTCATTTGTTATAGAATTCGCCACAGTATCCTGTTGGGAACAATTTCCAACTACCGTGCCACCATATTGTGTATTACACAAAACCCTTAACTTAAATCGAAAATCGCATGGAGAAAAGATGAATACTGTATCGATGTAACATTTTACAACGAACTCTTCATGATCTCCGCTTGCGAGAAAACATATCATCAGTACTTACTCTAGTACTCAATGACATCTTTCACTGTTGTCCCATGATCAGTACTTTGATCACTTTAGTATCCATACTCGCAACGCCTTGGGAGTATCGGACGTATCTGGTTGTTTTACATACCATGGAATACATGATTAATCCAAACACAAAAGTGTGTGGAATCTGCATCATGTATTTTGTTCATCAGTGTTTTGGGACACTGATTCTTGCAAAAACTCTTTCCATGTGACTTCGGCAAGAATCACTCCTTGTTGTTCTTAGTGCTAAACGGTTTTAGCATCTTGTCAATATGTATTTATTGCTTAGCCCTATTAGGTAAATCTATCTCCATAGATCATCATGCCTAATATCAAGGCTATTTAGCCTAAGCACTTCATCAAAAAACTATTTTCAAATGAAGTCCTAATTTGTGTCAAGAAATTTATTTCCCATTAACAATGTGTCAAGCACACAAGGTTTTTAGAAATATTATTGCGCTCCCACTTACTTTCTTGAATTACAAGCATCTTCGTTACCCATTGATGAAGTCAAAACCCCTTTTGACCATTTCATCAAAACACGAAGATTCCAACTCCATTTTGCTCTCTTCTGTCCATCGCTGGATCTTTGAAGTTTGCATATTTGCTAGCATCCTCTGGATCGATAAATTACTTTGGACTGTATCACATACAAGTCCTAGGTTTTATTTCCATAAGATGGAAATCCTTTTATCATCCATGTTTCATATCTCATGATTGAAATATGTATTAATTGCTAATTCAACCCGAACCGACTTTAAGCATCGCTACGATGAAACAACCTCACCGTAGTCAACTCTTGAACTTGTTATTTCAACAAGTCGAGCTTTATGGATAAAACATTTTTATCCATATAGGTTTTAAGTTCCATAAATATTCGTTAGACTCTAAGTCTTCTGAAAGGTGTAGCAAGGTTTTAATCTTGAATCACTTATATGGAAACTAACTCGGGTTGTATTGGCATTTAGCCAATTCCGGAGTCAGGGCCCATCAACGCTTCCTTGTGTATCGTAGGTATAATGTTGTCTAACAACAATATCTCGTTTGCGCACCTGAGAGGTTTGCACGAGCCTTGCCTACGTGGTTCAACTGCAAGTTCGACCGAAGTTCATACATTTTATTGTAGAGACTTCCGTATCAGTCGCAGTAGGAAACTCTGGAATTACTTCCAAGGTCTCTTTCCTTTGATCTGATGACGAAGATACTGTTTATCTCGTCGAGTTGCACTATTCTCCCACTCACCTTTTCGAAAGAACCATTCTCTTTAAAAGCATACCGTTTCGTGGCAAAACTATTTGCCTCGGTATAGTGAGGGAGGAGTACCCAATGACTTGGGATAACCTACAAAGTAGCACTTGTCTGATTTGGAATAGGTCTGTAACCTTTACACAAACCCCATATTCCAAATGTTTAAGAAAAGATATAACATGGTTGGGCGTACCATACCATGGTGTCATTTCAACAGACCCGACGGAGCTCTTTTCAGTGTAAAAGCCGCAGTCTCTAAAGCATCACTCTTTAAAAGGGATAATGGCAAATTTATTTATGTCATCTTTGATCTTACCATGTCATAAATGGTTTGATTACATCTTCACAGACTTTCCACTTGCAGTGGTATTCTGGGAAGTGCAAGTTATGAATCCCCTTTCACAACTCATCAGACATTCGCTAAACGTGTAACTCAAATATTCCTTTCTGCAATCAAATTGTAGAAACATAATTTTCTTGTTACAATAACTTCTACTTCATTTTTGAAAACCTTTCGAATGATTTCAAAAGATCCAGACTTACGTCTCATCAAGTAAATATCCATATATCTACTTGAGTCATTTCTGAAGATAGATAAATCCACTACTAACAACACTTATCGGACTACACACATCAAATGTATGATCACCAATAAGTTTGTTGTTCGTTCCTTATGGCCTGTGAACGGTATTTTAGTCACTTCACTTTTCGGAGGAAAGTTGCAAGTGTCAGATGATTCAAAAATCAAATGACTTCAAAGTCCATCATAATGGAATTTTCCATGCGGGTTTCTCCAATGTGACCAAATGTAGTGCCACACTTGTGTGGTATTCTTTTAGTCTTGCGACATTTAGCGTCAGTGTTATGGATGTATCATATTACCATAAATATTCATAACATACATCAAAAACTTGTATGACATTCATACATGAGCTGGATATTCCAGTCTTCTTTCTTTTTGCCTTTATACTTCTAACAGTTTAACTTTTAGTATTTCTCCTACTCTCAGAAGAAGCACCCAACTTAAGAGTGGCGTTAGCCCCGGACTTCCTAGGCGTGAAAGTCTCACTAACACCCTTCGAACACTTCCTTTCTCTTTAAGTTGTTGTTTTATTCACCTTTCATCATATGACAGGCGTTCTTCTGGATCCCTTTCCCAATCAGTCTAATGGATAGTAAACTCCTTTACTAATAGTTTGCAAACAAACATTGCCTTGGATATCTCATATCTTTTAGCCTTTGTCTGTCTCTAAAAATGATTTTCAGATTCCATGAATATCACATAACTATCCAAACTTTCGAAGCTCGGGTCTCATGGAAGCAAACATATTGCACTTTGCTGACACAAAATTCTAGCTTTTGGATCGAAGGACGAGAGTCACATGATCCATAGCATAAGCGAGAGAATACCGAAAGTATGCGATAGGACAAAGTCCTTCTCGGCACTTTTGAGGACAATCCTCACATTACGTCACCAATCGTAAAGTTTTAACCAGATATTTAACAGCTATTCAATTTTAATAGGGAAGGTGGAAACGCGAGCCATTATTCTATAACTATTAGCAAGAAACACTTAGACAGTGTTCATAATTAATTGCACTGAGAATTAAACATGTTAATTCAATAGTGCGCTCCCACTCAAATCAATATCTCTCATAATTAATTTTGAGTGATACAAGATCCAGACTTCAACTCATCGCCATAGAATCATCATCTCATAACGGGAATTTTAATCGGTAGGCCAACTTGCCGATCACATCTCTATGTGACTCTTGCTCATCTTTCGATGCGTGTGTTCCGAGCTCAGGACGATCCTGCCATGAACGTCAAGACAACCAAGTGATCTTGCTGCGAGGTCTGACCTCACCCGCCTCACACTTCTCTAATCGTTCGTACCCATGCATCCATGGCGCACCCCGAAAAGATAGGTGCCGTGACGGTGCTACCCTTGGGAGAACACTAACTACTTGATATTTTAGTGAGAGATCACCCTAATAAAAAGCGACTACCACGCAATCAAGAAGGGTGCATCATAAGGGATAAACATCTCAGGCAATTCATAATAGCATGATATGGTATAGCCCTTTCTGACGGAGAAGTCTTTCATTTCTTCGTCTTCGGCATTCGCGTCAGTGTTCAACTTCGTGAAGATTGCCACCACCTTGTCGATGCACCAAATAATATTGCTATCTCTATAGCTAATAAAATAAGTGCATTACTTAAGGTTGACACGCAGGTCACTAAAGTGACAATCATATGGCTCCAGCCATCATGCCGAATCATGACACGCAGGTCATGTTAATCAATTTACATCATATAGTCATCTCATACATAATCAAATTGAATATAAGCATTGCTATACCACATCACATGCACATGCAAACCCTCCTGCAAAACCAAGTTAGACGTTTCTAATCGGTTCATGCAAACTTGTTTTTCGTGGCTTCTAAGGTTTCGACTTAAACCACAGCTACCAACGTTTTATCATCAAGTATGATTATTCAAGTTGCTAGATTAACATCTCGGGGTGTATGAAACACGAGATAATTAAATCTCGAGCCCCATACTAAACTTCGTCATACACATGACCCCCGTGCAGATCATATCTGCAATGCCCTTTCATCTGCGAATTTCATCTTTCTTTTGACTACGGCAGAACCCAAAGAACTGATAGCACTTCTATGACCAATCAGGATCACGGATTGCCAGAACTTTGTCAAATTCCACCATGCTGTCTCGAGATTGAGCAAACACAAATTCTAGGGAAGCAACAAGAACGTCGGGTAACAGATTTCATCTGTCACCCGCATAAATAATTTTCAGCAATAGATCTCATCTACTCCAAAATTATATTATGCAATACCCATACATCTCCATGTATTCTAGATCGCAACCTGCATCTACGCATAGCACGGCTCTTGATGCCACTGTAGGGGAACGTAGCAGAAAACAAAAATTTTCCGACCTACGTACCAGCCCAGGACCACTATGGAGACTGCATACATGGTTTGATCTTTTTCGTTACCGACTCATAGCGCAGCGGGAAGAAGAGTCGATGACGATCGGCGGTGCAGATCCCCGCAGCTAGGATTTACAACCTCCCAACCACGAGGATGTATACCCTCATCTGCTCCTCAGACAGCCCTTCGGGAGGCGGTCGAACAGCCCCCCTGACGGTGTCGCGGACAGCCCTTCGGGAGGACCTTCAAAACTCGGACGGTCACTCGGACAGCCCTTCGGGAGGACCTTCAAAACTCGGACGGTCACTCGGACAGCCCTTCGGGAGGACCTTCAAAACTCGGACGGTCACAGGACAGCCCTTCGGGAGGCACTCACGAACTAAGACCGAAACTACGATCTCTCTACAGAGTTGCACGCATACGGTGTCATCTATCCGGCAGGGCTTCGCCGTCCAGAACTAGTTCCTGCCGGAACCCAGACAGCCTTACGGCTCTACGAAACTCTTTTCGTGGGAGGGAGAGAAGAAGCCAGATCATTGCATGGCACTTGTATGAGAGCAAAGGGATGATTGTGGAGGGCTGCCCCTCCACCTCTATTTATAGGAAATCCCAAGGGGTAGGGTAGTTTAACACAAAAACCCAAAATGCACATGAATGAAGTCCTTCCTCAAGGGCATAAGAGTGAAACCAAGGAACAAGAGGGGCTCCAAGGTGGAGCCCCAAGTGTGGCCGGCCACACCCCTTGGGGGGCCCCCATGAGGGCCTCCCAATCCATCCATGTCATCCCTAGATCTTTTGGGTAAAGCCCCAAAAGGTGGCTTTCCATAAAATATCCCAAAAAGCACTTTCACTATTCACGACGACATTTTTCAGCGTCCGTTCGAACTGAAAATATTTATGTGGGCTTAGAACATTTCCAATACCCACCATAATAATTTTCAACGCGTTCTGGAACAATTCCATTTTAGTGATTTTCATCTGCGAAACGCATCTGAAGTGGTTTCGGCAGCTCCGGAACATTTCCGGTTTTTATCTCAGAAAATTCCAAAAAGCTTCCAGAATGATTCTGGCATCCTCCAAGAATTATCAGGCATGTGCCGAAACCAATTTGACTTAATGGTGTATCCCGAAACAACTTTTCGGTATCATCGAAACTCATCCGATGACCTCTCTCTGCGGAACCTTTTCCGCTGTCCGAAACTTTTTCGGTGTCCGAAACTTTTCCGGTGATTTTCTCTCAGACTCTCTGTCTAGTATTCAACAGATAGACGACCCTTAAGCGTGTGACCCTATAGGTTCGGTGAAGTATAGACATGACCCGGAACCCCTTCCGATCAATGATCAACATCGGAGCCGTGGACACCCATATTGACCCCTATACCCACACGAATGAATATTCGAGTGAACCTCCAGTTGCTGTGTGCTATTCCTGTTGCTTCGCGATATGTTACAAAGACCCGAGGTGAGATTTACTTGCATCCCCGTGGATCAACAACTTGTCCACTATGCTAGTTACCTCGTTACTGGTTTTGTTCTCTTTTCTCGTTTCCGTGTTCCGGCATCCCTGTGATCAAATCACACTGTGTCTGGCCAGACGATGATGGATACCGTAACACCGAGAGGGCCCGAGAATATCTCTCCATAGTTGGAGGAGCAAATCCCAATCTTGAGCTATCAAGTTACTTGACACACTTTTCCATGAACCCGTAAGCCGCCGTAATAGCCACCCATTTACGGATGACGTTTAACAAACCCCAAAGTTCATGAAGCAAGCATGAAGAAACTCGATACTCTCATGGTCTAAGGAATCATGCAAACGTTAACCATCTCTGTGTTATTTACCATTAACTTGTGACGAATGAATCTCATTGCATAACATCAAACCGGGTCGATTCAACACAAATGTTCTCTTAACATTGTGCCCTCAAAATTGCTGGCATAGACATGCCCATGATCAGGAAAACAGAACCATCATGCAACACTTGAGCTAGTCTTAGAGGCTAGACTAGGAATACTTCTTACCGTTTATTATTCCACACGTGCATATGAGTCTTCCTCCGAGCCTCGTGGATATTGCAGACTCGAGAATCATTGCAGTTATAGCATGGAACATAAACATAACTATGAACTCGGAGATAAATAATAGCATTTATTATTGCCTCTAGGGCATATCTCCTACAGACTCATCATCATCGTAGTCATATATACAACTCATCTTGATAGTAGTGATATAACAATCTCACCATTATGGTCATCATAAGTTAACCAGTACTAGGTAATTAAGGTGCTAGTGATATAACAATCTCACCAATATGATCATCATAAGTTAACCAACTACACCAGGTAAGGTAGCAGGACTAAAGACTCTCTCTCGGGTAGCATAGCATAAAATAGAAAAAACCCTCCTTCTCCGTTATGCAACATATAGATCCAACTATCTCCATTTTGTGGCCTTCGCTCAGCCACTTTTTTTCTCCAAGCCCTGATTTTGAGGCCTCCATCTGTTTTAAGGTCGAGTATTCATATTTGACACCCTCCGACCATGGTCATAAGCAAACAACTGTCATCTCACCTTCAACAAACGTAAATGGAGACAGAACCACATCCGAGACCTTCTGTTGAAGAACATAATAGTAACATATATAGTTAGCAATGAAGTTTACAAACATGAAGGACTTTATGTAATTTACTAGGCGATTGCTCAAGGATAGATCCCCGCATGACAAACTTTAATATATCATTCCCGGTGCTTTCGTGTTCAAACACGAAGGACTTTACTGAAAGCATCGGGCGATTGCACAAAGATAAACCCCACTTAATGAACTTTAACCCGGCATACTCGATGAGTTCGTGTACAAAAATGAAGGATCTTACGTAATTCATTGGGCGGTTCCACAAGGATAGATCCCCGGATGACAAACTTTAATATAGCATGCCCGGTGCTTTCGTGTTCTAACACGAAGGACATTACTGAAAGCACCGGACGATTGCACAAAGATAGACACCCACTTAATGAACTTTAATCCAGCATACCGGGTGCGTTCGTGTACAAACATGAAGAACTTTAGGTAATTCACTGGGCGACTGCACAAGGATAGATCCCCGCATCATGAAGGACTTTACTGAAGGCACGGGGCGATTGCACAAAGATAGACCCCCAATTAACGAACTTTAATCCAACATACCCGGTGCGTTCATGTACAAACATGAAGGACTTTACATAATTCAATGGGCAATTGCACAATGATAGATCCCCGCATGACAAACTTTAATATAGCCAGCCCGGTGCTTTCGTGTTCAAACACGAAGGACTTTAGAAAGCACCAGGCGATTGCACAAAGATAGACCCCCACTTAATGAACTTTAATCCAACATACCTAGTGCGTTCATGTACAAACATGAAGGACTTTACGTAACTCCCTGGGCGATTGCACAAGGATATATCCCCGAATGACAAACTTTAATATAGCATGCCCGGTGCTTTCATGTTCAAACACGAAGGACTTTACTGAAAGCATCGGGTGATTGCACAAAGATCAGCCGGTGGACGTGTAGCACAACCCTTTTTTTAAAGCACTTCGCATTAACTTGCTTGTTTCTATAACAAGCTTCCTTCTTGTCAAGACAAACTGGAAGAGCCAGGTGCCTCGCCCCCTCCATTCTTCATCCGGGCTTTCCTCTTCTATACCGGATCTTTCACTAGCACTGATAGAAGAACTTATGAGTGCAGAACATTTTTTTAGACGAGTGAAGAACTTGAAGAACCATTTTTGGGGCTTTTCATCTTCTATATGTATTGCAAGTTACTATGTCGAGTCAACCACAGATATGCATATCATTTAGCCAGACGGATTTATTGAACTCTGGATAGAAAAATATTTCCCAACACTGTCAGGCAAAATCAGAATATGTTTGTGAATAGAAGATACCAGTGTCACCGGATAAAATATACCTGCGTGAATAAAAGAATATGTTTGAGTCATACATTTCTAAATTATCAGTATTTCATTTTCATATTCACGTCAACTTTGGTTATTATAGTCCCCTAAAAAAACTTTGTATATTATGATATATACCTAAACGATACCGAAATAATGTGGTATATACCCGAAACCGAACCATATTTTAATATATTTACAAAAGTATCAATATCATACAAACAGAAAAAATGTATAAACCGAACCATGAAAACCAAATAAACTAGGGGAGGGGCCATTTATCCATCTTCTGCATAGATTGTCGAATGAGCTGGTACACTGAAAAACATCGGTCCAGGAGGGGAATTTTTGGTCTATGGGTGTATATACACCCTATATGATTTTTTTAAAAAATAAAGTCAAAAATTCTGAAAATATGTTTGAAATAAACTTGACCCTCCATAGTACTAGTAAAAAAATTCCACGGAAAGAAAAAACATCGTTGCCTTCCTTTCGACAAAGACAAAAAATTCGGTCAAAATAGTGTGAATAGTGACCTATAATAGCAAAGAATTTTTTTGTCTTGACGTCGACCCTGGTTTTCTATTCGTGAAAATGTATATACTAGTGCAAAAGAAAGTCAAATTTATAGTAAAAATATTCCAGGCTGTTTTGACTTTTTTAATTTCTCAAAAAAATCTCTATATGAGGTGTATATACACGACGAAACATAGGTATTTCACATCGGTCCAGCTCCTATAGAAACACGTGACCAAGGGACAATAGGACAACTTTGTCAAATAACTCAGTGATTCTAGCCACAGAACTTTATTGGTTATTTTCCTAATGCGCAAGCCAGGTTTGACTATATCACGTTACTATCTACAAATACATTGACGGACTAGCAAACATCAGTATTAGTAGCTATTTCAGTCTTCTACAAGGAGCAAAACGATCCGAATAGTAATAATAACAATACATCTAATAAACACACACGTGAACTACAAACTCCAGGCAGGTACCAGTGCAGAAGCAAAGCAAACGTCCGTAGACAGCATGCGCGAAAAGGCCGGGATTTGACATGACACAGCCGCTGTTGCATGGTGAGCAGTGCATGCTGCCAAGGATGCGACCACACACTGTTAAGAGGTGGGCCAAGTTGATTTGGCACCAATACCATACATGATAAGAGGCCACGATTCGAGTTGTGCGCGCATACAGTTAGACAAAATCCATGCCCGACATCATGCTCATTTTGAAGATCGATGTCCCGCAACACCTCCCTGCAACCCTCCATGACGCCGCTGTTCCTCTGGAAGATCTGGGATGCATTGGTCTTTAGACAATGCCACTTACTCCCTCCGTTTCAAAATAGATGATTCAATTTTATACTAAAATTAGCATAAAGTTGGACCATCCATTTTAGAACGGAGGGAGTAGCAGTTAGCGGGAACAAGCACCAGCTCTCACAGCCCAACTATGTTTTGATTCAATCAAAGAAAAAAAGATCTATTAAAAACAGAACTTGTGAAAGCAGTCGATTTTGGTTGTGCTGAAGTTCTGTTGGACCGTTCAATCGCAATCCAACGGCAGGACAACAATTAATGGACTTGCACATAGTCGCTCCCATTTGTTTTTCGAATTTCTCAGCCGACGGTGAATAAAAGACTCGAGTTTTGTGGTATCTGAACTACTAGCTAGCAGGATTGCCGTGGAAAGATGGAGCTAGCACGTCGCGGATCAACTCGTCGAAGTTGCGGCGAGAAGAGCCGCCGGGCTCGGTCGCCTTGACCGCCTTCTCACTCCACTCCTGCGCCTTCTTCTTCATCGCCTTCCCCTTCTCCCCCTTCATGACCTCCGTGATGAGGTCCGCGATGGCGTCGCGCCGGACGCTGCCATCGATCTCCACGCCGACGCCCCATTCGGTGCACTGGTACCGGCAGTTGGTCTGCTGGTCCGCGAAGAACGGCCAGCTGATGACGGGCACGCCGCCGCACATGCTCTCCAGCGTCGAGTTCCAGCCGCTGTGCGTCAGGAACGCGCCCACGGCCGGGTGGCGCAGCACCTCCTGCTGCGGGCACCAGGAGGCCACCAGCCCGCGCCCCGCCGTCTCGTCCGAGAACTCCGGCGGGAGCACGGCGGCGTCGCCCTTGACGAGGTCCGGGCGGATGACCCAGAGGAAGTGCCTGCCGCCCTTGGCCAGCCCCCACGCGAACTCCACCAGCTGCTCGTTGGTCATGACGGTGATGCTCCCGAAGTTGACGTACACGACGGAGCCGGCGACCTTGCCGTCGAGCCACGGCAGGCACTCCTCCTGCGGCTTCCACAGGCTCATGCTGATGGCGGAACTCGGACCCTTGAGCGGCGCCAGCAGCGAGACCGGGCCGATGGTGTAGACCTTGGGCAGGCCGAGCGCCTCCATGGCCGCCACTGCCTCGCCCTCGAGGTCGCCGAAGGTGTTGACGATCACGGCCGACGCGCCGGCCGCGCGCTCCGTTATACGGAGCGCGAAATGCAGCATGTAGTCGTCCGGTGCCGGGCTGCGTATGAAGCTCGGGAAGTCCCTGAACCTCATGTTCCTCAGGCCTGGCACGTCCTCCACCGGCGTGTCAAGGTACTCGTCCGTAAGCTGTTCGACGTCTTTGATCGGCGCGAGGCCGCGGGCGAAGAGGAGGCGGTAGTGGCGGAAGCCGAGGAAGCTGATGGCGCTGGCCGTCCACAGCTGGACGTAGGGGAGGCCGAGCTCCCTGGCCGCCTCCATGGAGAAGTCCATGACGACGTCGGAGACGACGCAGGTCACGGGCGGGCCGCCTGCGTTGAGGTCCACGAGGAGGCGACGGAAGGGCCCGAGGCAGGTCTCCGTGGTGGACTTGCACAGCGACGCGACGTCCTGCGTGACGTCGTCGTCAGACGGCGGCAGGCCGTCCGGGATGGTGGCGAAGCGGAAGCCCGGGACGCCGGCCACCGCGGCGGGGCCACGGGAGCGAACGAGGCGGGCGTGGTTGTACTCGGTGTTGACGAAGGTGACGTGGAAGCCGCGGGCGTGGAGCATCTTGGCAACGTCGAGCATCGGGATGATGTGCCCCTGCGCGGCCGCCGGCAGGCACACGGCGTGCGGTCTCTCGGCCGGCGCCGGCGGTGCAGAAGAAGCCATTTCCACGTGCTTCTGGAGCCGAGACCAAGACAGAAAGGATTTTTGTTGCTGCCGAGGATTCGAGTACTTGGGTGGCTCTATCTCAGCATTGTGTTCGATTTATTTATAGGCAGTTGGATAGCAATCACAGTCACGTCTTTGAATTGGTATCCTGCCATGTTGAAGTGGAAACGCAAGTGATGACGTCGATAGGTAAGGTTTGACTCCATATATTGCTTATCATATCTCCTGGAGGATGCAAACTTTCAGTGGTGAACATCTTACTCGGCCAAAAGTCTAAAATGGCAGCTAGTAAATTTGAGCAACACAAGTAACTGACATAGTGTAATGTACTGCTGATGCTTTCTATTGTGCTAAAAGATTATTGGGATCCTCCAATGGACGCGTCTAGCGAGCAGCTGTCTGCTTGCTAGCGCTCCCAGCAGTCAGTCTTTTTATGGAAACTATTTGTCTCCTTCATCTAATTAAGAAAGACTTTTATGGGTTTAATTGGCTAAACGAAAAGAGTTAAATACACCACAGGTGTCCTAACTTGTCTGACGCGGTCAGTTTGGTGCCTAAACTTGAAAAATACACAAAAGTGGTGTCGTAACTTGTCTAGGCGTTCAAATACGGTGCCTCTAGAGGTATGCCGCCGTATCAAGTGCCCGTGGGGCATGTCAGCGTTTCGCTGGGCCACATGTCAGTGGCTGCGGGCGTGTTGTGAGCTGTGCGTGTAGTTTTTTTTTACAGAAACGTCCCTAGACTTTAGTTAATTCTTGGAAAAAATCGTTACGCATGCTGGACGCAAGCTGTTTTTTTATGGCAACGCGTTTGTACTTTAATTAACAATCTGTTTAATTTTCATGATACATAAATTTTCCTATATGGAAAAATAAAATAATTATCAATCTGCAATTATTGTTTATTTTATATCTTTACTCTATTTTCATTATTGTGTACCTTGAAGAGATAAACATGAATTTTTTCTAAAATTTATGTGGACATAAAAAGTTGAACATATATTAAAAATTATTGTGTAAATTTATGCATCTTCATTGAGGACCATAAGCACGAACAATTATTGTGTATCTTCATTCTATTTTTAAAATACACAATTATTGAAAATTGACAATATTGTATTTTAAAAACTGTTCAACGTGTATTAAATATTATTGTGTGACAATAATAAATTCCAGAAATGTACTAACATGAGCGTGTTTGTAGAAATTTAAGAATAATGTTACACAATATTTTTTTAATATGCATTCAACATTTTCAGAAAACACGGTGAACATTTTCTAAAATAATATGAAAATGAAAAATGAAGATGAACATGAACGTGTCTTTCAAAATATGCTCACCATGTTTTTAATATACGTTCAACTCTTTAATTCCACATCAATTTTAGAAAAAGTTCGTGTTTATCTCTTTAAAGTACACTATAATGGAAATAGAATAGAGATACAAATAAACAAAATTATATATTGATAATTATTTTATTTTTTCACATGGAAAAAGTTATGTATCATGGAACTAAACAGAAACATCACTCGAAGAAAGACAAGATAGTAACTTGGAATAAATAAAAACAAAATTACTCCAGTAGAAGCATATGAAGAGCGATACGTGCAATCATCTATATAAACTGTTTGCTGATAATTAAGCACAAACCTGACCGTGGCCGCCTGGTCTGCTCGATTGTCAGGCAACGACATATCCCATGTTCGAAGTCCCTGTACGCTGACTTCCTGGTATTTTTTGCGAGTATTAACTTAAATAAAGGGGTATTTTTTGCGAGAATTGATTAAAATCCAGGGCATTCCTATAAAAAAAGATGCATAGCTCACAGCGCGCGTAAGCAACCACTGACATGTGCCCAGCGATAGACTGGAATGCCACGTGTCACTCGATACGGCGGCATACGTCCAGAGGCACCGTATTTGAACGCCCATACAAGTTACTGTTGGGGAACGGAGTAATTTCAAAAAATTTCCTACGCACACGCAAGATCATGGTGATGGCATAGCAACGAGAGGGGAGAGTATTGTCCACGTACCCTCGTAGACCGTAAGCGGAAGCGTTATAACAACGCGGTTGATGTAGTCATACGTCTTCACGATCCGACCGATCCAAGTACCGAACGTACGGCACCTCCGAGTTCAGCACACGTTCAGCTCGATGACGATCCCCGGGCTCCGATCCAGCAAAGCTTCGGGGATGAGTTTCGTCAGCACGACGGCGTGGTGACGATGATGATGTTCTACCGGCGCAGGCTTCGCCTAAACTCTGCAACGATATGACCGAGGTGGAATATGGTGGAGGGGGGCACTACACACGGCTAAGGAACGATCCGTAGATCAACTTGTGTTGTTGTGCCTAGAGGTGCCCTCCTGCCCCCGTATATAAAGGAGCAAGGGGGAGGGGGCGGCCGGCCTAGTAGGGGCGCGCCAAGGGGAGTCCTACTCCCACCGGGAGTAGGACTCCCTCCTTCCTTGTTGGAGTAGGAGAAGGGGGAAAGAGGGGGAGAGGAGGAAGGAAAAGGGGGCCGCACCCCTTGTCCAATTCGGACCAGAGGGGGGCTGCGCACCTCCTTCCTTTCGGCCTCTCTCCTCTATTCCCGTATGGCCCAATAAGGCCCATATACTCCCCGGCGAATTCCCGTAACTCTCCGGTACTCCGAAAAATACCCGAATCACTCGGAACCTTTTCGAACTCCGAATATAGTCGTCCAATATATCGATCTTTACGCCTCGACCATTTCGAGACTCCTCGTCATGTCCCCGATCTCATCCGGGACTCCGAACTCCTTCGGTACATCAAAACTCATAAACTCATAATATAACTGTCATCGAAACCTTAAGCGTGCGGACCCTACGGGTTCGAGAACTATGTATACATGACCTAGAACTATTCTCGGTCAATAACCAATAGCGGGACCTGGATGCCCATATTGGCTCCCACATATTCTACGAAGATCTTTATCGGTCAAACCGCATAACAACATACGTTGTTCCCTTTGTCATCGGTATGTTACTTGCCCGAGATTCGATCGTCGGTATCTCAATACCTAGTTCAATCTCGTTACCGGCAAGTCTCTTTACTCGTTTCGTAATGCATCATTTCGTAACCAACTCATTGGCCACATTGCTTGCAAGGCTTATAGTGATGTGCATTACCGAGAGGGCCCAGAGATACCTCTCCGACAATCGGAGTGACAAAACCTAATCTCGAAATACGCCAACCCAACATGTACCATTGGAGACACCTGTAGTACTCCTTTATAATCACCCAGTTACGTTGTGACGTTTGGTAGCACCCAAAGTGTTCCTCCGGTAAATGGGAGTTGCATAATCTCATAGTTACAGGAACATGTATAAGTCATGAAGAAAGCAATAGCAACATACTAAACGATCAAGTGCTAAGCTAACGGAATGGGTCAACTCAATCACATCATTCTCCTAATGATGTGATCCCGTTAATCAAATGACAACTCATGTCTATGGCTAGGAAACTTAACCATCTTTGATTCACGAGCTAGTCAAGTAGAGGCATACTAGTGACACTATGTTTGTCTATGTATTCACACATGTATTATGTTTCCGGTTAATACAATTCTAGCATGAATAATAAACATTTATCATGAAATAAGGAAATAAATAATAACTTTATTATTGCCTCTAGGGCATATTTCCTTCAGT
The DNA here is from genome assembly GCA_963921465.1 of Triticum timopheevii. Taxonomy (NCBI): domain Eukaryota; kingdom Viridiplantae; phylum Streptophyta; class Magnoliopsida; order Poales; family Poaceae; genus Triticum; species Triticum timopheevii. The sequence continues at coordinate 571,611,659 of OY997268.1, read as the reverse complement.
TACGACATCACTTTTGTGTATTTTTCAAGTTTAGGCACCAAATTGACCGTGCCGGACAAGATAGGGCACCTGTAGTGTATTTAACTCTTAATTAAAGTACGAACGCGTTTCCATAAAAAAATAGCTTGCGTCCTGCATGCGTAACGATTTTTTTCAAGAATTAACTAAAGTCTAGGGACATTTCTGTAAAAAAAACTACACGCACAGCTCACAACACGCCCGCAGCCACTGACATGTGGCCCAGCAAAACGCTGACATGCCCCACGGGCACTTGATATGTCGGCATACCTCTAGAGGCACCGTATTTGAACGCCTAGACAAGTTACGACACCACTTTTGTGTATTTTTCAAGTTTAGGCACCAAACTGACCGCGCCGGACAAGTTAGGACACCTGTAGTGTATTTAACTCAAACAAAAACCACCCATCAACCATGCATTAAATGATCCACATGCATCCAGTTGTGGCTTTTTTTATGCATGGCGTGGATGACTTCCTACCATTTAATTCATGATTTATGAATTTTGAAAAGCCATAATTTTTAAACCACTGATCCGAATTTAGAACCGTTTTCACTGTTGGAATCCTTACGACGTGCTCTTCGAAACTAGATCGCGCATGGGTATGTTTCGATAAAATATTTTTTGTGCAATTTTAGTCCCTGTTTTGTGCAACTATCTAGCAGCGGTGTGCAACTAACTGCAGTGGATGTGCAGTTTTTACTGATGGCATCTCCACCCCCAAACTACCCCCTTCCAGTGAGATGTGCAACTTCGTCTCTTGACCAGGCTAATTGTGTAGTAGTTAACATGCAACTTTCCCCCTACCCGTGGATGTGCTTTCACTATTTACTACATCGGCCAACTGCCTAGCGGTAGATGCGCAACTTAGTATGCTGCCATGGCCAACTGTCAAGCAGTGATGTGCAACTTTTCTTGTATCCTTCGTGGATGTGTAGTTTCTCTGCTAGCACCCGATCCACACCACCCCTACTAGTGAGATGTGCAACTTTAGCACCCTATCTATATGCAACTTTTCACTACCCTCATGAATGTGGAGTTTCACCATCCAACTATCCCAGCGTGTGCAACTTTGTATGTTGTCCCGACCAACTGCCTAACAGACTATGTGCAACTCTGTCTGTTGAACCCGCCAACTAAAACTACGTATCAACAAGTAGGGACGGGAAGGAGTTGCACATCGACTAATAGGCAGTTGGCATGACCAAAAGACTAAGTTGCACAAACCAATGGTAGGGGGGTTGGGTAGGGTGTGCCAAGAGTGAAAAACTACATCCACTTGTAGGGAGGAAGGTTGCACATTGACTACTAGGTAGTTGGACCGGGCAGTAGACTAGTTGCATAGCATGTCATGATTGTTAGGTTGCAACCTCATAGAAAATTGGATCATGTGGCTCTAATAATTAGATTTCAAAAAAGTTGCATCATTCGGTGATTAAAGTTGCACAATGCAGTACGAAAGTTGCATCATATAGCACAAAAGTTGGCATCGGATTTTCTTGTTGAAACATACTCATGTGGGATCTAGTTTCAAAGATCTCGTCGCGAAGAATCCAACAGTGAAGCCGAATCTGAATTTCGACGCGCAGTTTGAAAGATAAGGATTTTTAAAAATTTGAAAACCCAAAATAAATGAAGGTAGATCTGTGTTTCCTTACTATATGACTAGTCTGATTCACATTTAATACGGACAGCCACACACACTAGCAGATAAGAAAAAAATACGCATGCATGTGTGACAAGCGGCCACTGGTTTTCTCCATCCAGCGCGGCACGCATTTTTAAGATTTCAGGTCCTCCAATTAGTGTATCGTGGCATAAAAAAGGGGCATACTAATGCATATGGTAATTGTCTCTTCTAAAAAAAGTCATGCACTTTATTCATGAAATCAAATGGGTTGCATTAATTAACTCTACATATTTGAAGATGAAACGTATGAATTCTAGGGAGTACAAGGATCTGCCATATTTAAATAAAAGGTTTTAGCGCGGTAGAAAAACAAATTCAACATGTATGGATGACTCAAACAAATTTGAGTCCCTTGAGAAATATAAATGAAACAAATCAGAAGTTTTTTTTGAGGGAGAAACAAATCAAAAGCTAATTTTGTATCTAACAAACTATTGAAAACAAATGCAATAGTCTTTCTTTTTCTGCGGAAAACTTTCGATCTATTCATCTTCAATCATGGCAGTACAATGAACAATAGAGGTAATAAAAATTAAACCATGTGTGTGGGCCATGTTAGACTTAGAGATATTTAAGTTATGTAATCTCAACTACCATCTCTATCTCTTCTTCTCTCCCGTGTAACCTCCTATCTCTATCTCGCTGAATCCTAGCGATCGGTGGTCTTCTTGTACGCCACGACAGAGGTTGTTTCTGCCCACAATCAATATATACACGCGGCTCCTCTACGGAGGAGTAGGAACGCTTCCATCGATCCAATCTAACATGGTATACAGAGCCAAGTCTCTTCCTATCGTCTAGCAAAACCAAAACCCTAAACACCCTTCCATAGCCATGGCCACGAGCTCAGGTGCCGTCGGTCTCAACCTAGGAGCTCCACCAACAGAGAAGCTCGCAAGGGGGAACTACCTCCTGTGGAAGGCGCAGGTCATGCCGGCACTGCGAGGCACGCAAGTGACCGGCCTCCTCGGCGGCAGCGACACCGCACCGCCCAAGACAATAGAAGTCACCAAGGCGGATAAAACCAAGGCCATTGAGCCCAACCCTCTGTACGGCCCGTGGTTGTCGAAGGATCAGCAGGTTCTGAGCTACCTGTTGAACTCTCTCACCCAGGAAATCCTTACACAAGTCATCGGTAAGGACATCACCTTCGATTTGTGGACTGCTCTTACCACAATATTCACTATGCAGTCGCAATCCCGCATAACCAATCTACGGATGGCCATCTCCAACACCAAGAAGGGCAACATGTCAAGCAACGCTTTCATCGCCAAGATGAAGAACCTCGGGGACGAGGCAGCTGGGCGTCCGGTCACCGATCCAGAGATGGTGGACTACATATTGGCTGGCCTTGATCGGGACTATGATCCCGTTGTGGCAGCAATCGGCGCAATCAGGAACTCCATCAGCATTGACGATCTGTTCGCGCAGATTTTTGCGTTTGACCAGCGCATGGAGATGCCGGGGGACGGACCAGCAAGCTTCCGCTCCTCTGCCAATGCCGTCTACAGGGGGCGCGGGCAGTCCCGTGGCAGGGGAGGTCGCGGCCGAAGCACCAGAGGAGGGCGCGGTCGAGGGAACCGCTCTACTTCTTCTCCTGGTCGCGGTGGTGGTGGCGGCTACCAGCAGCAACGACTTCGTCCCCAACCACAACAGCAGCAGCAACGAGAAGGTGACTATCCAGAGTGCCAGATCTGCTACAAGTTTCATGCCGGTGGCGCAAGAGCGTGCTGGCATCGCTATGATGATGATCATGAGGAGAAGAAGGCAGCCAACCTCGTCACCAACAACTACGGCATTGACACCAACTGGTATGTCGACTTCGGTGCTACTGAGCATATCACCGGGGAACTTGACAAGCTGACGATGCCGGAAAGGTACCATGGTGGTGATCAGATACACACGGCAAGTGGAACTGGTATGGACATCACTCATGTTGGAAAATCAATTGTTAAAACCCCCGTAAAAGATTTACATCTTAATAACGTCTTACATGTTCCACATGCTTCAAAAAATCTTGTTTTTGTTCATCTCTTTGCCCTTGACAACAACATTCTTATAATATTTTATCCCTACTCTTTTGTGATCAAGGACTTGGCAACGAGGAGGGTCATACTTAGAGGAAAGTGTGAGGGAGGCCTATATCCACTCATATCATCTTCATCTTCATCATGGTCGAATAAACAAGCATGGAGTGTCACCAAACCTTCTTCGGCAAAGTGGCATAGTCGTCTTGGTCATCCCTCTTCAGTCATAGTTAAGCATGTCCTTAGCAAGAATAATCTTCCCTATGAGTCTAGTGTTGAGTCAATTTGTGATGTTTGCCAGCAAGCTAAGAGTCATCAGCTACCTTATCCCATATCTACAAGTGTATCCACCGCTCCATTGCAGTTAGTTTTTTCAGATGTATGGGGACCAGCTCCCACATCAGTTGGTAGAATTTTCCTATTATGTTAGTTTCATTGATGATTATAGCAAGTTCACTTGGATATATTTGCTAAAGAAACGATCTGATGTTTTCCAAGTGTTTTTCAATTTCCAAAACCTTGTTGAACGCCAACTAGACTAAAAAATTCTTGCTATGCAAACCGACTGGGGTGGTGAGTATGAAAAACTAAATTCTTTCTTTCAAAAGATTGGAATTTCTCACCATGTTTCTTGTCCCCATGCTCATCAACAGAATGGGTCGGCTGAACGCAAACACTGCCATGTTGTTGAGGTAGGACTAGCACTGCTAGCTAATGCTTCCATGCCCCTAAAATTCTGGGATGAGCCTTTCTCACTGCCACATATCTCATAAATATTCGACCAAGCAAAGTCATCAAATTTGAAAGTCCCATCACACGTCTTTTTGGTGTTAAACCAGACTTCAAATCTCTTCGAGTATTTGGTTGTGCATGTTGGCCCAACCTAAGACCATACAACACACGCAAACTTGCGTTTCGTTCCAAAAAATGTGTGTTTTTGGGATATAGTCCTATGCACAAAGGAGTAAAATGTCTAGATGTTCCCACAGGTCGAGTGTATATATCTCGCGATGTTGTGTTTGATGAATCAATTTTTCCGTTTGAATATCTTCATCCTAATGCCGGCGCCCTCCTTCGTCACGAGATTCTTCTTCTTCCATCTACACTTCGAGATTTTGATCACGGGGGAAACAATTGCACTAACCAACATGATGATAGTATTCCTACTGGAACCAGTCCTTGTCTTCCGTGTGTGCAGGTCCCTGAAGAAAATGGCGTTCAAAACGATCAAAATGATTAAAATCTCATTCAAAACGATGCTATATTTCATTTGCAAGAAGAGGACGAAGCTGGCGCGGCGAGAGGACGATCTGGCGGCGCCTGCCACCCCTGTGCGCCAATCCTCCTCGGATCGGGCGCGGATATCCGTTCCGGATCGCGAGCCGGCCAGTCTGCATGGCCAGGCGCGGGCGACGCAATCCGCGGCTGCCACGTCTCCACGCGGGGAATCCTCCTCGGACGGCTCGCGCATGCAGCCAACCGCGAGGCGCGACTCGCGCGCGCGTCTGACAGGCTCATCTGGCGCGGGATCTTCTACGGCAACAGGTGTTGCGGCGCTGACTGAGGAAACCACACCCGTGGCCACTGGATCCGGTGTGGCATCTCCTGATTCCTCTCCAGGATCTTCTGCGACCAGCAATGCCATGCGCCAGCGTGTACATCAGCCTCCACTAATCACATCAAGAGTTACAACTCGGCTACAAAAAGGTATTAAAAATCCAAAAACCAGAACTGATGGCACTATTCCGTATGGCATGTTGTGTGTTTTAGGCAAGCCAGCAAAATTGGATGATGCACTTGGAGATCAGAAGTGGAAAAAGGCTATGGATGAGGAATATACAACCTTGATGAGAAACAAAACATGGCATCTGGTGCCAAACAGGAAAGGTAAAAATATTATTGATTGTAAATGGGTGTATAGGATCAAGAAAAAGGCAAATGGCTCCATTGACAGGTATAAAGCACGTCTCGTTGCTAAAGGTTTTAAGCAGCGTCATGGTATTGATTATGAGGATACATTTAGCCCTGTGGTAAAAGCTGCAACCATCAGACTTGTGCTGGCTATTGCTGTGTCTAGGGGATGGAGCCTAAGGCAGCTAGACGTACAGAACGCGTTTTTGCATGGTGTTCTGGAAGAGGAGGTCTATATGAGGCAACCACCAGGTTATGAAAACAAACAAAAACCTCATTATGTATGCAAGCTTGACAAAGCTCTTTATGGTTTGAAACAAGCACCTAGAGCATGGTACTCCAGGTTAAGTATGTAGTTAAAACGTCTTGGCTTTATTGCATCAAAGGCTGACACGTCTCTCTTCATATATAATAAGGCAAACACTGTTATCTTTGTGCTCATATATGTTGACGACATTATAGTTGCAAGCTCTTCTCAGAATGCTACTGATGCTCTTCTGCATGATCTAAGCTCAGAATTTGCTTTAAATGATCTTGGTGATTTGAGCTTCTTTTTGGGCATTGAAGTTGAAAAGGTTTAGGATGGTATAGTGTTGAAACAAGAAAAATATGCCACTGAACTCTTGGCTCTGATGGGAATGAAGGATTGTAAGGTATCACCTACACCATTATCTTCATCAGAACAATTGTCAGCATATGAAGGGGAGCCACTAGAGCGACCCGAAGGCGCGCCGCCATCATCGCCCTTCCCTCACCGGTGTCGAGCAAGCCTTGTTGTAGTAGACAGTCGTAAAGTCATCGTGTTAAGGCCCCATAGGACTAGCGCACCAAAGTAGCAACCATTGTCGATAAAGAAACTCGTAGATCAGAAGGATCAAACCTGTAAACACCCAAACAAAGACGAACGAAGTCCGGATCCAAACAGATCCACCGAAGACCAGCACCGACTGTATCCCGCGAGATCCGACGAAGACACACCTCCACACGCCCTCTGACGATGCTAGACGCACATCGGGACGGGGATAGAACGTGGGAGACATCATTTCTACTAAGGGACATCAAGGGGATTCCACTCCAACCTTTGATCCTTGATTTCTAGCCCCCTCAAGTTGCTTTACACTCTAATCCTTTTTCTACTACCATGCCAAATCTACGAGAGAGTGATTGAGTGTTGATAAGGCTATCTTTTGAAGCACAAGTGCAATGAGTTCATCGTCAACAACAACACCTATTACCTTTTGGAGAGTGATGTTGCCTAGATTGGTCAGGTGTCACTTGGGAGCCTCCAAAGCTTGTGGAGTTGAACCAAGGAGTTTGCAAGGGCAAGAAAATTGCATACTTCGTGAAGATCTACCCCGAGTGAAGCTAGTCCTTCGTGGCGGAAAGCCATAATGACATAGACAAGGTTGCTTCTTCATGGACCCTTCGTGGGTGGAGCCCCTCGTGGACTCGCGCAACCGTTACCCACTGTGGATTGAAGTCTCCATCAACGTGGACATACAATAGCACTACCTATTGGAACCACGCCAAAAATCACCATTTCTTCATTGTGTTTGATCTTCCGAATTCTACCCCTTACATTCTTACACTTACATGTTATTTATTATCTGCTGCCCATACACTAGATGCATGTGTAGATTGTATTGGTTGCCACTTAACTTGCACTAGTGCAGAACCGGGCAATAGCACCGGTTCATAAGGCCCTTTAGTGACGGTTCCATAACCGGCACTAAAGTGTGGTCACTAAAGGCCCCCCCCTTTAGTACCGGTTCAGCACGAACCGGTGCTAAAGGGCAACCACGTGGCACGAGCCAACTCTGGGGGCCTGGAGCCCTTTAGTACCGGTTGGTAAGACCAACTGGTACTATAAGGTTTGGGGTTTTTTAGTTTTATGATTTCTTTTTCATTTAATTTTGTGTTTCCATTTTAATTATTTTTCGTTTGCTAGTATTTTACGATACTACACATTGTACACGTTATGCTATATATATATATATATATATATATATATATATATATATATATATATATATATATATACACATAAACACTATTCTGATCACGGGATCAGAATAATATTCTGATCACAACCTGAACTGCCTGAGTAACGCCCTGACCTTCTCTGTGAACTAGGTTGAACTTCCCGCAACATTGCCCAAATAGGGCTTGCTATATATCGTTGGAAAGCTATGGACACCAATATCATGACCCAACTTAAATTTTTGGCAAAATATAAGCGGTTTAAGAGCAGTTTTAAAAACCGTTTTTTATTCGCACAAAAAACATGAATCGTATTTTCGATCGCATTTCTAAACCGTTTATCGGAATGAGGCATATAATATGGCGTTGGAAATCTGCTACAAAACCGCTCCTTCCACATGTTGAAAGTTTTTTCTAATTCCCTATGGTTAAAGAGTAATTTGGAAAAACGTAAAATTTCGTAAACCGAACAGCCGAGTTCGTTTTTTCGATGTCATTTCTAAACGGCTAACCCAATGGAGGCATATGCTATGGCCTTGGAAAGCTTATGAAAATGCGCTACTTTTTCTTCTGGAAAGTATTTTTCTAATTTTGAATGGTTTAAGAGTAATTTAGAAAATGGTCCAAGTCCTACCGAGTTCATATTTTCGAGCTAATTTTTTAACCGTGCGTCCGAATGCAGCAAATGATATGGCGTTGGAAAGCCTGAACAAATGCGAAACTTTTTGGTATGTATTGTTTCTCCCAGTTCTTTACGGTTTTAAGTCAGTTTTGAAAATGGCGAAAAACATATTTTCGCCGTAATTTCTACGAACTTTATCGGAATTGGGCAAATATTATACCGTTGAAAAGCTACGAAAAATGCGAAACTTTTTCATGTTGATGGTTTTCTCTGATTCCTAGCCATTTTCAAGTAACTTCGAAAACGACGGGATCATTTGTTCTGCCTCTACCGCGAAACAGATTCTTCAAAAATGCACCGCGTGAAGAACCTAAACTTTTCGGTGCGTGTACCTGAACTTCACTCTGTTTTTCACGTGATCTTTTTGCTCGTAGATATTCATTCACTGCTCGTAGCTCTCCATCCCACTCACGGGAATTGAGCGGGTGATATACCGATGGAAAGCTGTTGTAAACACCCAACTTTCCTGTGTTGATCATTTTTTTCATACTCGCGACGATTTTGAAAGTTTTTCATCTGAAATTCATTCAACGTAGTAGTTGAACTTCATGCTATTTTCACATTGAACTTCTGTGACATATTTTTGTTTGTACATGCGCCTGAACTTCCCTCTGTACAAACCCGACCTTTATCGGAATTTTGAAAACTATTTTTTCTTCATACAAAAAACGTGGATCATATTTTCGATCGCATTTCTAAACCGTTTAGCAACTAAATACTCGTTTTAGATAGGAATCTCGTTCATAGGCGGATTTTGCACTCGGGTCGTGAAGAAGTCGCGTTTTTTGCGATTTTACTGCCTGAGTTGTTCGACCTGAACTTCCCCCTGTGCTAGGTTGAACTTCCCGCAACATTGCCCAAATAGGGCCTGCTATATACCGTTGGAAAGCTATGGACACGAGTATCGTGACCCAAGTTAAATTTTTCGCAAAATGTAAGCGGTTTAAGAGCAGTTTTGAAAACCGTTTTTTCTTCATACAAAAAACGTGAATCGTAATTTCGATTGCATTTCTAAACCGTTTATCGGAATGAGGCAAGTAATATGGCGTTGGAAAGCTGCTGCAAAACCGCTCCTTCCACATGTTGAAAGTTTTCTCTAATTCCCTACGGTTAAAGAGTAATTTAGAAAATCGTAAAATTTCACAAACCGAACAGCCGAGTTCGTATTTTCGATGTCATTTCTAAACGGCTAAACCAATTGAGGCATATGAAATGGCGTTGGAAAGCTTATGAAAATGTGCTACTTTTTCATGTAGAAAGTTTTTTCTAATTTTGAACGGTTTAAAAGTGATTTAGAAAACGGTACAAGTTTCACTGAGTTTGTATTTTCGATGTATTTTTTTAACCCTATGTCCGAATGCAACAAATCATATGGCGTTGGAAAGCTTGAGGAAATGAGAAACTTTTTGGTATATATGATTTTTCCCAATTCCTTACTGTTTTATGTAAGTTTTCAAAATGGCTAAAAACGTATTTTCACTGTAATTTCCACAAACTTTATCGGAATTGGGCAAATAATTTACCGTTGAAAAGCTAAGGAAAATGCGAAACTTTTTCATGTTGATAGTTTTATGTGATTCCCTGCTATTTTCAAATAATTTGGAAAATGCCGAGATCATTCGTTCTGCCTTTATCGCGAAACAGATTCGTGAAAAATGCATCGCGTGAAGTACGTGAACTTCTCGGTATGAAACCTTGAACTTCACTCTGTTTTTCACGTGCTTTTTTTGCCCGTGGTTCTCCATCCACACACCTGAACACTCATCGGAATTGAGCAAGTGATATACCGATGGAAAGCTGCTGTAGACACGCAACTTTCCCGTGTTGATCACTTTTTCATACTCGCAATGGTTTTAAAAGTTTTTCATGTGAAATTCATTCCGTGTAGTAGTTGAACTTCCAGCTATTTTCACGTTGAACTTCTGTGACATATTTTCGTTTTGTAATTTTCTCATACAATCGTCAATGTCACACAAATGATATTCCTTTTGTACAAATCTCTCTCACAATAATTTTTTGAACTTTCTCCGACGAAGGACTTGAACTTATAACAACAAAACTTTCAGCCTTTACTTTTTATTCTTTTTAATACAAAATGCACACCATGTAGTACATGAACTTCTGACAGTACCTGAACTTGTCTCGGTTACGTGAATTTTTTTAAGTTTTTTTATGAATTTTTAATCTGATTTTCTGAATCCTTTTTTTATGAATTTATGAAGCGCTATATTTTTGATAGTTGCACTTATTTTTATTTTATTGTTGAACTTTTTGTTTCCATTCTTTAATAACGAGGAAATTTTGAGTTTTTTATAATCATCGAACTTCTTCATCTTTTTAATATGGACTTCCTGGTTTTATTTCTTAATCTTTTATTATGAATTTTGAAGTGCACTATTTTTAATAGTTGAACTTCTTATTATTTTATTTTTAAACTTCTTGCTTGCATTCTTTAATGACTAGGAAAATATGAATTTTCTATAATTATCGAACTTCTCCACCTTTTTAATATGGACTTCCTGTTTTATTTGCTTACTCTTTTATGAAATTTTAAAGTGTTCTATTTTTTAAAATGTAGAACTTCTTGTTTCCATTCTTTAATAACGAGGAAAATCTAAATTTTCTATAATCATCGAACTTCTCCATCTTTTTAATATGGACTTCCTGCGTTTTTTTTCTTAATCTTTTTTATGAAATTTTGAAGCGCTCTATTTTTAAAGTTGAACTTCTTGTGATTTTATTTTTGAACTTCTTATTTCCATTCTTTAATAACGAGGAAAATCTGAGTTTTCTATAATCATCGAACTTCTCCATCTTTTTAATTTGGACTTCTTGGTTTTATTTATTTTATAACAGGAAAAATTCTTGTTTTTTTTAATAAACATTGAGCCGCTCCATTTTTTAAGTTGAACTTCTATAAATAAAACCTCTAGTGTTCCGTTTTTATAATGATGCTTTAGTGTTCTCTTTTTTTTCGAGCTTCCCTACCCTCGACTACAAACTTTTTGCAACATATTTGTTTCTCCTCTCTTTTTTTGTCTTAGTTCGCAACACATTTTCTCCATTTCTTTTTCTTGAGGAAATTTTAAACATGGTCTCTTTATTGTTTTTCGGATGTGGCTTCATTTCGTCTACACTCACTTATCTGACATATTTTCTTGAACTTACCCACTTCCGAAACCTGAACTTCACACGTTCATCTGAACCTTTTTTCCATGTACTCATGAAAATTTTCTCCATGTGTTTTACTTTTTTTGTTTCTCTAATTTCCCATGGTTTTTTTCATACTAACTTCTCGGGTTGCAGTCTGAATATTTCCCAAAATTTTACAAGTGTTACAGTCTGAATATTTCCCAAAATTTTACAAGTGTTGCAGTCTGAATGTTTTCTATAATTTTTACAGGTGTTCTAGTACAGACTGATCATACAAAAATGAGACATTATAACGCTATACGTCAGTGCTATATCATTGTTGACCAAGAAGTATCACCCTGTAACAAATAGAATGCTCACATGAGCATTTGCACTAACACGTTCCATGCAACCAAATGGGAGAAGGAGCATATGAGTTGTACATCTCTACGGCCTCGACGTGGGCAGGTCCCATCCTACTGGAGTGCAGGTCATCTCCATCAGCATGCCAAGTCCAAGTCGCCGCAAAAAGCTGAAGCTGGACTGGGCAAGCAAAGCGAGAGAAGAAGTGCAAGCCGTGGCAGTTCGTGCTGAACACGTGCGGCCGTGGGAGGTGCAAGCTTGGCCGCCGGCCGGAGCTGAACGGGGTCAGGTGAGGAAGTAGGCATGCAGAGGTGGGAGGTGCGCGTCGCCACAAACCTGCCCGAACCTACGCTGCCGCCCTGCTCCGCGTACTCCAGCTCCTCCTGTTCGCATTCAGATAAAAAGCATAGGCGTTTCAGATTCAGTACATGGGGGCGAGGATGTGGTAGCAGGGTGAGATGCATGGCAGCAGTGGGATTCAGGGGGCGTTGCGGCTGTGAACTCCCGGGGGCCATGTAGTTGAACGGCCAGAGTGTGGCGGCGACGAGCGTTGTCCGTGCTGCGACGGTGGAGCGCCACCGAGAGGAGGCCGAAGGCGCGAGCAGAAGGGGATAGCCAGGAGGAGGTGGAAGGTGGGAGCCCCGTCGTAGGTTGGTGGCACTCGGGGATGCAGGCACTTGGCGGCACAGCGAAGTGGTCTCCGGTGGCGGCGTGAAGTGGGGATCCGGCGCGCTGTTGCTGCCGTCGTCGATTTCTTTGGTGGATCCCCGGCCGGCGGCAACACATGGGGATCTACATGGAGGTGGGACGCCGTCCGTGTGAGAGGAGGGGCGTCGGCCATGCGGGAGGAGGTGCGCCACCGTCGGGGAGGGGCGCCGGCCGCGCGGGAGGAGGCGCGCCACCGTTGATGAGTAGCGCCAGCCGCGCGGGAGGAGGGCGTCGGCCGTGCGGGAGGAGGTGCGCCGCCGTCGGGGAGGGGCGCCGGCCGCGCGGGAGGAGGCGCGCCTCCGTCGATGAGGGGAGCTGGCCGCGCGGGAGGAGGCGCGCCGCCGACGGGGAGTGGCGCCGGCTGCGCGGGAGGAGGCGCGCCGCCATGGGATCGGCCGTCGGCTGGGAGGAGGCGGACGCCATGGGGTTCAGTTTTTTTGTTTTTTTTTGTTTTTGGATCTCGGGAATAAGTCGGTCGGGCCTATATAGGGGTGCTCCGTGATCCAAATAACTATTTTGATCCCAGGATCAGAATAGTGTCTCTCTCTCTCTCTCTCTATATATATATATAGAATTTCTAGTAGAACCAATCATGCATATATATATATATCATCAATGTCTCACAAACCACCATATTAATTAATTCACACATACACACATGTGTAGCTATATACAATTTCTCCTACATATGCATGTTGCCTTCGGAGCCAGTGGCATTAGCCTAATTGGTGCCTTCGGAGCACGATGACAATTGGAAGTGGTTTTCATGGGGACGGTAGCGGGTAATAGTATTCTCCCTTCGGATTTATGACCTGGTCGAGCAAAAATCCCACTATTTCCTCTTGAAGTGCTTCTATGCGCTCTGTTTCTAGGAGCTTCTCCCGCACCTCTTTGAACTGTTAAGAAGGAGATCAATATGCATGTGTATTAGTTTGTGTGACTAGATATCGATAATGGTGTAAAAATTGTGAATAGTGTTCTGACAAGCGTACCCATTCCTGTCTTTGAGATCTGCTCCTTTCGGACGCCATCATGCGAATGTTTTCGCAAACGCAGAATGCACACAGATCAGTCCCCTGCGCCTGCTTCAGGGCCTTTACGAGAATGGAATTTGATCAGATAATAATTAATCAAGTATGATAATTAAAGAGATGGCAGCTAGCTAGCTAGCTAGTACTACTTAATTACTTACCTTGGATCGAAACCATTTAAGCTTTGGTTTCCATTCGCCTTCCGTGACCTTGATGAACCTTGCCCAAGCCCTGCCCCGCCGACAAAGAAAATGAATAAAGGGGTTATTAAATAGTTCATATCATGAAATGACGAACTAAATAGGCCGAGATATATAGTTAATAATGATTGAAATTACCTGTTGACTATCCCAAACAAGATGTTATAGTCAGTTTTTGCTTTGAGTAGTGAGTCCAGTATTTCAACTGTTCCGTCGTCAACTTTAATGATACACAAGACCCAGTGAAATCTGCATGCACACACGTTTGCATGTCTTAATTAAGCGGGCATATGTAAGCAAAAACATGTAGCTAGCTAGTAGGCAAAAACAGAGAATTTGTAGTACAAGATAGTGTGACTCACTGGAAGTTGTAAGGAAGTAGTATATCTTCATTGTATTTGAGGCGCTTCAAGAACTCTAGCATGTTGTCCTCTATGTCCTTTTGATGATGTGCATTTATCTGCCATGTGTATTCATTAATGGTGTTTGGGTCAATGAACTCAATGCCAAAGCGTCCACCTTTTCTCATTTCATACATCTTCATCCTGCATAATACCACAGAAAGGAATATAGTGAGGATAATTACAGGTAATGATTGATCAAAAGGATCACTACAGCTAGCTTGAGACTTAAATTACAGAAAGAAATCACTTACAGACAATAGCAACTGACGATAGATTTGTCGAGTGCGTCTTGATTGTATAACTGAAACAGTTCAGAATACTCAACGGACAGAGCTTTCTCATGGAAGTAATGCTCCTCCTTGACATTCACCATGAGGAACAATCGATCTGAAATCTTGGTAATGTTCATGTACCATTGATGCAATTCATACATTCTCGTTGGGAGGTTCTTGACCTTGTCTGGCGCGACCAAAGGTTGGCCCCGGACATATTTCCGTTTTATTTCATCCTCTCTAAGCACAGGCATGGGCTCGATCTCGAGGGGTTGTCCAACAGTGATGTTGAGAACTTCAGCCTGCATTATATGCTCCTCCGTTATTACCACATTGCCCACCTCGGGAACGTGCACTGTTTGCCCACAATAATATTGGGCGCGCGTACTGTCACGTGTTGTTGGCACAACAAGCGAGGGGATCGATTGCGTCGCCTATTCTCCCAGCTGGGGAATGGTTTTCCCGCATTTTTTGTCAGCTGCTTCTTGTTTGCTCGATCCCGATGTAGACGTGCTCGCCTCCTTTTGTAGACGTGCTCGATTTAACTTCCTGATGTGGTGCTCATAGTCTGTGTCAACAGGCTTGGGAGCTGGTGGTTGAGCCATACGAATGAAGTGGTCAATCGTTTCCTCAGGCACTTTCTCGCTTGGCGGCGGTGGCGGTTTCGGTGCAAAATGGGCTTCCACCTCGGCCTTCGATATGGCTGCGATTTCCTCCTCGGACCTGTCATAAGCCCTCTGCGGAAGAGGCGTGAGGCTTGGACCATATTTATATCGCTTGCCTCCACCTGTACTTCCTGTACTACCTCGACTCGTACCGCTACGCACCATAGCTGCGGGGTGTCTCTTCTTCGATTGCTGAGGCGGCGGAGACGGCTGACGGGGCTGAGTTGGACAAGGAGGAGTGGCCTGAGGTTGTGCCGGACTTGGAGGAGGAGTGGACGTCTGACGCTGTGGCGGACTTGGAGGAGGAGGAGTGGCCTGACGCTGTGGCGGACTTGGAGGAGGAGGAGTGGCCTGACACTTTGCCGGACTTGGTGGACTTGCAGGAGCGGGAGACTGCTGACTCGGTGGCGGACTTCGACGAGGAGTCGGCGACGCGGTGTCGGTGGCCTTCAAAAGATGATGCAATCCTTTTTCCATAGGATGATACGATGTTTGGCCTCTCCGAGAAAGCGCTCGCCGTCACCTCCAGGAATGTCAAGCTGTAGCTCCGAATATGGTGGGTCCACCACCTCATCAACCAAGACACGAGCATAGCCCGCTGGAATCGGGTTGCAATGGAAGGTTGCCTCGGGGGGATTTGTAAAAGCAACGACGTCCGCCACCTTCATGGATATGTTCTTCATTTTGACGTGTAGCTCGCAGTTAGTGTTCTCCGTGATGTCATCCACGGGGTATCTACCCAGCATTGCGTCGTCCGGGGCGGCCGAACCCACGCTGCTTCTCGGCATGGATGGGCGGTGCTATCCAATGTTGGATCATTCGCTAGCTGCTGTAGCTGTTGAGAGCCCCTTTGCTGGGTAAGTGAGTCGATCTGCTCCTGCTGCCGCTGGAATTTGACTGCCAATTCCGCTTGACTTGCTTCTAGGCCTTGAAGGCGTTCATAGTCCCGCTTCCTCTGCTCCTCCTCCATCTTCCTCTTCTTCTCCTCCGCAATCTTCTTTCTCGCACGGGTTCTGTAGTCGTTGTTCCAGTCTGAAAACCCCTCATACCACGGAATAGCGCCCATGCCTCGTGTTCTTCCCGGGTGTTCAGGATTTCCCAGGGCACGCGTAAGCTCGTCGTTCTCTCTGTTGGGCTGGAACACCCCCGATCGTGCCTCTTTTATTGCAACAAGTATCGCATCGTCGGCTCCCTTCAGACTTGCCTTCGTCGAAACATTGCCTGTCTTCGGGTCCAACTCCCCCCCATGCGCATAGAACCAAGTCCTGCACCTGGGGGGCCAGCTCTTAGTAACCGGAGTGACACCTGCATCCTCCATCTCTTTCTCAGACTTATCCCACTTAGGCATTGCCACCGCATAGCCACCTGGCCCCAGCTTATGGAACTTATCCTTTTTTTGGCATTCTTCTTGTTTATTCTCGATCGTTCCTTAGCTAATTCCGAATCCTTGAATTTCACGAAATCGTCCCAATGAGCACGTTGGTTCTCTAGTGTTCCCTCGAATACTGAAGTCTTCCTTCCTCCCTTGACGTACTTGTCCCATTCACGATTCTTGTGGTTCTTGAATGCAACCGCCATCTTCCTAAGAGCAGCGTCCTTGACTTTCTGCACATCTGCTTCTATGAAATGATCTGGTAGGGTGAAATGTTCCATGAGAGTATCCCAAAGCAGATCTTTTTGATTCTTGTCGACAAAAGTAACATCTGGACGTGGAGCAGCGTCCTCTTTGTCTTTTTGTCTTTTGTCTTTTGCTGGCTCTCTCCATTCTTGAAGGGAGATCGGGAGTTGGTCCTTCACAAGAACTCCGCACTGACGAACGAACTTGTCCGCAATCTTCTTAGGCGCTAATGGTTCGCCATTAGGTTTGACTGCCTCGATATTGTACTTTACACCCTCCTTCAACTTTTTGTTCGGGCCTCGTTTCGTCCTTTTGCCTGAAGATTTGCTCGATCCGAATGGCTGAAAGAACAAAGATCGATTCGTTAATATATCTGCAAGTCATTTAAAACATGTGATGATCACCAGATACCTGCTTATATAAATATATATACCTCGCCGGTCTTTGTTGTTTCAGGATCAACATGTTCTTCGTCATCGTCATAACCGTAGTTCATGACTTCATCAATTCGGTCGTCGCGATCGAATATCATATCACCCTCTCCGGTGTTGTTTAGAAATTCGAAGCTGTCATAATCTTCTTTATTCTGATCATCATCTGGCCCGCGTATCATATCGAACATGGTCTGTTCTCCCTCTCTGTCGGTATTGTCTGCCATAGCTTTTATTTAACTAATCCAAAAGAAATATAAAACAATTTAGTATTCAAATTACATCGTCTCGAATAATAGATATAATCTCGAATACATCGTCTAGAATAATAGATATAATCTTGAATACATCATCTCGAATAATATATAATATTGAATAGTACATCACTGGCTAGGTAGCTAATTAAAGATCGAATACTACAGAAGAATCTAGGACACTCGCGATACTTGCGGCGCGGGCGGTGGACACCCAAAGAGAAGGAACCCTCACAGGATCATAGCTGAAGTGAGATCCCCGAAGATACTGCCAGGTATTGGAGAACCTGCCGCCCTCTAACACAACCATGTAGCGATGGACGTGCTCGTCCTCCTCCCTGACACGGCGACGTACCACCTCCGGCGGGGCCGGGTCCCTCCGCACCGAAACTGGCCCACGCGAACGCCACCAAACGAGATCAGGGTCGACGACGGGACCCGGGGCCGGGTTCCTCATCAAGCGACGCGCCCCTCCAGGCAGCACCTCCCAGTGCCAGCCCGGCGGAGCCCAGTCCCGGACATGGGTCGGCTGGACGTCGTCGCGGACGGGTCGACGGCGAGGATGCGGGCCGGGCATCGTCGAGAACAAATACTAGCTATATGCCCGCAAAAAGTAACATTTTTTTAATGATTGGATTTTGATAACTAAAATTTCTAACATTTCTATATAACTAACATGTCTATAACATTTCTAACAATGCTATATATAACTAACATTTCTATAACATTTCTAATATTTCTATAACTAAAAAACAGAAAAAAATTATAACATTTCTATATATATAACTAACATTTTTATAACTATTTCTATAACTAAAAAACAGAAAAATTTCTAACAATTCTAACTTTTTTATAACTATTTCTATAACTAAAAAACAGAAAATTTCTAACAATTCTAACTTTTTTATAACTATTTCTATAACTAAAAAACAGAAAAATTTCTAACAATTCTAACATTTCTAACTATTCTAACAATTCTAACATTTCTAACTATTCTAACAATTCTAACATTTCTAACTATTTCTGAAAAACAGAAAAATTTCTAACTATTTGTATAAAACAACAAAAAATGTATGTGTGTGTGTGTGCGCGCGCTCACCGGCGAGACGAGGGACGACGGGGGGCGGCGACGGGGGCCGGGCGCGCGGCGACGGGGACAGCGACGGGCGCGGCGACGACGGGGATGACGACGACGGGGACAGGGACGGGGCGACGACGACGGGGACGGGGACGGACGGGCCGGGGCGGCGACGACGACGGGGACGTACAGGGCGGCGCCAACGACGGGGACGGGGACGACGCGGGACGGGCCGGGATGGGGCGGCGGTGACGACGGGGACGACGGGGACGGGGACAACGGGGCGGCGATGACGGGGACGGGGGCGGCGGGCGACGGTGCAGAGGAGAAGAAGCCAGATGAGAAACTGAAATTTTTGTAAGTATTATTTATATAGGAGGGGCCTTTAGTACCGGTTTGTGCCACCAACCGGTACTAAAGGCCAGTTTAGCCCAAGCGGCGGGAAGCGGCCCCCTTTAGTACTGGGTGGTGGCACAAACCGGTACTAAAGGCCCCCCCTTTAGTACCGGTTTGTGTCACGACCCGGTACAAAAGGGGGTGCGCTGGCGCAGGTGCGGTGCGGCAAGTTTAGTCCCACCTTGCTAGCCGAGGGGCGATCGCACTGGTTTATAAACCCCCGTGCGGTCGCTCTCTCGAGCTCCTCTCCAAAGCAGGCCTACTGGGTCTACGTGTTCTTTGCTGCCCTGTGGGCCCACTTGGCCTTTGCGGGCCTGCATCCTGGCCTAACAACAGGTTGGGTTTCTAGTCGTATGCAGGCCGCTCTAGCCTAGTAGGCGGGCTTTTTTTTTTATTTTTTTTGCTTTTTTTATTTTTGTGTTTTTTTGTGTATTTAGAGTTTCTTTGTGAATATTTTTGCTTTAGGTACAAAAAATTACAAACTTTCTGTTAGTGCCCGTAGTTTTCAAATTTGAATAGTTTAAATTTTGAATTATTTGAAATTAATGTGAATCACTAGTTTGTGAATAACTTAACTTTAAAAATCAGTAAAGGCATGAAAGAATTTGTTTGCACATAAAATTTCTTTGCGTTTCAAATGCCAAAACACATAACTACCCTAACTATTACAGAGATTCCCCTCTGGGTGTGAAACACAGAAGAAAGTGATGATAGTGAAAGCCGATCACATCCCAGATCTTTGGGTGTGAAACTTTTTCTTCGCGTGTGTCCCTTTGCGCCGTAACCATGAAAAATCTTCATCATTTAACGGGATGCTCGGGTCAATATTCACTGTGAATGGAGCAATTTCATCGAACTTTTCATAATCTTCTGACTTGTCTATCTTGTCATCCACTCCCACGATGTTTCTCTTCCCAGAAAGAACTATGTGCCGCTTTGGCTCATCGTATGATGCATTCGCTTCCTTATCTTTTCTTTTTCTTGGCTTGGTAGACATGTCCTTCACATAGAAAACCTGTGCCACATCATTGGCTAGGACAAATGGTTCGTCTGCATACGCAAGATTGTTGAGATCCACTGTTGTCATTCCGTACTGCGGGTCTTCCGTTACCCCGCCTCGTGTCATATTGATCCATTTGCACCGAAACAAAGGGACCTTTAAACCACGTCGATAGTCAAATCCCCATATGTCCTGTATATAACCATAATATGTTTCCTTTCCCGTCTTGGTTTCTGCATCAAAGCGGACACCACTGTTTTGGTTGGTGCTCTTCTTATCTTGGGCGATCGTGTAAAATGTATTACCATTTATCTCGTACCCTTTGAAAGTCATTATATTCGAAGATGGTAACTGGGACAACAAGTAGAGGTCATTTTCAATAGAGGTGTGATGCATGGTACGTGTCTACAACCAGCTGGCGAAACTCCTGGTTTGTTCACGTGTAATCCAGTCATCAGACCACTCCGGGTGTTTGGAGCGTAGCAAATTCTTGTGTTCATCCATATATGGAGCCACCAAGGCGGAATTATGTAGAACTGTGTAGTGTGCTTCAGTGAGAGAATGTCCGTCCATACATATTATTTGTTCCCCTCCTAGCGTGCCTTTTCCATCCAGTCTGCCCTTATGCCGCGATTTAGGAACACCAATCGGCTTAAGGTCAGGAATAAAGTCAATACAAAACTCAATGACCTCCTCATTTTGATGGCCCTTGGAGATGCTTCCTTCTGGCCTAGCACGGTTATGAACATATTTCTTTAAGACTCCCATGAACCTCTCAAAGGGGAACATATTGTGTAGAAATACAGGACCCAAAACGTTAATCTCTTCGCATAGGTGAACTAGGACGTGCGTCATGTTGTTGAAGAAGGATGGTGGGAACACCAACTCGAAACTGACAAGACATTGCACCAAATCATTCTGTAACCTTGGTATGATTTCTGGATCGATTACCTTCTGAGAGATTGCATTGAGAAATGCACATAGCTTCACAATGGCTAATCGAACGTTTTCCGGTAGAAGCCCCCTCAATGCAACCGGAAGCAGTTGCGTCATAATCACGTGGCAGTCATGAGACTTTAGGTTCTGGAACTTTTTCTCTGCCATGTTTATTATTCCCTTTATATTCGACGAGAAGCCAGACGGTACCTTAATACTGAGCAGGCATTCAAAGAAGATTTCCTTCTCTTCTTTGGTAAGAGCGTAGCTTGCATGACCCTGATGTATGCCGTCTTCTCCGTGCATACGTTGCTGGTCCTCCCATGCCTCAGGTGTATCTTTTGTCTTCCCATACACGCCCAAGAAGCCAAGCAGGGTCACGCAAAGATTCTTCGTCACATGCATCACGTCGATTGCGGAGTGGACCTCTAGGTCTTTCCAATATGGCAGGTCCCAAAATATAGATTTCTTCTTCCACATGGGTGCGCGTCCGTCAGCGTCCTTCGGAACAGGTTGTCCGCCAGGACCCTTTCCAAATATCACCTTCAAATCCTTGACCATATCATGTACATCAGCACCAGTACGGTGGCGAGGCTTCGTCCGGTGATCCGCCTCACCTTTGAAATGCTTGCCTTTTTTTCTTACGGGATGCCTGCTCGGAAGAAATCGACGATGTCCCAGGTACACATTCTTCTTACAACTATTCAAATATATACTGTCGGTATCATCCAAACAGTGCGTGCATCCGCGGTATCCCTTGTTTGTCTGTCCTGATAGGTTACTAAGAGCTGGCCAATCATTGATGGTCACGAACAGCAACGCCTTTAGGTCAAATTCTTCCCCCATGTGCTCATCCCACGCACGTACACCTGTTCCATTCCACAGTTGTAAGAGTTCTTCAACTAATGGCCTTAGGTACACATCAATGTCGTTGCCGGGTTGCTTAGGGCCTTGGATGAGCACTGGCATCATAATGAACTTCCGCTTCATGCACAACCAAGGAGGAAGGTTATACAAACATAGAGTCACAGGCCAGGTGCTATGGTTGCTGCTCTGCTCCCCAAAAGGATTAATGCCATCTGCGCTTAGACCAAACCATACGCTCCTTGCGTCATCTGCAAACTCCTTCCCGTACTTTCTTTCGATTTTTCTCCACTGCGACCCGTCAGCGGGTACTCTCAACTTCCCGTCTTTCTTACGGTCTTCTCTGTGCCATCGCATCGCCTTGGCATGCTCTTTGTTTTGGAACAAACGTTTCAACCGTGGTATTATAGGAGAATACCACATCACCTTGGCAGGAATCTTCTTCCTGGGGCGCTCGCCCTCGACATCACCATGCTCGTCGCGGCTGATCTTATAGCGCAATGCACCACATACTGGGCAAGCGTTCAAATCCTCGTACTCACCGCGGTAGAGGATGCAATCATTAGGGTATGCATGTATCTTCTGCACCTCTAACCCTAGAGGGCAGACAACCTTCTTTGCTTCGTATGTACTCTCGGGCAATTCGTTGTCCTTTGGAAGCATATCCTTTATCATTACCAGCAACTTTCCAAATCCCTTGTTAGATACACCATTCTCTGCCTTCCATTGCAGCAATTCCAGTGTGGTACCCAGTTTTTTCTTGTCACCTACGCAATTCGGGTACAACAATTTTTTGTGATCCTCTAACATGCGCTGCAACTTCTTCTTCTCCAAATCACTTGCGCAGTTTCTCTTTGCATCGGCAATGGCCCGACCTAGATCATCAACGGGCTCATCTGATGCCTCTTCTTCAGATTCTTCCCGCATTACTGGCTCAGCTTCTTCCCCCATTGTTGTATCATCGTATTCAGGGAACCCATGGCCAGGATAGCTGTTGTCGTCCTCTTCTTCTTCATTGTCTTCCATCATAACCCCTCTTTCTCCGTGCTTGGTCCAAACATTATAGTGGGGCATGAAACCGGACTCAAACAGGTGGACGTGAATGGTTCTTGACGTAGAGTAATTGCGACCGTTCTTACAGCCAGCACATGGACAAGGCATAAAACCATCCGCCCGCTTGTTTGCCTCAGCCGCATTTAGAAAAGTATGCACGCCCTCAACAAACTGGGGAGAGCATCAGTCATCGTACATCCATTGCCGGCTCATCTTCATTACACAACACTGAATAGACCAAATTAATACAAGTTCATACAACACTTAAATGCAACAAACAAATAACTCTCTAGCTAAAACATTTAAATGCAACAACAAATGCGATCAAGATCGCAACTAAGGTAACAATTGATCCAACAGCATAATGGTACCAAGCCTCACTATCGATGGCATATTTTCTAATCTTTCTAATCTTCAAGCGCATTTTCTCCATCTTGATCTTGTGATCATCGACGACATCAGCAACATGCAACTCCAATTCCATCTTCTCCCCCTCAATTCTTTTCAATTTTTCTTTCAAGTACTCGTTTTCTCTTTCAACTAAATTTAACCTCTCGACAATAGGGTCGGTTGGAATTTCCGGTTCACATACCTCCTAGATAAAAATATCTATGTCAACTTGATGGACATAATTTGTCATAAACACGAAATGCAACAAATAGTTTTAAAAGAGAATATACCACATCCGAATCATAACAAGGACGAGGGCCGACGGGGACGGATATCAAAACCATGGCACTATGTATAACAAACAACGTACGGGTAAGATAATTATTATACGAGTAACTATATATCCAAATCACACAAACATCAATTTTTTATATAAAATTTCATGAACAAGAGGCTCACCACAAGGTGGTGCCGGCGACGGGACAGTGCGGGCGATCGACGGTGGTTACGACGGAGATTTAGAAGGCACTAAGTAAACCACACCTACATATGCAAACTAAGTGTTATTTTGACCTCAAATTGCATATAAATCAAATACTAGCACATATGTATATTTCCTCCCAAATTACTAAACTCACAAATTAATAACTATATAAAGCATTGCAAGAGCTAATCTAGCAATGGGAGATGAAAGGACAAAGTTGCTAACCTTTGTGATCACTTGAATGGATGGGGGCCTTCAAATCTTGACAAATTTTGGGCAAAATGTGTGATGAGCTCGAGGGGAGAAGAGGAAGAACAGAGTGGAGAGGAGAGGGGAAAGGGGAAAGAACAGAGCGAGCTGGACGAAGGGTTTATATGCAGGAGGACCTATAGTACCGGTTCGTGGCACGAACCGGTACTAAAGGTGTTGGAGGGGGCCCAGACTGACAACATTCTGCCACCACCCTCATTAGTACCGGTTCGTGGCACGAACCGGTGCTAAAGGTTAGCCACGAACCGGTACTAATGAGAGCGGCCCGGCTAGCCGTTGGAACCGGCACTAATGTATACATTTGTGCCGGCTCTAATACAAACCGGCACTAATGTGCTTCACATTTGACCCTTTTTCTACTAGTGTTGCGCTAAAATCTGCCTAAGCTCCAAGAAAATTAAAAATTGCACCTTTTACTTTGTTAGTGTCTTTTCGCCCCCCCCCACTCTAGACCTATCTTCTCGATCCCTCAACACGCATCTCTCTTAGTCTTCGTTCTTCCACCTCCCAAACTAGTCGATAGCGGTGCTCGCCGCCACCGCCGCTTTCACTCGACCCACGCCTTTCCTACTGCCCAGTAGTCCCCGCTCGGCCTCCGATCCTCGTCCATCAAGATCCCTCTCGCTGCCCCCCTCAACGCCTGCACATCTGCTCGCCACCGTGCCACTACTCGCTTGAGGTTTGACCCTCCTCCCTATTACCCCCTCCTAGCTGCTGCAAGGACTACGGAGCCGCCGTGATCGCGACCTCGACAATCCTTGCTCGGGCGCCCTCCTCAGACTTGGTTCCTGCGACCTCGACGTCCTCTTTTGCTAGGTTTATTCCTCTCCTTTGTTTCCTACTATCTACATGTAGTCTTATTACTTACATGGCTGCAGAAGTGGTAAGCCATGAACATGAATGTGGTTGCCTTCTTTCATCAGTCGAACAAAAGAGATCATGCATCTTAAGAGGAAAATACTACCACACTACTAGTTCTCTAAGCTTTTAGGGGAACGATATGTACAATGAAGAAAATTACAGGAACTATAATCAACATCAAACTTTTTGGTATCAATGTCAGTGCCAATAAGCCAGCTGATTTCGCCTCCTTGGCAACCTAAAAGTGAAAGTTCAGATGTCAAATCTCACTTTCCGGACTCAGTTACATAAGTATATCCAATTACTCCCTCCGTTCCGAATTATAAGATGTTTTGGATATTTTAACATGGACTAGATACAGACTAAAATGAGTGAATCTACATACCAAAACATGTCTAGATACATTCAATTTGGAATAAAGCTAAAACATCTTACATTTCGGAAAAGAGGGAGTATATTTTACTTGCTTCAAGTTCAAGTCTACCAACCAAGTCCAAAATTAGTAACAATGGGACCTGCTACAACTTTTGCAATAGTCCATACTGCTCTCGGGCCTACACAGTTGTGATTTGTAATATATATAGGAAACGAGTCAGTAACTTTTTTTTTTCAAAATTATTTGGAGGATATTCACTAGAATGTCAAAGTGCCAGACATGTTGTTGTCAGCACTTAATAGTTGTAAACAACAATATGGGATGGAATCATGTATCCGGTTTACTTATAAAAGAACAGAAACCTTGTGGCATCTTGACACAAATGATGCTTTCTACATTATGAAAAACCCTGCATTTGTATGTTTGTTATTTGGATAAAGGACCCTAAATTAAGAGAGCGATTTCCGTAAAAAGAAATGAATTAGAGAAACAACCAATTTGATGCTAAGTTGCTAACTGTTGCATTTGAAATGTAAATAAACAAATCATTGTTAATAATAGAGCAAAAACAAATCAATGGACATTTCAAACAAAGTTTGTTTAGAAAAAATCAGAACAATCCTATGTAACTATGTAAGGGCATATATGTTTTCTTTGAGCATGCTATAGTCAGTTAGCCACTATTGGTATTTTGGCATGGAATTTTTTTGACACTTTGGTTTGGTATATGTTTGGCTATCTCTCCTGACGTTGCTGTTTACTGATGCAGAGCCCAAGTCGCATCGGCCGGAAGCAGCCAAACCTAGCCGTCACGGATCCGAGTGCGTCCAGCGCCGCCGCTGCGGCTGCCGGGATGGAGCCGGAGCTCGACAGCACCAAAGCCACCGCCGGCAACCGCAAGCACCTGGCCATGCTCGAGCGCCTCTCCAAGCGCACCGCCGCCTCCTCCGCGGGCTCCTCCGAGGCGTCCCCCGTCGCCGCCTTCCTCTCTCGGTTCGCCGCAGCCAAGGCCGCCGCGGAGTCCGCCCTCTCCGCCTGCCGCTCCTCCCCCGACGCCGCCGCCGCCTCCCTTGCCGCGGCCTCCTCCGCCGTCGACGACCTCGAGCGCCTCGTCGCGGAGGCCTCCCACTCCCTCCCGCCGTACGAGCTCCGGTCCGCGCTCGCCGCCGTCTCCGACCTCCGCGCCGCCCACAAGCTCGCCGCCTCCGAGATCCGGCCCAAGAAGTCATTCTCCTTCAGGAACAAGAGCAAAACCCCGAAGGACCCCCTGCCAGATCCTCCTGCCCTGCCCCAGCCGCCTCCGGAGCAGCCAAAGCCTGATTCTGATGCCATCCTGCCAGGGTTTGGGTTCAGGAGCAGGAATGGCGCTACCTTGGTGAAGGATCTGAGAGCTGCCAACGAGAAGGATGGAGATTTCACTCTTGCTGATCTGATTTCCTGTGAGGTGTACCTCAAGGGCAAATGCCGGGCGCTGTACATTCACAAGTTGAGAGATTGCCGCGTCTTCATTGGCCCTGTTTTCGGCTCGGTGCTCATAGAGGATGTTGAGCGCTGTACATTTGTAATGGCGGCGCATCAGATCAGGATTCACGAAGCGAGGGCAACAGATTTCTACCTGCGGGTGAGGAGCAGGCCGATCATTGAAGATTGCAGTGGTGTGAGATTTGCACCACATGCTTTGATGTATGAAGGGATTGAAGATGATCTGAGGGATTCTGGGCTTGCTGAGGACACTGGTAATTGGGCCAATGTGGATGACTTCAAATGGCTCAGAGCAGTGCAGTCACCAAACTGGTGCTTGGTTCCCGAGGAAGAGCGTATGCCGATTATCGACATTTCAGAAGTTCAGGAAAGGGAGGATTGTAAGTGAGCTGCTGGGGAGGTTTTGCTCTTGGCCCCAGTTTTGGGTTAATGTTCGGGACTGATTGAATCTTGATGCTTTTGGGGATTACATCTTCCGTATATTCATGTTTATGATCTCATTGTATCTAGATCTCGCCGAACTAAGGATAAATTGGAAGCGCGGGATGCTTTAATGCGTATTCAGAAAGGTGTTGCTTATTTCATAGTTATGCATTCTTAGTAAGATCATGCAGTTTTGTGAGCAAGAATCATGCTTGGTGTATGAGTTTTGGTTGATGGGCATCTGAAAGCAGACATGTTTATTCAGGTGTACAAATATATTGGTTTATCAAATTCTATGACCTTCAGTGCTCCAGGAGTTGAGGAATTTATAATTTTGCAGGAATGCATGATTTTGTGGTACTGGTACATAGTTCCCTTCCTGCATGTAAAATCTGTGTTAGCCAACTTCTCCAGCACTATGTATTTTCCTGCTGGAGGTACATAAGCAACCTTGCCCATACAGTATACACCCAGTATTAACCTACACCTCTAATTTTGCAGGAATGCATGATTTTGTGGTACTGGTACATAGTTCCCTTCCTGCATGTAAAATCTGTGTTAGCCAACTTCTCCAGCACTATGTATTTTCCTGCTGGAGGTACATAAGCAACCTTGCCCATACAGTATACACCCAGTATTAACCTACACCTCTGCAGCACTATGTATTCCCTGCTGGAGGTGATGGCTTTATATATACTCCCTCCGTTCTAAATTACTCGTCGTTGAAATGAAATGAATGTATCTAGAACTAAAATACATCTAGATACATCCATACGTGCGACAAGTAATTCGGAACGGAGGGAGTACCTGATAGTGGATGAGAATGGCAAGTTCAGAAAGGACAGTCTTCAGAAATGGCTAAAGGCCCTTGCTCCTACTAGTGGCAGTGACTGTTTCTTCTAACCTTTTGCAACATCGCTGTCTGGGTGCAGCCGGATCCGGAGAAGGTTACAGGCTGTTCCAGGACCTGCTGACATAGTTGCATGAAGGCGAAATTTAAGCAGCATATTGCTGTTACTACTACATCACAGACTCAACATCCTTAAGGGCACGCACAATGCATAGCCCCAGGGTGATGCCTCGCATGCCATGTAGGATCGGATATTAGGTAAAGTAGGTTCGGATAGGGAAGCAGGATCCTCTACCGGAGGCGGGAGCTTGCAGAGAAAAAGTGTGCTCCGGTGTCAAAAGTTGAAAAGGTTGAAGTGAAAAATAGAGATGCATGTGTACCGGAGTCTTTATTTTCTATTTCTTAATAAGGCCCACTAGTGGTAGCTTGCATTGGAGAGAAAACAAATAAATATAGGTGCCTCAAACTACTTTTTTATGGTGCATCTGTATTCATATGCCCCACCATTGTACATGCCCTAAGGAGCTAGCACTCTAGTGTGTTGGTAGATTCACAATGACGAGGGGACTGGCACCACCGTTGTCTTCGTCATCGACATCGAGCTTGGAATTCTGGCAAAAAGATAAATTAGGATTCCAGTTGGCCTTTTTGGTTTTTGTTGCTGTACTGTATATATACGCTGCACATTGCAGATTTGAAGTAATAATAAAATCTAGTTTAGTTTTTTTTCCTGTCCATCTGCATCTGCCGAGTCCAGTAAAACAAGTTGCAAAGGTTCATTGCCAAGCTGTATTTGTTTACAAAACAAATGATCGAACATGAAGGGCCTCGATTGAGGTTTTACATTTGACTAATTCGAAGACAAAATTGTTTACACGGGTAAGCAACAGCAACAACAATGGTGGGCAAAAGGAAATTTCAGAACAAATCTCACCAAAACTTGAACAATGGGTAGCTAAACTTCTGGTAGCCCCAAAACAGGCAAAACTGGATGGATCATCATCACGTGCAGTGAGGAGTCGAATCAAAACGGCGGAATTCTATCTTCGGGCCATTTTCTCTCCACTCTGCCGATCTTCGACGGCGGCCAGATGATGTGGGTCACCCTCCCGTTTATTAGGCCCAAAGGGATCTGAAGAAACACCAAATGTTAATGAAACGAGTCGTATGATGCAACATAGAATAGAGCTAGATGAAATAATAAGTTGAAAGAAAAAATATGTAGGCAATGTAAAAGTATATAACATATCTCTTTTCTGTATCTATTCCAACACTTTGTTTGATCTATTGTATCATATGCTAAATTGCAAATTATAGCCTAAGTTAGCAACTTTACAAGCACTGCAGCGACATGAATAAGAAGATGCCACTGCAGACTGCCAACCTTAAAACTCCTCCACCTCGGGACTTAGCACACAGATGTGCCTGCCTTCTAATGTACTGATGTGTTACTTACAGTATGGGTTTTCCCGAGTATCACATTTTTGCTTTATTCCTTTTTTTCATTTAGTGTTTTCTTCTATTTGAAGGGGAGCCTTGGCGCAGTGGTAAAGCTGCTGCTTTGTGACCATGAGGTCACGGGTTCAAGTCCTGGAAACAGCCTCTTACATAAATGTAGGGAAAGACTGCGTACTATAGACCCAAAATGGTCGGACCCTTCCCCCGACCCTGCGCAAGCGGGAGCTACATGCACCGGGTTGCCCTTTTTAGCGTTTTCTTCTATTTGATGTCTAGTTTAGTGCACTACAGTCCATGGAATTTCCAATCGGTAGGCACCACGAATATTGAACCATCACATGCTGAAAACTCTGGAGTAACATTCTTTTGGCTTCAGAGCCCACATACACAAAGAAGTATAGCATGTTTGCAATAACCAGGTTACCAGGAGGCTCGTAGCTCAAGTACCATGTTCTGCTAGTCATCCATGTTAATTTGGCATGTTCTAGCACACAGCATTTACATATCATTGTTAAAAGAAGAACCGACAAAAATGAAGCCTACAACAGATTGACATACTCTAAGAAGTTTGCTAGATTATTTTCTATCACTTAATGCTAATCTTAGAAGCGTCAACTGCATATCTATCCATAGATTTCTGGTCATATACAGGTAGTGAGATTAATATGCCCATCCCCATCAGACGATACACAATATATGCACATTTTAGGTGCCCATTTTTTATATGGAAGGAACTCACAATGTCAATTTGCAACAATGGCCAGCATGTCAGAACTCTTTAGTCATCAGATCCGCATGATAGTACTATGAGTGCTGGCACGGAGGACCAAAATGCGGCAAAACTCCACTGTTGAACAAACAAGCTTCTAGCCCATCAATACGATATAACGACACTGGGGTCATTAATATGTTACGCTCAAACAACTAGTCCATAGACTTGGACATTTACCCAGATCAGCCAAATCAAAGTAGGCTAATCTTGTAAGCTGAAAAAGAAATGGAGATGAAATAAGTAACTTACTGGGCCAAATGACCTCGAATCCCAGCTTCTAGCAGCATTATCCCCTTCAACCCAGCAATGCCCCTGCGGGACCTTAATTATCTCGGAAGACGCAGGGAGCTGTATCCACTCACCAGGTAAGCCAATCAGTCTCTTCACGAACACTTCCTTGTGATTACTAGGGCATCTGCAAACAGAAAAAAAAGTTGCATGAATTTTCGTGATTTTCTTTTCCGCTATTTTCCGGCAATATCACGACACATACTTGAACAAAATCACATCGCCACGAGAGAACTTGTACTGGTCGAGGTAGGCCTTCTCCGCTAACACGATGTCACCTGGTTCGAGCCGAGCAACCTGGTCAGCACAGAATCATTGAGTATGGATTGCAGGATAATCCAACCCTCCATGCCTGCACTGATCTGTGGAAACCAAAGCCACTGAATACCTCGCAAGGCGCTGTCGGTGGCCGTCATGGTGGGATGCATCGAATGGCCCTTTATCGCGACCACGGTGACGTAGCGGTCGGAAATGGTGATGCCGATTACACCCCCGGTCACCGACATCTTGGCGATCGACCAAAGTTGGCTGCGGGCTCCCATTATCAAAACTATCCGGTCACTGCATACATGTAGGATCTGATCTGAACCTCTGACACTGCAGAGATGTACGGTGCTAGTACATTAGTACGGCAAAGATTTCTGCAGCTAATCTAGTAGATGGTGCAGACGAACAATTGGATGTAGATGGAGCAGATTAGGAGAAAACAAATCCAATCAGCCGAGGCTCTTACCGAGAAATCTTCCCCGGTTCCGTGGAGGCGGAGGCTGGCGGCCAAGGCTTTGGAGCGGCTCCGTGGAGGTCGGCGAGGATGAACGGCGGGAGTGGCGGCGACGACGACGACGCCGGTGTGTGGTGGCGGCGGCGGATGGTTTGAGTCGTCAGGGCGTCGGAAGCCACAGGGTAATTAGCGAAGCGCTTACGGCCCGCCGTCCGATCGCGTAATCAACGGCCCATATCAAACAGCGGGGCCTCTCTTCTGTACTAGTTCTGTTTGGTTTAGGCCACCACTCCGACCCTCACCCAAACCCTCGCTGCACTTCCCATCGTCGGCGGCGGCGGCGGCGACCACCCCACCGACCGCGCCGCGTTCGAACGTCGCCGGTCGCCGGAGGCGGCCTCCATCCCCTCCCGCTCCGGTACGCCCCCCGCCCCCCGCCCCCTCTTCCCTCCTCTCCCAAGCTGCTCGCGTGCTATAACCCCTCCCCGGGCTCCAATCCCGCCCTGTGCGGCTATGAAATCTCTCCTGTAGCCCGCTGCCGCTGCGCCCTAGGGCGGCCGCCGTGCCGCAGCTTAGCGTCGACGCGGGCGTCCCTGCTGCCTCCACCCCGTCGGAGGTTTTCGGCGATTGATTTAGCGATGCGCGAGCTTTTAGTCGTCCAGTGATTTACTTCACGAATTTAGGGAGTGTGCCGGTGCCCGGTGGGCGGTGGCTGGTCTCCTGTCTTCACGAATTTGGGGCGTTTAGGTCCGCCCCCTGTCTGCTCCCCGCCCTGTATTTTTGTTCGAGCAAATTTGTTGGATTTAGTCATTGAACAGCCTCAAGATAATCACATGATGTGGTGGTGGGTAGGTGACTTTTATAAGTAGTAGATTGATCCATTTCCCAGGCTTGAACTTCTTATTTTGGTGGTATGCCATGCAATCTACAGTATTGTTTTCACCTGTTCTGGTGCCAGTGAATAATCAGGCGTGCTGCTCAATGTTTACTATGCAATGTGCTGGTTTTTCCCAAACTCCAGTTTTAGATTTTGCTCCAGTGCTATTTAATAGTATATACTTAATGCTGAATCTGGCTCAACTTTTTATCTTTCTCAAACTTCAGATTTCGATTTTTTTTTGTCTGTGTGCAAGATCTTGTTTCCTTGATTTTCTTATTCCAAAGTTCACTTTTCTGATAAAATGTCTCTCTATGCAGTGGAGTCTGAAGGTTCAAGCCAAAGCTTCTCAACTCGGTTATAATCTTAGGGCGAGAGTTAGCAACAATTGCAGTTGGCTGATGGACGGGTCTAAATCTAATGCTGAAGAAGATGACTATCATGTGATAGGAGATCTAAGATCACCAAAGATTCCAAGGAGAAGTCCTGATGGTTCCAAGGATAGGGATTTTGATAGGAGGGAGAGAGACGACAGGAAAGGTGAAACTTCTGCAGACAGGGCTGATACAAGAGGTGGTGGTTATTCTTCTGACCATAATAAGCACGGCAGGGAAACAGAGATGATCCACGACCACGCAGATGAGTCGGGAGGAATTAGAAAAGGTGTAGACTCTAGTAGTTCAAGGTGCGGGAGATCCGATGAGAATATCAATGAGAGGAGGGGATCTGCTATGGCTGAGAACATCAATGAAGATAGCAGATCAGTGGATCAAAGTCATCAAAAGGAAGAGATTCTTGGGCATACAGTGGAGTACGGACATGAAAGCAAGGGTGGTGTGGAAAAAGGGGAGACGTCACCCAGAGTGCGTAACGATGGATGGGAGTCATCAGGGGATAGAAGGAATAGAGACGCTCCACCTTCACAAATACCAGATACACCAGACAGAGGGAGAGACAGCAGTTGGAATGTGAAAACACAAGAGGTTGAAGGATCTGAGCAGTACAGTAGGAGCCGTCAATTGCGAGATCCTAAAGAGGCAAATGTTTCTGAATGGAGGAGCACACAGGAAAGGTTAGATGGTACGAGTTTTCATGGTCGAGCTGGGTACCGGCAGGATTCCAGGGGTAGATCTGAAAGTTTCAGAGGTTCTTCAACCTATGGAAATCGGTATGACAGGTCTGATTCAATAGAGATCAGGCCAAATAGCAATTTTGATTTTGGGCGAGAAGGCTCTGTTTCTGGAAGAAGATCTGATGTGGGAGCTCCTGGAACAACTGATGATAGTAGTACCAATCATCCTGAAGCAGATCAAAGTGGTGGCACCAGCATGGTTTCTCCATTTACTCAGCAAGGGCCTAAAGGTGATAGATCCTCTAGAGGAAGGGGGAGGCCAAATGGAAGGGATTCTCAGAGAATTGGAGTTCCGGTGCCACTTATGCCGCCACCTTCATTTGGTGCGCTCACCCTGCCACCAGGGCAAATGCAACATATGGGGCCAAATATTCCCCATTCTCCAGGTCCTCCTCTACTACCTGGTGTTTTCATGCCGCCGTTTCCTGGACCTATGGTGTGGCCTGGAGCAGGAGGTGTTGATGTCAACATGCTCTCTGTTCCACCTAACCTTCACATCCCTCCTCCAGTTGCTGGCGAGCATAGGTTCACTCCAAGTATGGGAGCTGGACCTGTTCATAATGTTCACTTAAATCAAATGGGCCCAGGAATGGGTACTCCAACGAACATGTCAGGATTGGGTTTTAACCAGATGAGCACACAAAATCGTGAAATGACACATGATAAGCCATCTGGTGGTTGGGTGCCACATAGGCATGGTGCACCGATCAGAAAAGCTCCTTCAAGGGGTGAACAGAATGATTACTCTCAGAACTTTGTGGACACTGGCATGCGACCTCAAAACTTCATTAGAGAACTGGATCTTACAAGTGTAGCGGAGGACTATCCAAAATTGAGAGAACTCATACAGAGGAAGGACGAAATTGTTACTAACGCTGCTTCACCACCTATGTATTTTAAGTGTGATCTACGGCAACATGTTCTTTCTCCAGAATTTTTTGGTACAAAGTTTGATGTTATTCTTGTGGATCCACCATGGGAAGAGTATGTTCATCGTGCACCAGGAATAACAGATCATATTGAATATTGGAACGCTGAGGAGATTATGAATTTGAAGATTGAGGTTGTTGTTCTTGTCTGGTTTTTTTCATCCTTTTTAAGGGTGTTCATTTTATGCCACAGAATTATTAATATACTTCCGTGAATTGTTTGAATCAACAGGCTATAGCTGATACCCCCTCTTTTCTCTTCCTTTGGGTTGGTGACGGCGTAGGTCTTGAACAGGGCCGTCAATGTTTGAAGAAGGTGAGACAGCTTTGTCTTTCAGTAATCTAACACATGCACACGTTCTGCTTTGTTGTCAATTTTTCTGGGCAATGGCATGATGCCAGCTTACAGAAGGAAATCCATGCTCATGTGGTCCTCCCCAAGACATTATAGCCGCAATGCGTTTTGATCATGTTTCTGTCATTGCCATTCCGTTTAGTTGCAGTTAAACTCCAATCTATCTGCATAAATCCCACATTCTTTTGAATGTATTCATCTGTTTCAAAAGATATAGGCACTGTTTTATTTAATTTAGATTAGTCATACAGTTTCCAGCTGAATGATGAAACACAATAATAGATGAAGCTAGCTAAAACATCTGTTTTGTCCAGTGGGGATTTCGTAGGTGTGAGGATGTTTGCTGGGTGAAAACCAACAAGAAAAATGCATCATCAGGTCTGCGGCATGATTCTCGTACGTTGTTGCAGCATTCAAAGGTGTGTTATTAAGTATTATATGCCTTATTATAGCATTAATTTCTTTTTTTTTACTTTACAATTTCCCCATGTCTCTGGAATTCTTGTGAAGTATCCATCTTTCCTTGTGCAGGAGCATTGTTTGATGGGTATAAAAGGAACGGTACGCCGTAGCACTGATGGTCATGTCATCCACGCGAATATCGACACTGATATAATAATAGCTGAAGAACCCACTGATGGTATTTATCTCTTAGTTGACATCGATACTGCTTATTATTGTTCTTCATTTATTATGATATTTGTCTTCTGAACTGCCCTGGGCCAAAGCCTTTTCTCTAGTCTATCCCACCATCCATTGATAGTATTGTCTTCTGTACTACTCCCTCCGTCCGGAAATACTTGTCGAAGAAATGGATGTATCTAGACGTATTTGAGTTCTAGATACATCCAGTTTTATCCATTTCTCCGACAAGTATTTTCGGACGGAGGGAGTACAAAGTTAGTACAAAGTTGAGTCACTTATTTTGGGACGGAGGGAGTATATTTTTACATTATCTTTTCCTTTTCTGTCTTGTTCCTGTATGAAATGAAATTCACTGTTTTGCCTTTGTTGTTGTCATGGTATGAATGTTCTGTTTTGGCCCACAAAGAGCGGAGTATTAATTTCAAATGAAATTGGCTTGTTGATAAAAGCATATTCTATCTGGCTTGTGGAAGGATTGGATTATTTATAACTGGTCTGAAGAAAATTGTACATTTTTGTTGCTGCTATTTTGTTGACCTCTTCATGTGAAGCTTGAACTTTGAATATAATCTCTGCAATGCTAATTGAAAGTCAAACAAAACCATATGACGTTGATTATCCTGAAGCAGCTGTAGCAAGTGCACCACTATCATTGTTTATAAAGCGTCCTGCTTCAGACACTTAAGCATCGCTTAAGTGATAAGGCGCGCTAGCAGCACCTTAGAAATATGCCCGCTTTAGGCGCTTAAGCGTCAGAGCGGGTGGTGCTCGCTTTAGGTCGCTTTACCACCTTATAAACCATGGCCACTATGCATGCATTTTCTGCATAATTATCTCATGACAACCATCAAAGTATGTCCAAGATTGGAGAAACTTTTATTCATGTTAAATGTTTTAAGATCTCCTAAAATGCACGAGTGTGCATATTTAAAAGGAGATGCTAGAGATTTCATGTGTTGTACTGTTAATTCTTGGCATTAAGGTAATGGTGGAAGATGAGCAGATATTTTTGACTCGGCTAAATGATCGTACTATTTATCCTTCCGTGATAGCCTTTTGCAGATTAGCTATTCCTTGGTCATTTTCATTTTGGTATGCTTAAAAGAAGAATACATATTTTGGTGAAGTTCCTAGGGAAGGTTACTTTTACTAATTCATCTTCTATGACCATGGTACAGATATCTAGTTGTCCATTTGTGGACAGCTTGTAGTGCATTTCAGAATCTCTTGTGTTTACAGTTTTTTGAAACAGCCCTTTTCTAAAAGAGTGCATTCTTTGAAGCATAATATTTGTTTGTGATGCCTAGAACATGTCTCCTTTTACAGGTTCAACAAAAAAACCTGATGACATGTACAGGATCATTGAGCATTTTGCTCTTGGAAAGAGGCGCCTTGAACTCTTTGGCGAGGATCATAACATTCGGCCTGGCTGGCTTACTCTTGGGAAAGACTTATCATACTCCAACTTCAACAAAGAGGTAGAAAGCTGGATATTCAACTTTTATGCTCATGCACACAGTTACACAAGCATATGCATTGCCACGAGCTCCACACATCAATATCATCTCTGCTAAGAAACTTCACTCTTACAGGCATATAACAAGAACTTTGCGGACAGCGATGGGAAGGTGTGGCAGGGAGGTGGCGGTCGAAACCCTCCCCCTGGCGCTCCACACCTGATCGTGACGACTCCGGAGATCGAGGGGCTCAGGCCCAAGTCACCCCCGCCGAAGAACTGACATCATCTGTGCTAATGGTGGAAAACCCCCCTCCATGGAGCTCGGTGAACCGTGATCTGTTTTCAACCTGCAATGGTGGCTACATTTATTTTTTCCATATCTGTAGCTTTTATTTTGCACCTTGTAGGGGGGGTTGAGCCGCTCGTCATCGGAAAAATGTACTGTATGTCAGTGTCATGGATGATGGATGTTTTGATGAAACGGCAGCAATCCGAATAAGAAGCTTACCTTTGCGCGTGCATGCATGTAGTGATGTGATGGATTTGTGTTTGGGCACTTGGGGTGGCTTAATGCCTCTTGTGTGTAATGTGCAACTCTGCGCCGGAGAAGTGTGATCACCTCTTCGTTGGCTGTGACGTCGCAAATATTGTTCGAAATAAGATCTTACAGTGGCTTGCCGGTTCTGGGAGTGCCCGGCAGTGACAAAGACCCATGGTGAAAATATAGATATTTGACACAAAAATAAACTTGCATGACAACATGTAGACATATAATTAAATGTGATATCATATCCAATAATCATGAATACAATTGCATATTGTACAAATACTCCCTTCTCCCAAAATAAGTGTCTCAACTTTATACTAGCTTTAGTACAAATTTGTACTAAGCTCAAGACACTTATTTTGGGACGGATGGAGTACTTATTTGAAGTGGCATATGCAAATTGTCACACCACTACATAGGAATAGGATTGACGAAGAGGCTCTCAATAGTCTTTTGAAGATGCATGCCAAAGGTGTGAATCCATCTTTCTGATACGCATAGTATATGGTCCCACTATTAATCAAGTTTAAAATCCGCTTCACCACCCCGAGCGGTGCCCCATGTTCAAAGCGAGCTTCATTTATTGTTTTCCATTCAGCTTCAACCCGTGAATGGATTCTGGCAATAGCAACCTCACTTGTGACCCTATATGCTCGACCATGTAAGACTCCAGACAGGTTGCCACATCAACCTTGGCCTTCTCGCCCTACAAGTTTATACAACATTATTGGTTTGATACATTACCTTCGACTGGTCAATGCGGCAAAAGGTTATAGTTAGGACAAAAGCCAAAAAACAAACAGAGACATACTTTAAATGCAGCAATGTCATCAAATAGACGCAGTATCTTCCCGCCTGCTATAGTGATATTAGGGAAACTTGTTGCCCACTCAAATGCTTCCTTGGTTACTTCATCACCCATGCCAACCATCAAAACTACAGACATACCCGCTAAACCTACGGACATGGATGATAAATTCAAGAAATCTTCAAAGCTTGGCTTGTGATTCTCGTGTGACCATTCGGCTTCTTGGAGATGATAAGTAGAAAATTTCCGAAACTGTACAAAAGACAACAAATTAACCATGAAAGCAAAAGGTGTGACAGATGATAGCATGTACACATCATATTTAAAAGGATGTGTGCATCCCTAGTGAGTGCAAGGATGGAAAAGTGAAATTCTATCCCAAATCTTAAATTGATAACGAAAAAGTTCTAATCCCATGTAGGCTATATTCTTGTGCACCTTATTTTTGTAATCTTGGTGACCACTACATAGGGCAGAGGAGTTAGCTTGATGGGGATTGAAGATTGTGTCTTGGGAGGTCTTTGCATGATTATGATGGAAGTTTAGTTCACGGATCTATGCATCATGATTCCTTTTTGTGTCATGGATCCCTATTTATTTATCAGTCTATTCTGACCCTTCTGGAACCCTCCACAGTTACTAAGTGTCATGCTTTTGTATTTCAAACTGCCCTAAACATTATAATAAACTAGTTTTTGTGGTTCTTTAAGGTACATGACAGGAGTCCACTTTTTCATTATCCTACTTTTTTTTAAATATATAAGGTATACGATTGTGTACCACTTTCGTAGCACAGGCAACATGGTAGGTGTCAACGAATGCTTCATCTTCAGCATCCTTAAAGATCTTCAAGAGTTCACTATAGAACCTTTTCAAGTACTCCCTCCGTTCCAAATTACTCGTCGCAGAAATGGATGTATCTAGAACTAAAATACATCTAGATACATCCATACCCCCGAAAAGTAATTCGGAATGGAGGGAGTAGTCGGGTAGAAGAGAACTTGCATTCTCATCCCGTCTACATGTTAGATTGCAGATAGTTTAAAGAAGCTTAATTTTCGGCCATTCCTGGCATTGCATGTTACCACTTTTCCGCATAATTAAGCAGGTAAATCAAAACTACTAACCTTTGTATGGCCGCATTTAGCTGCCGAACTTCCTCTATGGTAGCATGGGAATCATATGTGTCATCTATCATGGTCATTAGCACCATTAGCTTGGTAAAGAATATTCTTGATAGGGTGAAGTTTTTCTCATGGTAGACCGCATATGGTGCAAAATAACCCTCCACCAGACGGTCCTGAACATAGCTTAGCCCGACATATCCATAAAAATCATCCGACCACCTGGAAATATTATTTGAAGTACTTAGGTAGTTTAGTAAAATAAATTATTCCTACTAAACTGTGATTAGATATGGACGGTGCCAGAAACGTATATGTGTAGGATACAATACATGAAGGCATGAGTCTTTATTTGCTCCATGACTCCATCTAAATTGAGTAGTTGGTATAACAGAGACATACTTAGTAAGATGTTTGAGTTCCTTCAAGTGGACATGTTGTATAAGGTTAAAATCCAGCTTCGCGAGCTCCAGTAGAGTTGGGCTATTTCCTTCCTCATGTTTGTACTCTGAGATATAATACCTTGTTTCTACCCTCTTAACGGTCCTTGGAAATGGTATGTCAAAAGCACGCTTAACATGCTCGGCTAAAGGGGACTTGAGACTGCCTCTCATCAATTCAAGGTGATGCCTTGCAAAAGAGATGGCTTCTTGGAGTGATGACTCATCAATGTCATCATGAATGAGAAGATGAGCTGCATTACATAGACTTAGAAGTCCCCTTGGGTCATTGGTAATATCTTCCCTGAAGCTCCCATCTTCATTCTTGAATGCGTTAAAAACATCTGAGGACAAATGTTAGTGACGTATTGTTAATGAAAACTACCCATATTAAGTTGTACGGAGTAATCTAAACCATGGACCATCTTCTATATATGTTTTGTGGGAATTAGCTAATGGCTTGTATCCATTCACATGAAGACGTACCTGGAGATACCCAAAGACCATGTTCTCTAAGCAAACGAACCAGAAGATCCTCTCCTCCTCCCCCCGCGTCGCTCCCACGAGGCGACCGGGGGGCAACCCTAAATCCCGCCGGTCTCCGCCCCTCTCCCCTCCTCCTCCCTCGCCGCCTCCCGTGGGCGCGGCTGGGCAAAGCCCAGCTGTCGCCGGCGCGGCGGGGCCTCGTCGTCCTCCTGTTCAGGCGGTGCTGGCGCGGTCGGCACCTCGGGTCGGAGCGTGGAGCTGTGCTGGGCGACACGACGGCGCAGCGGGCAGAGGCGGAGCTCCGGTGCCTCTGCTCCCCCGCGGCGGGCGGTCAGGTGATGGTGCGTGCTCGGCTCTCTGAGATCGGCGACGGCGCAGCCAGATCTGTGGCCTGACGGGCGCGGCTGGATCTGGGGCCGGGCGACGCGGGCCGAGGGCGGCACGGGCTGTAGCGTCGCAGCAACGGCAGGTCGGTGGGCGGGCTCGCCGGCTCCAGGTGCTCCGGTGGTTGGGCGGTGGTGGGCAGCGCGGATGGGCTCCCCGGTGAGCTTTCTTGGTGGTCGGCAGCGGACCTTGGGGTTTTCCTTGCCGGCGGACGGGTGTGTGTTGGTGCCCTCGCGTGGAGCTGCGCCGGTTGCCGAGGTGGGGCGACACAGGGGGTGTCCGGTGGGGAGATAGGCTGGAGGG
Source organism: Triticum timopheevii (assembly GCA_963921465.1). Lineage (NCBI taxonomy): Eukaryota > Viridiplantae > Streptophyta > Magnoliopsida > Poales > Poaceae > Triticum > Triticum timopheevii. The sequence goes on along the minus strand of OY997268.1, from coordinate 571,571,081 downwards.
ATGGGAGGCGCCGACGAGAGTTCGGGCCACCCGTCACCGGCACGGGGGTGTGCCGGTCCTGGATGCGTTCGCTCCCCCTCCTCCCCTTTCCCCGGCCGGGTGCGGGCTGATGTAGCTCTGGCGTTGTTCGAGGCGGGACGTATGCTGCGGTTTGGCGGTCGGGTGCGTCCTTTGGGCCAAAGCCGGTGACTTTGGCTGGTCTTGGGGGTGTCTGGATGCAGGGCGGCGGCCTTGGCGGTGGGAGATGCGACGTTCGTGGGCGGAGCATGCGTCTCAGGTGCGGGTGTGCAGCCATGGCCACGCGGGTGGTTTGGTTGCGGGTGGTTGGCGGAGGTAGGGTGCGTTGGAGGGGTGTGAGCGCTGGGGTACACCACTTGCTCAAGGGCCGACGGTGGCGACGTCCGTGGACGCCGTATCCTTCATGAAGGCGCGGTGTTCCCACTCCTTCGTGATGCTCCAGGTGAAAACTTGATCTTTGAAGATCGAACGGTGGCGGCTACCCATAGTCGTGCCCTTCTGGAGGCACCGTCCTAGAGTCCCTGGTCCGTCGTTATACGCCTCGCCTCTCCTCGGAAGATTGCGATGGAGGTCTCCGTTGGCTCCAAGCGATTCATGTTGTTTGGTAGTCGTTGGGGTGGCGTGGCGGTGCTTGGCACCTTTATATTTTGCCTTGGGTGTGTGTCGTATGCGGTGGTGGCGTGTGTTTGTATGGTCGGTGCTTTATATATAAAGTGGGGCGAAAGCCTTTTTCGGTAAGCAAACGAACCTGAGAGCAACATCGTGAAGGCTAGAGCTACAGAGCTCATTGTCGAGGATGTCACTTAACGCCACGTCAATCTGCTCTTTGAAGTGGTGATCTATTCCGAGACGTTGGGCGGTGTCCAGTAAGGTGATCATTTCCACCATGTTGTTGCAAGTCTTAAACAACACACAGACCTCCTCCTTTAGTTCATCAGCTCTTACAGTCATCCATTTCTCCGATCTCTACACACATCCAAACACACATGAACGAATTAGATGACAATAAAGTAAGCTATCTCTCAAAGTATATGGTATGATTTTTTTGGTGATGCTCGTTGATTGGGAGTAAAATCTAAAAAAAACAAAGTATTATCTCACAAATCGTATCTGATTCACACGTTTTCACCACTTCGCTTGCTCAAGGGGGCTAGCTCTAGCCCTAGTTTGGCGGCATAGGTTTTTCAAATCCTTAGTAAAGTATTTCAATGTCTGGGCAATGAATACTTTGTTTTAAAACCACAGCTTTTCTGGCTAGTTTAGAGAAAAAGACGTGCATACCTTTTTCTCAAATACTAAAGAAAAATGGTATCACTCAAAAAAAAAAAGAAAAATGGTATTAGTCTCGAAATAGGCTTTTGCCCCACTCTATAAATAAAGCAAACATCCATACAAGCAAATCTCAAGAGTCATAGTAGAAAAGACGGCTGTGGCAACAACACAATCATGCCCCATAAAACATAAAAGAAATAGAGAAAAAAACACTAAGTGGTAGTCGACAAGCCGGCCGTAGCTACAAAGAGGATAAGCGACACGCGGTAACCAGAAGTGCATCCAGCATGAGCCCAAGCCGATTGCGGTCACGCTGCCTAGAAAGCGGGTGCCAGTGCTGCAAGGAAGTAAGTAATTTAAAGAACGAGTCAGAGGCCTGCCACAGAAAGACCCGATGAATCACCATTTTGTTATGAGTCGCCCATAACGTCCACAACATTGCTGCAAAGATTAGCCAGAATAAGCGGCAATTTCATCCGGTCTGGGTAGATCTGGTCTCAAGGAACTCCACAAAGTCCAGACCCTCCCAACTGGCCCTTAGTGCCTTGCGTACGAAACTCCAGAGGGCCCGCGCCACCGTGCATGAGAACATGATGTGTGTCCCTATTTCCGGGACATCGCATAGGGGGCACACGCCATTATCCGGCCGTGCCACTTAAGCACCTCGGTCCCATAGGGTAGGCGGTCGTGCAGTAGTTGCCACACAAAGATCTTGATCTTTAAAGGCAATGGGGCCTTCGACATAGGGAATAGCCAAGGAATGATGGGCGACGACAGAGTGCATGATATGCTGAGCTGACGAAGAAATCACCCAAAGGTGAGACTCCAAGAAACGGTGTCTAGAGAATCCGGCAACAACATTAGGAGGTCGGCCCGCAAGCGAGCCCAGTCTACAATTTCGGCCTGCCTAAATGTACAACGGAACAAGATGTTTCACTGCCCATTATGGGAGGCCGTGAAAACCAGGATCATCGAGTCAGTGCAGATAGCAAACAGACTAGGGAAACCCACCCGAAGTGTCTCGCCACAAACCAACGGATCCAACCAGAATTGGGTACCTTCCCCATTACATATAGAGAAGGAAACCCTAAGACGAATATCCTCCTTGATCCGCTGGATGGATTTTCAAAACTGGGAACCACCCGAGCGAGAGCATGCCAGGTGAGGCCCGCCTCTTAGAGCAAGTCCAACATGCCGACCCATTTCGTCTAGGCATGTCCGTTTGGGTAGTCGCAGACAGAAAATTCGGCCCAACGCACGTCCGCTTTTCGTCCGCTGGACAACCCATTCCTGGCCGAAATTTGGGCCTCATTTGCGTCGGCGTGGACGTGCGCCTACTCCTCCCCCTGGCCCGTCAGTCGATGGCACAACAACCACCATTTCTCTCCACTTTCCCAAAACACTCCCGCCCGCTCGCACTCCCCCCCGCTCGCCATGGATGATGCGCCGACCCTCGATGCCGCCGCCGGCATCGCCTCCCTCGCCCTGTCCGGCCTCACCTCCGTTGCCTCCTGCAAAGGCAAGCCCCGCACGCCCCGCAAGACTACGGCACAACCCAAGAACAAGCAGCTGACGCCCAAGGAGCGAGTCGTGCAATCGGCCAAGAGGAAGGGCTGGAGGCACGCGCAGGATGCAAGGGACGTAGCAGTGGCCGTCGCCGCCCTCTTCGCCGCCGCACAACGGGAGGAAACCTATGCCTGAGTCGCCACAACAACAAGGGAGGCCCTGCTCTACATATGGTTAAACCCTGGCCAGCATGGGCTCTTCAGCGCCGCCGTGGCCGCATCCAGCACGGGCTCATCAACATTTCCTCCGATGGTGCTACCAGAGTCGCCACACGCGTCTACCACGTAGCCGATTCCCGGCTTCCACGTCTACCCGCAAGCCTCACGCTTCCTGGGGAATGCTCGCCGGAGGTGAGCATGGTGGCGCCGTCCACGCCCGTGGTCATCGACCTCAACGCCATGCCGGTGGCTGGTGCATCATCCTCCGGAGGGGCGAGGAAACGCCTGCGGGAGATACCAGCGACATGCTTCCTGGCGCCCGCAACCTTTTCGACAGAATGCCGGCGGCCGGTGATGACGAAACGTCCAACCATTTCATCATAGAGAACATCATCTACGAAGGCGGTGTGGCGGCCGCCGCCTCCGCTGGCGGTGCCGCTGTGGCTGCCTATGATCCCGAGGAGACCCAAAGCAAAGACGGACGAGCGCCATTCATGCCGACAACCTATGATCAAGCTGGCATGGATGACATCTTCATGCAAGATCAGTTCGGCATGGGAAGCACCTTCCCGCTCGACCACGAGTTCCCGAAGGACTATGGCCTCAAGGAAGAGGATGAAATGGACATTGACGGGGAGCCTTGTTCGAGGACGAGCTCGCCAACCAAGCCGGTGCAAAGAAGAAGCGCAAAGGCAAACAGACGAAGGCATACACGTCGTGCGAGGAAAAACACCTTCGTGGTTGTTCGGGGGACATTGGGCAAGACCCCAAGGTCAGTGCCGAAAAAAAGGCACCGACCTTTTGGCTTCGTCTTCATTGAGTACTATGAACGCAAGAAGTTTGCGCCGTGTCGAACTCCCGCCCCTTTTTTGTGTCCTGGCATGTGTGCCGGCCGCTAGCAAGTTCGCTAGCATGAACTTTGTGGTGGTTTTTTTGGAGGCCAGCATTGTATGCCGGCCGCTGGCATGGTGCCGTCATGAACTCCGAGACGATGGCATAATCTATGGCCACGAGCCTTTTAAAATTTATGCGTGGACATGAAATGGGCCGCACGCGTTGGGCGCACGACCAACCCAAATGTAAAACAGGGCGGACGCCGAGCAGGGGGCCGACCCAAATGGACAAAAAACGAACAAAGCACGCGTCCGTTTGGGTTGGCGCGTTGTAGTTGCTCTTAGGTATTTTTCCTGAAGAAGTTGCAGCCACAGGCCACCCTCTCCCCTCAAGATCTGCCAGACCCATTGCAACATGAGGGCGAGTTCATGCGGTGCGAGGCAATAATACCTAACCCACCCGATCCTCAGGCAAACAAATGTCCGCCCACTTGATCATATGATATTTCTAGGGGCTGTTTGCCGCCTGCCAGAAGAACCTAGCCAGAACCTTATCAAACAAGCTAAGAACGCCCTCTGGAAGGATATACATCCCCATCATATACATGGGGACGCTCACGTGGTTAGAAATAATAAGGACTGTTTTACTTCCCTTGCAAGTGAATCGCCCGCACCAGGCTCTGGACGGGATGCTCCTTGCCTCACCAGCGGGCAAAATTCACTCAATAGAATCTTGGAGTCGGACATAGGCATCCCTAGATATGCAATGGAGACAACCGCTAACTTGCTGTTTGGTTTGTCCATGATCCGCTGTTGCTCGGCCGCAAAATAGCCCAGGGCAACGACCTCACTTTTGTCAAAGTTGATCGTAAGTCCCGACATGGTCTCAAAGCACAAGAGGACTCAATATTAACAATGTCAAGGTCTGACCCCTCCACCATAATCATGGCGTCGTCTGCATACTGTAAATGGGTGATGCCTACCCCAGGGATTAAGTAGCCCACTACCCCCGAGAAGTGACTGGCCATCCTAGCTTTGTCTAAGATGCCTGCCAAGTTATCGACAACAAGGTTGAAGAGAAGAGGGGAAATATGATACCCTTGTTTCACTCTCCTAGAGGACCTAAAAAATGGTCCCACCTCGCCGCTGGTATTTATTGTCGTGTTCCCAGTCCGCACCAACTGCATGATCCAAGAACACCATCTCTCATCGAAGCCCCGATGTTGGGGCCTCAAGAAGGACCGATCCAGGTGGTCGTATGCCTTTTGGAAGTCCAACTTGAGAAAGACGCCCCTATGACCCTGCGACACCACCTCGTGGACAATCTCATGAAGGGCCAGAATCCCATCGTGGATACGCTAAGCCTTCAGAAACACGGTCGGGAGAGGATGCGCAATCCGCTCCGCCATAGGAGCCAAACGTATCGCACAAACTTTCACAAAAATCCATTCAAGCACATCGCCCCAACTACTTTGGGGATAAGAGTTATGACAACAAGGTCCCAATGTAAAATTCGTGGAACATCGACATGATCACCGGCTACAGGACGTCCCAAAACTTCTGGAAGAAGGCCACAGGTAGGTCATCCGGCCATGGGGTCGACCCCACCTTCATAGAGATGATAGCCCTACCCAGCTCTTGTGGCGAAAAATGGAGGCGATAGCCCTACCCACCAGTAGCCCATATTGTTCACTCATTTCAGTTATATATATCCCATATTGAAATATACGAAACATCTTATATTTCTGAACGGAGGGAGTACCATTCAAGTGTGTTGAAGCTGCAATTTTGTTTTTTTGCCAGAAGAACATGAACGCCAGTTTTTTCACGGAACTTCCTATGTGAGTAGAACACTCGACCATGTTGTTGGAAATATGCCCTAGAGGCAATAATAAAATGGTTATTATTATATTTCCTTGTTCATGATAATTGTCTATCATTCATGCTATAATTGTATTGACCGGAAACTGTAATACATGTGTGAATACATAGACCATAACATGTCCCTAGTGAGCCTCTAGTTGACTAGCTCGTTGATCAACAGATGGTCATGGTTTCCTGACTATGGACATTGGATGTCATTGATAACGGGATCACATCATTAGGAGAATGATGTGATGGACAAGACCCAATACAATCATAGCACAAGATCGTGTAGTTCGTTTGCTAAAGCTTTTCTAATGTCAAGTATCATTTCCTTAGACCATGAGATTGTGCAACTCCCGGATACTGTAGGAATGCTTTGGGTGTACCAAACATCACAACGTAACTGGGTGGCTATAAAGGTGCACTACAGGTATCTCCGAAAGTGTCTGTTGGGTTGGCACAAATCGAGACTGGGATTTGTCACTCCGTATGACGGAGAGGTATCTCTGGGCCCACTCGGTAATGCATCATCATAATGAGCTCAATGTGACTAAGTAGTTGGTCACGGGATCTTGCATTACAGAATGAGTAAAGTGACTTGCCGGTAACGAGATTGAACGAGGTATTGGGATACCGACGATCGAATCTCGGGCAAGTAACGTACCGATTGACAAAGGGAATTGTATACAGGATTGCTTGAATCCTCGACATCGTGGTTCATCCGATGAGATCATCGTGGAACATGTGGGAGCCAACATAGGTATCCAGATCCTCCTGTTGGTTATTGGCCGGAGAGCTGTCTTGGTCATGTCTGCATGATTCCCGAACCCGTAGGGTCTACACACTTAAGGTTCGATGACACTAGGGTTATAGGGAAGGTTTGTACGTGGTTACCGAATGTTGTTCGGAGTCCCGGATGAGGTCCCGAACGTCACGAGGAGTTCCAGAATAGTTCGGAGGTGAAGATTTATATATGGGAAGTCATCATACGGTCATCAGAAGTATTCGGGGGTTTATCGATATTGTACCGGGACCACCAAAGGGGTTCCGGGGGTCCACCGGGAGGGTCCACCTGCCCCGGAGGGCCCTTATGGGCTGTATGTGGAAGGGAACTAGCCCCAAGTGGGCTGGGCGCCAACCCCGCTAGGGCCCATGCGCCTAGGGTTGGGGGGGACCCTAAAGGGGGCGCCCCCTTGGCTTGGGAGGCAAGCCCCCTCCCCTTGGCCGCCGCCCCCCCTCTAGATCTCATCTAGAGGGGCCGGCCCCCTTCCCCCTTCACCCTATAAATAGAGGGGAGGAGGGGGGGCAGCCGCACCACATCCAAGGCGCAGCCCTCCCCCTCTCCAACACCTCTCCTCCTTCATTTGAGCTTGGCGAAGCCCTACCGGAGAACCGCTGCTCCACCACCACCACGCTATCGTGTTGCTGCTGGCGCCTTCTTCCTCAACCTCTCCCTCCTCCTTGCTGGATCAAGGCGCGGGAGACGTCACCGGGCTGCACGTGTGTTGAACGCGGAGGTGCCGTTGTTCGGCGCTTAGATCGGAATCCACCGCGATCTGAATCGCTACGAGTACGACTCCTTCATACGCGTTCTTGTAATGCTTCCATGTCGCGATCTTCAAGGGTATGAAGATGCACTCCCCTCTCCCTCGTTGCTAGTTTCTCCATAGATTGATCTTGGTGACGCGTAGAAATTTTTGAATTTCTGCAGCGATCCTCAACAGTGGCATCACGAGCTAGGTCTATGCGTAGTTTCTATGCACAAGTAGAACACAAGTTGTTGTGGGCGTCGATTTTGTCAATTTACTTGCCACTACTAGTCTTATCTTGATTCAGCGGTATCGTGGGATGAAGCGGCCCGGACGACCTTACACGTACGCTTACATGAGACAGGTTCCACCGACTGACATGCACTAGTTGCATAAGGTGGCTAGCGGGTGTCTGTCTCTCCCACTTTAGTCTGATCGGATTCAATGAAAAAGGTCCTTATGAAGGGTAAATAGCAATTGGCATATCACGTTGTGGTTTTGGCGTAGGTAAGAAACGTTCTTGCTAGAAACCTATATCAGCCACGTAAAAACTTGCAACAACAATTAGAGGACGTCTAACTTGTTCGTGCAACGTATGCCCTGTGATGTGATATGGCCAAAAGGATGTGATGAATGATGTATATGTGATGTATGAGATTGATCATGTTCTTGTAATAGGAATCATGACTTGCATGTCGATGAGTATGACAACCGGCAGGAGCCATAGGAGTTGTCTTAATTTATTGTATGACCTGTGTGTCATTGAATAATGCCATGTAATTACTTTACTTTATTGCTAAACTGTTAGCCATAGTAGTAGAAGTAATAGTTGGCGAGACAACTTCATGAAGACACGATGATGGAGATCATGGTGTCATGCCGGTGACGATGATGATCATGGCGCCCCGAAGATGGAGATCAAAAGGAGCAAAATGATATTGGCCATATCATGTCACTACTCACTATTTGATTGCATGAGATGTTTATCATGTTTTACATCTTATTTGCTTAGAACGACGGTAGCATAAATAAGATGATCCCTCATAAAATTTCAAGAAAGTGTTCCCCCTAATTGTGCACCGTTGCGAAGGTTCGTTGTTTCGAAGCACCACGTGATGATCGGGTGTGATAGATTCTAACGTTCGCATACAACGTGTGTAAGCCAGATTTACACATGCAAAACACTTAGGTTGACTTGACGAGCCTAGCATGTATAGACATGGCCTCAGAACACAAGAGACCGAAAGGTCGAACATGAGTCGTATAGCAGATACAATCAACATGAAGATGTTCACCGATGATGACTAGTCCGTCTCACGTGATGATCAGACACGGCCTAGTTGACTCGGATCATGTATCACTTATATGACTAGAGGGATGTCTATCTAAGTGGGAGTTCATTAAATAATTTGATTAGATGAACTTAATTATCATGAACTTAGTCTAAAATCTTTGCAATATGTCTTGTAGATCAAATGGCCCACGCTAATGTTGCCCTCAACTTCAACGCCTTCCTAGAGAAAACCAAGCTGAAAGACGATGGCAGCAAGTATACGGACTGGGTCCGGAACTTGAGGATCATCCTCATAGCTGCCAAGAAAGTATATGTCCTAGATGCACCGCTAGGTGAAGCACCCGTTTTCCCAGCAACTCAAGACGTTATGAATGCCTGGCAGTCACGTAGTGATGATTACTCCCTGGTTCAGTGCGGCATGCTTTACAGCTTAGAACCGGGGCTCCAAAAGCGTTTTGAGCAGCACGGAGCATATGAGATGTTCCAAGAGCTGAAAATGGTTTTCCAAGCTCATGCCCGGGTCGAGAGATATGAAGTCTCCGACAAGTTCTACAGTTGTAAGATGGAGGAGAATGGTTCTTTCAGCGAGCACATACTCAAAATTTCTGGGTTGCACAACCGCTTTTGTCAGCTTGGAGTTAATCTCCCAGATGACGCGGTAGTCGACAGAATCCTCCAGTCGCTCCCACATAGCTACAAGAGCTTTGTGATGAATTTCAATATGCAGGGGATGGTGAAAACCATCCCTAAGGTATATTCAATGCTGAAATTAGCGGAGGTGGAGATCAAAAAGGAACATCAAGTGTTGATGGTCAATAAAACCACTAGTTTCAAGAAAGGAAAGGGTAAGAAGAACTTCAAGAAGGACGGCAAGGGAGTTGCCGCGCCCGGTAAGCCAGTTGCCGGGAAGAAGCCAAAGCATGGACCCAAACCTGAGACTGAGTGCTTTTATTGCAAGGGAAACGGACACTGGAAGCGGAACTGCCCCAAGTACTTAGAGGACAAGAAGGCCGGCAAAACCAAAGGTATATGTGATATACATGTTATTGATGTGTACCTTACCAGTACTCGTAGTAGCTCCTGGGTATTTGATACCGGTGCGGTTGCTCATATTTGTAACTCAAAACAGGAGCTGCGGAATAAGCAGAGACTGGCGAAGGACGAGGTGACGATGCGCGTCGGGAATGGTTCCAAGGTCGATGTGATTGCCGTCGGCACGCTACCTCTACTTTTACCTACGGGATTAGTTTTAAACCTCAATAATTGTTATTTAGTGCCAGCTTTGAGCATGAACATTGTATCTGGATCTCGTTTAATACGAGATGGCTACTCATTTAAATCCGAGAATAATGGTTGTTCTATTTATATGAGAGATATGTCTTATGGTCATGCCCCGTTGGTCAATGGTTTATTCTTAATGAATCACGAATGTGATGGTACACATATTCATAGTGTGAATACCAAAAGATGTAAGGTTGATAATGATAGTCCCACATACTTGTGGCACTGCCGCCTTGGTCACATTGGTGTCAAACGCATGAAGAAGCTCCATGCAGATGGACTTTTGGAGTCTCTTGATTACGAATCATTTGACACATGCAAACCATGCCTCATGGGCAAAATGACCAAGACTCCGTTCTCTGAAACAATGGAGCGAGCAACCAACTTATTGGAAATCATACATACTGATGTGTGTGGTCCAATGAGCATTGAGGCTCGCGAAGGCTATCGTTATGTTCTCACCCTCACTGATGACTTAACTAGATATGGGTATGTCTACTTGATGAAACACAAGTCTGAGACCTTTGAAAAGTTCATGGAATTTCAGAGTGAGGTAGAGAATCAACGTGACAGAAAAATAAAGTTCTTACGATCAGATCATGGGGGAGAATATTTGAGTCACGAATTTGGTACGCACTTAAGGAAATGTGGAATTGTTTCACAACTCACGCCGCCTGGAACACCTCAGCGTAATGGTGTGTCTGAATGTCGTAATCGCACTCTATTGGATATGGTGCGATCTATGATGTCTCTTACCGATTTACCGCTATCATTTTGGGGATACGCTCTAGAGACAGCAACATTCACTTTAAATAGGGCACCGCCTAAATCCGTTGAGACGACACCGTATGAATTATGGTTTGGGAAGAAACCTAAGCTGTCATTTCTAAAAGTTTGGGGATGCGATGCTTATGTCAAGAAACTTCAACCTGAAAAGCTCGAACCCAAGTCGGAAAAATACGTATTCATAGGATATCCTAAGGAAACTATTGGGTATACCTTCTACCTCAGATCCGAAGGCAAGATCTTTGTTGCCAAGAACGGGTCCTTTCTGGAGAAAGAGTTTCTCTCGAAAGAAGTAAGTGGGAGGAAAGTAGAACTTGATGAAGTACTGCCTCTTGAACCGGACAGTAGCGCAGCTCAGGAAGATGTTTCTGTGGTGCCTGCACCGACTAGGGAGGAAGTTAATGATGATGATCAAGGTACTTCAGATCAAGTTGCTACTGAACTTCGTAGGTCCACAAGGACACGTTCCACACCAGAATGGTATGGCAACCCTGTCCTGGAAATCATGTTGTTAGACAACGGTGAACCTTCAAACTATGAAGAAGCGATGGCGGGCCTAGATTCCAACAAATGGCTTGAAGCCATGCAATCCGAGATAGGATCCATGTATGAAAACAAAGTATGGACTTTGACAGACTTGCCCGATGATCGGCGAGTGATAGAAAATAAATGGATCTTTAAGAAGAAGACGGACGCGGATGGTAACGTTACCATCTATAAGGCTCGGCTTGTCGCTAAGGGTTATCGACAAGTTCAAGGGGTTGACTACGATGAGACCCTCTCACCCATAGTGAAGCTGAAGTCCGTCTGAATCATGTTAGCAATTGACGCATTCTATGATTATGAGATATGGCACTGGACGTCAAAACAGCATTCCTTAACGACTTCCTTAAGGAAGAATTGTATATGATGCAGTCGGAAGGTTTTGTCGATCCTAAGAATGCTAACAAGGTATGCAAGCTCCAACGCTCCATCTATGGGCTGGTGCAAGCATCTCGGAGTTGGAACATTCGCTTTGATGAAATGATCAAAGCGTTTGGGTTTATGCAGACTTATGGAGAAGCCTGCATTTACAAGAAAGTGAGTGGGAGCTCTGTAGCATTTCTCATATTATATGTGGATGACATACTATTGATGGGAAATGATATAGAACTTTTGGAAAGCATAAAGGCCTACTTGAATAAGTGTTTTTCAATGAAGGACCTTGGAGAAGCTGCTTACATATTAGGCATCAAGATCTATAGAGATAGATCGAGACGCCTCATAAGTCTTTCACAAAGCACATACCTTGATAAGATATTGAAGAAGTTCAATATGGATCAGTCCAAGAAGGGTTCTTGCCTGTATTGCAAGGTGTGAAATTGAGCTCGGCTCAAAGCCTGACCACGACTGAAGATAGAGAAAAGATGAGTGTCATCCCCTATGCCTCAGCCATAGGATCTATTATGTATGCCATGCTGTGTACCAGACCTGATGTAAACCTTGCCGTAAGTTTGGTAGGGAGGTACCAAAGTAATCCCGGCATGGAACACTGGATAGTGGTCAAGAATATCCTGAAGTACCAGAAAAGGACTAAGGATATGTTTCTCGTTTATGGAGGTGACGAAGAGCTCATCGTAAAGGGTTACGTCGATGCTAGCTTCGACACAGATCAGGATGACTCCAAGTCACAAACCGGATAGGTGTATATTTTGAATGGTGGGGTAGTAAGCTGGTGCAGTTGCAAGCAAAGCGTCGTGGCGGGATCTACATGTGAAGCGGAGTACATGGCAGCCCCGGAGGCAGCACATGAAGCAATCTGGATGAAGGAGTTCATTACCGACCTAGGAGTTATTCCCAATGCATCGGGCCCAATGACTCTCTTCTGTGACAACACTGGAGCTATTGCCCATTCCAAGGAGCCCAGATTTCACAAGAAGACCAGGCACATCAAGTGTCGCTTCAACTCCATTCGTGAAAATGTTCAAGATGGAGACATAGATATTTGTAAAGTGCATACGGATCTGAATGTCGCAGATCCGTTGACTAAACCTCTTCCACGAGCAAAACATGATCAACACCAGAACTCTATGGGTGTTCGATTCATCACAATGTAACTAGATTATTGACTCTAGTGCAAGTGGGAGACTGTTGGAAATATGCCCTAGAGGCAATAATAAAATGGTTATTATTATATTTCCTTGTTCATGATAATTGTCTATCATTCATGCTATAATTGTATTGACCGGAAACCGTAATACATGTGTGAATACATAGACCACAACATGTCCCTAGTGAGCCTCTAGTTGACTAGCTCGTTGATCAACATATGGTCATGGTTTCCTGACTATGGACATTGGATGTCATTGATAACGGGATCACATCATTAGGAGAATGATGTGATGGACAAGACCCAATCACAAGCATAGCACAAGATCGTGTAGTTCATTTGCTAAAGCTTTTCTAATGTCAAGTATCATTTCCTTAGACCATGAGATTGTGCAACTCCCGGATACTATAGGAATGCTTTGGGTGTACCAAACGTCACAACGTAACTGGGTGGCTATAAAGGTGCACTACAGGTATCTCCGAAAGTATCTGTTGGGTTGGCACGAATCGAGACTGGGATTTGTCACTCCGTATGACGGAGAGGTATCTCTGGGCCCACTCGGTAATGCATCATCATAATGAGTTCAATGTGACTAAGTAGTTGGTCACGGGATCATGCATTACGGAACGAGTAAAGTGACTTGCCGGTAACGAGATTGAACGAGGTATTAGGATACCGACGATCGAATCTCTGGCAAGTAACATGCCGATTGACAAAGGGAATTGTATACGGGATTGCTTGAATCCTTGACATCGTGGTTCATACGATGAGATCATCGTGGAACATGTGGGAGCCAACATGGGTATCCAGATCCCGCTGTTGGTTATTGGTCGGAGAGCTGTCTCGGTCATGTCTGCATGATTCCCAAACCCGTAGGGTCTACACACTTAAGGTTCGATGATGTTAGGGTTATAGGGAAGGTTTGTACGTGGTTACCGAATGTTGTTCGGAGTCCCGGATGAGATCCCGGACATCACGAGGAGTTTTGGAATAGTCCGGAGGTGAAGATTTATATATGAGAAGTCATCATACGGTCATCGGAAGTATTCAGGGGTTTATCGATATTGTACCGGGACCACCGAAGGGGTTCCGGGGGTCCACCGGGAAGGTCCACCTGCCCCGAAGGGCCCTTATGGGATGTATGTGGAAGGGAACCAGCCCCAAGTGGGCTGGGCGCCAACCCCCCTAGGGCCCATGCGCCTAGGGTTGGGGGGGGGACCTAAAGGGGGTGCCCCCCTTGGCTTGGGGGGCAAGCCCCCTCCCCTTGGCTGCCGCCCCTCCCCTCTAGATCTCATCTAGAGGGGCCGGCCCCATACCCCTTCACCCTATAAATAGAGGGGAGGAGGGAGGGCAGCCGCACCACATCCAAGGCGCAACCCTCCCCCTCTCCAACACCTCTCCTCCTCCGTTTGAGCTTGGCGAAGCCCTGCCAGAGAATCGCTGCTCCACCACCACCACGCCGTCGTGCTGCTGTTGGAGCCTTCTTCCTCAACCTCTCCCTCCTCCTTGCTGGATCAAGGCGCGGGAGATGTCACCGGGCTGCACGTGTGTTGAACGCAGAGGTGCCGTTGTTCGGCGCTTAGATCGGAATCCACTGTGATCTGAATCGCTACGAGTACGACTCCTTCATCCGCGTTCTTGTAGAGCTTTCGTGTCGCGATCTTCAAGGGTATGAAGATGCACTTCCCTCTCTCTCGTTGCTAGTTTCTCCATAGATTGATCTTGGTGATGCGTAGAAATTTTTGATTCTGCAACGATCCCCAACACATGTTCGCTACATTTTTTTCCAGTATTGTTTGATGAATTCATATTTTTTTAAATTAAAATGCCGTAGTGGGTGCGCGTAGAACCATGCCCTGAAAATATTTTGTGAAGGACGTACCATATATTTGTTGCAAAATTGCACCAAATCAATTTTATAAAATACTAGGATATATATAATGCACAATTGACCAAATGGTTGAGTGTCCAAAGCTTTTATCCATCTCTCCTGAAAAAGACAAATTTCCACCGATTCAGCAGGAAACGGGTCAAATTTGAACTGCATCTGCCTTATAGTTTCCTTTTTATTTTTTCAAAAATCATTTCTAGTTACATAAGTATCTATTTAATCAGAAATACATGGTTTGTTGGCAATACATCGAGGTTTGGATGGTGGTCGAGGGCCCGAACTCCAGAGCGCGTAAACTCGCATGCCCGTCGCGTGGTCACCGCGTGACCGTAGCATTGCCTTGCGTTCTAGGCGGACTAGGCATGTCTAGTGGGTTGGACACTCCCCAGGTAGGTGTAGGAAGAAAATTACAACATAATCTCACGAGGAGACCGAACTATTCTCAAACATGAATTAACAGCCAAGTGTTTGATTAGCGGCACGGTAAATGTACATGGCCAATGGGCGTGAGTTTTGAGTGAGGATGATCATCTACTAATAAGACTGCCTTCACAAATTTTCAGCTCAAATGGATGAGCCTAGGTGGCACTTGCTTTGCAAAGTACCACACCGGATAAAAATATGAATGTTGAAGCTGGGCTCAAATTAATGAATGGATTTAGCTGAAATTTGGTGGAGGATGGTAATTTGGTTATAAGAAAGCACTATAAAAATTTGATACCATTTGAACATGGCAAAGTGACACTTCCTTCACAATGCTCTTCTCTAGACAGAAACTTTGGAAAACTATTGAGAAGAATTGTCTAAATGAAACGAGCTCAAATTTTATGGAGGTAAGTTATATAGGTAGGAACATTCTCTAGTAAATTTTCAGCAATAATTAAGCAATATAAAATATAGTTGCTTCACGAATTGAAAATATGACCAGAATAAAATATTGGATGATGAGCTCACATGGATTGCTAGATGCAGCTCAAAATTTGGGGAGAGTGATGATTTGAGCATATGAATGATTTGAAAAAATATCAGATCATTTGGATAAACCTAGCTAGTACTTCCTTCACAAAGCTTCTCTCTGGATAGAAACTTTGGAAATTTGCTGAGGATTTACTAGGCAAATGTAGCTGAATATTGGCATGTAGCAATTATTTGGATACGGAAGATTGTCCAAAAAGTTTGAGGGCAATAGGAGGGGCCTAGAGCACTTGCTTTGCAATGTGCCAATCTGGACAGGAAATAGAAATTGGAGCTGGGCTCGCATACATGATTGAATTAAGCTGCAATTTGGAGGATGATTATAATTTAGGCATACGAAGGCACCATAAAAATTTCATACTGTTTGGATAAATAAAAATGGTACTTGCTTCACAGTGATCTCCACTGAACAAAAATGTGGGAAAAATATTGAGGGAAATTGGCTAAATTAAATAAGCTAAAATTTGGTGGAGGGAGGATATATGGTCAAGGTCATGCCTTGGTAAATTTTCAGCAATTAGAAAGCAATATAAAACGTAGTTGCTACACAAACTGAAAATATTACTAGAAACAAAGATTGAATGATGAGCTCACATGGATTGTTAGATGAGGCTCAAATTTTGTGGAGAGCTATTATTTGGGCATATAGAAGATGTGGCAAAAATTCAACTCATTAGGATATTCCTAGCTAGTACGTCCTTCACAAAGCTTCTAGCTAAACAAAAACTTTAGAAATTTGCCGAGGAAGATTTACTAGGAAAACGAATCTGAATTTTTTCATGAGGTAATGGTTTGGATAGGAAAGAGTGCCCAAAAAATTTGAGGGCAATCAAGAAAATATAAATAGCACTTCCTTCACAAAGTGATGTTCTAAACAGAATAGGAAAATGAATATTGTTGAATTATTTTTGAACTAGGGAAGGAAGGTTTTGACATATTTGAGGAATATATGATCCAAAGAATTTATGAGAATTTTTTGTGAATTTTGGGAGGACATAAATGTAGGTTTCTTCACAACCTAGGGCAAAAATTGACACGTGAACATGACACATAGGCAAAACTGATGATGTGGCGCCTAGTCATAGCAATGCACCATAATTACAAGGCTATTACCATCTATATTGGTCGTGATCAGCTAGAAATAAGGTAGCGGACTAGTGTTGTCTGCTTTATGACCATTTCGTCTACGGAAATTACGACATTTCTGACCAAAATGGTCGTGTTTAGGGTTTGGAACCCCCCGAACAACTTATGACCAGTTGGTCTGAAATGGTCGTATATTTACGACCATTTCTTCCAGGGTCACTAACAGAAGGTCACAAGTTGACATATTTCTTGTAGTGTTGCTAGGCAGCGCGATGGCTAGCTCGCGAGGCAACATGGCAGCCAGCTAGCCCGACCAACTAGCTCACGGTGGCGCGGAGGGCAGAGGCCATCTTGCACTCGTAGCGGCGCATCGGCCAAGCTAGCACGCAAGCTAACACACATGCTGCTGGAAGCTTGGCCTGGAAAGTGCGGCGCCTCTGGTTGATGGCGACGAGGACGCGAGCTCCACGATGGTGAGGCGCACACAACTTTTTCGATGTAATGCACAAGAGGGGGGGGGGGGAGAGGTGGAAGAAGAGGGTTGATGTGTGGGTCCTATTTGTAATAACGGTCAACGTTAACTTTTAACCTGACTGATGGCCCCAACATGTCATAATCGAGCTTAAACCACCCGAATCGACCACTTTTTCTGACTTGGTAGTTTTTAGGAAAAAATTAGAAGAAAAGTGGTAGCTTCGGGTAGTTTTCTTGAAAGTTATAGTTCTTTGTTAGGTCAGGTCAAATTGTGGTAGTTTTTATTAAATACTCTGTCGATTTGTTGTTGATGATTAATTAATAGTATTTGATGATGATTGCTTTAAACACTTAATCTATCCCCCATCCCGGTCTTGGCTGAACCCATGATGATTCGTATGAACTCCAAATCTGTCCTTAATCCTGGGTACCTCAGCCAGCGATTAACCCATGATGTTCAGACAAAACACTAACAAGATCGATTTCAAGAAAATGAGATAATAAAATTGCCATACAAGTTACAGTCCGCTACAAAAGAAATGTAAGGGCATCTCGACAGCGACCCTCAAACCTCCCGCATAAGTTCGAACCACACTGTCCGGACCGCGGAAACCATTCAACGCGAGCCTATATTGGTCCGCATGGTGGTCCATACGTGTTTTCTCTTGCAAATCGGAGACAAACGTGAGGAGGGGGGCTTTGTGGGGTCCAGACCGCTGCCACGTCTGCTTCCCACCGCTCTGGCCCACCCAAACCCCCTCACTCGCCTCTCCCGCGCTTTCCATCCCACGCGTCGCGCCGCATTCATGTCGGCCCAGAGCATGCAGTGACCGACATTGATGCCCGCGATTTGACCGTACGGGAGGACGGCGCAGACGACACGACCTTTCACTCCCGGCATTGAACTGACGCGCCAGTCGAGAGAGCGCCGCCCGCTGCTCGCCCGGCTGAACATGCCTCCACGCCGCATTCAAATGACTGCAGACTACCCGCCTTCCTCCATTGAAACCCGCGCGTGTGCCGAGGAACCTACTCCGGCCACACGTCCTGCCGGCGGAGGTTGGCGACGATGCGGCGTCCAGCACGTCCGCTCCCGCTGCTGAGGTCATCAAGGAGTTGTAGAACACGGGATGCCGCTGCCGCTTGGGTCCAATGAAGGCCACTTTCGAGGTGACGCCGGCGTACATAGCTGGTGTCTAGCCCGGTCGCAGGCCATCGTCGTCCCCTTTCCCTCCGGCTGAAGCACATCATGGGGGTTCACTCCGATGAGCAGCGCTGCCACCGTCAGCCCCCGCCTGGGCTTCATGGATGTGAAGCCCCCGACCCTCTCCGGCTGAAGCACCCCCTTTGCCACTCTGATGATCGGCGCATCCGGACATAGGGAAGATACGGGGAAAGAATATACCTCCGGGGCTGCCGGACATGGGGAAGACAAGGGATCCGTCGCGGCCGGCCGTAGACTAGTGCAGTGTATCTGTGTCATGGGAATGGAGCTCCGCGCGACCGGACGTGCACATAGTTTTAGCTATTTTAGTTAAAATATGTTCAAAATGTAATGAATTTCGTCCGGTTTATATGAAATCTTCTGTGTTTGCATGAATTTTATCCGGTTTATTGAAAAAATGTTTGCAATGTATGCGGGCAATGTTGGATAGCTTTCTCCCGCATCCGTGTCGGCGGACTGGTTCCCTGTCTGCAAACGGACGCGGGGAAAAATTTACGGGTTGACATTGGAGATGCCCTAATGGAAGTAACGAAGAACGAACCGATGAACATTCCGATGTTTAACGCGATAAGAATTTCTTTGTACACTCAACGGAACAATAAGGACCGCAAGACTCCTTTGAACCAGAGTCTGCCTTCAACAAAGAGTCTCCAGTCCAGAGCACAAACATTAAGAAAACAGAACATAATACATGCTAGTACATGCTAAGCTGCATCCTAATTTGAATTAGCTGGGTTGCAATTGAATTATCAGGAGAAACACCCAAATCAATTAAGCAGTGTTAGTGACCAAACAGGCAAATAATACACATTTTGCGTGACGAACATGAGATGTATGTATACTTTTATGCCGAGCAAAACAGTCTCACTGATGTATATGCATGGCAGTAAGGTTAGAACTTTTCAAGCAAGATGCAAACTGCTGCTTCACACATACACAAACACAGTAAAGGGGAGAAACAAATACTCCCTCCGTCCTATAATATAAGACACCAGTGTAGAAAATGCTCTTATATTATGGGACGTGGGGAGTAGCTAGCAGCCAGGAATCAAATTCGACAGTTCTCCCAACATTAATTATATTACAAATCAGATGCCACCATCGCATCGGGAGGCAGCAGTTTTGGAAAGCCCTTCATACTTTCTTGCGATGCCAAAAGCTTGTCAGGAGATTGATGCCGGACCGAATCTTGATTCCCACTTCCTGTATAGCTACCGGGTCCAAAGGAAGGCCAAACACAAGCAGCGTCAGTACGTAGCAGAACATCGGTCACAGACGCATAATGGGAAAACAGGACATGAAAGAGAGATTATAGTCTTACGTGCTAGGCCTTCGATTGTTTTCCTGGGGATGTGCTCAATCTTTTGCCAGTTTGGATGCCCGAATATTTGACAAGACTTCATAAACCCATCATTGCACCACTCGACAGAAAACTCCTCAAGAGACTGGGGCAGTGTTGGAAGCGACCGGATTTCGGAGCACCACTCGATCTCCAGTTTCTTGAGTGATGTGAGGTGCTCCATATTGCCTGGTAAGGCGTCCCAATTACAGTATGCAAGCTTGAGCACACGCAGATGAGGGAAAGCCTCAGGAGCATGCTCTAGCTGGGAGCAAAACCAGAACGAAAGTGTTTGCAGGTCCTTTGGGCCACCGTCCTGCTTACCAACCATCCAATCTGGGTACCTCGAGCCATTGTAGCAATGCAGTTCCAGTGTTTGAAGCCCCACGGGAGGGCACAGGCCCTCAAGTACCTCTGCTTGGACTTCTGGCGAACTGTGCCGCCACTGCAGTTTCAGTTCGCTGAGCCGTTCCTTGGCAGCTAGTTTGGATTCAAGAGCTTCCTCCTTGCTTTTAACAATTTCAAGACCATTTATCTCCAGACTGCCGCGAAGCTTGTTTAGGTCCCTCAGCTGCTTTACCTCATACCCTGGTGCATCCCTTATTCCGAAGGCACATGCTATCGTTTGGAGCGAGGTCAGCCTGCTTATGTTACGAAATTGGAACTGCGATGAGCCGGAATTTATGTGCCGCAGGTTGATAAGGTCAACACAGTTAAACTCATCCAATTTGCCATCACCAAAATCTAGCACCTGGATAACTCTTGATAGTTTAATTAGTGCTCTTGGTATGCTTAACATGCATGCTCTATTTGTCCTGAAAGCAAGATAGCGCAGGTGCTTTAACTGGGTAATGGATCCTGGGACAGACAACTCATTTGGTTCCATCCCCGGATAACGTTCTAGGATGAAAGGAATGGCCAGTACCCGCAGTTTCGGCAGTCTCTTGCATATACTCTCAATCACTCTTTCCTCACCTGGTGCTGCGTGACCTTTATAAACAATGAGAGTGAGCAAATTTTCCAATCCAAGGATCTTCTCAGTAATCAATTTGCCATCAAAACAACGAATTAAAAGATGCTGGATATCTCGACGGATATCTCCTTCCCAGCCACCTCCTCTAAAGTCATTCTCGATTCTGAAGCAATCTCCAGAAACTTTGTCGAATAAATCAAGCAGAGCATCATGAATTGTGAAGCAACCGGTATCATAACTACTTTCTTCTGGTTGCAGCAATGAGCGCGACACTAACTCTTGAAAGTAGCCCTCAGCTACTTCTTCCATGTCTTCTGTTGCACAACTGATCTTGACAAACCCTTGCGCTATCCATAGGTGAACTAACTCGACCATTCTCAACTTGGATCCTCTGGGAAAAATACTGCAATATTCAAAGCATCGCTTGATGTCTGGACCAAGACTATGTATGGTCTCATTGAACATGTCAAGGTTTGCCATATTTCTCCAAAAACTGTCATATTTGTTTGTCCCTGCCACTGTAACTACAGTGGCATTCTCCTGTAAGGAGTAAAATTTCAAGTGAGTATGCCAGTCAAGTGTCTATTCTATCTTTCAGACACAGATATACTTATCTGGAATTTATCACTATATCAATAGTTACAGGTTCTTTCAGATGAGAACTCACCTCTGAGCTTGATTCTCTTGGCGTGTTAGGTGCATCTTGATGCAGTTTATTCAGAACATCTCCGACCTGTTCAAGTAACCAATTAAGGACACTTAACATCGTCTGGTGGCTTAGAGCAACAAAAATGCAAGTGGAGATGTACACCAACTGCTCAAGACTAAGTTTGATGGGTGGATGTCATGGATGTTGCAGGATTGATCTTACCTGTTGTGAAGTAATCATGCCTGTTTTGATATATCCACAAATACTTTCGGTTTCATCGAGTCTACTAATTATATGTAGTGTATCCGGTCTCTTCGCCGGGTCAAAGTTTGTGCACTCTATTCCTATCTGAGCACATACTCGTATTTGTTTCTTCTGTACCTCGCTCTGTGATTGCTCCAACATGTTACTCCAACTTTCAACTACCTACGAATTGAATTTGTGAATTATGAAAAGAAGCACCATCTTTTAAAATGTGAAACTAGCTATGTATAGATGCATTGTGTTAACATCTTACGTCAAAATACATCAATCAGAACTTCAAACAAAATAAAAATTCCATAAAAAATAAATGAGAATGCACGCCTAGTTTCTTCTCAGATACCAGAAGAAACCATGTATCAGTTCAATCAAGAAAAATTATGCACCAAAACTGAGGTATGAGATAACTTGGACATGGGTAATGAGAATGGACGCCTATTTTCTTTCGTTCTCACATATAGGGCCATGTAAATTTACATTTCCTCATTCATCAAAAGTTCAAAACAAACATGTATAGAAGTTTTTTTTTAAAAGTGCTCATCCAATATATGTTTTTGTGCCTTCTATTTTCACTTTCAATATTTTTTGGGTACTGCTGGTGTCTCTGTAAGGAGCATGCTCAGTTTTGTTCTATTTGTAGATCTCGGTGTTATTCTGATGCTTGGAAGGTCGAAAAATGTTGTTTGATACTTGTGTAACCAAGTTTTGCTTTCTATCGTTCGATGTGTTGCCAATAATTATAGTAGGCAACATTAACATTGGAAGGTAGATTTGGCCATGCACCATTTATTTCATACAGATCACATGTTGAATTGAACCATGCTTTTAAAGATGTTCCATATTGTACTAATGTTTACAGTTAAATCATGATCTTAATCTGGTTTAACTGCTGATTTGTGGGATTTCGAAGTGCTAAATATCGGCGAAACATGAGAATACTTCAAACGCAGTTACACACGTCTTTCTTTTCCATATATATGGTTGAACCCCCTCTTGTTCAAATGTGGTTAGTTGTGGACGGAAGCCTTTGACCGACCAGAGGTTCAAATCCAAATTTTCATACTTACATATCATAGGATCTCTAAATCTTTCAGTCATGGTGGATTTTATAGTGATATTATTATACATACAAAAGAGAAATAAGTAATGCATTGGTTCTGAAGTACAACCTTTTATTTCAAAAGAAGACTTAGATTATTCTTACCTTGTCAACATCGTGATACCCCTTATTTCCAGTGAGTATCTCTATGATTACTATACCAAGACTGTAGATATCAAGCCGGTACGAATGCCGGTATTTGACTTTAGTATGGTTATAAGATTCTGGTGCCAAATATCCGCTGCATAAATATATGCCCGTGTGATTGGTTAATGAGCAAGGTAACAAAATATTGGTGTAAATAATAGTAGCACACTGAACTTTCGAAAGGGTTAGCAAACTTACGGCGTTCCAGATATCTTAGTAATAACTTGGCTTTGCATTTCATGAAAGCACCTTGATATGCCGAAATCGGTAATTTTTGGTACCCAATTATCATCCAACAGTATATTCGCGGGCTTTAGATCTAAGTGGACAATATGTTTATGATGAAGATAATGTAACCCTTGACAAATTCCCGTGATAATCTGATAGCGGTCTCTCCACCGAAGTCCACGAGACATATCTATGGGGAGAGGATGAAGCAAGTTTAGTATTACTTGACATACTCCAAGTGTGTAATGTTAGAATGTATAGAAAGGGTGGGTACTAAATGCGGGATACCGAATCACATGGTCTTCAGAACTGAATGGAAAATTTGGGTGCCACATGATCTTACCAGTGATATACTCATGAAGACTCCCTTTAGGAAGATACTCGAAACATAGCAACCTTTGCTGGACATCTGCCATGACGAATTTTCCTTCATACCTTGCCATATTCCCTTGTGTGTCGGCACAATATCCTAGAAACCGTACTACATTTTTATGCTTCGCTATCATGAGACATTCAACTTCCCGCTGGAACTCCTTCTCGTACATATATGTATTCGACATTCTCTTCACGGCCACGGTCCTATTCTCAAGCATTCCCTGCAGTGAGCATTGTCAGCAACCACTTCGGTTGTCAGATGATCTTTGATCAAGACTGGATAGCTGAGAGTGACTGTACCTTATAAACCACCGCGAATCCGCCTCTACCAATTGCCTGCTTATCAGAGAAATCATCTGTGATTTTTTTCAGAAGCGATAGCGGCAAGGCCTTCGGCTCTGCTGTTTCATCACATAGCATGCACTCCAGGTCCCATGGTGTAATAACAGATTGGTGATCCATTTACGATAACAATGCACAGTAACCTGAAAATAGAAGAAGTGCATCATTTGTGAGGCTACTAGGCGCAGCTACACCAATTACGAAAGTTACTGTAGATAATCATGAAAGGCGTAAATAATACTCTATCCCAAAATAAGTGTCGCTGATTTGGTACAATTTTGCACTAAAGTTGTACTAAATCACCGACCCTTATTTTGGGACCGAGGAAGTACACAACGATAAGATACTCCGCAGTTCTTTGCAATAGAAAAAGTTGCAGAGCAGGACTCGTATTGTTCCGGGTCTTGTTTGGACTTTGTGTGTACTAAAAAGCTGATGCAGTCCATCTCCATTCGGACGATCAGGGAATTTGAAAGTGCCTTAAGTACGTACTCCCTCCATCCCAAAATGTAAAATCATTTTTGACACTTGCTCTGTTGTATCCGCACTTTATAGTTAGTAAAAGAGCACACAGATCACCTAGATGCAGGTGACTGAGCGGTGGGTCCCGAGAAAGATCCGGCGTTAGAAAAGGAAAGAATCTGGAGAAGATGGTCTCAAGGAAATTACCTGGCGAAGCACTGCTGTAATACGGTGGTAGCAGAAGAATCACACAAATCACCTCCCTGTATGCAGGTGATTCAGTGTAAGTCACAAGAAAAGAAACAAGAACAAACTGGATCAAACTAGAACAAACTGGATCTGGAGAACATGCTGGGTCAAAGAAAAGAAAGAATCTGCAGAAGCTCGTCTCAAGGCGAGGAAATTACCTGGCGAATCCCGGTAATATAAGTCGACGCGAGCTTGAGTTGAGTTCAGGTATAATCTGGACGACGGAGAAGGAGACTCAAGCTTGACATATGAGAGGTGAGGAGGATATCTTCAACCTGTCAAAGGGAGACCACAGAACCGTGTCCAGTTTTGTCCAGTTTCCCCATTCTCCATTATTTACTCATGGACACATGCGTGTGTAATATTCTACTCCCTCCGTTCCAAAAATACTTGTCCTCAAAATGGTTATATCTAGACTTATTTTAGCTATAAATACATCAATTCTATCCATTTCGAGGACAAGTATTTCCGGACGACGCCAGCCAAATTGAACCCACTCGCACCCCTCGCGTCGCCCCCGCCCTGGGTGACTCGGGGCCTCCAACCCTAGGCACAGCCGCCGCCCCCTCCTTCTCCCCTCCCCGCGTTGCCGCCGGGTGACGCCGCCGGGTGAAACCCGCGTGGCAGACGGCGGCGGCGGGGGGATTCCCTTTCCCGACTCCCCTTCTTTCGCGGGCGGCGGATCTAGGCGGCAGGCGGCGGTGTCCTGCGGCGGCAGGCCTCGGCGAGCGGTGGCGGGGCGCGGGGCACGCGGCGCCGAGCCTCGGCAGGCGGTGGCGGCTGCGCGCGGGGCAGACTCCGGGGCGCCGGGGCGGGCTTGGATCCATCGCGGATCTGATCCTGTGGGCACGGCCTCGGCCTCCCCTGCTCGGCCGACGGGTCTCGGTGGGGGGGCTTCTCCGTGCTGAGATCTGGCAAGCGGGATCATCCAGATCCCGGCAAGGACGGCGGCGACCCGTGCACGAGAGATGGAGGTCTTCGATCAGATCTGGGTGAAAACCTGTTATTGGCTATTGCCAAGGCCGGCGATGGCGACGCTGTCTGTGTCGTTCCCTTCCTGAAGGCATTGTCGTGGAGATATTCAAGGCCACTCTCTGCTACCTCCGGGGGAAACCCTAAATCAGTAGATCGGATGACGGCGGCTCTCTGGTGTCGTTTTCCCCCTGGGGGCGTCATTCTTGGAGGAACACACGGACTCGAGGGACTAGAGGACGACGACTTTGGTGGAGCGGTGCTTCATCTTACACATTGATGGTGGCGGATCTCGACGGCATGGTGCTGTGGAGACTCGGTGCCTGATGCGCGAAGATGGACTCGTGCAGGAGGAGGATGCTGTGTGGCGTCATGGGGGCGTCGATGGCTGAGTGGCCAGACAAGGTAGAAGCCTCAATATGATCTGAAGATGGACCTATGGAAGATGGCGGTGACGACACACGAGTGCGTCTGACCGGATTGTGCCCCAGACCCGGTATGTGGCTCGGTTGGGGCTTCCGAATATGTTTCGGCTTCCGGCTTTTGATGTTAGGCTTAGGTGAGTGGTTTGGGTAGTGGCCCAGCTAGCACCCCTTCATCATTTTGGATAGGAGTAGCGGCATGTGTTGCCAAGACGATGGGTTCAGGCACATTGTTGTAATACTTTGTAAGGTCCTCGAGAATAATCAATAAAGTGGCCGTATGCATCTCCCAGATGCAGAGGCCGGGGGTTATCCTCCTTTTCTAAAAAAAAAGTATTTTCAGACGGAGGGAGTACTAGTGTGCTTGATAAAGTATACATGCCCTTTGTGTACCTACCATGTGTCTGTTAGGGTGTCCAAAGGGAAAAAGTTTAAAATAAATCTTGAATTTGCTGACGAAAGCTAAATCCAACCTCGAACTTCCGATCCGATCCCTGAAATCAGCACGCCAAACTTTTCGATCCCGGTCTATTTTGAACCTTGAGTGCGTTCCCAAATAGGATTGTCGACGTGGCATGTTTAATCCTGGGACTGTTGAGTGCGGACGCGACTGGGCCGGCGCAACAGGCGTGAAGCGAGATTTTTCTTTCTTTTCCATTTTTTCAAGTATATTATTTTTCTTTTTCGCAATACTTGACGTAAAAATACCAAGAAAAAAGACAACTGTTCATTGCTAGGCGATTTTTAAACGATCCAGAGGAATATCGAACCTGAGACTTGGTGCTCAAGAACTACTCGTGCAAGCCACTAGAACAAGTGGCTGTTACTGTTAACTCTAATAATATGAAGGTGATTGAAATAATGAAGAATGGATGACATTCGGCGGGACTGACGGCAGCAGTGTTTGATGACTGTTATAGCTTGTGATTTTTCTTTTGTTAGGTTTGAACATTGTAACAGGGAAGCGAATAAGGTGGCTTACGAACTTGCTAGGTTAGTGAAATTTTTAGTCCCGAAGGACTGGTTTGAGGAGCCTATGAGGGACTTGTACGTTTACTGATTGACAATGTAACAATCATCTATAATCAATAAAGTTAATGTTTATTTCAAAAAAAAGTGGTTGTTACTGATTTAATAAGACGCCCGAAACATTTAACCACACACAGCAACGTGGAGATTAGAAAAAACTAATTTTGTGGCAGACAAATATGGAAATGTAACAAACTTTGAAATATCTGGAAAAAAAATTAAAGTGCGACTACTTTAAAAAAAATCAAACAACCTTTTGAAAACAGAATCAATTGTTAAAAACTGAACAATTTTTGAAACGTAAACAATTTTGAACCAGCCAAAATTTTAAAGCGCGAATACTTTTTGAAAATTTAAAACTGAGATATTTTTTGAAACCTGAACATATGTGTGAGAAAAAATGATGGGTATTTTTTAAAAGAATAAACAACCTTTTGAAAACAGAATTAATTTTGAAAAAGAACACTTTTTGAAACATAATCTTTTTTGAAACAATGGGAACAAATTTTGAAACCCGCACAAAATTTTAGAGTCCTAACACTTTTTTTAAAACGGGATCAACTTTTGGAATTTGAAGAAATGTGTGAGAAAAATGCTGACTATTTTTTTTTGAAATGAACAAATTTTTTAACACAGAATAATTTTGAAAAATTGAATAATTTTTTGAAAAAATAGGAACAAAATTCAAAACCTGAACCAAAGTTTAATGTCCGAACATTTATTGATATTTTTAAAAAATGGGAGTAACTTTTAAAAATTGTTTCGTATAGTTTTATAAAATGTTTTTTCATTTAAAAAAATCTAAAACCTGTATTTGCCAAAACGTTACTATTTTTTTTTTGAAAACATGTATTCTAAAAAAAATGTACATAATATATTTGAAATTTTTCGAAAGTGTATCAAAAATGTTTGATGTGCATGTTAAAAATGTAATTTGTGTACTGAGAAAATAGACATGCGTACAAAATAATCAGTTAAAACCGGTAAAGAAACAAAAAGAAAAGAAAAAATAAACAATACAAAAAATCAGGAAATAAACAAAACAAAACCAAAAAGATAACGAAGAATAAAAAACCAGAGAAAACTTGAAACAAAATATAACGAGGGAAGAAAGAAAACCGAAGAAAATCGGTGAAGAAAAAAGAAAAAAAATACAAATGAAAACCAGAGCAGCGAGTGTTTGAGCGACTGCTCTAATGGGGCGGCCCATTTTCACTTGCCATCTTAGCGAATACCAGCGAAACAACCTCAAGGTTTAAAATAGACCGGGATTGGAAAGTTTGATGTGCTGATTTCAGGGATTCAAAGTTCAGGGTTTGATTTGGCTTTCGTCTGCAAGTTTAAGGTTTGTTTTGGACTTTTCCCGTCCAAAGGCACTTGCTCCATTTCACAGAGCAAATGTTGTTGAATACTATTTCATTAGAAAGCAAATATATGTGCTATTGACGACGTTCATCTACTTTGGGTTTTTTTCTTTCAAAATGGGGGTAAAAGATTTGCCTCATCAATCAATTTAGGAGAGAAGAGAGACTTTCTACAGGTGCCCCTTATTACACAACATGAATGATTACCCGCGTAAAATTATCATCCCTAGTTGTTAGGCACCCGCTGTGATCCACATGTTTGCGTCCGACATGATGTTGTTTAGCAAGATTGGCGGTCGGACGTTTTTGTTGCGGAATACCCCTAGCGTTTCTCTCATTCCACACGGTACAAGAGACCAACATGATTAGTGATGACATTGCCTAACTATTGGGAGTGCTCCTGTCGGCCCACCGTGTCATGACGGTTTCCTCCAAGTGCCATCTTGAAGTGTCCATGTTCCCAAGATGAAATTTGTCGATGACCATCCTCCAAAGTCTAAGCACAAATCGACATTTGAAGAAGAGATGCGTCCCAGATTCTTGTTCTTGCTTGCAAAGAGTGCAAAGCCTACAATTTGGCCAACCGCTCTTGGTTTTGCACTGGAGAAGAATATGCATCTCCTCTTTTGTGTGAGGGAAATAGGCATCGCCTTGTTCTGGCTGATGCTTCAGTTTTAGTTTCCGTTTCTTATTTTGTCTAGCCTTCAGTGGAGGCGAGCTTGAGATGATTTACACAGTAGGACGACCGATAATATCTCAAGCTATCAAAGGGGGAACATCAAATAGGAAAACCTCAACCGGTTCCTTCACACATAAAGGCAAAGATCCTAAACGGACTCCTGTCAAATGAAGGAGAGGACACTACCAGAATCGGCAACTTGCCCAGTGCGCACTGTTTGCCGAGTTCCTTTTATCAGAAACTTAGCAAAGCTAATGAAAGCCGAGTGCCTAAGAGCATCTCCAGCCGTTTGCCCCCCGGGGCTTGAGATAGCGCCGCCTGGGGGCGAACCGGCGATAATTTCGGCGTGGGGCCAATCAGGTCCATAGCCATCGCCCCAGGTCGCCCCCCAGACGCCATTTTTGAAACATAAAATCGGCCAAACACGACTCAATTTCGACCAAACTAGGCGATTTCATTGATATTTGTAAAAAAACTTAAAAACACAAATTTAAAAAACAAACTAAAACTACAACTACGCCCAGCCACCGCCGCCTCCCTCCTTCTACATGCCGAGGAGCTTGTAGAACCGGGTGTAGTCGTCGCCGCCGTCGTCGTCGTCGCCGCCATGCTGGGTGCCCCCGTCATCCCTGCTGCACCCCTGACCAGCGTCGCCGATGCACGGAGGGTTGGATGGCCCGAGCGCTTCCTCGTCGTCGCTGTAGAGGATGTCGACGCCGCCCTCCTCGCGTCCGCGGCGCCGAGCGGCGATCTCCTCGAAGGCCCGGCGTTGGAGATCCATCTGCTCACGGACGTAGTCCGCCTTCGCCCACTTGAGGGCGGTCTCGTCGACGGCGGCCATGGCCTCGTGCTTCTTCTTCACAGGAAGCAAACCCGGCTCGGTCTTCGGCCTGACGAGGCGGTAGGAAGAAGGAGAGGGCGCCGCCACAGGTGCGGCGCCCAAGTGGCTTCTCCTGCGGCTCCGGCTTGACGGGGCGGAGCGCCGGCGAACCGAAAGAAAGAGAGCCAGAGCCCGACAAAGACGAGGTCACCGTCTCCATTCGTCATGGCGTCTAGGAGCTGTCGCGGCGGCGAGAGAAGGAAGGGGCGCCGGGTACTCCAGGCGCGGCGTGTTGTCGGCCTCGATGTGCTCGAGGACGGCCTCGATGGCATGGCCTGGGATGCCCCACCATTGGCGCCGCACCTCGGAGTTGAGGCGGACGCGGGGCTCGACGCCGTTGGTGACAGCGATCTACTCCTCGTGGCGCCCTCGAAGTACGCCATCCACAACGCGTTGTTGTCGGGGGCGTACCTCAGCTGGTTCCGCTACGGCTCCAGCAGCGAAGACCGGATGCGCGCGATTTCGGCGCGCCGAGCAGCTTTGATGGGCGCGGGCGGCACCGGGACGCCGCCGACGCTGAGCCTCCAGGTGTCCGGCACCCGCATGTCCGTGGGCGTCGGGTAGTCGGCCTCGTAGAGGAGGCGTGCCTCGTCTTCGTGCAGATGGTGGCAGCCGAAGCCGTTCGCCGCCGCACCGTCGCCTGGAAAGCGCTCGGTCATTGATGTCGGCGGGGGAGAGAGTGGGAGAAAGGGGCGTCGACAGCGAGAGGTGGAGAGAAGGGTGTCAGTGGCGAGAGCTTGTGCGTTCACCGGCGAGGGAAGATGGCTTTTATTGTTGGAGATATGCCCTAGAGGCAATCATGTATGATGATATTTTCTATGTGTTTATGAATAAAGATAATCCTTGGATGTAATCAATGATACTTGTTGGCAAGTACATGACTTGTCTGGGAGATCTAGTGTTGTATGATACGTCCTAAATTGTCCCTAGTCGCAAGTGACGTGTGGGCACACGTCGGACTAGACTAGCATATGACACGGTGGATGGCTTGGTCTCACTAGCCATGGAGCATTGTATGCTAACCGGATAATATGTACTCGAAAGGATCTGGTCGGATTCGATGTAGTCGAATCCGAGTCGAGATAAGGTCTGAGTCGGATAGACCCAACTATGAGACGCAGCGATATGTCATCTGTGAGTCTCTAGTACAACATACGTTCTATGTCCTAAGACCTGAGCTGACGCATGTACTCGGGATGGTGACAGACCTGCTTTGGGCCGACCAAACGCTACTCCGTGACTAGGTAGTTACAAAGGTAGGTTTCGGGCTTGTCCAGACCCATGCTGCGAGACGTGGTCGAGCAAGATGGGATTGGCCCCTCCGATCAGGAGAGATGTATTCTGGGCCCCTCGTGTGATCCGACCAGGATAAGCATGGCCATGCGACAAGGATTATGAGATAATCCAGTTTGAGGTCGGCATCTCTGGAACGAGAAAGAGGTCGGGCTAGCACAAGGATGACAATCTCGCCTTGAGCCCGACAACATATATCATGTGGCAAAGGGAACAGAAGTGTGACACGTTGTACAGGTTCGCCTAACCAGCTTCATAGTCTGCTTGGTGTTCGGCATGCCTTGCTAGAGGCCGCTACCGACCGTGCAGTTCGGAGGTGATCCAAACTGCGACCAAGCCGGCTTGAACCTAAGGGGTCGCGCGCTTAAGGGAAGGAACCTACGAGGTCGGGTCCGAGGACACTGGTCGGATGTGATCCGAGCTGGATTCGGATTGTGGCCGAGTAGACTTATGGGATTTAGGATCCGCGTGAGGCCCAAGTGTTGAGCCCGCGACGGATGCCTATATAAAGTGGGGTGCGGCACACTCATGCGGTTGATCTCTTCGGCGCTGTCACTAGGGTTTGCATGTGTTGCGAATAGCCACCTCCACTCGCCGCCGGTTGTGTGATTGGACCTAGCAGTCCGCCGCACAATGTTCCTCCTGCACACGCGGATACCATTAGAGGCGGTGCACTTGCCCCGCTCCGGCGAACCTGTTCGCGGGATCCGATCGGCTATGTGGGAGACCGGCTAGGAGGAGGACTCCGGGAACGCACTGCCTCAACTCTACTTCCGCTACACGGCACTGCGCGTCTAGTGGTAACGATCTGGGATCCATCTCCCGTAGCATGTTCTTGGTTGTTCTGCGCGTAGGAAATTTTAATTTGCAGTCAATGCACCCTACCGTAGAACCCAACATTTATAGCCGTAGATGGGCGGTGGGAGAGCTGCCGCCGTGTGCCGTGTGGCGGGAGCGTGCGGGATGCGCGTTGCCGCGCCTTCACTGCACCGCCCGTGAGGCATCATTGGAAGGCTGACCGGTGCGGCAACGTGGCAGCCTTGGCATTGATTCCCATGGGAACCGAGGCAATGAGGACGACGAAGGCCGCGAATCGCTGACTTGCCGGACCCACTCCATTTTGCGCCAAAAACGTTTCCCCGGCGCCCCTGGGCGACCCCCAGTGCGCCGGGTTCGACCTGTTTCCGCCGATGCTAAATTCGGCCCTAACCGGCGAAAATGGTGCTTCTGGGGGCACGACTGGGCCAAATTTTCTGCACGACAACGAAAAAGGGCCTTGGGGGCATGTTGAGACGCGGCTGGAGAGGCTCTAAGTGGGGAAACTCGAAAAATACCTCTTTCCTCAATGCAACACTAGGCAAAAACATAGAACTCGGCAAATGGTTGGACAAGTGTACCTGGTTCCCGCGGTCAACGGAACATTGATGACACCCTAGTCCTTGTCGGGTTCTATACTTTTTTTAGAGAAAAGGCCAAGGCCCGACTTTAAATTAATAAAGCCATAAGGCACCAATAGTCACAAACAACAACAAAACATGAACAACCACATAATAGCAAGAGTATCGACAAAAGAGCAAAGCAACGGGCACAACCGGCAACATGGCACGCAGGCCCGAGGGAGCCCAACGGGAAAGCTAGACTATGGGATGCCGCATAGAGGTGAAACAAAAGCTAGATCATCCTGGCCCGATCCCTTCCAGATAAAGATAAAGTAGTCACACGAACACGATCGATGAGGGCCACCGCCGCTTCCTTGTCCTCCTCCTTAATCAGAGATTTCCACTGCTGCAAAAACTAGATAATTTGAAGATAACATTAGCCATCGAGCTAGGGAACACCTTTTCAATGGTAAACTTGTTTCTGGTGGTCCACAAGGCTAGCACATAGCCGAGAAGCCGAACCAGAAAATCCTTTTGGTAAGGCCCGAAAGAGTGGCCACAAGGGGACGGAGGGCAGCAAAATCAGTAGGGGCCTAGGACACGCCCATCCAATCCCTAAGACAACTCCAGAGAAGCAAGGCCAAAGCAGCGGAAAAGAATATGGCTCGTGTCTTCGGGGCTCCCAAAGAGAGAGCAAAGGTGAGAGCCTGGCCCATGCTGCCTTTTAATTTGATCCGCAACCGGCAAGCGACCCCTCATAGCCTTCCACATAAAGATTTGGATTTTCGGGGGCACACGAGCGGTCCAGATGGGCTTAAACTTAGACATCCTAGGACCAGAGGATAGAACACGATAGCAGGACTTAACAGAGAAACGGACGGAAGCAGAATGGGGCCAAGGAGACTACATCCTGGGCCTCTGAGAGCATGGGGAGGAGGGCAGCAAGGTGATGCCAATCCTCCAACTCTAAAGGATATAGGACCCGGCGAAAGCCCAGATCCCAACCCATAGCCGCCACCTTCGTGATGGAGATGGAAGGTGAAGCCACAAAAGAAAACAACACAGGAAACGAAAGAGCAAGGGGAGCATCACCCACCCACCAATCTAGCCAAAATCGCACCGCACAACCGTTACCAACAGAGAATTTCACCAGAGATTTGAACTCATCACGCACATGCAGGAGTTGCCGCCAGAACTGAGATCCCAGGCGACCAGTCCCAGAGCCCGGAGAAACCACAAGGGGATGGGAGGCGGGGAAGTACTTGGCTTTCAGGATGCGCATCCAGAGAGTATTAGGATCAGAGTGTAAAAGTCGCCACCACTATTTGAGGATCAGACATTTGTTCATAATGGAGGTGTTTAAAATTCCCATGCCCGCAAGTCCTTAGGCTTGCACATAAGCTTCCACTTGACAAGCCTATACTTACTTTTTGTTAGCCGTAGTGTTCCAATAGAAGACCAAAGCTGGACCCAAGCCTGAAACTGAGTGCTTCTACTGCAAAGGTACTGGTCACTGGAAGCGGAACTGCCCCAAGTATTTGGCGGATAAGAAGGATGACAAAGTGAACAAAGGTATATTTGATACACATGTTATTGATGTGTACCTTACTAATGCTCGTAGTAGTGCTTGGGTATTTGATACTGGTTCAGTTTCTCATATTTGTAACACGAAACAAGAGCTACGGATTAAACGAAGATTGGCTAAGGACGAGGTGACGATGCGCGTCGGGAACGGTTCCAAGGTCGATGTGATCGTCATCGTCATGCTACCTCTACATCTACCTTCATGATTAGTTTTAGACCTGAATAATTGTTATTTGGTGCCAGCGTTGAGCATGAACATTATATCTGGATCTTGTTTAGTGTGAGACGATTATTCATTTAAATCAGAGAATAATGGTTGTTCTATTTATATGAGTAATATCTTTTATGGTCATGCACCCTTGAAGAGTGGTCTATTTCTGTTGAATCTCAATTGTGGTGTTACACATATTCATAATATTGATGCCAAAAGATGAAAAGTTGATAATGATAGTGCAACATATTTGTGGCACTGCCGTTTAGGTCATATTGGTGTAAAGCCCATGAAGAAACTCCATGTAGATGGACTGGAATCACTTGATTATGAATCATTTGATACTTGCAAAACATGCCTCATCGGAAAGATGACTAAAACTCTGTTCTCCGGAACAATGAAGCAAGCCAATGACTTATTGGAAACAATACATATCGATGTATGCGGTCCGATGAGTGTTGAGGCACGTGGCGGGTATCGTTATTTTCTAACCTTCACAAATGATTTGAGCAGATATGGGTATATCAACTTAATGAAACACAAGTCTGAAACGTTTGAAGAGTTCAAAGATTTTTTTGAGAGAAGTGGAGAATCATCGTACCAAGAAAATAAAGTTTCTATGATCTGATCACGGAGGTGAATATTTGAGTTACGAGTTTGGCCTTCATTTAAAACAATGTGGAATAGTTTCACAACTCACGCCACCTGGAACACCACAACGTAATGGTGTGTCCGAACGTCATAACCGTACTTTATTAGATATGGTGTGATCTATGATGTCTCTTACCGATTTACCACTATCGTTTTGGGGTTATCCATTAGAGATAGCTGCATTCACGTTAAATAGGGCACCATCTAAATCCGTTGAGACGATACCGTACAAATTGTGGTTTGGCAATAAACCTAAGCTATCGTTTCTTAAGTTTGGGCTTGCGACACTTATGTCAAAAGGCTTCAGCCTGATAAGCTCGAACCCAAATCGGAGAAGTGCATCTTCATAGGATACCCTAAGGAAATAATTGGGTACACCTTCTACCACAAATCTGAAGGCAAGATCTTTGTTGGCAAGAATGGAACCTTTCTAGGGAAGGAGTTTCTCTCTAAAGAAGTGAGTGGGAGGAAAGTAGAACTTGATGAGGTAATTGTATCTTCTCTCAATTTGGAAAGTAGCTCATCGGAGAAATTTGTTCCCGTGATGCCTACACCAACTAGAGAGGAAGCTAATGATGATCATGAAACTTCAGATGAAGTTACTACCGAACCTTGTAGGTCAACTAGAACACGATCGACACTAGAGTGGTATGGTAATCCTGTTCTGGAAGTCATGTTACTAGACCATGGCGAACCTATGAACTATGAAGAAGCTATGATGAGCCCAGATTCCGATAAATAGCTTGAGGCCATGAAATCTGAGATAGAATCCATGTATGAGAACAAAGTATGGACTTTGGTGGATTTGCCTGACGATCGGTGAGCCATAGAGAATAAATGGATCTTCAAGAAGAAGACTGATGCTGATGGTAATGTTACTGTCTATAAAGCTCGACTTGTCGCAAATGTTTTCGACAAGTTCAAGGAGTTGACTATGATGAGACTTTCTCACCCGTAGCCATGCTTAAGTCTGTCTGAATCATGTTACAATTGCCGCATTTTATGATTATGAAATCTGGCAAATGGATGTCAAAACTGCATTCCTTAATGGATTTCTTAAAGAAGAGTTGTATATGATGCAACAGGAAGGTTTTGTCGATCCTAAAGGTGCTAACAAAGTGTGAAAGCTCCAGCGATCCATCTATGGACTGGTGCAAGCATCTCGGAGTTGAAACATACGATTTGATGAGGTGATCAAAGCATATGATTTTATACAGACTTGCGGAGAAGCCTGTATTTACAAGAAAGTGAGTGGGATCTCTATAACATTTCTAACATTATATGTGGATGACATATTGTGGATTGGAAACGATGTAGAATTCCTGGATAGCATAAAAGGATACTTGAATAAAAGTTGTACAATGAAAGATCTCGGTGAAGCTGCTTATATATTGGGCATCAAGATCTATAGAGATAGATCAAGATGCTTAATAGGACTTTCACAAAGCACATACCTTGGTAAAGTTTTGAAGAAGTTCAAAATGGATCAGTCAAAGAAAGGGTTCTTGCCTGTGTTGCAGGTGTGAAATTGAGTCAGACTCAATGCCCGACCACTGCAGAAGATAGAGAGAAATGAGAGTCATTCCCTATGCCTCAGCCATAGGTTCTATCATGTATGCTATGATCTGTATCAGACCTAATGTGTGCCTTGCCATAAGTCTGTCAGGGAGGTA
Source organism: Triticum timopheevii (assembly GCA_963921465.1). Classification (NCBI taxonomy): domain Eukaryota; kingdom Viridiplantae; phylum Streptophyta; class Magnoliopsida; order Poales; family Poaceae; genus Triticum; species Triticum timopheevii. The sequence goes on along the minus strand of OY997268.1, from coordinate 571,534,477 downwards.
CCAAAGTAATCCACGAGTGGATCACTGGATAGCGGTCAAGAATATCCTGAAGTACCTGAAAAGGACCTTTCTAGTTTATGGAGCTGACAAAGAGCTCGTCATAAATGGTTATGTCTATGCTAGTTTTGACACTGATCTGGATGACTCTAAGTCACAAACCGGATACGTATTTATTTTGAATGGTGGAGCTGTCAGTTGATGCAGTTCCAAGAAAAGCGTCGTGGCGGGATCTACGTGTGAAGCGAAGTACATAGCTACTTCAGAAGCAGCAAATGAAGGAGTCTGTATGAAGGAGTTCATATCCGATTTAGGTGTAATACCTAGTGCACCGGGTCCAATGAAAATCTTTTGTGACAATACTGGAGCAATTGCCTTAGCAAAGGAATCCAGGTTTCACAAAAGAACCAAACACATCAAGAGAAACTTCAACTCCATCTTTGATCAAGTCAAGGATGGAGACATAGACATTTGCAAAATACATGCGGATCTGAATATAGCAGACCCGTTGACTAAGCCTCTTCCACGAGCAAAACATGATTAGCACCAAGACTCCATGGGTGTTAGAATCATTACAATGTAATCTAGATTATTGACTCTAGTGCAAGTGGGAGACTGAGGGAAATATGCCCTAGAGGCAATAATAAAGTTGTTATTTTATATTTCCTTATTTCATGATAAATGTTTATTATTCATGCTAGAATTGTATTAACCAGAAACTTGATACATGTGTGGATACATAGACAAAATACTGTGTCCCTAGTATGCCTCTACTAGACTAGCTCGTTGATCAAAGATGGTTAAGTTTCCTAACCATAGACATGTGTTGTCATTTGATAAGTGGAATCACATCATTAGGAGAATGATGTGATGTACAAGACACATTCGTTAGCTTAGCATTATGATCGTTTAGTCTTATTGCTATTGCTTTCTTCATGTCAAATGCATATTCCTTCGACTATGAGATTATGCAACTCCCGGATACCGAAGGAATGCCCTGTGTGCTATAAAACATCACAACATAATTGGGTGATTATGAAGATGCTCTACAGGTATATCTGAAGGTGTTTTGTTGGGTTGGCATAAATCGAGATTAGGATTTGTCACTCCGAGCATCGAAGAGGTATCTCTAGGCCCTCTCGGTAATATACATCATAAGAAGCCTTGCAAGCAAAGTGACTAATGAGATAGTTGCAGGATGATGTATTACGGAATGAGTAATGAGACTTGCCGGTAACGAGATTGAACTAGGTATGAAGATACCGATGATCGAATCTCGGGCAAGTAACATACCAATGACATAGGGAATAACATATGTTGTCATAACGGTTCAACCGATAAAGATCTTCGTAGAATATGTGGGAGCCAATATGAGCATCCAAGTTCCGCTGTTGGTTATTGACCGGAGAGGTGTCTCGGTGATGTCTACATAGTTCTCGAACCCGTAGGGTCCGCACGCTTAACGTTCGATGAGGATATAGTATTATATGAGTTATATGATTTGGTGACCGAATGTTGTTCGGAGTCCCGGATGAGATCACGGACATGACGAGGAGTCTCGAGATGGTTGAGAGGTAAAGACTGATATATAGGACGATAGTATTCGGACATCGGAAGTGTTCCGAAGGGTATCGAGTATTTATCGGACTACAGAAGGGGTTACCGGACAACCTGCGAGGTTAATGGGCCACATGGGTCAAAGTGGAAGGGGAACACCAACCCACAAGGGCTGGCGCACCCCTCCTAGGCCGCCGGCCAAGTGGGAGAAGGAAAGAGGGGAGTTGGCCTTCCCCCTTCCTTTCCTGTCCCCTCTCTTCCTTTTCCCTTCCGAGAAATATGGCAAGGGGGCCGAATTGGGGAGGAACCCCAAGTAGGATTCGGCCTACTTGGGGTGCCCTCCTTGCTGTTCCCTCCTCCCTCCCACCTATATATATATGTGGGGAGGGGGCACCTAGAACACAGAACATCAATTGTTAGCCGTGTGCGGCGCCCCTCTCCACCGTTTACTCCCATGGTCATATCTTCGTAGTGCTTAGGCGAAGCCCTGCACGGATCACTTCACCATCATCGTCACCACACCCTCGTGCTGATGGAACTCATCTACTACCTCGACAACTTGCTGGATCAAGAAGGTGAGGGACGTTACCGAGCTAAAAGTGTGCAGAACTCAGCGGTGCCGTATGTTTGGTACTCGATCGGTGGATCGCGAAGATCATTCGACTACATCAACCGCAATGTGAAATGCTTACGCTTACGGTCTACAAGGGTATGTAGACACACTCTCCCCCTCTCATTGCTATGAATCTCCTAGATAGATCTTGCGTGAGTGTAGGAAATTTTTGAAATTGCATGCTACGTTCCCAACACTTAGAAACTGAAAACAGGAAATCCTTAGCCAAAAGTTTCTGAGGGGAGATAGGGAGACCAAGGTATTTGAAAGGAAAATCACCAAGGGAGCAGTTAAGAAGGTCAGCAACTCTACAAGCCTCATCAGGCGCCACCCCAAGAACGAGCACCTCACTTTTCAGAAAATTGATTCGGAGGCCTGACATCTCTTGAATGCAAAGGAGTAAGAATTTCAGGTTAGCCAGGCATTGGGCGTCATTCTGAACCAGGATAATAGTATCATTAGCGTATTGCAAGTGGGAAATCCCATCCGGTAAGATGTGTTAGAAGAGACAAGGAGGATATGGCCCACAGAGGCAGCCCTATTAAGGATGCAGGAGAAAGCATCAACCACGAAATTGAATAGAAGGGGAGAAATAGGGTGCCCTTGCCTAAGGCCCTTTCCATTTTTGAAATATGGCGTAACCAAGCCATTCACCCTTGGCTAATAGAACAACATGGAGGAAGGCCCAATTAACCGAGTCATAGGCTTTTTCAAAGTCCAACTTTAGCACTGCCGCATTAACACCATTAGAATTGAGATTGTGAATAATCTCATGTAGACTCAGAAAACCATCAAGAATGAAGTGGCCTTTGATAAAGGCAGATTGTTGGTGGCCAATCACCTTATGAGCCACCGGAGAGAAGCGGTTAGCAAAGCACTTAGAGGGGAATTTGGCGATATTATTGATAAGAGCAATTGGTGTGAAGAGTTTGATCGAATCCTCTCCTTTAACTTTGGGGAGAAGAGAAATAACCGCATAATTCAATCTAGAGATATCCACCATACCCAGGCAGAAGCTAGTAATGATAGCATACACCAGGGGTTTTAGAATAGACCAGAATCTCTTGCAGAAAGGGAAAGAAAACCCATCCGACCCAGGTGCAGAGTTTTAGAGGAAGATACCACCAAGTCAATCTTCTCATGAGAGAGGGGGATTGAGAGAAGAAGATTATCATCATCGGACACTTGTTCAGAAGGGGCCCAAAGGTCATGAGATACACAAACATCTGCAGGCTAACTGGCCCCCAATAGAGTAGAGAAAAAGGTGAAGATATGTTGTTTAATAATCTCCGGGTCGGCCACAACTTCCATGTTGATCCTAAGCCTGAAAATCGAACACCTCCTGCGGCGAGCATTAGCAATGGCAAAGAAATAAGCCGTGCACAAGTATACTTTAAGCAGCCAAGAGAGGTTACCACGCTGTTGCCAGTAGACCTCCTCCTATTTAAGAACACAAAGAAGGGCCTCCTCGAGGGCATAACAGTCCAACCACCCCGACGAGTTAAGACCAGAGGTGTCCACCCGTTCATCAAGGGTTTTAGTCAAAGAAAGGATATGGTATTTTTCCCTCCTAGCACTCGAGGCACGATTCCGGATCCACCACTTCAAGAAACATCTAAGACTAGACGCAGTAAAGTGCCAAACATCTATGGAATGAAGGAGCGGTGAGGGGCAGAAAACAGGGCAAGAATCTTCTCAAAAACCAATTGGGGAAAACCATCAACGATGAGCCAGGAGGCATCAGACCTACAAGGCCGAGGATACGCCATGGCAAATAGCCCAGAGTCCAGGAGGAGAGGCGTATGGTCGCTACCAATAAAGGATTCCGCAACCAGAAAAGAGCAAAGAAAGATCAAATCCCACTCCGGGGACACAAAAACTATTATCTAAAACCGAGCGAACTGGATCCAACTGATGATTAGACCAAGTAAACCTGGCACCAGACCTAGCAAGCTCATGCAGCGAGAAATGAGACACGAAATCATTGAAGCTATCAGCCCTGGCCCAACAGAAGTTAGAGTTATTTTTTTCGCTCGGTAACCTAATAAGATTGAAATCCCCACCCAAAACGAAAGGGACTGTAGTTGCCTCCAACTTAGCCGAGAGTTCAAGTAGGAAGGCCTGGGAGATAGAGTGATCCGCAGGGTCATACACTCCAATGAACTCCCAACACTTATCCAAAGCCCTATGATGAAGAACTAAGGTAGCAAAAAAGGAGCTCGAGTGAAAAGACATCACATCAAACACATCAGCCCGAGCCCGCAAGAGAATACCACCCGATTGGCCCACAGCAGGAAGCCAATCCCAAGAGAACACACCATCACCAGCTAGAGAGTATACTTCACTGTGAGAAAAGGAACTTTTGATAGTTTCTTGCAAACAGATAAGGGACATTGTTAGAGCATATGTAATCTTTGAGAAGGCGGCGCCCCCTAGCACCAAAACCCCGCATGTTCCAGAATAAGACTTTCATCAAAAATTCAAGTTCTTAATGCGAAGGCTACTTCGGGACGGGGCAACAGGGGCCACCAACCTCCTGTACTTGATCTTCCTTGCGATATCAACACCACCTGAGGCTACCTCGGCACCAACCGAGGCGGGGACAACATGAGGATGGGAGGAAAGAGCAGGGGGGAGCACCGACGTAGCCGCGACGACAGCGGTAGCTAGAGCGACGACCTCATCCGTAGCTTTAGCCAAGGCAGCTTGAGCGAGCTCATTAGCCCGAATGACAGAGAGCAGGTGATAAGGAGAACCAGAGGACGAGCCAAGGACAATCCTAGAATCAGCAGCGACCTCGAGAAAGTATGTGTCACAGAATCCAGCTAAAAGAACGTGTTTGGGCAAAGAGCGAGTCATACCTCCAAGGACCTGATCCCATTCCTCCGCCCGACGGGACACACACTTCATCACGAATTCACCCATGTTCTGCGCCCGCTTGCTCTTACGGGCAGTGGGTAGAGGAGTACGCGCAGGGACAGAATGGCCGCAGGGCGGAGAAGCCAAGGACGCCGCAGGGGAGGCAGCCTTGCCCAGATCGGCTTCAAGCTGACGGCAGAGCCCTGCCGCAGAGGCCCTGGGGTGCCCGACCCACTTCTGCGAGCAGAGAACTTGCGGATGGCCGATTTGGAGCGTTGCACCATTGTGGCCGGAGAAGGGGCAGCCACCAGAGGGATCATGTCATCGTCAACGCCAGAGAGGAAAGGTGAAACTGGTCTGGGGGCAAGTTAGAGCACACCGTGAAGAAATGACTCACATGGATCTGGGCAACCGGCATGGCGAAGGAGGGGCAGGCACAGGAGCAGAGACAACAAGAGCAGGGGTGGCCTGGGAACCCCCACCCCCCCTGAGGAATGCGAGCCTTGAAGACCTCCTGGAGGTGAGGGCTGAGCGCATCCCACTCATGTTGTTGAAAAGGAGGGCGGGAATCCTGAGAGTCGTTGAAGCTGGGATCATCCTAGTCACTGATACGTCTCCAACGTATCTATAATTTTTGATTGTTCCATGCTATTATATTATCTGTTTTGGATGTTTAATGGGCTTTATTATACACTTTTATTTTATTTTTGGGACTAACCTATTAACTGGAGGCCCAGTCCAAATTGTTGTCTTTTTTGCCTATTTCAGTGTTTCGTAGAAAAGGAATATCAAATGGAGTCCAAACGGAATGAAACATTTGGGAGAGTGATTTTTGGAACAAACATGATCCAGAGGACTTGGAGTGGGCGTCAAGAAAGAAGCAAGGAGGCCACGAGGCAGGGAGGCACGCCTGCCCCCTGGGCGTGCCCCCACTCTCGTGGGCCCCTCGCAGCTCCACTGACCTACTTCTTCCTCCTATATATACCCATATACCCCGAAAACATCCAGGAGCACAATAGATCGGGAGTTCCGCCGCCGCAAGCCTCTGTAGCCACCAAAAACCAATCGGGACCCTGTTCCAGCACCCTGCCGGAGGGGGGATCCCTCACCGGTGGCCATCTTCATCATCTCGGCGCTCTCCATGACAAGGAGGGAGTAGTTCACCCTCGGGGCTAAGGGTATGTACCAGTAGCTATGTGTTTGATCTCTCTCTCTCTCTCTCTCTCTCGTGTTCTTTGGCACGATCTTGATGTACCGCAAGCTTTGCTATCATAGTTGGATCTTATGATGTTTCTCCCCCACTACTCTCTTGTAATGGATTGAGTTTTCCCTTTGAAGTTATCTTATCAGATTGAGTCTTTAAGGATTTGAGAACACTTGATGTATGTCTTGCATGTGCTTATCTGTGGTGACAATGGGATATTCACGTGATCTACTTGATGTATGTTTTGGTGATCAACTTGCGGGTTCAGTGACCTTGTGAACTTATGCATAGGGGTTGGCACACGTTTTCGTCTTGACTCTCTCGTAGAAACTTTGGGGCACTCTTTGAAGTTCTTTGTGTTGGTTGAATAGATGAATCTGAGATTGTGTGATGCATATCATATAATCATGCCCACGGATACTTGAGGTGACAATGTTGTATCTAGGTGACATTAGGGTTTTGGTTGATTTGTGTCTTAAGGTGTTATTCTAGTACGAACTCCATGATAGATTGAACGGAAAGAATAGCTTCGTGTTATTTTACTACGGACTCTTGAATAGATCGATCAGAAAGGATAGCGTTGAGGTGCTTTCATACCCTACAATAATCTCTTCGTTTGTTCTCCGCTATTAGTGACTTTGGAGTGACTCTTTGTTGCATGTTGAGGGATAGTTATATATCCAGTTATGTTATTATTGTTGAGAGAACTTGCACTAGTGAAAGTATGAACCTTAGGCCTTGTTTCCTAGCATTGCAATACCGTTTACGCTCACTTTTACCACTTGTTACCTTGCTGTTTTTATATTTTCAGATTACAAATACTCATATCTACCATCCATATTGCACTTGTATCACCCTCTCTTCGCCGAACTAGTGCACCTATACAATTTACCACTGTATTGGGTGTGTTGGGGACACAAGAGACTCTTTTTTATTTGGTTGCAGGGTTGTTTGAGAGCGACCATCTTCATCCTACACCTCCCACGGATTGATAAACCTTAGGTCATCCACTTGAGGGAAATTTGCTTCTGTCCTATAAACCTCTGCACTTGGAGGCCCAACAATATCTACAAGGAGAAGGTTGCGTAGTAGACATCAAGCTCTTTTCTGGCGCCGTTGCCGAGGAGGTGAGTGCTTGAAGGTATATCTTTAGATCTTGCAATCGAATCTTTTTGTTTCTTGTTGTATCACTAGTTTAGTCTATAAAAGAAAATTACAAAAAAATGGAATTGAGGGTGCCTCATATGCTTCATCTTTTTAATGTCTTCCCTGGAAATAAGGGTTCCAAAAATTGTGCTCAAGTACTAGAAGAAGAATTACATAGAATGCTTGGCATAAAATATGTGAATGATGAGCATGATTGTAATGTTGTTAGTATGAATTCTTTGAATATCCATGATGCTAATGATATGCAAAGCCACAAGCTTGGGGATGCTATGTTTGATGAAGACGATATTTTTAGTCCCCCAAGTTTTGATGATCAAATTTATTATGATGATAGCATGCCTCCTATTTATGATGATTATTGTGATGACTTGTATGCTATTAAGAATAATGATAACCATGAAACTTGTCATCATGACTTTAGTTTTCAATTGGATTATGCCTCACATGATAATTATTTTGTTGAGTTTGCTCCCACTACTATTCATGAGAAGAAGTTTGCTTATGTGGAGAGTAGTAAAATTTATATGCTTGTGCATCATGAAAATAATGCTTTATGTGATGGTTATATTGTTGAATTCATTCATGATGCTACTGAAAATTATTATGAGGGAGGAACATATGCTTGTAGGAATTGCAATAATATCAAGTTTCCTCTCTATGTGTTGAAAATCTTGAAGTTATGCTTGTTTTACCTTCCTATGCTAGTTGATTCGTGTTCCCATAAGTTGTTTGCTCACAAAATCCATATGCATAGGAAGTGGGTTAGGATTAAATGTTCTAGTCATATGCTTCATGATTCTCCCGTTATGTTTCAATTCTTATCTTTTATGTGAGCATCATTGTCATCATCATGCCTAGCTAGAAAGTCATTAAAGAAAAGCGCTTGTTGGGAGACAACCCAATATTTACCCCTACTGTTTTTGTGCGTCCACATGATTATGCTACTGTAGTAATCACTACAAAAAAAGACACATCCGTGACATTTTGGGCCGAATGAAATTTTTTCTGTCATACATATGACACTTCTATGACGATAATTGTGACAAAACCCGGCATCATCATAGATGTGGTGGGCTCCTACTTCTATGACAAAAAATAATGACAGAAAATGGGCTTTTCGTCCTGGGCGGGCCAGAGACGCAGCTGCATGACATTCTTTGGGCCGTCCATGACGGAAAAAACCATGGTAGAAGCGAGGGGGAGGAAAATTTCGGGGAGTTGTCGGTTATGGTGGGAGGTCGGGGGCGGAGCGATGCGTGTTTCTCTTGTACATACGTGCGTGTGTGCGAGGCGTTGGCTCTAACTGAAGCCGAGCGATGCGTTGGGCTCTAACTGAACCCGAGCGATTGCACTGCAGGCTACGCGTTACTGAACCCGAGCGATCGATCGATGGCTGTTAACGGAACCTGATGGAGCGATTCCTTCGCTACTGCTGCTAACTGAAGTCGATCGATTGGATGAACAGTGAGCGTTGCAGGGGGGGGGGGGGGGTTGGATGAACAGTGAGCAGTGGCGTTGCCTCTGGATGAACAGGAACCCGTGGTGTGGAGGGCTGGATGAACAGTAGACGATGGAGGGGTGGCTGTGGAGGGGTGGTTGAACAGGACCCCATGGTGTGGAGGGCTAGATGAACAGTAGACGGTGGAGGGGTGCCCGTGGAGGGGTGGTTGAACAGTAGCCGGTGGAGTAGTGTGCGGTGGAGGCTGGATGAACAGGAGCCCGTGGAGGCTGGAGGAGGTCGACGGTAGCCCGTGGAGGCTGGAGGAGGTCAACGGTGGAGATGAACAGTATCCCGTGGAGTCCCGTTTTGCGGTACGCCACACCCCTCCCCCCGTTTCGACCGTAGCGCTCCAACACAAGTCCGTTTCATCTGTTTTGCGGTACGGCACACCCCTCCCGATCAACAGGACCCCCGTTTCGACCGTAGCGCTCCAACACAAGTCTGTTTCCTCTGTTTTGCGGTACGCCACACCCCTCCCGATCAACAGGACCCCCGTTTCGACCGTAGCGCTCCAACACAAGTCTGTTTCCTCCGTTTTGCGGTACGCCACACCCCTCCCGATCAACAGGACCCCCGTTTGGACCGTAGGAGGTCCGTTTCCTCCGTTTTGCAGTACGCTAGGCCCCTCCCGATCAACAGGACCCCGTTCCGAACGTAGGAGGTCCGTTTCCTCAGTTGTGCGGTACGCCAGGCCTCGTTTCCATCGCCTGTTCCGTCCAAGCCCTCCCGATGAACACGACCACGCATTCCGTTCCGACCCAGTCGGTTGGCTCCCACGCGTTCCATTGCCTCCCGATGAACACGACGCATTCCGTTGCCTCCCCATGAACACGACGACGACGCTGTTTCTCCGTTCCGACCCAGCCATGTATGTATGCGCGAGTAGGTGTTCGAGACCCTGCCCGTATGTACGTACGTGGCCATATTTTCTTTCTTGCACCCTCGCCACTGTACGTACGTGTACTTGCGCGCCTCTACTACGACCAGTATGTACGTACATGTTCGCGACCAGAATGACAACACTACATACGCTTCGATCAGGTGGGTCCCGACTGTCAAGCACTTCCTTGCGTGCGATGATATAGCTGGTGGGTCCCAGCAGTCAGGGGGGCGAATCATTTTTTTCGGACGCACTTCCTTGCGTGCGAAGATGTAATTGGTGGGTCCCAGCAGACAGGGGGAAACTTTTTTTCGCTAAATACGGTGGCCCTCCGATGGGTCCCCGCTGCCAGGTGGAGGAATAATTATTTTGCGCGTAATAAGGAGGCACTTCCTTGCTGCGGTCGTGGACCTAGCTGTCAGCCTCTCCACTTATAGTCCACGTCCGATGGAAGCCAATCCTTGACCATGTTGACCACGCCGCGCCGAGAGCACCAGGGCGGTGGACGACGGTGAGGCCTAGGAAGGGGATGACGCGGAGCCGGGGAAGACGCGACAGTGGATGCCCACGCGTAGAGGAGTATGAGGGTTCACTCGCTCGGCTGCGGTGTGAGGTTGCCGTCGCCACAGAATAATAGGGGTGTGGGTGCCGGGTGCGCAGAGGGATGGCCTGGCCAGCAGTGGGAGTAGTAGGGGCGGTGAGGCCTCCGCGGCATCATAGCCGGCCACGGGCGGCAGGAGCAGGCCGCACGACCGACGCTGCTTTGGGCGGCAGGAGCAGGCGGCACGACCGGCGTTGCTTTGGGCGGCTGGAGCAAGAAGACCAGAGGTTGAAGAAGCACTACGGCCGTTGGATGGACATCGTACGGTCACTGGAGCTAGAATCGTTCATATATTGAGTAAAGTTGACAAAGGCCTCCGTCCCAGTCAACTTAGTAGGCCCACAAGTCAGCCTCCCACCAAGGTTGGTCCCAGCTAGCAGGGGGTATTCATTTTCTGTGCGTAATAAGGAGGCACTTCCGGTGGGTCCGAGCTGACAGCGGGGGGGGGGGGACGTTTTTTTTGCGAAATATGGTGGCCCGTCCTGTGGGTCCCAACAGTCAGGGGGAAATGTTTTTTTGCGAAATACTGGTGACCCGTCCGGTGGGTCCCTGCTGTCAGGTGGAGGAATAATTATTTTCCGCGTAATAAGGAGGCACTTCCTTGCGGCTGCCGTGGACCCAGCTGTCAGCCTCTCCACGTATAGTACTCTTCCGATGGAAGTCGGTCGTTGACCACATTGACCACGCCGCACCGAGAGGACCACGGCGGTGGACGACGGCGAGGCCTAGGAAGGGACGACGGGGAGCCGGGGAAGACGCGTCAGTGGAAGCCCACGCGAAGAGGAGTACGAGGGTTCACTGGTTCGGCTGCGGTGTGAGGCTGCCGTCGCCGCAGGGCCTGGCCAGCGGTGGGAATAGTAGGGGCGGTGAGGCCTCCGCAGCAGCACAGCCGACCACGGGAGGCAGGAGCATGCGGCATGACTGGCGCTGCTTTGGGCGGCTGGAGCAAGAACACCAGAGGTTGAAGAAGCACTACGGCCATTGGATGGCCATCGTACAGTCACTGCAGCTAGAATCATTCATATTGACTAAAGTTGACAAAGGCCCCCGTCCGAGTCAACTTAGTAGGCCCACAAGTCAGCCTCCCACCATGGTGGGTCCCAGCTAGCAGGGGGAGTATTCATTTTTTTTGTGCGTAATAAGGAGGCACTTTCGGTGGGTTCGAGCTGACAGCGCGGGGAACGTTTTTTTCATGAAATACGCTGGCCCGTCCGGTGGGTCCCAGCAGTCAGGGGGAAACTTTTTTTTCACGAAATAAGGTGGCCCGTCTGGTGGTTCCCTGCTGTCAGGTGGAGGAATAATTATTTTGCGCGTAATAAGGAGGCACTTCCTTGCGGCCGCCTGGACCCAGCTGTCAGCCTCTCCACATACAGTACTCTTCCGATGGAAGTCGGTCGTTGACCACGTTGACCACGCTGCACCGAGAGCACCAGGGCGGTGGTCTAGACGACGGCAAGGCCTAGGAAGGGGACGACGCGGAGCCGGGGAAGACGCAGCAGTGGTAGCCCGCACAGAGAGGAGTACGAGGGTTCATTGGTTCGGCTGCCGTCGCCGCAGAATAACAGGGGGTGTGGGTGAGTAGAGGGATGGCCTGGCCAACGGTGGGAGTAGTACAGGGCGGTGAGGCCTCCGCGGCATCACAGCCGGCCACGGGAGGCAGGAGCACGCGACATGACCGGCGCTGCTTTGGGCGGCTGGAGCAAGAAGACCAAAGGTTAAAGAAGCACTACGGCCGTTGGATGGACATCGTACAATCACTGCAGCTAGAATCGTTTATATTGACTAAGTTGACAAAGCCCTTGGTACGCGTCAACTTAGTAGGCCCACAGCTCGGATTTGGCAGAGAACATATAGCCCATTTGCGATTTGTAAGAATGTACATCCCATTTTTCAATTCTAATGGAATTTACTACAACCCATTTATGGGTTTGTTAAAAGTACAACCCAACTTCTAGCTAGGACAACGATTAATAATTTCAAACAACCGCTCAAAATAGAATTCAAAAAAAATCCCACATTTTGATGGGATCCGAAATATTTTTATCCGAAATTTCTAGTCAGGTTAAATATAATTTCAAAATAAAGTTGTATCACGTTAAAATCCAACGAAATTGCGCGCGCAACAAGTAATGAAATTAAAATTTCTAAATTCCAAAAATAATATATTTTTCAAAATAATTACGTGTTTGGTGCATAGTAATTGCCCAGTTATTATAATTACATCCCATTTATTATTTCTTAAAGTCCATTCTCTTGTTAAGCCTAATGCATACCTCCTAGGAAACTTTGCAGCCCAGCGGGGCAGATAACAAGTTGACCCGAATATTGTGTACAACTGTCGGCCCAGTTGCATTGCTGATGTTGAAAAAAAGGCCTGTGTAGTACAGTACAACCTAACATGGTTACTCAGCCCATATTCAGGGACGCCGGAAAGGCCCAAACAACGCTTCTGTACAAATTTTTGAAGTCACTGAGCTCAATTAATAACTTAAGAAAAAAGTTAGATTATAGTGGAACCTAATTAAAAGCTGTCACGAGCAAATAAATAATTCAACGGGTCCCACTTGTGTGTGTGCACGTGTGTGTGCGTGCGTGTGTGTGTGTGTGTGTGTGTGAGAGATAGAGAGAGAGACCCATCGGTCGATGCTCGTAAATACATCTTTCAGCCATATGCATTGCTAATGCTCAGTAAAAACTTATATAGTTGACACAATCATATAGAACATCATAGCACACTGAACTTGCATACAAAAATTTCACGCGGGCGGCGCAATCAGGATGGAAGCAGTGGATCGCTACGGGAAGGGCTATGTTGAAACCAACGAAGTCGTACATAACGGTTCATCATCTTTATAAATGACGGGGAAATATCTTGAATGTTGTGCAAAGAAAACAGACAGACAACACAATAAGTTCTCCTAGCACATTAAGTTGACGTACAACCCTTTCTAAAAAAAGTTTAGGTACAAAATTAGAACATGTCACAATCAAATGTACTGGCATATCAGTGCTTCAGACCCATAGCTCGGATTTAACTAGTACTATCTGACAAGATTCAGTTGTTACCTCAAATTAGAGCACATCCAGGCAGCCAACCCTACCTCTTCTCCCAAAGAAGCAGTGGCCTCCGCCGCGCGATGGAGTAGGCCCTGTGCCATCCATCGTTCCGAGCAACACGGGGAAAGTCTGACGTTGACTCCTGTAATGGACGTCGTCGACGGACCCTGGCACCAGCGGGGGCGGCAGGACTTCGATTGATGGATTGACCACTTCTTGGACATGCATGAACACTCGATACAGGTACATCCCTAACGTGGTCCGTGGCGGCCTTGGTGGTGACGAATAGTACAACCCCGGTTCCTACACCGGTATCTCAACACCAATCACCTTCGGTATGGTGGGCGGCTTCTTCATCCATGCCATAACCGTCAGAGCCCAGCTGTCTAGAGGAACAAACATACTTACGAGCTCACCTCCAAGGTCGTTGATAAGCTCGTTCATGGACTCGCTGTTCCAAGCACGTCAAGGCATGCCGTGGAAGGTAAGCTTTGTTAAAAACTCAAGCTCAGAGGGCAACGAGCCCCATCCTGGGTGCCACCAATCAAAGCTCACCAGCGCGCCATCGCAGAACAAGCGCCGGGAAGATTCGAACACACGACTGCAGTCGAAAGTTGTTCGGAACCTGACGAAGAAATTAGCCGGTGGCGGACAGACTTCGACTAGCAAGTCACTTATTTGGATGCCGTGCGCAATGCCAGGAGCTTTGACAAGGTTGTCCGGCGAGACGAGAGGCCGGTCACCGTTGATGGTTACCATCAGCACTTTGCCGGCAAACTGGTCGTCAAGCGCTGCCATGCCACTATTGAGCGACAGCACACAGCGACCGAAGGCAGGACGAACCTCAGGATCTCCGGTTCGGAGATTCACATTGACTGGCGACATGATAGTGCGCTCAAGTATAGGGAGTACAGGAGGAGGATTTGGGGGAACTGGAGTAGGAATCGAGATTCCAGAGGTGGGGGAGGGGCGGGCGACTGGGGATGAAAAGGTAGCATGAATTTCGAGCACGCGCCAATATGCTCTCGGCGCGCAAGCGCACGAAAACACCGGTGGCGCCCACATATCGGCTTAAGAGTCCTTATTCTTTCTTTTTTGGAGAGCCCGGCCTTTTTTTTCAGGATCTTTTGAGAGCCCGGCCCGAGAGTCATAATTGACCTGTTTGGCATTGCGTTACTACTCGGCCCATATTCAATGACACCTCACTGGCCCAAACAAGTGTACATCATCGAAAAGACAGTGAGCTCAAATTATATAACTTGAAAAAAGGAGATATACTCTAAACACTAGAGAATGGTGATGCCCTCATTTGGCCCACCAGTAGTTCGAGACAATAAACAGTTCGAAACAACGATATATACAACATTCAAACACTGACTAGTGACTACTACTGACATAAACAGCAAGACATGATAGTTCATAAGAAGTCTTGCTACACCACCAAAATGTACCCATCTGTAGCGCTCAGACTCTCGTGATCCAGACGAGAATGACATTCTAAACAGAAGCAACTATTCAATAGAAAGAGTGACATAGACGAGGATGGCCAAATGACAAGGAATATGCATAACAAAAGAAAGAACTACCCATCCAGAACCAGAAGCAAAGACAACAAAGTCATTCGAAGAGATGATCCAACACCATCATAATTTGCAGCCCCGCTTCAGCGACCAGTGATCCGGAGACACCAGTACTCCACCCTTTCGATGCAACAGCCCAATTACCTATCAACATGAAGGCATGAACCACATCACTGCCTGTCGTAATTGAGACATCCAAGGATCAAAGTTAATCCGGATGCCTTTGTCATTCTCACCTTCTTTTGGCTGCAGGCTGTATCGTTGACAATCAGGGGAGTATGCTCCCGAACTCCTAGGGCTCGCCGTGTAGACACAGTTTTCCATAGCAAATAGAGCCTCTCTGCCATCAAGGTCCTTGCCAACGGTGATCTCCTGGTTAATCGGATAATTGAGTCCGAGAAACAGAGAGTGTGAACCAAGGCTGTTTACCCGCCTCCAACTAAAAAAATCCTAAAGGCCCCAACAAGCTGGTATCCTGCTCATAGACGTAACAGCCACTGTCCGGATACTCACGTATTACACGGTGCTTGTATACAGTGGGGTTTTTGCAATATAACTTTTCCGGCTCATGTGTCCGAATGATCATCAGTCTTTTGCCGTCGTCTAATCGAGCGAGGAACCAGTTGTGCTTCCCTGTTTTTGGCAAAGGTGGTGTAATTACAAAGGGCAGTAACTTTAGGGACACTGCATCATATCAAAAAGGACAGGCATTGTTAATGTAAGATCAGCATTGTTTAGAGTATGAGTAGGATAATGCAAGAAACAGCATTGATATGTCCCTGTTGGAACTGGGAGGAAAATACAGGGAAATGTATACTGGGTTTGAAAATATAGAAGTGTCATGCATGGTTATACTCATGTTATCTCGCAATCGATTCTTCACAGGAAACTACCATGTCATGCATGTTATGTAATCATGTTCTGTCCTCACAAACAAATTCTTCAAGGTAACTAACAGACCATGCATTGTTATATACTCGTGTTCTGTGGGCAAAATTTTTGTGAGGATATTATTCTAGTCATTGATTGCTGAAGGGCGAATATAGGTATGTACACATGGTAAACATTGCAGGATTTCACTACTTCCGAATATAGAGTTCTCCATATGCACATTTACTTCCCTAATGTATGGTTAGATGAAACCAACAGTGTGGTGCATGTTTCGACATCATGAAAATGAGGAAACTAACATGGCCATTGATACACACTCATATTTAGTAGTAGTATATAGATTACTGTAAAATAAGGATAATATCCATATATTCCTAACCGTTTGATTATTCAGGGTACAAATTGGCTGTAATGACATGGTCACAATCGCATGAATTAACTCATTCCAAATATAGCTGATTTACGGCGTCTCTAATATATTGCCATAGTTCTACTCAAATTCTGCTCAAACAGGGATATGCCAATCATCAAAAAAAGTTCAAACACTGTCATGGCATCATCATTAACATGAGATGGAAACAACTTACACGCACCATCCCAGCAATACGTGGTGCGATCTGCTTTGTCGATCGCATAGATGATGCCAGTGTGTTCAATAGCATCACAGAAGTGTGTATCAACTTTGACGATGATCCACTGCGAGCCGAGTTGTCTCCAGCTAAAAAAGGCACCAGCGTAAAGATAGGCGAGTCCGCGGTCGAACAAGGCAATTAGCTTGAAGTCTGCATAATTCGCATGTCGTATGGGTACTTGGCAGATTACAATCTTCTGCAAAACAAGGTCCGTCCAACTGACGTAGTAATCTAGATGACTTGGACCGCGATGGTAATACTCTATATAATCCAACGGAGGAAGGATAATCTCATGGGAGGTCTGGAAGTTCACGAGCACCAACTTTTTACCGTCTTCTCTGAAGGCAGCCATCCAGTGGGAGTTCATGCTGACCCAGTACATACCGGCGAAGAAGTTTCCGGCGATGGTGATCGGATCGATGTCGAGGGAAATGATGTACGGTGACACACTACATACCTGCAAAGAAGTTTCGGCTAATGGAGATCGGACTGAAGTCGAGGGGCATCATGCATGCCTCCGTATCATGGTGAGCCAATCTCACAAGACCAGATAGCAGAAAGCAGGGTGTCTTGAAAAGCTCAGGCCTTGCTTCGACGATGGCCGTGTGCATGTCCCTCGAGCATGCAGCCAGCCGCAGGGCAGTCAACATATCCATACACAAACAACAGAGGTCGAGGATGTCACTAGGGAGATTGCTCCAATCGCGGCTCATATGGATGATGCGCGGTTCGCATTCGACCATGGTGGAGTTTGGAAAGGGGCTTGATTTACGGGGGAGAAGGATGTCGGTGCTAGAGCGCCTAGCGAGGGAATAGTGGTACTGGGGGAGGCGAGTAAGGCGATGGTACACGGGGCATAGTGAGATGGAGACAGAGACGGAGAAGGAGATGGAGATGGAGTGGTGCTATGGGAGCGGAGAGGGAGACGAGGCGAGGCGCCAATGTGTTGTACAGCGGCGGTGACAGACTGCACAGTGCATAGGGTGAGGCTGACTTTGGTAACCCGAACACACTGCCTCGCCTGGACTAGTGTCAGGCGCAGGGTGTTGTCACTTCACTGTGAGGACCGGATGAATAGTATTTTGACCATCAAGTGTACCACAGTTGTACTACTACTACTACTACTACTACTACTACTACTACTAGTAGGAACATGAGTACTCCAGTATTGTATAGCGGAAATAGGTCTCCCGTGCTAGCATGCCTGTTCACTTCATCATTCAGGTATCATCCATATTGTGAGCAGAACCAAATTCTCGTGCATGCCCAATCAACGCCCTGCCGCGATGCATGCAGTGGTCGTTCTGGTGCATCAAGGACGCCATGCAGATCGTTCCACACTTGAGAAGAGGAAAAATGGAAAGGTAGAATGCGACAGTAGAGGAAGAGAATGTTGGCTAACGAGGCTGGGAGGGGATCGAGCAGGAAGTTAATGCTCCACGCCTAAAGGTTTTGGGAAAACCTGATTTTCATAAGGTGACTTATACTCACCTAAACGGAGGGAGTATTCCTTAACCAGAGAATGTTGTGTCTCCCACTCACGGGCTCAAAAAAAAAAAGCTACGACACATTTTTTATCTGTTTGTGGTCCCACCTATTAGGAAGGATGGGCACGTACACGAATAGGTACGGCTCCTCAGTCTACCTGCATAGCCTTTTCGTTTAGTCTACCTAGCCGTCTAATCAACTGCCTGCATGCCACTTCTCCCATTTACTTCTCCATCGGGAACCGATTCGCCTCGGCTTCTTCACCTCCCCTTCGTCTTCATTTTCATCCAAACCCCACTGCGTTCACATTGTTTTAACCTCTTTAAATAATCATCTACTACTTCAGTTAGACTAGCCATCTAATCCTAATTCTCCAAACCATAGCCCTCTGTTCCAGTGGTTCCAAATGGTGAAAGAGATCGAGATGCAGGATTTTAGCGTCCAACATGTCCTCGTCGAAGGCTCGATGCGCATAGTTGCCACCGTCACCGTCAACCCAAGGGTTGTTCAGCAGTGGATCAACAATGTATCCAACTCCCTCGAAAAGGTAGAGACGAGGGTCATCGGTCTCGACGCAGAGTACACGGAGCGTGCCCCTGGGAAGATCCAGCGCGCTGCCGTCCTTCAGCTGTGCCTCGAAGATGATGTTTTGGTGTACCACATCATACACTCGCCCTCCATACCAGGTGAGCTTCATGATTTCTTGTCTCGGGAGGACGTATACTTCTGTGGGGCAGCCATCGAAGGGGACAAATAGAAGCTGGAGCCATACAACCTTGATTTGAAAAGCATCGCTGACCTACAAACCAGAATCAAAATTCCTGTAGAAGATTGTGCTAAACAGACACCATCCCTATTCGACGTAGCAAATTTTGTGCTCGGTACAAATCTTCAGAAGGGTGATGAGATGGTGGCATTAAGGTCGTCTGGATGGGAGAATTATCCCTTGACGTACGAGCGGATAAAATATGTTGCCCTCGATGCCCGTGTGAGTTTCGAGATAGCTGCAAGGTCCAAAGAGCTTGTTGCGAAGCCGTCTCTCACAGAGAATGAGAACAAGAAGAAGAAGAAGAAGAAGAAGAAGAAGAAGAAGAAGAAGAAAACGCTGCACCAGTAGGAGGGCATTATGGATGGATGAACTATTTCCTCTCTTGTAAAAAAATTATTCCCTCTCGGTGTATATTGATATAGATGGACTATTTCGATGGTGTGCATGTCTTTGGAACAGAGTAGTAGCATGGGTCCGCTTGACTATAAGGAACTATTTATCCGCATAGCTTTCTCTGCTACTCCTTCTAGTGATCGGTATACAGTGCATGTGTCCGTAGACATGACAGCTTGTCCATGGAAGTTCAACTACGGCGACCATCACGTTTCATCTCGCGATTCCCACGACGCCTCTCCAACCCACGGCACCACGCCCCCCGACGTGCGCCTCACCCCTCTTGGCCGCACCGCCCCTCTGCCTTTGTGTGCATGACATGTGGGCCACCTAAAATGCGGCGAGCATCAAGTTTCTACCACAGCCACCCGCGATTCCCACAACACCGCTCGAATCCATGAAACCACACGTCCCCCGACCTGCGGCTCACCCCTCTTGGCCCCACTGCCCCTCTGCCTTCGGGAGCATTACATGTGGACCAGTCACCTATCGGGTCCACATGTTATTGACTCAAAGGTAGGTGTAGTAAGGCGCTGAAGCTCAGTCCCGACGGACCTGAGAGGGAAATGTAACTCCTGCGCCAGGGCTTGTGGTGCTCCCGTAGCACGAACTCGTGCCAAACTCGAGATTTGTTTCTTTACTATACATGCACGCAATGATTTAATGGACATTGTAATCTCAACATGTGATGGGGAGCTCTAAATTTGAATTTGAAACTTATAAAACGAAAAGATTCAAAACAAATAAACTGAGAGAGAGGGAGTATATCGTAGGATGTGTACCATACAAAATAAGTCCCCTGGTTTGTCACCGCAAAGATGCGGTTAGAAAGGAGCACAACGTCTTCCTACTCGCACGGCAACAAATCGGCCGCAAACAGTATGGTCCGCCTTTGACCGCCATGTGCAAGGTTCGTGCTATCCTTTATTCAATATCACTGCGGTTCCATCGTACCAATTCATGCAGTGGCCCGTTGCATGGCTGATCCCAATGTTGGACAAAGGTTCTACGGGAACGGTGTCACCGTTGTAAATGTTGTGCAAATTGATGTTGGTACCCTCCCATACATATGCAAGCCAATCTCCACTCGCACCGAGCCTAGCCTGTGAAACAGTGGGCAGGGGGAGAATTAGGAAATGGACACGAAAGTAGTCTTTAGAATGCATTTACTACGTGATCAAACTCATCTTACCCGCTCATCGGAGGAAATCCGAGTGCCCCTCGACGTCGGCATCTCAAGGGGCGTCAACTTGCAACTACGGCCACGCCGCACTGGAGAGACCCCCAAGGAAACATCCTCGTGCGTTCCACGGAACATCAAGATGCATTTGTATGAGTAGTTTATCTTGTGAGAGAAAAGGATGAACGAGGGAAGGCCTCTAGAGATAGAGATGGACACTACTACTACCAATGTGTTGGCCCGTGCGTTGGAATGGATCCAAACTAGTAGAATAATACTTGTTCACGTGCTTGAAATATAAAAACTCTAGTTTTGATATACATGTGTCAGCAGACACGACAGCTTGTCCATGGAAGTTGAACCACGGCGACCATCACGTTTCTTGTTTCTACCACTGACACACCCACACGCGATTCCCACGACGCCGCTCCAACCCACGGCACGACGTCCCCCGACGTGGACATGGATCCTCTGACGTGGCTATCACTGCCTTGCCCTGCCTTTCCTTCGCTGACAGGTGGGACGCATGCTTATGGGTCCCACATGTCAGTGACAGAATGGTAGGATTGTTCATGCCCCTCATCCCTCTCAGCCCCACCGCTCCTCTGCCTTTGTGTGCATGACATGCGGGCCAGCTGAACTGCGGCGACTATCAACTTTCTACCACAGACACACCCGATTGGACGCGGTTTGCCTGCTCCGCTGCTGTGCTCCGATCCATACTCCCGCACCATCGAATTGTCATCCAGCGGCTGTGACACATTTCGTCCCGGGCATCAATCCTCAACTGGAGTACTTATGTACTACAGGTAGTACCTGTCGGTGTGGCCATCTACGCCTCGTAACGCCGCGATGCCCAGCTATGGTACCCTCGCCACGGCCACACCACCACTAGCCGGTTCATCTTGAAGGAGTGAGTCGCGAACCACGCCACCACCGTGAGAATGACATGTGGGCCAGCCGCATTTAAGGCCCACATGTCATTGACTCATAGGCCGGGCACTAAGCCACTGAAGTTCGGTCCCGTGGGCCCCGAGAGGAAAATGTAACTCATGCGGCAGGCCTTGTGGTGCTCCCGCAGTACGAGCTCGTGCCAAAACTGGAATTTGTTTCTTACTACTACTAGTACTAGTAGGAAGGTACACGTGCATTGCACGCATGAGATTCTGGTGGTTTGTGCATTATGCTTCTACATGTGGAGTTTTCTGGATTCTAACATGTGGCAAAATTTGGTGGAATGTAAAGTTAGGCATGTTTGATTAACTTAGGTGAGTGTTTGGTTCAAGCCACACCTTAGGCAACCCACACTGGCCCCACATGACATACACACAAAAAATGTGGAAAGATTCCCTTAGGCTTGCCAACTTGTGGCAAAATTTGGTGGAATGTAACGTTAGGCAAGTTTGATTAACTTAGGTGAGTGTTTGGTTCAAGCCACACCTTAGGCAAGCCACACTGGCCCCACATGACATACACACAAAAAATGTGGCAAGATTCCCTTAGGCTTGCCAACCTGTGGAAAAATTTGGTGGAATGTAAGGTTAGGCAAGTTTGATTAACTTAGGTGAGTGTTTGGTTCAAGCCACATCTTAGGCAAGCCACACTGGCCCCACATGACATACACACAAAAAATGTGGCAAGATTCCCTTAGGCTTGCCAACTTGTGGCAAAAATTGGTGGAATGTAAGGTTAGGCAAGTTTGATTAACTTAGGTGAGTGTTTGGTTCAAGCCACGCCTTAGGCAAGCCACACTGGCCCCACATGACATACACACAAAAAATGTGGCAAGATTCCCTTAGGCTAGCCAACTTGTGGCAAAATTTGGTGGAATGTAAGGTTAGACAAGTTTGATTAACTTAGGTGAGTGTTTGGTTCAAGCCATGCCTTAGGCAAGCCACACTGGCCCCACATGACATACACACAAAAAATGTGGCAAGATTCCCTTAGGCTTGCCAACTTGTGGCTCTCATTTTGAAGAACTTATTAATAACTTTGCCTGAGCTTAGTTGTGGCAAAGTTAGTCATGAATTAAGTTCAACCATGGAGTCTTCTATATTATACATGTGGCAGAATCTGGTGGATGATATCCAATGGCCAGTAGCGCTCGGATTTGCCATCTTTGTACCGTCGGATTGGCTTCATCCAACGACCAACTTTCAAAGTTTTTCACACACTATATGGGGGTATAGATATAGATGTGCCGGTCCGTTGCAATAGATCCAAAGTATATCTATTTAGTGGAGTGCACTCTAAACACATTTTCTATTTATTTTTCTCTAACCTTCCGTAGCAATGCAACCAAGCCACATAAGCTTCATGGGTGCCCCCCACATCATATTATTCATACTACGTTGATGGAAAAAAAGATAAATCACCCAAAACAAGATCTTCCCATTTTTTGTTCCTACGATGTTGTGCCATGCACGTATCTACTAGTTGTATAGTGGTAGTACTAGTAATATAATAGTATTAGGAGTACAAACTTGGTAGGAGTGGTACTAATACGGAATGATCCTACTCTATAAATGAGCCCCATCTGACACAAAATTTCTTGGCTTCCGTGCTACAGCTAGATCTTCCCCTTGTTTCTGGTTTCCAACCCGGTAGCGGGCGGGGTGTCGGTTTGCTCAACAGGCGGTCCCACATGAAAGTGAAAATGCTAGGCACAGGGGCGGAGCTACGTGAGGGCCAACACATGCCCTGGCCCGCCCAACCTAGCAGAATTTTCGTAGTTGTACATCCAGTTTTGAGGCATGGAACGTCAACGCAAGGGTAATTTCTATAGCCTGGCTAGACTGGCATGCCCAACATTTGCTTCAAGCTCCGCCACTGCTAGGCAACACGCCTTCCCTAAGCTATGTGTTGTGCCGGACAGGCCATGTTGTACTCTCGATTCCCGGGCGTGTGGGGGTGCGATGTGAACGTGGCAGGCCTTTTCCTTTTACTAGCAATGTGCCCGTGCATTGCGACGGATCCAAAGTAGTAGAATAGTAGTATTTGTTCACAAACTTGAAAGAAATCACTATTGTTTTGATATACTCGTAATATATTACTCCCTCCGTACCTAAATATTTGTCTTTTTTGAGATTTCAAATGGACTATCACATACGGATTATATAGACATATTCTAGTGTTTCTAGCAAGATGCCCGCACGTTGCACGAAGTTGATGGAAAAGGTAAGCACAACTTATAAATTGACGGATGGAGTACTAGTTACAGTGATGCATATAATTAAGCAAAGGGATCGCACATGTCGGTATTGACTGGAACGAGAATGCAACAGCACAATAAGAATTAAGGCTAGGATGATGCAATCGTAGTGGTGGTTACAGAAGGCAAGAAGAAAGATGGATCCACGAACATACGACCTCCTCCTCAACTTAGTGCGCCAGGCCACCGTCCGGCGGCTAAGGAGCGGCGGCGGCTTTTGTGGCGAGGTCGAGGTGCTTCTCAACAAAGGCATCCAAGGCTTCCAGCCGGTTGAGGAAGGCCAACGTCGTAGCGTCCTCACTAGCCTTGTAGATACCTATGTACACGATTTGCTCGTACGCGTGGATGTGTAGGTCGACGAATTCTTGCAGCGCGAGGAGCCTCGCGGCGAGCGTGACCTCCAGGTGGACATTCTTCGTGGCGTCGGCGGGCAGTCGCAGGGCCACCAGTGCTGGAAAGAGGTTCCGGCCATGGAGGCCGATTAGGGTGGCAGGCAATGAGGAGCCCGGGCACGCGGGCTGGAGGAGTACGGCGATGTCGTCCACGAGCTTCTTGAGGACGGTGAACTTGTTGCTGGTGGCAACGATCATCTGGTCCAACTGAGAGTCGTAATTGGCGTCGACGGCGGCCATCCACCAGCCGGTCTCCAACACCGTCTGGAGACGATCCTCGGCGCCATGCCGCAGGCCGGCGTCATGGACCATCTGGTGCAGCCGCTGGCCGCTCACGCGCATCGCCACCATGGGTCTGGAGCGAGCTCTTTTGTGCTTAGTGAGGGAGTCCCGGATTAGGGGGTGTCCGGATAGCCGAACTATCATCATCGGCCGGACTCCAAGACTATGAAGATACAAGATTGAAGACTTCGTCCCGTGTCCGGATGGGACTTTCCTTGGCGTGGAAGGCAAGCTTGGCGATACGGATATGTAGATCTCCTACCATTGTAACCGACTCTGTGTAACCCTAGCCCTCTCCGATGTCTATATAAACCAGAGGGTTTTAGTCCGTAGGCGACAACAACAATCATACCATAGGCTAGCTTCTAGGGTTTACCCTCCTTGATCTCGCGGTAGATCTACTCTTGTAATACCCACATCATCAATATTAATCAAGCAGGACGTAGGGTTTTACCTCCATCAAGAGGGCCCGAACCTGGGTAAAACATCGTGTCCCTTGTCTCTTATTACCATCCGCCTAGACGCACATTTCGGGACCCCCTACTCGAGATCCGCCGGTTTTGACACCGACATTGGTGCTTTCATTGAGAGTTCCTCTGTGCCGTCACAATTAGGAAGGATGCCTCTTCCCGTCTTTAAAGACGGTACCATTGCCAAAGGAGCTTTGGCCGCCGGTCAAGCTATCCGGCTAGGTGGTTTTCTTATGACCGCCTGTTCGGCCACCGCTTCGACGTTGACCTCTCGGGTCATCAAAAGCGATCTTCGCGTCAACTCGGAATTCACCGAGCAGCTGGATCCGATGGAGCTCTCTTCCGTAAACGAGCTCTTGGATCGCGTCGCCGCCCTGGGAGTCGCTACAGACTACGATCAGATTGGGCTTAAAACCGATCTGAGAGAAATTAACTCTCCCCAGGCTACCCACCACGTTGCTGTGGTAGAAGAACAACGCGGCGACTCTTCTTCTATGTTAAAAACCAGTTATGTCCGGATTCCCGATCCCTCCATGCCGGATTCCTGCGGAGGGACGAACGTCAATCGAGTACTGAACCTAAAGTCAGGCAGCGGACTAGATTCGTTGGACGACATCCAGCAATCCAAGCTTCCAAATCCGGAAACTCCTCGGCCTTTGAGCCTCAGATTGGGCGGGGTTCCTAATTTAATTCCACCCGCCCACCCAAACACAAGCGATCTATCTCAAATACGGCAAGAGCCCGATGAAATAGTACATCATTACTGGGCCAGATTCCTCCTGGTTATGGACAGGATAAAGGACTGCCGTGAGGAAAGCACAATCTCTATTTTATGCAACAATTGCACGGACAAGGGAATCATGAATGCCATAAGTCGTCGCGAAGTTACGCGCTTCGCTGACCTGACGACCATAGTACGAAAATACTGTGCGATGGAGAGTGCCTGGAAAACCGAAACCAGATTTTGGGACAATCCGGCCCTGAACACAACCCTAGTCCAGGATAAAAGGGTGCACCATGCTCAAGCACCTGGGTCAAAAACCAAAAAGCAAACATCCCCTAAAGGGTACGGAACCGTACTGGAGGGATGGCTCAGCGGACCCTGCAAAATCCATAATACAGAGGGCGCCACTCCAACACATAGCCTTCGAGCATGTTGGATACTACGGCAGGTGGCCAAAAGTGGCGAAGGTCTTCTAGCCCTGGAGAACCAGCCCAACAGTACCAGTACGGTATTAACAGTCTTCGAGACTTTCGCATCAAATAATATGCGGAAACGAACAATCCGCAGCCTCGCCAAAGTCTACCAAGTAGCAACAACAAATCCATGGAGCGACACAGCTATCACCTTCAATGCCAGCGACGAACCTAAATTCCGAACAGCCCGAGCACCAGCTGCATTGGTCCTCAGTCCAATAGTGGACGGCTTTCGTCTTAACAAGGTACTCTTGGATGGCGGCAGCGGATTAAACCTCATCTATGAGGAAACCCTCCAAAATATGGAAATAGACTGGAGCCGCATTGAGCGAAGTAGCACAACCTTTAGAGGAATAATCCCTAGTCGGGAAGTACGCTGCACAGGAAAAATCACACTAGATGTGGTGTTCGGCTCGCCGGACAACTACAGGTGCGAGGAAGTCACGTTCCAAGTGGTCCCGTTCAGCAGCGGATATCACGCTCTATTAGGGCGAGAGGCATTCACAATTTTCGAAGCTGTACCCCATTACGGGTACATGAAGCTTAAAATGCCCGGGCCCAATGGAATCATCACTCTGGTCAGTGATCCGGACATAGCACTCCGCGCTGAAAATAAGACAGCCGCACTAGCCCTAGTGGCACTATCCGAAGCCCTAGCGGCAGAGGAACTCACTGCACTGCGCTCCACGGTGAATAGGGACGATGTGATACTCGATAAGAGATCTAAGTCCACCTCTTTTAAACCAGCAGACGAAATAGTCAAATTCCAGGTCCATCCAACGGACCCCACAAAGACGGCCTCCATTGGGGCACAATTAAACCCTGATGTAGATGCCGCACTACGAGAATTCCTTCGGGAAAATTGGGACATTTTTGCCTGGCACCCTTCAGATATGCGAGGAATCCCACGCAGGCTGGCAGAGCACAGCCTAAATATCCTAAAAGGATTCAAGCCAGTCAAACACGCTCTTCGACGATTTTTCGAACCCAAAAGACAGGCAATGGGAGAGAAGCTAGCCAAACTATTAAAAGCCGGATTCATCAGAGATATAAAACATCCGGACTGGCTAGCGAACCTGGTAATGGTACCAAAAAAGGAAAAATCCTGGCGCCTTTGTGTCAATTTTAAAGACCTTAATAAGGCCTGTCCAAAGGATCCTTTCCCCCTTCCCCGCATTGACCAAATCATCAATGCTACCGCGGGGCACGATTCATTGTGTTTCCTTGACGCATACTCCGGATACCATCAAATCAAGATGGCGGAAACAGACCAGGCCGCAACGGCATTTATTACTCCATACGGACCATTCTGCTTCAACACAATGCCCTTTGGACTCAAAAACGCCGACGCAACATATCAACGCATGATTCAGACATGTCTGGCTACCCAGATCGGCAAAACAGTGGAGGCATACTTAGACGATGTGGTCGTTAAGACCAAACACGTCGAAACTCTAGTAGACGATTTGAGCTCACATTCGACAACCTCCGAGCATATGACATTAAGCTCAACCCAGAAAAATGCGTTTTCGGCATACCAGCCGGAAAGCTCTTGGGCTTCATTGTATCCGATAGAGGAATTGAAGCAAACCCAGCCAAGATCTGAGCTCTGTCACAATTGGATATCCCAAAAGACCTCAAAAAAATACAAAAACTGACTGGATGCATGGTGGCTCTAAGCCGCTTCATCTCCCGTTTGGGAGAAAAGGCATTGCCTCTCTACCGCCTCCTCCGGCGCACCGAACACTTCGAGTGGACGGATGCTGCCACGGCCGGACTCGAAGAAATAAAGGCCATATTAGCAACAAATCCGGTCCTAGCCACGCCCAACCTAGGCGAACCAATGTTATTATATATCGTGGCAACACATCAAGTGTAAGCGCAGTGCTCGTCGTCGAACGAGAAACAGAAGGACACAAATTCCCTCTTCAAAAACCAGTGTACTATGTATCCACTGTCTTAACTCCATGCATGTCCCGGTATCCACATTATCAAAAGATAGCGTACGCGGTGTTCATGGCATCCCGGAAGCTGCGACACTATTTTCAAGAGTGCTCGATAACAGTGGCCTCTGAAGTACCTCTCAACGACATTATAAACAACCATGACGCGACAGGCAGGATTGCAAAATGGGCCATTGAGCTCTTACCATTTGACATAACCTACAAACCATGGCGAGCTATAAAGTCGCAAGTTTTGGCTGACTTCATCGCCGAATGGACCGAAGCCGAACTCCCTAAAGAGTACGGCGCATACTCCAATTGGATCATGCATTTCCACGGCTCCAAAATGTTGGCCGGCTTGGGGGTTGGCATCGTATTGACATCCCCAACCGGAGACACAGTCCAATACGTACTTTAGATAATGTACACGGACTCCAACAATGCAGCCGAATATGAGGCCCTTCTACATTGTCTCCGGATGGCAATCTCCATGGGTATTCAACGCCTAGAGGTGCGCGGGTATTCAAACCTCGCAATATCCCAAGTAAATGGAGACTTTGACGCCAAGGATTCGAAAATGGCAGCCTATCGTAACGCCGTCTTCAAAATGTCAGATCGGTTCGAAGGACTCGAATTCCACCATCTAGCCCGGGATAATAACCAGGCAGCCGACGTGTTCGCGCGCATCAGCGCAAAACGCGACGCCGTCCCTCCAAACATCTTCCTGGAGCGACTCTTTAAGCCATCCATATTATGGGAAGAGGAGTCCGGAAATAACAACCCGGAACCAACCGCGCCACCCAACACGGAACATTCTGACACAGTCGGTGGCTCAGCCAATGAAATAACACCCTCAGCCCACTAAATAATGGCAGTAATTGCCCCGTGGACGGAACCATTCCTAGCCTATTTAACTAGGCAGGAACTTCCCGAAGACCAAAATGAGGCGCCCCGCCGCATAGTTCGGCGATCTAAAGCCTACAAGGTCCATGAGGGAGAAATTTATAAGAAAAGCACAACCGGAGTCCTTCAAAGGTGCATCTCCGAAGAGGAAGGGCGAAATCTCCTGGCTGAAATTCACGCCGGACTTGGCGGGCACCACACAGCAGCCCGGGCCCTTATAGGCAAGGCCTTCCATACAGGATTTTATTGGCCGACTGCCCGGGCAGATGCTCAGGACTTAGTCCAACGATGCGTCGGTTGCCAGCTCTTTGCTAATCAAAGCCACATGCCACCCACCGCACTCAAAACTATATCCATCACCTGGCCGTTCGCGGTCTGGGGGCTTGACATGGTTGGACCCCTTAAAGGGGGAACCCACAAGTAAAAATACCTATTGGTCATGATGGACAAATTCACCAAATGGATAGAGGCCAAGCCAGTTAAAACGGCAGAATCCGGACCCGTGATAGACTTCATATCCGGGGTAGTACACCGTTATGGCGTCCCCCACAACATCATCACTGATAATGGCACGAATTTCACGGCTGACGAGGTTAAACTCTGGTGCAAAAATATGGGCATCAGGCTCGAGTACGCTTCAGTCTATCACCCCCAAACTAACGGTCAAGTCGAACGAGCAAATGGTCTAATCATGAGCGGCATCAAACCCAGATTAGTGCGGTCCCTCACGGAATCTAACACACACTGGGTAGAGGAGCTCGACTCCGTACTCTGGGGGCTGCGGACCACACCAAACCGCACTACCGGATTCACACCATTTTTATGGTGTACGGCGCAGAGGCAGTTTTGCCCTGCGATATAATTCATGACTCACCTCGCGTACGCATGTACGAAGAAAGAGAAGCCAAGTTGGATCGGCTGGACAGTTTGGACGCCTTAGAGGAGGAGCGGGATGTGGCAAAAGCTCATTCCGCATTCTATCAGCAGCAGGCTCGAAGATATCAAAGCAGAGAAGTACGGGCCAAAACTTACAATGTTGGCGAGCTAGTTCTACGCCTGCCAGACAAGAAAAAGGACAAACTTAAGCCCAAATGGGAAGGTCCCTTCATCATCGACCAAGTCCTAACCGGCGGAGCATACCGTCTACGTAACGCATCTGACAACCGACTCGAGCCGAACTCATGGAACGCATCCCGTCTCCGAAGATTCTACGCCTAGCGCCCGACTCAGAGTTCGTCTCCTTCCTCCGTCCACCTTTTATATTTTCGTTGTCTTTTATTCCCCTCCTTCTTCCCCCTTTTTAGTAAAAGCCTTTGAGGGCTGATCTGCGCAGTGTTCGCACACACTTGATGTGCTACTCGCACTCATTATACCTGGGGGCTTCTTTAACAGAAGCTTATTTATACGGGCTTCATGCCCAACACATGTGTCATACTTCCGCATGTACCTTTTATTCACCATTATATGCATCGATATGACTTAAGTTTTGGCCAAGCTGGGTTGCCTGGCTCCTGTGCTTACCCCTACGTTCCCGATTGTTCGGCTAGGAGGTAAAGGGAGCACCTCTGCGATTGTTACTGCCGGGTCAGCCAGATGTGTACCTCAGACTGGGTGAAGCCGAAAGCTAGCGTTCTTAAGGGAATATTCGGTCGGTGACTTGAAAGGTGATTTATTACTTATTTATTTATCTGCCCCCAGATGCTTTTTCTGCTCTCTTCGCAGTACGGACATGCACCCTAGGGCATGCCTCCCAGGGAAAGGAACCCCTAATGGAACTATTCTCCCTGGAAGATGTTTCTTACTAACCATGTAATATAACATAACTAGTTGGGCACTTGTCTGATAAAGCACTAATGACCCCTACGCCCGGTCTCCATGCATGCACTGGTTTTTATATAACCGTTAGGGTATTCGGACACACTCCGGACTGTTGGGTCCCGAGGTTGAAGTGAAAAGGTCCGCAAAGACAAACGAGCTACAATCTGGCTAGAAGGCATTTTACATGTCATTTTAAAATTGCATCGTCAAATTGACTGATTGAACTCCTCTTCAATCCCATCTAACAGGCTGTCTAGTTTACAGTCCCATTGGGAATATTTCACGGCCAACTCTACTTGGCCGTACATTAAGCTCACAGGGATCTCCTTCCCATCGGGCCCCACAGGTCCGACCTCGGCCATGTGGTTTGGATCAGCCTTCTTGTACCGCATCTTCACCATGGCCCAGGCCTCTCTGGCGCCTTGACGGCAGGCCGATATCTTCCACAGACGGAAGCACTGCCGTACTCCCCGAAGCTTCTCAGCAAGCCCTCCAAGACCCTCGGGTAGGGAGACGGACGGCCATAAGGCCTGAACGACGCTGCTCATCGCCTGCTGAATACGTTCGTGCAGTTGCAGCAGCTCGGGAAGAAGGTCACCCGTGGAACCAGGCATTTCCTCTGCCGGACGACCCGTGAGCACACCTACAGACACATTTCTGTCAATCGACTTCCTCGCAGAACTCTTCTTTTCAAAAGAGTTTGCTCAAGAACTTACTATAAATGCCGCGACGAAGCCGCCGATTCTCCTTTACGGAGTCAGACAGCTAGACCCGAACATCTTTTAGTTCTTCGCCCAGCTGGGTGTTGGCATCTTAGAGTTTGTTCCTCTCCTGCTGCACCCTCATAAGCACCTTCTCGCCGGCCTTCAGCTGGCGCAGCAGATGTTGCTTGTCCGGTTCCAGTCCGGCACCCTCTGCAATATTATTGTCAGACTTAGCCACACGCCGCACTTCATAAACTACTTATCTTTTCGAAGTATGTATTACCAGAGGGGTCTCTGTGGCTCCCCCTGCAGCGGCTAGCGCGGCCTCAAGTTGGGCCTTGCACTCTTGAAGCTCCTGGGACAGACAGGTATTCTTCTCCGTAAGATCCTGCATAACAAATGATCCTTAAATCAGTTATTCTAACTATTTTAAGTCTCGGGGGCTACTGGCATATATAACTATTAAAATTCCTCACCCGTATGTCTTTCACATACTGCTCCGTGGCTCTGGTTAGACCATCTCGAGCGGCACGGAGGTGCGCGACTCCCGCATTAAAGGCATTCAGTGCCTCCGGAGAGAAACACGCGTCACGAAGAACCGTCCGGCGGCGCACGTGATTCATGGCGCTCTCCACCTCAGACCTGGTGGCGGACAGCCTGTCGGCATCCTCCGTTGGAGGAGCATCCGGCTCACGCCTTGTGTTCGCCTCCCCTTCCGGACCAGGCGTTGGAGGATGGCTGGCGGAGGCTTGATTGGCAACCTCTCCGGACACTGTCCGACGAGCGTTCTTTCTCCTGGAAAAATCATGAGCGTTAATATACCTCCTAGGAATCTTTCACTTAAAAACGGCGGTGCGCCATACCGTTGCGGCGACGTTTCGATTCGCGCCGCACTCCTCTTCCGCCCGCTGGGCCGAACTGACCCTTGTTGGTCAGCCGCCGCGGGTTCGGCTTCCCGCCTTAAAGGCGCCTCCTGCGGAGCACCGTTGGTATACGATGGTCAGAAATGAGCATGGACCAAGTAATGGTGTCAGGACTCCAGTCGTAGTCACCTAGGAAGCCGGAGATAAACTGGGGTAGTCAGCCGTAATGGAGACTATAGCATTGTCCATGCTAAGTTGGTGGAACACCCCGTCAATCAGCTCCACCTTTATGTCTGGATCCTCTTCGGAGGCCGGATCAAGGGATCGTCCCGGATCATCGGGCTGTGGAGTCAGGCTTTGTATGCCCTCCACGTCCCGGCGCAGCTCCTGCGTCAAAATCACAAAGTGAGACACTTAACTTTGGGAATATGGATCGGATAGATAAACGTCCGCTTACCCAGCTCCGAGGGTTATTCATGGAGAATCCATTCAATGGATTCATGCGAAGGAAGTCCTCCTTCTCCCCCTTGTACAAGCCGGACAGGATCTTCACCAGATCGGCGGCCGATCCCGGCCCCTTGCGGCCATGACGGGTGGCGTCATCCTCCCCGTTGAAATCCCACATGGGGTGGCCCCTATATTGGAGCAGCTGCACCCCTCGCATAATGCACGTGGCCATGACTCCAATCATGGTCAATCCGGAGTGAGCCAGTAACCTTATCTGGCCCATTAGATATTGGACGCTCCCATCATCTTCCCGTTGAGGGCTCCACGGGCGCCAACTCAGGCGTTTCTTCAGGGGAGCGTTGCTGAACTCCGAGAGGCCGATCCGAACTGGATCCGGCAGAGGGGCGTCTTCCATATAAAACCATTCCGAAGGCCAGTCTTCGGACGCCTTCTTCAGGGTTCCGAATAGATATCCAGTCCCAGCGATGCGCCATATTTCGGCTTCGCCCACTTGATATATCGACCCCTCGTGAGAATGGGGTACGCGGCAAAACAATCTCTTCCACAGCACAAAATGGGGCTCAATGCCCAAGAACAGCTCGCAAAGAGATACAAAGCCCGCGATGTGCAAAA
This sequence comes from Triticum timopheevii, assembly GCA_963921465.1. Taxonomy (NCBI): domain Eukaryota; kingdom Viridiplantae; phylum Streptophyta; class Magnoliopsida; order Poales; family Poaceae; genus Triticum; species Triticum timopheevii. The sequence goes on along the minus strand of OY997268.1, from coordinate 571,501,245 downwards.
TGGAGGCAGGTGTAAGGTGGTGAAGCTGGGGTCCATAGAACTCCAGGAGCCCCCGGAGAAACGGATGTATGGGAAATCCGAGTCCCCTTATTAGATAAGGGATGAAGCATACCCGCTCTCCTTTGGAGGGATTGGGGACGCTCTCCGCCTGCTTTCCACCCTTGTAGGTGGCCAGTCCGGCTCGAACCGGAACCATGAAGGCTGGGGGAAGATATCCCTCTGCTTGGAGCGTCACTAGCCGCTATGCGGAACTAAACATCTCCTCCAATCTCCTGGCTGAGGGCTGGGAGCGCGAGAGGAGGAGCCGCGTCGACTATCCATGATGGAATGGATTTTTGTCAGAGGCGCTTCAATGAGTACTTGCGGAAGGAGGATGGTGTGATTTGGATCTAGATCCTCGCCTCTCTTATAGGCAGCTTATTCGCGCAGCTAGGGGGTAAAACGCAAAAATACCCTAGCTTTTCGCATTCATACGACACGTGGAAGAGGGCCATTATTGGACGTGGAAGCCAAGGAGCGCAACATTTATAAGGAAGCCGGACACTATTCAGCAGGCACATGGAATTTGAAGGAGAACCCGCCTTGCAACGCCGAAGACAATATGCGCGCCGGACTCGTCGTCATTGAAGCCTGGTTCGGGGGCTACTGAGGGAGTCCCGGATTAGGGGGTGTCCGGATAGCCGAACTATCATCATCGGCCGGACTCCAAGACTATGAAGATACAAGATTGAAGACTTCGTCCCGTGTCCGGATGGGACTTTCCTTGGCGTGGAAGGCAAGCTTGGCGATACGGATATGTAGATCTCCTACCATTGTAACCGACTCTGTGTAACCCTAGCCCTCTCCGGTGTCTATATAAACCGGAGGGTTTTAGTCTGTAGGCGACAACAACAATCATACCATAGGCTAGCTTCTAGGGTTTAGCCTCCTTGATCTTGCGGTAGATCTACTCTTGTAATACCCACATCATCAATATTAATCAAGCAGGACGTAGGGTTTTACCTCCATCAAGAGGGCCCGAACCTGGGTAAAACATCGTGTCCCTTGTCTCCTGTTACCATCCGCCTAGACGCACAGTTAGGGACCCCCTACCCGAGATCCGCCGGTTTTGAAACCGACACTTAGTGTAGGTGCTTACGCAAGTGCTTAGGTGCGTATGATGTGGTAGATGCATTGGAATGGAGGAGGGACGCCTTTATTTGAGGGCAATGAGGGCAAACTGCGTTGCATTCACATCGTGCAGCCTCTTTTCCCGGACCTCCTCCCATTACTTCCCTCATGCATTAATTGAAGGAGGATGCATTGGCCGTTCAACATATCGGGAACCGCTACTCCCTCCCTCGTCTGCAATAAAGGCATATCAGGAACTGCGCCGCCCGCTGTCAAATCAAATACTCCCTCTGTCTAGATGAGTATTATAAGTCATCTTACGAAAACCAAATACTAGTAAGACTAGCCACCGTGGGAGTAACTTCATCAGTAACATCGAGTCCAACTTAGCAAATTTGCTTATGTGGCTAGTTACTGTAACATCACATGTCCATGCAATATGAGTCTATAACCTAATAAATGAAGCTTTGCATGTTACCACACTTATGTTACTACTACCTCTGTCCGGTTTATTGGTCCCCATTGTATTTCGTGCGAAATTTTGACCATAGATTAAACTAAGAAAATGTTCACGCATGTCACCAAACATTATATTTTTCAAAACTATGTTCAAAGACGAATCCAATGAGATAATTTTTATTGACATGCATTAACATTTTGTTAGTTAAATATTTAGTCAAAATTTGGCACAAACTATAAAAGGGACCTATAAACTATAAAAGTTCACGAGCGCTCTCTATATGTACCACCTTTTTTTTAATTTCAAGTTTTGCTCCATGGCGCAATCCATCGATACTACAACTCTACAAAAGTGGAGTATATACATTTTTTAAAAGGCTAGAGGGCGGGGCAGTCTAGCTCGGTCGGTTTCACGAGAGGCGAGGGCCTTTGTGATTTGACGGCTCATTAATGCTGTCAAATCAAATAGTACTGCGCCACCCGCTGGACGCCCGTCACCTCCATTAAACCCCTACGTTAAACCCGCATGCAAACCGAGAATCCTACTCCGGCCACACGTCCGTTCATGAGTGGGCCGGAATTAAATGCAACACCGGTCGAGATCCTCCCGTCCGCCCTCAGTTTAAACGAGGCCAGACGCCGGCCAAGCTCCTACCGTCCGCCCTCTATTTACACGAGGACAGACAGACAACGGGCAAGAATCGCACCCCCTCCGCCGCTCCCCCATCTCCTCCTTCACCATTTTCTCCACCCTTCCGATGGCTTCCGATGAGCCGTTCTCCGGCATATTACCCGGCTGGGTGGCCCGCCGAGCCCTCCGGATACAGGCGAGGCCGCTTGGTGCTTCACCAACCTCGCTTGGCCCGACGGAGCCAGCTGCCGCCCCAAGCAGGCGCGTGGTTCAGCAACTCACCGCTCCAGTTCAGCTCGATGAGGAGTGGCGAGTTGCTCCACGCCGGCACGGCGGCGAGCACGCCAGTACGGGTGCCGTCACTGCCGCGTCGTACCGCGCCACCAGTGTCTGCGGTGGCCGCGCCTCCCGTGTCTGTGGGCGTGCCTCCCGTGCCTGCGGCAGCGCCATGCAGGCAGAGACAGAAGCCGGGTGCGTGGAGAGAGACCAGTCGGTGGCCAGCTTCCCCCTGTCCGCCGCCATCATCGAGGAGAAGTAGAACACGGGAGGCCGCCGCCACTTGGGACCCATGAAGGCCACCGCCGAGGCGACAACCGCGGATTCAGGTGGTTTCTTTGCTGCTTCGTCTCTTCCGAGGACCTTCGTCGACCCCGCAAGTGTCTGATGGACATGAGGAAGACAAAGGGATCCGAGGGCGGCCATTTAGAACTAAAATAAGTCTAGATATATCCATTTCTAGGACAAGTATTTCTAGACGGAGGGAGTATTAATTATACAAGAGAGCCGGATTGGCACCTCTTAGTTCATGTAAATGTAATGAAATCCATCATGTTTATATGAAGATCCGGCTTTTTTATACGAAATCCTTCATGCTTATATGAAATCAGTCCGTGTTTGCATGAATTTCATCTAGTTGGTTAGAGTTGTAAAAATGTATGCCGCTGGCGTTTGATGTCGTCCTCCGCGGAAGGAAGCGGTAGGAAATTTTCCGGCTGCTATTGGAGATGCTCTTTATGCTGGAAATAATAGAGTGACATCCAATACATTTGAGTTAATTGCCTGTATGATTGTCCCTCTATAAAAAGTTAATTGCATGTATAGTGTACACGTGACTTGCAGGGTGGCTACGGCTTCATACAGAAAGTTAAAAAGAAACAAGTCCATCCTTAATATTCTAAGTACTCTGTGGGTTCCACTGTCAGTACAGTAGAGAAAGAAGTATATATTAAATAAGTAGAGTAATATATAATATAGAAATCTAAAGTTAAAAGATAGAATTCGAACTCATGTCATAGCGTGGCGAGCATCCGGCGCTAACCAGCCCAGCACATTTTTGTTGTAGACCATGCTGGAGATATATCTCCATGTCTACTCTTATATATACTCCATTCGTTCCTAAATATTTGTCTTTTTCAGATTTCAAATGGACTACCACATACGGATGTGTATGTAGACATATTTTAGAGTGTAGATTCACTCATTTTACTACGTATGTCTTTTCAGGAAGGGGTCAGATTTGTCCTTGATTTATTTATGAGGTATCCAGATGGCACTGCACCGCCAAGAAAAGAGGGTAACATCAAAATTATGGACTACTTTTTTGAGTATGTTGGTAAGGTCCGGTCATAGTCACTTGTTGAAATCTCTAAAAAGACAAATACTCCCTCCGTCCGGAAATACTTGTCATCGAAATGGATAAAAGGAAATGTATCTAGACGTATTTTAGTTTTAGATACATCTATTTTTATCCATTTTGATGACAAGTATTTTCGGACGGAGGGAGTAGAAAACAGAGTTGGCGATGATGGTGTGCGTGCCATCCTGCAATATAGGCCGTCGGATTTATATCTAATGGATAGGAAAAAACTATGGCATTTTTGCAAAAATATACCCACACGTCTCTCCACGTTCGCAAATAAGGCCTTCCCTCGTTCAGCCTTTTCTCTCACAAGATAAACTACTCATACAAATGCATCTTGATGTTCCGTGCAACGCACGGGCTGCTAGCTAATTTCTTTTAAAGTAGTTGCTACGATAATTGGGTTGAAGTGATATGTTTTATGTCTGCCCCGAATGATTTCAGATTCACTAGTACTCCCTCCGTTCCAAAATATATGACCCAACTTTATACTAAAGTTAGTACAAAGTTGATTCATCTATTTTGGAACGGAGGGACTAGTAACAAAGAAAAGGTTGCCTTGTTAATTAACAGAAAATAGGGTGAAAACTATCACATGAGGCCGGTAAAAACAAGGCACAATGGGTTCAGCGTCATCGTCACTACAGTTGTGCGCGTGTGAGAAGTCTACATATCGAGGGGGCTACCGAGCGAGTCACCGAGACACAATGTTTGAGAGAGAAACCAATTGACAGATTATGATCAGATCGAGTTGTCACCCTTCTGCTGTCATTGTTGGGGGGGGGGAGGGAGAGAAAGACGTATCGAGAGTGTGCGCGGTAGGCACAGAGGCACAACTAGCGAGTGTGTGTGTGTGTGTGTGTGTGTGTGTTTGAAAGAGGAGCCGATAGATTATTATCAAGATCGATGTGCCACCCTACTCCTTCAGTGCCGGGTAGTGTGTGTGTGTGTGTGTGTGTTTGAGAGAGAATCCAGTCGATAGATTAGTATCAAGATCGAGGTATCACCCTACTCCTTCGGTGCCGGGTAGTGTGTGTGTGTGTATGTTTGAGAGAGAAGCCAGTCGATAGATTAGTATCAAGATCGAGGTGTCACCCTACTCCTTCGGTGTTGGGAAGTGTGTGTGGGGGGGGGGAGGGGGCAGTGATACTCACATATCTCTACTCTTATAAAAAAATAGAGTTGGTGATGATGGTGTTCCTGCCATCCTACAATATAGGCCATCCGATTTATATCCGACGGACATGAAGGAAAATATGGCAATTTTGCAAAAAGATACCCACACCCCTCTCCACATTTGCAAATAAGGCATTCCCTCGTTCATCCTTTTCCCCCACAAGATAAACTTCTCATACAAATGCATCTTGATGTTCCGTGCAACGCACATGGGCATCTTGCTACTAGGGAGAAGGAGTTTATGTGACACATATCTAGCTATATTAAGGGATAGGTAGATAGCATGTGTGTGAGAGACATTATTATACTTTGAGACATTAGTGGCTGTGGGTGGGCGGAATTAAAGGGGTGGGCGTGTTAGACATAGAGAGCGTGTGTGTTTCTGTGTGAGAGACTTGTAGAACGGGGTAGAAAGACGAATTTAACCCTGACGGAGGGAGAGAAATACATGAAGTGCGCGTGTGTGATTCCCACGCCCACAGGGAAATGAGATATGTATGCGTGTGAGAGAGATTGCACAATTCATTCACGTATCACTATCTAGCGATAGTGGATGTGCATCGCTTGAACATAAGTCAATATCTACTTCGTATCGTGGCCAAAGATACAATATCGATTCAACGCTATAAAGATTGGACACTCACATATCACATTTTTTCTATTTAAATTGTGCATGCCAAAGTTACAGTGATGTTTCTTCAAACAACCAATGTAGCTATCATGCACATGCACCATTGTTACTCTTGCATTCAAATTCATTAGTCTTGGATGATTTAAGTTTCTATTTTGAAGTAATATATATGTAATATTCATATATGAATTCAACGGTTACGCAGTTTATGAAATGGAGGCTATGTAATCATATGAGGTAACACTTTTAAGTAGCTAACTACAATATCCATTTCTTTTTGTGCGCCTCTACACTAACACGTCAATGCATTATGTTTAAAGTAAATAACCAATGGCATTAAATTATCTATTTACACGAGAAATACATAGGCTGAGCGTTTGATCCCTTTTTTTGTGAACACGCCACTGCACCCGTACGATTGGCCGCGCCCGTGTGAACGTCCAAGTTATCGGCGCATCATCCCGAGTTATTGTCTTTTTTCTGGGGTGGACTTCACACCAGTTATTAACTGCTGACGCGTGCCCCATGTACACAGTCTAGCATGACCTTCCCACTAGCACGGTCCAAAATTAGTTGAAACTGGATACTATGAACGATCCCGCGGGCGGCAAAATCTCCCGCCTCCTTCTAAAATTTCCGCCACCTTAGTCTTTAGCATGCGAAATCCCCCTTTTGTCCTTGGTGCACGGAGACCAACAGTTACAATACCGCCCTCATCTACATGATAGGTCAGGGCTGCTTTGGTAACTTCCGGTTCCCCCCACTACAAGCCACCCCCATTTCCTCTCCCCTCCTCCCGCAAAAATGACTAACTCCACAACACCAGAGCATCTTACATCACGCCGTCCGTACTTCATCGCCCTTTCTCCCCTCCCCTCTCGAAACCCTAGACTGCTCATCCACCGGCGTACCATAGCCCATTCACTGCCAGCGGCGTCCACCTCGCCGGATCTGCTTCTGCGGCTGCATCTACCCCTCCCACCTCCCCTAGAAACAAGTAGGCTTCTCATCCACCACTGTACCACAGCCCATTCAGTGCCGGCCTTGTCCACGACGCCGGATCTGCTTCGCCGGTACTCTCGTCAACCGCCGCGCATCTGCAGCGGCTCATTCGTACTCCCCACCGGAGACGCTTCGTCCATACCCCCCGGAGCCGCCCCACCGACGCCCCCGTCGACGGCCTCTGATCCTCTTTGCCGACACCTTCCTCAACCCTACCGGAGGCGCTTCGCCGACACCTTCCTCAACTCTACTAGAGCCGCTTCGCCGACACCAGCGTCAACCCTACCGGAGTAGCTTCGCCTATACCATTCTCAACCCTATCGGGGCCACTTTGCCAACTCACAAGTCCACGGCCTCAGATCCACTTCCTCGCACCCTCATCCAACCTACCGGAGCAGCTTCTGACGCCCCGTCCACGGCCGCAGATCCGCATCGTCGACACCACCCTTAACCCAACCACCGGAGCAGCTTCTGACGCCCCGTCCACGGCCACAGATCCGCATCGTCAACACCATCCTTAACCCAACCACCGGAGCAGCTTATGATGCCCCGTCCACGGCCGCAGATCCGCGTCGTCAACACCATCCTTAACCCAACCACCGGAGCAGCTTCACCTATGCCCTCGTCCACGGCCACAGATCCGCTTCGCCCACACCGTAGTCCACCCTACCGGAGCCGCTCCACAAACACCCTACTCGACGGTTCTAGATCTCCTTACCGGACCCCGATAGCCAGCGCAGCATCATCACCCTCGACGTTTCTAACCTGATTCCCACCGTCCGGAGAGATGCCAAAGACCCGCCACGGCCTAGGTACTTGTCACCTTTAAACCCGTCCTGCATCACCTGCCCGATGTACTTCAAATATACTAACCGGTCGCTGTTACCTGTTGTGCAGCTGGCAAAAACTACAAGGATGATGTTTCTTCTGGATCTAACAGCTTGGCCAACCAAGATCCTGGACTGAGGCATTGCTATGATCTTGTAAGCGCATCTCTCTCTCTTGTATTGTTCTGTGCCTGCCAGCGTGCTTTGCTAGGATTTTCGACCAGTAATCCCTTTGTGCAGACAATGATTTCTACTACTGGCTGCTAAATTAGATATGTAGATGTCATACATGATACTACCTCGTACCTGCGTTCCTAAATATAAGTCTTTCTAGAGATTCCACTATAGGCTACATACGGAGCAAAATGAGTGAATCTACACTCGAAAATGCATCTATATACATCTGTATGTGGTCCATACTGGAATCTCTACAAAGACATATATTTAGGAACATGGGCAGTACATTACACAAAATCGTTGGTGGCATGTAGGAATTCCAGTACACTACAATAGGCTCCCTTAGAGTGCCTGCCAGTCCAGCATACAGAGTCATGGCTAGTTTATGGTGCGCACACAATCATTAATTGGTGGTTTAAATATGTGCAAGGGATATGCAATGTAGTATCATGTAGAGATGTCTGAAATTAGCCGTGTCAACTTGCAGATAGGGTTACACAATGAAAAAGTACAAGATGTATGTGGCAATTTCATGGAACATCGCAAAAAAGGAGAGGCAGCGGTGAGCCTATACAGTGTGCTATGGTACATCACTCCTCCATTGCAATCATCGTGACATGTTATTTGTATGCCAGTTCTATTAGCCAAGTTTTTTAGGGACAGTTATTACGAGTTATCCTAAGAAAATAAGCACCTGTGAATATAAGCTCCATGTAATACGCCAACCAGTTCTTTTCATTGCGTTTTCAGCTTATCTTTGGTATGATCAGTGGAAAGTCTAGATTGCATTATACATATTTTTCATTTTGTTGCACATATGGAAATTAATTTGACTTGCAAACATCACAAATTGAACCCAGTGCAGTAATTAATATGATAGGAAAACAAACCATCACTATTTGCTCAAAATGCAAATACAAAGATACCATCTACTTGGCACAATCTACTTTGCTCAATGTTTTCCATAGAGATCCCATTGCCTAATTTAAACGAAGAACGCATGACCCACATTTAAATGAAGAACAATTATTTGTTGAAATTTGATGGTCCAAGTGGCTGGTTACTATCATATAGTAGCACCACCTGAAAGCATCATATAGCAGCAGCAGCTCATAGCAACTCATCATACAGCAGCAGCAGTTTGCAATTCATCATATACCAGTAGCAGCTCATAGCAATTCATCATATAGTAGCAGCAGGAGCAGCTCATAGCAATTCATCATATAGCAGCAGCAGGAGAAGGTAGTAGCAACTCATCATATAGCAGCAGCAGCAGCTCATAGCAACTCATCATACAACACAGCAGTCTGCAATTCATCATATACCAGCAGTAGCTCATAGCAATTCATCATATAGCAGTAGCAGGAGCAACTCATAGCAATTCATCATATAGCAGCAGCAGGAGCAGCTTGTAGCAACTCATCATATAGCAGCAGCAGCTCATAGCAATTCATCATATAGTAGTAGCAGCAGCTCAAACAACTCATCATACAGCAGCAGCAGCAGCTCATAGCAATTCATCATATAGCAGCAGTAGGAGCAGCTCATAGCAATGCATCATATAGCAGCAGCAGAAGCAGCTCATAGCAATTCATCGTATAGTGGATCAGAATGAAAAATTGGCAAAAAATCAGAGGAGTTCCTCACCTTGTTGGATGAGCTCATCCTTCAACAGCACCTCAAGGCCATGGCCTGGGAGGAGGGGAGGGGGAACAAGGTGCCTTCTGCCGTAGTGTGGCATCCGCCGTAGTTGTGCAGCGCCCGCTGGAGTAGTGCGTTGGATGAACCATAGTGGAGCAGCTGCTGGAGACCATGAGAATGAGGGGCGGCGCTAGAGGGAGGAGCAGCTAGGGAGATTTGCCCCTACCCGCCGGCCATGTAGCCTAGCTAGACCAGTGGCGACGGCTCGCTGGAGGAACCCTAGTGCTGCAGGCAGGGGATCGAGGTAGAGGGAAAGGGGAGAGGAGATGCAAGCGGGCAGGGCAATGAATGCTTGCGTGTTTGTTTTTACTTGAGGTTCAGGTGTGACACAGGCGTCAGCAGTTGCATTTTGAGTGTAATATAGGCAGACAACAGAGTCATTTCACTATTCCCCTTCCCTTCAATTTTTAGTGAGGTTCTACCCGAAACACCCCCCTCCAAAGTGAAATTAGTTAAGCCCAAGCCCATAACTCAAAAATGACTTCTTTACATCTTTTATGGCTTATTTTGACAATATACCCTGAAAAGGCGGAATCGAACTGGCCCTTAACCTGCAATTCAATTGTGCGTGCAATGATGAATCACTCATGCCTGCTATCTATACATTTAGGCATCATCATACATGGCATAACCTAATACATGTGCATTCCATTGTAGAATCTGGAATATGCAATGTTTATGTTAGTTCATACATTGCACATGATGTTTAAATGCCCCTTAAATCTGATCAGTCAAGTGATGGTCTTTAAGCCTCCTTCTTTGCTTCTTTTCTTGATATGTAAGATTTGCTCACACATTTGTTCAATTGCTTATTTGCATCAGCCAGCCATACTAGGACTGTTTGCTTTGATTACTTGCTGTTCTTGACCTAACACTCTAACAGAGCTTTTCAACGATTTAAACACTATGGGCTGCTATAGTGGGGCCTTGTCTAACTCATAGGTGAATAAAGGTTTGGTTGTACACTACAATATGCTCTCCAAGAGTACTTGGAGATCCAGTTCGAAGGTATGCCTAGTTTTTACATAGTGCAGACATAGTAAATGCTCATTTCATTGTGTGCAAGTGCAAGAGATGCGGCATGTTTCATTATGTGGTGTTGTTTTGTTATAATCTCATCCTTGTGTGTTCACAGACTGGAAAGTATGCATATTTATCTTCCAAGGAGACGAGTAACTAGTTTGTGTCACCTTGCAGAGGGGGTGCAATGAAGATAAGATTGAGGATTTCCAAGTACAAGATGTTAGGAAGGAGCCTTGCAAGAGAAGTAGGAGTTGCGCTGAGCCTCTTCAACCTGCTAAGGTAAGTCACTATATGCAACTCAACAGTTCAATTCCTTGTTTGTTTCAGACATAGTTAATTTTCTCTTTTCAATTGCTTTATTTGTCCTCACTTAATGAGATGCCCAAATAATTATGCCTAATGTTTGGTACTTGTATCTCTATTAGTTGACATAATTAAAGGCCTTACCATTTAATTACTCTGCCGAAGTGTGCCTGAAGCTTTGAAGTCTATTAACCAATTATTATTGCATGAGGCTCACAATCTAGTTTATACTATGCTAATGATTGCATAGTTTTGCCTGTTGTAGTATGTTTGTATGAAACCCTCTGCTGTTCATTATGCTCCCTAAGACTTTAATTGAGGTACAGAATGGCCAACTGCTTGCTTACTTATACGCAACGTGCTATCTAAATTTGTAACTTGTCTATGTTTTCGATTGTGCCCCAACATCATGCTCCTCTGGTGAGCTAAGAGGGATTTCTGTATGCAGGCTACACAGACTATCTTTTTTATAATTTTTAAAATATCACCTGCTTATGCTTTATGACATGTAACATTTTTTTTGTGGAAGTGACGTGTAACATTATTGTTAGTCCTGTTTTGCCATGTAGTACAAAATAGTGTCTTGTTTGTTTCACTGTTGTAACTATATTTTTGCCCTAGTCATGTGTACTTACAGAAACATTTCAGGATGAAGTGACATCAACACAAAAATCTACTAGCAGTGCGGCATGGCCGTTACCGAATGATTATGGATTGGAATTGGAATGTGCTGATGTTCTCGAGCATCAACAAGAGGTGGCAAGACAACGTGTACATGATTGTCAGCGTATAATCAACAAGTTGAGACTGGACATGCAGGTATTAGATGCAGGAGTCAAAAAAATGAAACAAGACACCGAGGTAACCATGAAGGAATTGGAGATTTTGCAGGCTGAAATTTGTGCTATCTGAATCCGGCCAATCCTATTTTCTGAAGAGATTATAGTTCAAATGGAGTTAAGTTGATGCGCGTCCATGATGTATGAGCCGTATTTGCCCAGTGTATGTAATTTGCTGTTTGCGTATGCTTTATTATCACCTGTGCCGTACCATAATGCCCAGTGGGTATAATCGGCTGTAATTTCTTTATTGTATAGTGTAGGATTATTCTACCTTTCTATGCCTTGATCTCTTTGTTGTATAGTGTATGCTTTTTAGAGGTGATAGTCTTGAGTAGGATAATTCTTTGAATATGCTATATCGTTCAAACGGGGGCCAACTCGCCTGACCATGGGCCTCCTACGTCTCGTAGGATCCATGGGCCTTCTACGTCTCGTAGGATCCATGGGCCTTCTACGTCTCGCTGGATCCATGGGCCTTCTATGTCTCGCAGTGTCCATGGGCCTTCTACGTCTCGCAGGGTCCATGGGCCTTCTACGTCACGTAGGATCCATGGGCCGCCGACTCATTTATGGGTCTTGTACTGGCCGTTAATGGGCTGTAGATGAGCCTATAATGGAAATTGTACGTTTTATTGGCTGACCATAACAGGCCGTTAATAGGCCGTATTTGGTGATGCTATGAAAATGGCCCAACAGACTAACAGACCACAAACGGGCCGACTGTAACGACGGGCTGAATTTGGCCTACAAGCAGAAAATGACAGTAACGGGACGTAACTAACCGAATGCTGCAAATAAGCCCAAGAATAAATGGGCTCTGAGAAGGCGGAAAGAAAACATGGGCTGTAAACGGCCCAACTGAATAACGGGCCCTTAATGGGTATAAAGCGATACACTGTTCATTACGGGCCAGTTTCACCACGGGCCGTTAATGGGTCTAAAGTAATACACTGTTCATCGCGGGCCAGTTTCACCACGGGCCGTTAATAGGCCAAGAGTTACATAGGGCCTCATATGGGCCGAAAGACGTCATGGGCCATACATGGGCCAGAAGTGAAAACGGGCTGGAATCATATTGGATGGCCCAGATGACGCTACTGGGCCTAATTCGGATAGGGCGTAACGGGCCTTCGGTTAGCGGGCTGTAAATGGGCTATATGCAAACAGACCGTTAACAGGCTTTCCATGGGCCGGCCCGTCACCTTTTGACCAAGTCAAACGGGCCGGCCTTTTCACAGGAATGGGCCTCTGTTGGGCTGTGCCGCATGTCGACGTATCATAGGCGCCTTCTGTCCAATGAGTGGATGACATCTGTCCCAACAATTAGCCGACACATGTTTCCTCCAGCCAATGATGATTTTACACGTGGAAAATCCCCATTGGTCTGGGCTGTTAACGGGTTATCGGATCCAAAACCCGACCCGATAGCTTAACGGCGTTCCGTTACGGTGGATGCCACGTGTCGGTCACCCTTGACGAAAGCACTTCTGTGACGCGCGATTTATCGTCATGGAAGTGGACACTTCCGTGATGATAATTTTGGTAATGTCATCGAACACTTTTATGACAGCACAGGTATGACTATCTCGATTCTGTCATAAATTTGTCATGGATGTACATGCATGACAAAAAACGCGACCTACTGTGACAAACACGTATCATCACGGAAGTGTATTTTTTTTGTAGTGAATCATGTTTTATAGCTTTTCTTTCAAAAAAGTGCCAAGTAAGACCTTTAGGATCACTTACGGTGATAGTTGTGTTGATCCTTCTGAAAATCAGAAACTTTTGCACTCACGAGATTAGCTGCAATTTTTTACTAGAGAGTGCTTTCAGGTTGATTATTTTTGCAGATGATTAATATACAAATTCCTCACGTCCACAAATTTATTTCAGAATTTGTGGAGTTACAGAAGTATTCGACTGATACAGATTACTACAAACTATTCAGTTTTTGACAGACTCCGTTTTCTATGTGTTGTTTGCTTATTTTGATGAATCTATGAGTAATATCGGAGGGTATGAACCATAGATAAGTTGGAATACAGTAGATATTACACCAATATGAATTTAGAATGAGTTCATAACAGTACCTAAGTGGTGATTTATTTTCTTATACTAACGGAGCTCATGAGATTTTCTGTTGAGTTTTGTGTTGTGAAGTTTTCAAGTTTTTGGGTAAAGATTTGATGGATTATGGAATAAGGAGTGCAAGAGCCTAAGCTTGGGGATGCCCAAGGCACCCCAAGGTAAAATTCAAGGACAACCAAAATCCTAAGCTTGGGGATGCCCCGGAAGGCATCCCCTCTTTCGTCTTCGTCCATCGGTAACTTTACTTGATACTATATTTTTATTCACCACATCATATGTGTTTTGCTTGGAGCTTCTTGTATGATTTGAGTCTTTGCCTTTTAGTTTACCACAATCATCCTTGTTGTACACACCTTTTGGGAGAGACACACATGAATCGGAATTTATTAGAATACTCTATGTGCTTCACTTATATCTTTTGAGCTAGATAATTTTGGGGATAATTAATTTGGTGCCCTTAGTTGTGTCCCACTCGGCAGGTTTACCCCTAGTTTCCGGAAACACTTGTTCCTGCCCAAACCACTTTGCTCCTCTTATGCTTTTGTCCTTTGACCGTTTGACCATCACTTTGAAAACTTCATAAAAAATTCATACTAACTCAAAAAAATTCAAATAAGATATCAAAATGTTCAGAACAGCATCACCAATATGTGCATGTCATTTTCATTCATGAAAAAAGTGTTGGCCAGTCCCCATATCAGTTTTAGCTCAAATGATCTTAGCATGAATAGTAAAATCTAAAAAAATTCTAAAAATTCTTAAAAAATTGGTGGCAAACTTTGACCAATGTTTTGAGTGCCTGCGAAGTTTCATAAGGGGATGACATTCGTGGAAGTCATGGCAAAAAAACAAAAACCAATGCTCCAAAATTTCATTTTTTTGCCACGACTTCCACGAATGTCATTTCCTTATGAAACTTGGCAAGCACTCAAAACATTGGTCAGAGTTTGCCACCAATTTTTTTAGAATTTTTAGATTTTTTAAGATTTTACTGTTCATGCTAAGATCATATGAGCTAAAACTGAGATGGGGACTGGCCAACACTTTTTTCATGAATGAAAATGACATGCACATATACGTGATGTTTTTCTGAACATTTTGGTATCTTATTTGAATTTTTCTAAGTTAGTATGAATTTTTTATGAAGTTTTCAAAGTGATGGTCAAATGGTCAAAGGGCAAAGGCAAAAGAGGAGCAAAGTGGTTTGGGCAGGAACAAGTGTTTTCGGGAACTAGGGGTAAACTTGCCGAGTGTGACCCAACTAGGGGCATAAAATCAATTATCCCATAATTTTGCTCTAGTACTTCACTTATATCTTTTTAGAGCACAACAGTGGTTTTATTTTTTAGAAATTATTGATCTCTCATGCTTCACTTATATTATTTTGAGAGTCCTTTAGAACAGCATGGTAATTTGCTTTGGTTAAAATTTTAGTCCTAATATGATGAGCATCCAAGATAGGTATAATAAAAACTATCATATTAAGTGCATTGAATACTATGAGAAGTTTGATACTTGATGATTGTTTTGAGAAATGAGGATGGTAATATTAGAGTCATGCTACTTGAGTAGTTGTGAATTTGAGGAATACTTGTGTTAAAAGTTTGTGATTCCCGTAGCATGCACGTATGGTGAACCGTTATGTGATGAAGTTGGAGCATGATTTATTTATTGATTGTCTTCTTTATGAGTGGAGGTCGGGATCGCGCGATGGTTAACTCCTACCAACCCTTCCCCTAGGAGCATGCGCGTAGTTCTTGTTTTTGATGACCTGTAGATTTTTGCAATAAGTATGTGAGTTCTTTATGACTAATGTTGAGTCCATGGACTATACGCACTCTCACCCTTCCACCATTGCTAGCCTCTCTAGCACCGCGCAACTTTCGCCGGTACCATACACCCACCATATACCTTCCTCAAAACAACCACCTTACCTACCTATTATGTCATTTCCATAGCCATTCTGAGATATATTGCCATGCAAATTTCCACCGTTCCATTTATTATGACACGTTTCATCATTGTCATATTGCTTCGCATGATCATGTAGTTGACATCGTATTTGTGGCAAAGCCACCATTTATAATTCTTTCATACATGTCACTCTTGATTCATGGCACATCCTGGTACACCGCCGGAGGCAATCATATAGAGTCATATTTGTTCTAAGTATCAAGTTGTAATTCTTGAGTTGTAAGTAAATAAAAGTGTGATGATCTTCATTATTAGAGCATTGTCCCATGTGAGGAAAGGATGATGGAAGCAATGATTCCCTCAAAAGTTGGGATGAGTCTGCCGACTTTATGAAAAATAAAAGAGGCCAAAGAAGCCCAAATAAAAAAAAAGGAGGCCAAAGAAGCCCACCAAAAAATGAGAGAAAAAGAGAGAAGGGACAATGTTACTATCCTTTACCACACTTGCGCTTCAAAGTAGCACCATGATCTTCATGATAGGGAGTCTCATATGTTGTCACCTTCATATACTAGTGGGAATTTTTCATTATAGAACTTGGCTTGTATATTCCAATGATGGGCTTCCTCAAATTGCCCTAGGTCTTCATGATGAAGCAAGTTGGATGCACACCCACTTAGTTTCTTTTGATGAGCTTTCATACACTTATAGCTCTAGTGCATCCATTGCATGGCAATCCCTACTCACTCACATTGATATCTATTAATGGACATATCCATAGCCTGTTGATATGCCTAGTTGATGTGAGACTATCTTCTCCTTTTTTGTCTTCTCCACAACCACCATTCTATTCCACCTATAGTGATATGTCCATGGCTCACGCTCATGTATTGCGTGAAAGTTGGAAAGGTTTGAGAATACTAAAGTATGAAACAATTGCTTGCCTAAAATCGGGGTTGTGCATGATTTAAATATTTTGTGTGATGAAGATAGAGCATAGCCAGACTATATGATTTTGTAGGGATAGCTTGCTTTGGCCATGTTATTTTGAGAAGACATGATTGCTTCGTTAGTATGCTTGAAGTATTATTGTTTTCATGTCAATATTGAACTTTTGTTTTGAATATTATGGATCTGAATATTCTTGCCACAATAAAGAGAATTACATGGATACATATGTTAGGTAGCATTCCACATCAAAAATTCTGTTTTTATCATTTACCTACTCGAGGACGAGTAGGAATTAAGCTTGGGGATGCTTGATACGTCTCCAACGTATCTATAATTTTTTATTGTTCCATGCTATTATATTATATGTTTTGGATGTTTAATGGGCTTTATTATACACTTTTATATTATTTTTGGGACTAACCTATTAACCGGAGGCCCAGTCCAAATTGTTGTTTTTTTGCCTATTTTAGTGTTTCATAGAAAAGGAATATCAAACGGAATCCAAATGGAATGAAACCTTCGAGAGAGTGATTTTTGGAACAAACGTGATCCAGAGGACTTGGAGTGGACGTCAAGAAAGAAGTGAGGAGGCCACGAGTCAGGGAGGCGCGCCTGCCCCCCTGGGCGTGCCCCCCACCCTCATGGGCCCCTCGCAGCTCCACCGACCTACTTCCTCCTATATATAGCCATATACCCCGAAAACATCCGGGAGCACAATAGATGGGGAGTTCCGCCAATGCAAGCCTCTGTAGCCACCAAAAACCAATCGGGATCCTATTCCGGCACCCTGCTGGAGGGGGGATCCCTCACCGGTGTCCATCTTCATCATCCTGGCGCTCTCCAGGACGAGGAGGGAGTAGTTCACCCTCGGGGCTGAGGGTATGTACCAGTAGCTATGTGTTTGATCTCTCTCTCTCTCTCTCTTTCTCTCTCGTGTTCTTGATTTGGCATGATCTTGATGTACCGCGAGCTTTGCTATTATAGTTGGATCTTATGATGTTTCTCCTCCTCTACTCTCTTATAATGGATTGAGTTTTCCCTTTGAAGTTATCTTATCGGATTGAGTCTTTAAGGATTTGAGAACACTTGATGTATGTCTTGCATGTGCATATCTGTGGTGACAATGGGATATTCACATGATCTACTTGATGTATGTTTTGGTGATCAACTTGCGGGTTCAGTGACCTTGTGAACTTATGCATAGAGGTTGGCACACGTTTTCGTCTTAAGGTGTTATTCTAGTACGAACTCTATGACAGATTGAATGGAAAGAATAGCTTCATGTTATTTTACTATGGACGCTTGAATAGATCGATCCGAAAGGATAACTTTGAGGTGGTTTCGTACCCTACAATAATCTCTTTGTTTGTTCTCCGCTATTAGTGAATATGGAGTGACTCTTTGTTGCATGTTGAGGGATAGTTATATGATCCAGTTATGTTATTATTATTGAGAGAACTTGCACTAGTGAAAGTATGAACCTTAGGCCTTGTTTCCTAGCATTGCAATACTGTTTACGCTCACTTTTACAACTTGTTACCTTCTTGTTTATATTTTCAGATTATAAATACTCATATCTACCATCCATATTGCACTTGTATCACCCTCTCTTCGCCAAACTAGTGCACCTATACAATTTACCATTGTATTGGGTGTGTTGGGGACACAAGAGACTCTTTGTTATATGGTTTGCGGGGTTGTTTGAGAGAGACCATCTTCATCCTACACCTCCCACGGATTGATAAACCTTAGGTCATCCACTTGAGGGAAATTTGCTACTGTCCTACAAACCTCCGCACTTGGATGCCCAACAACGTCTACAAGGAGAAGGTTGCATAGTAGACATCAGTCACCGCCACCAGAAGGAGCAGGGGGCGGGGGCAGGCTGGGCAGGCCTCGAGGAGAACGGGGGCGAGCCCTCAAGGCGGTCCAAGATCCGGTAGGGAGAGGGGTCGGGGAAGAAGAGCACATGACCACGGACAAGGGGGGGGCAAGGCACTTCACAAGGGCGCGGACTGGGCCAGGGCGACTGACGGATGCAGGGTCGATGGATACTGGGATCCCCACCAGTTCACCGAAAGCAACCATTGCCACCTTAGTGCGCATGATAGTGGGGACGTCGTCGAACAACACCCAAGAACCAGAGAGAGATGTGGAGACTTTGCCCCCTTCTTCGGCTTCCTTCACAGAGATAAATAGCTGATTACGAGGAAGACTGAAGCTAGTGCAGGAAGTAATAATCCGGAGGTTGTCGCGGGACAGGAAGATGACCCCGAAGGAGGCAGGAGCCAGCTGCTGGATCTGCCAGTACCAGTCCTCCGGACCCTACGCCCCGAGCTCATCAGATAGTCTGAAGAGAGACGCTAGGGGACAACACCGAAATGATCGCAGCATTCTAGATGACAGGCACAGGGGACACCTCAGCAAGGTTGTCGGCCATGGGAAAGAAGCCATAGCCGGAGAGACCATGCCCATATTGCTTGACCATAGGAGGGGCGGAGGGATAACGGTTGGGACAGTTGATCGTGAGATGGCCGTCTTGATGGCAGATGAGGTAGAAGGGGGGAAATTTGTAGTGCAATTGGAAATGGCCAGGATGATGGCAGGCGAAGCAGGCAAGGAAGCCCATAGAGGAGGAGGTGTTGGATGGGGCGGGGATGGCAGATGAGGGAGGGGCATCGGGTGGCGAAGGAGGCAGGATACCATATCCACGAGGTAAGGCCGAGAATTTGCGAGATTTGTTGGGGAAAGCCTGAAAGTTGGAGTGAGGTAGCGGCCGGTAGGGACCACCGAGCTCTGCGCCAGCACCAGAGCTAGATCTGGCCACCACGGGAGTGGGGGACAGGCCTACCCAAATCCTGCCGAGGTAGCCGCTTCCCAAGGATCAGAGGGAGCGACGGAGGAGGAGACCCAAATAGCAGCGCCCAACTCCGAGCCCAAGCCCGCAGTGCCCCGACCACGCGCCTCCTGAGAAGACAAGAGCTGGAGCGGAGCGCCGCCTCGTAGGCAGGCGGGTCGACCTCATCGGCCTCCGGCGACCCTAGCGGCCTCTTGTCGTTGGAGTTGTGGTTGCTGGAGGAGCTGCGAGAGCGATCCATGGCGACCACCGAGGCGAACGAGCGAACGAGGGGAGGGGAAGGAGGGCAGAAGGACACAGAGCGGGGGCGTGATCTAGATCTGGAGAGGTCACACACGGATGCAGGAAACCTAGCCACGGGTCGGGGCACCTTTTAAGCACCCACCAGAGACCCCAAGGCCTGGGCCGAGGGGGGAGCGGGCCTGGCACAACGAGAGAGGGGCCGAGAGCTGGGCTAGCTGACGGGTGATGTCTACTACACAACCTTCCTCTTGTAGACATTGTTGGGCCTCCAAGTGCAGAGGTTTGTAGGACAGTAGCAAATTTCCCTCAAGTGGATGACCTAAGGTTTATCAATCCGTGGGAGGTGTAGGATGAAGATGGTCTCTCTCAAACAACCCCGCAACCATATAACAAAGAGTCTCTTGTGTCCCCAACACACCCAATACAATGGTAAATTGTATAGGTGCACTAGTTCGGCGAAGAGATGGTGATACAAGTGCAATATATATGGTAGATATAGGTTTTTGTAATCTAAAAATATAAAAACAACAAGGTAACTAACGATAAAAGTGACCACAAACAGTATTGCAATGCTAGGAAACAAGGCCTAGGGTTCATACTTTCACTAGTGCAAGTTCTCTCAATAATAATAACATAACTGGATCATATAACTATCCCTCAACATGCAACAAAGAGTCACTCCAAAGTCACTAATAGCGGAGAACATACGAAGAGATTATTGTAGGGTACGAAACCACCTCAAAGTTATCCTTTCTGATCGATCTATTCAAGAGTCCGTAGTAAAATAACACGAAGCTATTCTTTCTGTTCGATCTATCATTGAGTTCGTACTAGAATAACACCTTAAGACACAAATCAACCAAAACCCTAATGTCACCTAGATACTCCAATGTCACCTTAAGTATCCACGGGCATGATTATACGAGATGCATCACACAATCTCAGATTCATCTATTCAACCAACACAAAGAACTTCAAAGAGTGCCCCACAGTTTCTACCGGAGAGTCAAGACGAAAACGTGTGCCAACCCCTATGCATAAGTTCACGAGGTCACGGAACCCGCAAGTTGATCACCAAAACATACATCAAGTAGATCACATGAATATCCCATTGTCACCACAGATAAGCACATGCAAGACATACATCAAGTGTTCACAAATCCTTAAAGACTCAATCCAATAAGATAACTTCAAAGGGAAAACTCAATCCATTACAAGAGAGTAGAGGGGGAGAAACATCATAAGATCCAACTATAATAGCAAAGCTCACGATACATCAAGATCGTACTACCTCAAGAACACGAGAGAGAGAGATCAAACACATAGCTACTGGTACATACCCTCAGCCCCGAGGGTGAACTACCACTACTAGGGAAAACCTTATACACCGAATCTTAGCAGCAGCGTGGCACAAAAAGAAGCGCTGCTGCTAATTAGCAGTAGCGCGGGTTTTTAAACCTTGCTACTACTAAGTTGATAGTGGTAGCGCGGGTTTTTAACCCTCGCTACTAGTAAGCGGTCTCTACCGTGCCCACCGACACATGCCATAGTAGTAGCGAGGGGTATAAACCCGCGCTACTACTAAGTTGATAGTAGTAGCGCGGTTTTATACCCCTCACTACTACTAAGTACGAGGTAGGTGAAGTCGCCATATCCTCGGCCGAATCCCCATCTCCTCCCCAAAATCCCTCCTCTCTTCCACCACTCTCTCCTCTCACTTTCCATACGCTCTCACATGGACCTCTTGCCCATGCACCCATCCTCCTCCATGGCGCCGAAATAGGCCGCCGCCTCGCGCCACCGGCATCTAGGAGCTCGCCGGTCTTCCACCGACGTTTAGGAGGACGCCGCCCCGCGCCACCACACCGGAGCACCTCGCCACCGGTGACTAGCTTTGCTGCTCCCTACATCACCTTCCTCTCTCCCTCGGTTTTCCTTTTCTCTCTCTCCCTCTGGTTTAACTCACCCTCCCATGTCCATGCCCGTGCAGGTTGTCGCCATGGATGACCCGGAGTTATCTGCCATGGTCAGGAAGAGGAGCCCCACGCCGCGGCCTGGCTCTGCCATAGAAACGGGCCCTCTCCAACAGCCACTGCTGGATCTGGTCTTCTACTGTCCGTTCATGCCTCCGGCGACGCCAATTATCGCTAGATCTTACCATTGCTGCCATTGACAGCACGCACGGGATCGAGATTTTTGTTTTTGTTTTTGAAAGTAATAGCAGTAGCACGGGGTATAAGACCCGCTACAGCTAATTAGCAGTAGCGCTGTTTGCAACGCACGCTATAGCTAACCATGTATAGCAGTAGCGTGTGTCAACACGCGCTAGTGCTACAAGTTAGCTGTGGTGCCGTATCAGTAGCGCGGGCACCCGCGCTACTGATACACCCAAAACCCGCGTTGCTGCTAGGCTTTTCCCTAGTACTGTACTCCCTCCTCATCATGGAGAGCGCCGGATGATGAAGATGGCCACCGGTGAGGGATCCCCCCCTCCGGCAGGGTGCCGGAACAGGGTCCCGATTGGTTTTTGGTGGCTACAGAGGCTTGCGGCGGCAGAACTCCCGATCTATTGTGCTCCTCGATGTTTTTAGGGTATATGGACATATATAGGCGAAAGAAGTCGGTCAGGGGAGCCACGAGGGGCCTACGAGGGTGGGGCGCGCGCCCAGGGGGGTAGGGCGCGCCTCCCTGCCTCATGGCCACCTCGAAGCTTCCTTGATTTCCACTCCAAGTCTCCTGGATTGCTTCTATTCCAAAACTAACTCTCCCAAAGGTTTCATTCCATTTGGACTCTGTTTGAAATTCCTTTTTCTTCAAAACACTGAAATAGGCAAGAAAACAGCAATTTGGGCTGGGCCTCTGCTACCTCTTGAGCACTGCGTTGGATTTCCCCGAAGAGGAGAGGATAATGCAGTAAAGTAGCATAAGTATTTCCCTCAGTTTTTGAGAACCAAGGTATCAATCCAGTAGGAGACCACGCATAAGTCCCTCGTACCTACACAAAACGATAGCAACTCGCAACCAACGCTTAGGGGTTGTCAATCCCTTCACGGTCACTTATGAGAGTGAGATCTGATAGATATAATATTTTTGGTATTTTTGATAGATAGATGCAAAGTAAAAAGTAAAGGCAAAGTAAAAACAAAGCAAGTAAATAGAGTGATATAGATTGATATGATGAGAATAGACCCGGGGGCCATAGGTTTCACTAGTGGCTTCTCTCGAGAGCATAAGTATTCTATGGTGGGTGAACAAATTACTGTTGAGCAATTGACAGAATTGATCATAGTTATGAGTATATCTAGGCGATGATCATGTATATAGGCATCACGTCCAAAACAAGTAGATCGAAACGATTCTGCATCTACTACTATTACTCCACTCATCGACCGCTATCCAGCATGCATCTAGAGTATTAAGTAAAAACAAAGTAACGCCATAAGCAAGATGACATGATGTAGAGGGATAAATTCATGCAATATGATAAAAAAATCCATCTTGTTATCCTCGATGGCAACAATACAATACGTGCCTTGCAAGTCTTTCTGTCACTGAGTAAGGACACCGCAAGATTGAACCCAAAGCTAAGCACTTCTCCCATTGCAAGAACTACCAATCTAGTTGGCCAAACCAAAAAGATAATTCGAAGAGACTTGCAAAGATAACCCAATCATACATAAAAGAATTCAGAGAAGAATCAAATATTTTCCATAGATAATAATGGATCATAAACCCACAATTCATCAATCTCAACAAACACACCGCAAAAATAAGATTACATCAAATAGATCTCCACGAGAGAGGGGGAGAACATTGTATTGAGATCCAAAAAGAGAGAAGAAGCCATCTAGCTACTAGCTATGGACCCGAAGGTCTGAAGTAAAGTACTCACACTTCATCGGAGGGGCTGTGGTGATGATGTAGAAGCCCTCCGTGGTGGATGCCCCCTCCGGCGGAGCTCTGGAATAGGCCCCAAGATGGGATCTCGTGGATACAAAAAGTTGCGATGGTGGAATTAGGTTTTTGGCTCCTTTTCTGATCGTTCGGGGATACGTAGGTATATATAGGAGGAAGGAGTACGTCGGTGGAGCTCCGAGGGGCCCACGAGGTAGGGGGCGTGCCCAGGGAGGGCGCCCTCCACCCTCATGACCGCCTCTGGCGCTTCTTGGAGTAGGGTCCAAGTCTCCTAGGTCACGTTCGGTTGGAAAATCACGATCCCAAAGGTTTCATTCCGTTTGGACTCCGTTTGATATTCTGTTTCTTCGAAATACTGAAAAAGGCAAAAAAACAACAATTCTGGGCTGGGCCTCCGGTTAATAGGTTAGTCCCAAAAGTAATATAAAAGTGAAAAATAAAGCCCAATATAGTCCAAAATAGTAGATAAAGTAGAAAGGAGCAATCAAAAATTATACATACGTTGGAGACGTATCAAGCATCCCCAAGCTTAATTCCTGCTCCTCCTCGAGTAGGTAAATGATAAAAAAGAATTTTTGATGCGGAGTGATACTTTGGCATAATTTCAATGTAAATCTTCTTAATTGTGATATGAATATTCAGATCCAAAAGATTCAAGACAAAAGTTCATATTGACACAAAAATAATAATAATTCAAGCATACTAATCAAAGCAATCATGTCTTGTCAAAATAACATGGCAAAAGAAAGTTCATCCCTACAAAATCATATAGTTAGGATATGCTTCATTTTCGTCACACAAAGATGTTCCCAACTTCTATTCCCCCCGATGACAAGCCAAGCAATTGTTTCATACCTAAATAATCTCAAACTTTTTCAACCTTCACGCAATACATGAGCGTGAGCCATGGATATAGCACTATGGGTGGAATAGAATATGATGATGGGGATTGTTTGGAGAAGACAAAAAAGGATAAAGTCTCACGTTGACGAGGCTAATCAACGGGCTATGGAGATGCCCATCAATTGATGTCAACATGAGGAGTAGGGATTGCCATGCAACGGATGCACTAGAGCTATGAATGCTCAACAAGAGAAAACTAGTGGGTGTGCATCCAACTTGCTTGCTCACGAAGACCTAGGGTATTTTGAGGAAGCCCATCGTAGGAATATACAAGCCAAGTTCTATAATGAAAAATTCCCACTAGTATATTAAAGTGATAACACATGAGACTCACTACATGAAAAACAAGGTGCTACTTTGAAGCACAATATATGAGACTCTCCACATGAAGAATGAGGTGCTACTTTGAAGCACAATATATGAGACTCTCTACATGAAAAGCATGGTGATACTTTGAAGCACAAGTGTGGAAAAAGATATAGTAGCATTGCCCCTTTTTTTTGGGCCTTTCTTTTTTTCTTTTGGCCTTTCTCTTTTTTTTTATTTGGGCAATGCGCTAATAATGATGATCATCACACTTCTATAAATTACAACACAAGGATTACATCAAAACTTAGAACAAGATATGACTCTATATGAATGTCTCCGGCGGTGTACCAGGATGGTGCAATGAATCAAGAGTGACATGTATAAAAATAATACATGGTGGCTTTGACAGAAATACGATGTCAACTACAAGATCATGCAATGGCAATATGACAAAAGTAATGCATGTCATGATGATGATGTTGGAAGTTGCATGGCAATATATCTCGGAATGGCTATGGAAATGCCATAATAGGTAGGTATGGTGGCTGTTTTGAGGAAGATATAAGGAGGTTTATGTGTGATAGAGCGTATCGTATCACGGGGTTTGGATGCACCGGCGAAGTTTGCACCAACTCTCAAGGTGAGAAAGGGCAATGCACGGTACCGAAGAGGCTAGCAATGGCGGAAAGGTGAGAGTGCGTATAATCCATGGACTCAACATTAGTCAAAAGAACTCATATACTTATTGCAAAAATTTAGAAGTCATCAAAAATTAAAGTACTACACGCATGCTCCTAGGGGGATAGATTGGTAGGAAAATACCATCGCTCGTCCCCGACCGCCACTCATAAGGATGCACAAGCCAGGTACGCTTCATGTTTCAAATTTGCTACATAACTTTAACCATACGTGCATGCTACGGGATTTGCAAACTTCAACACAAGTATTTCTCAAATTCATAATCACCCAACTATCACGACTATGATATTATCACCTCCATATCTCAAAACAATTATCAAGCATCAAACTTATCTTAGTATTCAATTCACTCAAAAGAAAGCTTCACATATCTTGAACACCAAGTATATTAACACTAAGCAAATTACCATGCTATTAAAGACTCTCAAAATAATCTAAGTGAAGCATGAGAGATAAAATAGTTTCTTTAAAACAAATCCACCACCGTGCTCTAAAAGATCTAAGTGAGGTACTAGAGAAAAAATTATCACGCTCAAAAGATATAAGTGAAGCACTATGAGCAAAACTAACAAGCTCAAAAGATATAAGCGAAGCACATAGAGTATTCTAACAAATTCCAAAACATGTATGGCTCTCTCAAAAGATGTGTACAGCAAGGATGATTGTGGTAAACTAACAAGCGAATACACAAATAATACAAGACGCTCCAAGCAAAACACATATCATGTTGGTGAATAAAAATATAGCTCCAAGTAAATTACCGATGGAAGAGGACGAAAGAGGGGATTCCTTCCAGGGCATCCCCAAGCTTTGACTTTTTAGTGTCCTTGGATTATCTTGGGGTGCCATGGGCATCCCCAAGCTTAGGCTCTTTCCACTCCTTGTTCCATAATCCATCAAAAGAATTCACCCAAAACTTCAAAACTTCACAACACAAAACTCAACAAAAAATCTCGTGAGCTCCGTTAGAGAAAGAAAACAAAAGACTACTTCAAGGTACTGTAATTAACTCATTCTTTATTTAAATTGGTGTTAAACCTATTGTATTCCAACTTCTCTATGGTTTATAAACTAATTTACTAGCCATAGATTCATCAAAATAAGCAAACAACACACGAAAAACAGAATCTGTCAAAAACAGAACAGTATGTAGCAATCTGTAACTAAAGCAAACTTCTGGAAATCTAAAAATTCTACCAAAGTAGGAAGTCCTGGACAATTTGTTTATTGATCAGCAGCAAAAATAATCAACGCAAAATCACGTTCCTGTAATTTATCATAATTATATTTGTGCGTGCAAAGTTTCTGTTTTTCAGCAGAACCAAATCAACTATCATCGTAGGTTATCCTATAGGTCCTACTTGGCACAAACACTAACATAAAACCACATCCAAACAGAAGGTAGATGGATTATTTATTCCTAAACAGAAGCAAAAACAAAAAACACAAAAGAAAATTGGGTTTCCTCCCAACAAGCGCTATCGTTTAACGCCCCTAGCTAGGGATAAAAGCGAGGATAGATCTAGGTATTGCCATCTTTGGTAGGCAATTCTTCAATGAGGCATCTACCTCATTTAAAATTTTCTTTATTCCTAGTAATTGTCAAATTTTCAGGCAAGAGATCGAAAAATTCATCTATAGCAAATGGTTCCTTAATGATGGTAAAAAGATTGGGATGAACACTTATAGATTTAAGATCCGCGGTTTCTGTACTAGATGATTCACCCTTATTCTTAGGAACATACATAAGCTTAGTGTTTTTAGTAGAAGGGGAGTGTTTTGAACAGAAGAAAAAGCGGTTCCCGAGTTGGTAATGATACCCTCAAGTTTATCGATTCTTGTGGAATCTAGATGTATTTTCTCATTAACTATGTGTTCTTTCTCTTTAATATTTTTCAAAGTCATTCCTACCTTAGATCCATATTGGGTAATTTGATTGTGGATCTTTTTATCAAGATTTTCAATTGATTCAATGGTAGCAACTTTATTTACAATAGCTTCAAGCCTTTGCATAACATGCTCCAAAGTTAACGTAGTTCCATTAATCAAAAGGGGTGGTGAGCCAAATATATCTATTAAGGCATTATAAGAATCAAAAGTATGGCTACCCAAAAAATTGCCTCCGGTAATGGTATCAAGGATATATCTAAACCAAGGATTAGCACCTACGTAAAAATTGCGAAGAAGAACTGTAGTAGATTGCTTCTTAGTAGATCTATTTTGAGCATTGCAAATTCTATACCAGGCATCTTTTAGATTTTCTCCCTCCCTTTGCTTAAAATTTAGAACTTCATTCTCGGGAGATAACGGGGAAGATAAGAAACTAGTCATGA
The DNA here is from genome assembly GCA_963921465.1 of Triticum timopheevii. Taxonomy (NCBI): domain Eukaryota; kingdom Viridiplantae; phylum Streptophyta; class Magnoliopsida; order Poales; family Poaceae; genus Triticum; species Triticum timopheevii. The sequence continues at coordinate 571,473,512 of OY997268.1, read as the reverse complement.
CGACAAGCAAACAAACAAGCTAGCACACAAGCAAACAAAAAGGCAAAGGGAAAAAAGGCAAACTGAAAGAGAGGAGGAGATTGGGAAAGAGAGGGCGAATAAAATGGCAAGGGTGAAGTGGGGGAGAGAAAAACGAGAGGCAAATGGAAAATAATGTAATGCGATAGATAGGGATTGCGATGGGTACTTGGTATGGTTGACTTTCTTGCATGAGCCTCCCCAGCAACGGCGCCAGAAATTCTTCTTGCTACCTCTTGAGCACTGCGTTGGATTTCCCCGAAGAGGAGAGGATGATGCAGTAAAGTAGCGTAAGTATTTCCCTCAGTTTTTGAGAACCAAGGTATCAATCCAGTAGGAGACCACGCACAAGTCCCTCGTACCTACACAAAACGATAGCAACTCGCAACCAACGCTTAGGGGTTGTCAATCCCTTCACGGTCACTTACCAGAGTGAGATCTTAATATTTTTGGTATTTTTGATAGATAGATGCAAAGTAAAAAGTAAAGGCAAAGTAAAAACAAAGCAAGTAAATAAAGTGATATAGATTGATATGATGAGAATAGACCCGGGGGCCATAGGTTTCACTAGTGGCTTCTCTCGAGAGCATAAGTATTCTATGGTGGGTGAACAAATTACTGTTGAGCAATTGACAGAATTGATCATAGTTATGAGTATATCTAGGCGATGATCATGTATATAGGCATCACGTCCAAAACAAGTAGATCGAAACGATTCTGCATCTACTACTATTACTCCACTCATCGACCGCTATCCAGCATGCATCTAGAGTATTAAGTAAAAATAGAGTAACGCCGTAAGCAAGATGACATGATGTAGAGGGATAAACTCATGCAATATGATAAAAACCCCATCTTGTTATCCTCGATGGCAACAATACAATACGTGCCTTGCAACTCTTTCTGTCACTGAGTAAGGACACCGCAAGACTGAACCCAAAGCTAAGCACTTCTCCCATTGCAAGGACTACCAATCTAGTTGGCCAAACCAAAAAGATAATTCGAAGAGACTTGCAAAGATAACCCAATCATGCATAAAAGAATTCAAAGAAGAATCAAATATTTTCCATAGATAATAATGGATCATAAACCCACAATTCATCGGTCTCAACAAACACACCGCAAAACGAAGATTACATCAAATAGATCTCCACGAGAGAGGGGGGAGAACATTGTATTGAGATCCAGAAAGAGAGAAGAAGCCATCTAGCTACTAGCTATGGACCCGAAGGTCTAAAGTAAACTACTCACACTTCATTGGAGGGGCTGTGGTGATGATGTAGAAGCCCTCCATGGTGGATGCCCCCTCCGGCGGAGCTCCGGAACAAGCCCCAAGATGGGATCTCGTGGATACAGAAAGTTGCGGCGGTGGAATTAGGTTTTTGGCTCCTGTTCTGATCGTTCAGGGATACGTAGGTATATATAGGAGGAAGGAGTACGTCGGTGGAGCTCCGAGGGGCCCACGAGGTAGGGGGGCGCCCTCCACCCTCGTGACCGCCTCTGGCGCTTCTTGGAGTAGGGTCAAAGTCTCCTGGGCCACGTTCGGTTGGAAAATCATGATCCTGAAGGTTTCATTCCGTTTGGACTCCGTTTGATATTATCTTTCTTCGAAATACTGAAAAAGGCAAAAAACAGCAATTCTGGGCTGCGCCGCCGGTTAATAGGTTAGTCCCAAAAGTAATATAAAAGTGAAAAATAAAGCCCAATATAGTCCAAAACAGTAGATAAAGTAGCATGGAGCAATCAAAAATTATAGATACGTTGGAGACGTATCAACCTCCGGTTAATAGGTTAGTCCCAAAAAAATATAAAAGTGCTTAGTAAAGCCCACAAACATCCAAAATAGATAATATAATAGCATGAATACTTCATGAATTATAGATACGTTGGACACGTATCAGCATCCCCAAGCTTAATTCTTGCTCGTCCTCGAGTAGGTAAATGATACAAGAAATAATTTATGAAGTGTGAATGCTTGCATGTGCATAAGTATGATCAATGATAATTTCAATCACCTTTCCTAGCATCATTATATGTCATAACAGCAGCTCATCTCATAAAACTTCTCACAATCAAGTAACAAGCTATTTACGTGTTAAAGCATAAAGCATAAACTTCTTAAAAACTAGCAAACTATGTTCTCAGTCATCAAACAATTTCAATTCATCTTATTTTCAGGAAGGGTCTATGTAAGAGCTTTGATTTAGCAAATCCCACATACTCAACTATCATATAGTATTCCATGATTTCTACCACTCAAAGCATATTTTTAGAACAAATAGCATCCATCAAACACAGAGAAAGATAGGGGCTTAATATTTTGCCTCCCAACTTACTTATCATATAGATAATTGTCAACAATAATAATTCATGATCAAATATATTTGAATGGCCATATATGCTTAGATCAAATCATTCAACCATTTACTCATAGGATATAAGTGAAGCACACGAGTAAATGACAAACTACTCCAAAAAGATATAAGTGAAGATCAATGAGTAGTTAAATAATTATGTAACTATGTGAAGACTCTCTAACATTTAAGAATTTCAGATCTTGGTATTTTATTCAAACATCACGCAAAAAAATGACGCTCCAAGCAAAACACATATCATGTGGTGAATAAAAATATAGCTCCAAGTAAAGTTACCGATGGATAAAGACGAAAGAGGGGATGCCATCCGGGGCATCCCCAAGCTTAGGCTCTTGGTTGTCCTTGAATATTACCTTGGGGTGCCTTGGGCATCCCCAAGCTTAGGCTCTTGCCACTCGTTATTCCATAGTCCATCGAATCTTTACTCAAAACTTGAAAACTTCACAACACAAAACTCAACAGAAAACTCGTAAGCTCCGTTAGTATAAGAAAATAAAACCACCACTTAGGTACTGTTGTGTACTCATTCTAAATTCATATTGGTGTAATATCTACTGTATTCCAACTTCTCTATGGTTCATACCCTCCGATACTACTAATAGATTCATCAAAATAAGAAAACAACACATAGAAAACAGAATCTGTCAAAAACAGAACAGTCTGGAGTAATCTATAACTCTTGGATACTTCTGTAACTCCAAAAATCCTACAAAATTAGTAAGTCCTAAGAAATTTGTGTACCAATCCATAGCAAGACTAATCAGATCAAAATCACGTTTCTGTGCATTATCAAAACTAATTTACTGGGTGCAAAAGTTTCTGATTTTCAGAAGGATCAACACAACTATCACCGTAAGCTATCCTAAAGGTCTTTGCTTGGCACTTTCTTGAAACAAAAGCTATAAAACATGATTACTGCAGTATCATAATCATGCGGACACACAAAATCAGTAAGGGTAAATATTGGGTTGTCTCCCAACAAGCGCTTTTTTAATGCCTTTCTAGCTAGGCATGATGATGACTATGATGCTCACATAAAAGATAAGAATTGAAACATAACGGGAGAATCATGAAGCATATGACTAGCACATTTAAGCCTAACCCACTTCCTATGCATATGGATTTTGTGAGCAAACAACTTATGGGAACAATAATCAACTAGCATAGGAAGGCTCAACAAGCATAACTCCAAAAATTTAAGCACATAGAGAGGAAACTTGATATTATTGCAATTCCTACAAGCATATATTCCTCACTCATAATAATTTTCAGTAGCATCATGAATGAATTCAACAATATAACCAGCACCTAAGACATTCTTTTCATGATCTACTTGCATAGAAAATTTACTACTCTCCACATAAGCAAAATTCTTCTCATTCGAAATAGTGGGAGTATCATAAGAGACTCGAATACTATAAATTGTTTCCATATTAAAAGAGTAATGTTCAGAAAAAGGGTAATCATAATCATGACCAGTTTTATAAATATAATCATCACTACTTTTTATAGCATAAGTTTCATCACAATAATCATCATAAGTAGCAACTTTGTTCTCATCATAATCAATTGAAACCTCTTCCAAAATAGTGGATTCATCACTAAATAAAGTCATGACCTCTCCAAATCCACTTTCATAAATATTATAAGATTCAACACCCTCCAAAATAGTGGGATCATTACTTCCTAAAGTTGACACTCTTCCAAACCCACTTTCATCAATATAACCATCATAAATAGGAGGCATGCTATCATCATAATAAATTTGCTCATCGAAACTTAGGAGGCTAAAAATATCATCTTCATTAAACATAGCATCCCCTAGCTTGGGCCTTTTCATGTCATAAGCATAATCACTCTCATCATTAATAGTATGGATAGCACCAATAGTATGGCAATTATCATCATCACAATTAGTAGTAGGAGAAACATCATTTGAGAGGGATACCTTTCTACCTTTGCTTCTCCGTCTTTTCTTTTTCTTCTTCACATCATGTGTGGGTTTAATCCTCTTTTTTGAGCTCTTTATTAATGAGATTGGTTGAATAGAAAGCTCCTCCTCGTTACCTGATTCATCATAAGAAATAATAGGAGGGTATTGGGAAGTCTCTTCCCTTTCATTAGTATTCTCTTCATCTTCTATTTGCTTTCTTTTCTTTATATAATTGGCAATATAAGGATTTTCAATGCAATTTACCGCACAATACATATAAATTTCCTCTAGATCAATATCAAGGAATTTATCAAGATTAAATTTTGGAATATGCTTAGTTAAACGTTTCAATTCTTCATAACCCAAAAGTAAATTAAGTTCATTACGATGTGCAAGGGAAATCAAGTCATCACAATTTTTGGACATGATTCGATCATGAAACAATTTGCATCGGAGATTTAAATGACCATGTTCATTGCAAAGTTCACAAGTACGGTAAAGAAATTTTAAATTTTCAGCACTCACATCTAGCCTTTCTTGCAACCATTTAGTTTCTAAATACTTATGCCTGTTGCAAAATCTATCTTCCCTATTTGGTGTGTACATGCAAACTCTATGCACTCCACAAAAATTGACATGCTTATAAGAGACATTTTCATCATGACTAGTGCAATCATCATTAGTACTATGGATATTCAAAGAGTTCATACTAACAACATTGCAATCATGTTCATCATTCAAAGATTTAGTGCCAAACATTTTATAGACTTCTTCTTCTAGCACTTGAGCACAATTTTCCTTTCCATCATTCGCACAAAAGATATTAAAAAGATGAAGCGTATGAGGCAAACTTAATTCCATTTTTAGCTTTATTTATAAACTAAACTAGTGATAAAACAAGAAACTAAAAGATTCAATTGCAAAATCTAAAGATATACCTTCAAGCACTCACCTCCCCGGCAACGGCGCCAAAAAAGAGCTTGATGTCTACTACACAATCTTCTTCTTGTAGACGTTGTTGGGCCTCCAAGTGCAGAGGTTTGTAGGACAATAGCAAATTTCCCTCAAGTGGATGACCTAAGGTTTATCAATCCGTGGGAGCAGTAGGATGAAGATGGTCTCTCTCAAGCAACCCTGCAACCAAATAACAAAGAGTCTGTTGTGTCCCCAACACACCCAATACAATGGTAAATTGTATAGGTGCACTAGTTCGGTGAAGAGATGGTGATATAAGTGCAATATGGATGGTAGATATAGGTTTTTATACTCTAAAAATATAAAAACAGCAAGGTAACTAATGATAAAAGTGAGCACAAATGGTATTGCAATTCTAGGAAACAAGTTCTAGGGTTCATATTTTCACTAGTGCAAGTTCTCTCAATAATAATAACATAACTGGATCATATAACTATCCCTCAACATGCAACAAAGAGTCACTCCAAAGTCACTAATAGCGGAGAACATACGAAGAGATTATTGTAGGGTACGAAACCACCTCAAAGTTATTCTTTCTGATCGATCTATTCAAGAGACCGTAGTAAAATAACACGAAGCTATTCTTTTCGTTCGATCTATCATAGAGTTCGTACTAGAATAACACCTTAAGACACAAATCAACCAAAACCCTAATGTCACCTAGATACTCCAATGTCACCTCAAGTATCCATGGGCATGATTATACGATATGCATCACACAATCTCAGATTCATCTATTCAACCAACACAAAGAACTTCAAAGTGTGCCCAAAAGTTTCTACCAGAGAGTCAAGACGAAAATGTGTGCCAACCCCTATGCATAAGTTCATGAGGTCACAGAACCCGCAAGTTGATCACCAAAACATACATTAAGTAGATCACGTGAATATCCCATTGTCACCATAGATAAGCACATGCAAGACATACATCAAGTGTTCTCAAATCCTTAAAGACTCAACCCGATAAGATAACTTCAAAGGGAAAACTCAATCCATTACAAGATAGTAGAGGGGGAGAAACATCATAAGATCCAACTATAATAGCAAAGCTCGCAATACATCAAGACCGTACCACCTCAAGAACACGAGAGAGAGAGAGAGAGAGAGAGAGAGATCAAACACATAGCTACTGGTGAAGGAAATATGCCCTAGAGGCAATAATAAAGTTATTATTTATTTCCTTATTTCATGATAAATGTTTATTATTCATGCTAGAATTGTATTAACCGGAAACATGATACATGTGTGAATACATAGACAAACATATAGTCACTAGTATGCCTCTACTTGACTAGCTCATCAATCAAAGATGGTTATGTTTCCTAACCATAGACATGTGTTATCATTTGATTAGTGGGATCACATCATTAGGAGAATGATGTGATTGACATGACCCATTCCGTTAGCCTAGCACTTGATCGTTTAGTATGTTGCTATTGCTTTCTGCATGACTTATACATGTTCCTGTAACTATGAGATTATGCAACTCCCGTTTACCGGAGGAACACTTTGGGTACTACCAAACGTCACAACGTAACTGGGTGATTATAAAGGAGTACTATAGGTGTCTCCGAAGGTACATGTTGAGTTGGCGTATTTCGAGATTAGGTTTTGTCACTCCGATTGTCGGAGAGGTATCTCTGGGCCCTCTCGGTAATGCACATCATTATAAGCCTTGCAAGCAATGTGACCAATAAGTTGGTTACGAGATGATGCATTACAGAACGAGTAAAGAGACTTGCCGGTAACGAGATTGAACTAGGTATTGGATACCGACGATCGAATCTCGGGCAAGTAACATACCAATGACAAAGGGAACGACGTATGTGTTATGCGGTTTGACCGATAAAGATCTTCGCAGAATATGTAGGAGCCAATATGGGCATCCAGGTTCCGCTATTGGCTATTGACCGAGAATAGTTCTAGGTCATGTCTACATAGTTCTCGAACCCGTAGGGTCCGCACGCTTAACATTACGATGACAATTTTATTATGAGTTTATGAGTTTTGATGTACAGAAGGAGTTCGGAGTCCCGGATGAGATCTGGGACATGACGAGGAGTCTCGAAATGGTCGAGACGTAAAGATCGATATATTGGACGACTATATTCGGAGTTCGGAAAGGTTCCGAGTGATTCGGGTATTTTTCGGAGTACCGGAGAGTTACGGGAATTCGTATTGGGCCTCTTTGGGCCATACGGGAAAGGAGAAAAAGGGCCAAAGGGGTGGCCGCACCCCTCCCCTTGGACTAGTCCGAATTGGACTAGGGAGGGGGGCGCACCCTTCCTTCCTTCTCCATCTCCCTTCCCCTTCCTTGTCTCCTACTCCTAATACTTGGAAGGATTCCTAGTTGGACGAGGAAAGGGGGAATCCTACTCCCGGTGAGAGTAGGACTCCCCTAGGGCGCGCCATAGAGAGGGCCGGCCCTCCCCTCCTCCACTCCTTTATATACGGGGGCAGGGGGCACCCCATAGACACACAAGTTGATCTACGGATCGTTCCTTAGTCGTGTGCGGTGCCCCCCTCCACCATATTCCACCTCGGTCATATCGTCGCGGAGTTTAGGCAAAGCCCTGCGCCGGTAGAACATCATCATCGTCACCACGCCGTCATGCTGACGGAACTCATCTCCGGAGCTCGGCTGGATCGGAGGCCGGAGATCGTCATCGAGCTGAACGTGTGCTGAACTCGGAGGCCCCGTACGTTCGGTGCTTAGATCGGTCGGATCGTGAAAACGTACGACTACATCAACCGCGTTGTGCTAACGCTTCCGCTTACGGTCTACGAGGGTACGTGGACATACACTCTCCCCTCTCGTTGCTATACCATCACCATGATCTTGCGTGTGCGTAGGAAATTTTTTGAAATTACTACGTTCCCCGCAGTGGCATCCGAGCCTAGGTTTTATGCGTTGATGTTATATGCACGAGTAGAATACAAGTGAGTTGTGGGCGATACAAGTCATACTGCTTACTAGCATGTCATACTTTGGTTCAGCGGTATTGTTGGATGAAGCGGCCCGGACCGACATTACGCGTACGCTTACGCGAGACTGGTTCTACCGACGTGCTTTGCACACAGGTGGCTGGCGGGTGTCAGTTTCTCCAACTTTAGTTGAACCGAGTGTGGCTACGCTCGGTCCTTGCGAAGGTTAAAACAAAACTAATTTGACGAACTATCGTTGTGGTTTTGATGCGTAGGTAAGAACGGTTCTTGCTCAGCCCGTAGCAGCCACGTAAAATTTGCAACAACAAAGTAGAGGACGTCTAACTTGTTTTTGCAGGGCATGTTGTGATGTGATATGGTCAAGACGTGATAAGATATAAGTTGTTGTATGAGATGATCATGTGTTGTTGAAGTTATCGGCAACTGGCAGAAGCCCTATGGATGTCTCTTTGTTGCATAAGATGCAAGTGCCAAATAATTGCTTTACTTTATCGCTATACGATAGCAATAGTTGCAAGAGCAATAGTTGGTGAGACAACCATGTGATGACACATTGATATAGATCAAGATGATGAAGATCATGGTGTCGTGCCGGTGACGATAGAGATCATGACAGTACTTTGGAGATGGAGATCAAAGGCGCAAGATGATCATGGCCATATCATGTCACATATTTTGATTGCATATGATGTTTATCTATTATACATCTTATTCTTGCTTTGATTGACGGTAGCATTTTAAGATGATCTCTCACTAATTATCAAGAAGTGTTCTCCCTGAGTATGCACCGTTGCCAAAGTTCGTCGTGCCCAGACACCACGTGATGATCGGGTGTGATAAGCTCTACATCCATCTACAACGGGTGCAAGTCAGTTTTGCACACGCGGAATACTCAGGTTAAACTTGACGAGCCTAGCATATGCAGATATGGCCTCGGAGCACGGAGACCGAAAAGTCGAGAGTGAATCATATAGTAGATATGATCAACATAGTGATGTTCACCATTGAAAACTACTCTATCTCACGTGATGATCGGTTATGGTTTAGTTGATTTGGATCACGTGATCACTTAGATGACTAGAGAGATGTCTGTCTAAGTGGGAGTTCTTAAGTAATATGATTAATTGAACTTAAATTTATCATGAACTTAGTCCTGGTAGTATTTTGCAAATTATGTTGTAAGATCAATAGCTTGCGTTGTTGCTTTCATATGTTTATTTTGATATGTTCCTAGAGAAAATTGTGTTGAAAAATGTTAGTAGCATTGATGCGGATTGGATCCGCGATCTGAGGTTTATCCTCATTGCTGCACAGAAGAATTATATCCTTAATGCACCGCTAGGTGACAGACCTATTGCAGGAGCAGATGCAGGCGTTATGAACGTTTGGCTAGCTCAATATGATGACTACTTGATAGTTTTGTGCACCATGCTTTATGGCTTAGAAACGGGACTTCAGAGATGTTTTGAACATCATGGACCATATGAGATGTTCCAGGAATTGAAGTTAATATTTCAAGCAAATACCCGAGTTGAGAGATATGAAGTCTCCAACAAGTTCTATAGTTAAAAGATGGAGAAGAATCGCTCAATTAGTGAGCATGTGCTCAGATTGTCTGGATACTTCAATCGCTTGAATCAAGTGGGAGTTAATCTTCCAGATAAGATAGTGATTGACAGAATTCTCTAGTCACCATCACCAAGTTAGTAGAACTTCGAGATGAACTATAGTATGCAAGGGATGACGAAAACGATTCCCGAGCTCTTCGTGATGTTGAAATCAATGAAGGTAGAAATCAAGAAAAACATCAAGTGTTGATGGTAGACAAGACCACTAGTTTCAATAAAAGGGCAAAGGGAAGAAGGGGAACTTCAAGAAGAACGGCAAGCGAGTTGTTGCTCAAGTGAAGAAGCCCAAGTCTGGTCCTAAGCCTGAGACTAAGTGCTTCTACTGCAAAGGGATTGGTCACTGGAAGCGGAACTACCCCAAGTTATTGGCGGATAAGAAGGATGGCAAAGTGAACATAAGTATATTTGATATACATGTTATTGATGTGTACTTTACTAGTGTTTATAGCAACCCCTCAGTATTTGGTACTAGTTCAGTTGCTAAGATTAGTAACTCGAAACGGGAGTTGCAGAATAAACAAAGACTAGTTAAGGGTGAAGTGACGATGTGTGTTGGAAGTGGTTCCAAGATTGATATGATCATCATCGCACACTCCCTATACTTTCGGGATTAGTGTTGAACCTAAATAAGTGTTATTTGGTGTTTGCATTGAGCACGAATATGATTTGATCATGTTTATTGCAATACAGTTATTCATTTAAGTAAGAGAATAAACTATTGTTCTGTTTACATGAATAAAAACTTATATGGTTACACACCCAATGAAAATGGTTCGTTGGGTCTCGATCATAATGATACACATATTCATAATGTTGAAACCAAAAGATGCAAAGTTAATAATGATAGTGCAACTTATTTGTGGCACTGCCGTTTAGGTCATATTGGTGTAAAGCGCATGAAGAAACTCCATGCTGATGGGATTTTGGAATCATTTGATTATGAATCACTTGATGCTTGCAAACCATGCCTCATGGGCAAGATGACTAAGACTCCGTTCTCCGGAACAATGGAGCGAGCAACTGACTTATTGGAAATAATACATACTGATGTATGCGATCCGATGAGTGTTAAGGCTCGCGGCAGGTATCGTTATTTTCTGACCTTCACAGATGATTTGAGCAGATATGGGTATATCTACTTGATGAAACATAAGTCTGAAACATTTGAAAAGTTCAAAGAATTTCAGAGTGAAGTGGAAAATCATCGTGACAAGAAAATAAGGTTTCTACGATCTGATCGCGGAGACAAATATTTGAGTTACGAGTTTGGTCCTCAATTAAAACAATGTGGAATAGTTTCACAAATTCATGCCACCTGGAACACCACATCATAATGGTGTGTCCGAACGTCATAACCGTACTTTATTGGATATAGTACAATCTATGATGTTTCTTACCGATTTACCACTATAGTTTTGGGGTTATGCATTAGAGACAGCTGCATTCACGTTAAAAGGGCACCATCTAAATCCGTTGAGACGACACCATATGAACTGTGGTTTGGCAAGAAACCAAAGTTGCCGTTTCTTAAAGTTGGGTTGTGATGCTTATGTGAAAAAGTTTCATCCTGATAAGCTCAACCCAAATCGGAGAAATATGTCTTCATAGGATACCCAAAGGAGACTGTTGGGTACACCTTCTATCAGAGATCCGAAGGCAAGACATTCGTTGCTCAGAATGGATCCTTTCTAGAGAAGGAGTTTCTCTCGAAAGAAGTGAGTGGGAGGAAAGTTGAAACTTGATAAGGTAATTGTACCTTCTCCCTTATTAGAAAGTAGTTCATCACAGAAATCTGTTCCTGTGACTACTACACCAATTAGTGAGGAAGCTAATGATGATGATCATGTAACTTCAGATCAAGTTACTACCGAATCTTGTAGGTAAACCAGAGTGAGATCCGCACCAGAGTGGTACGGTAATCTTGTTCTGGAAGTCATGTTACTAGACCATGACGAACTTGCGAACTATGAGGAAGCGATGATGAGCCCAGATTCCACAAAATGGTTTGAGGCCATGAAATCTGAGATATGATCCATGTATGAGAACAAAGTATGGACTTTGATGGATTTGCCTGATGATCGGCAAACCATAGAAAATAAATGGATCTTCAAGAGGAAGACGGACGTTGATAGTAGTGTTACTATCTACAAAGCTCGACTTGTTGCAAAAAGGTTTTTGACAAGTTCAAGGTGTTGACTACAATGAGATTTTTTCAAGTGTAGCGATGCTTAAGTCTGTCCAAATCATGTTAGCAATTGCCGCATTTTTATGAAATCTGGCAAATGGATAAACAAAACTACATTCCTTAATGGATTTAAAGAAGAGTTGTATATGATGCAACCAGAAGGTTTTGTCAATCCTAATGGTACTAACAAAATGTGCATGCTCCATCGATCCATCTATGGACTGGTGCAAGCATCTCAGAGTTGGAATATACGCTTTGATGAGTTGATCAAAGCATATAGTTTTATACAGACTTATGGTGAAGCCTATATTTACAAGAAAGTGAGTGGGAGCAATACAACATTTCTGATATGTATATGTGAATGACATATTGTTGATCGAAAATAATGTAGAATTATTCTGCAAAGCATAAAGGAGTGTTTCAAAGGAGTTCTTTAAAATAAAGACCTCAGTAAAGCGACTTACATATTGAGCATCAAGATCTATTGAGATAGATCAAGACGCTTGATAAGATTTTCAATGGGTACATACCTTGACAAGATTTTGAAGTAGTTCAAAATGGAACAGTCAAAGAAGGAGTTCTTGCCTGTGTTGCAAGGTGTGAAGTTGAGAAAGACTTAAGACCCGACCATAGCAGAAAATAGAAAGAGAATGAAAAGTCATTCCCTATGCCTCAGTCATAGGTTCTATAAAGTATGCCATGTTGTGTACCAGATCTATTGTATACCCTACACAGATTTTGGCAAGGGAGTACAATAGTGATCTAGGAGTAGATCACTGGACAGCGGTCAAAATTATCCTTAGTGGAATAAGGATATGTTTCTCGATTATGGAGGTGACAAAAGGTTCGTCGTAAAGGGTTACGTCGATGCAAGTTTTGACACTGATCTAGATGACTCTAAGTCTCAATCTGGATACATATTGAAAGTGGGAGCAATTAGCTAGAGTAGCTCCGTGCAGAGCATTGTTGACATAGAAATTTGCAAAATACATACGGATCTGAATGTGGCAGACCCGTTGACTAAACTTCTCTCACAAGCAAAACATGATCACACCTTAGTACTCTTTGGGTGTTAATCACATAGCGATGTGAACTAGATTACTTAATCTAGTAAACCCTTTGGGTGTTAGTCACATGGCGATGTGAACTATGCGTGTTAATCACATAATGATGTGGACTATTGATGTTAATCACATAGCGATGTGATCTAGATTATTGACTCTAGTGCAAGTGGGAGACTGAAGGAAATATGCCCTAGAGGCAATAATAAAGTTATTATTTATTTCCTTATTTCATGATAAATGTTTATTATTCATGCTAGAATTGTATTAACCGGAAACATGATACATGTGTGAATACATAGACAAATATATAGTCACTAGTATGCCTCTACTTGACTAGCTCATCAGTCAAAGATGGTTATGTTTCCTAACCATAGACATGTGTTGTCATTTGATTAGTGGGATCACATCATTAGGAGAATGATGTGATTGACATGACCCATTCCGTTAGCCTAGCACTTGATCGTTTAGTATGTTGCTATTGCTTTCTTCATGACTTATACATGTTCCTATAACTATGAGATTATGCAACTCCCGTTTACCGGAGGAACACTTTGGGTACTACCAAACGTCACAACGTAACTGGGTGATTATAAAGGAGTACTACAGGTGTCTCCGAAGGTACATGTTGAGTTGGCGTATTTCGAGATTAGGTTTTGTCACTCCGATTGTCGAAGAGGTATCTCTGGGCCCTCTCGGTAATGCACATCATTATAAGCCTTGCAAGCAATGTGACCAATGAGTTAGTTACGAGATGATGCATTACAGAACGAGTAAAGAGACTTGCCGGTAACGAGATTGAACTAGGTATTAGATACCGACGATCGAATCTCGGGCAAGTAACATACCAATGGCAAAGGGAACAACGTATGTTGTTATGCGGTTTGACCGATAAAGATCTTCGTAGAATATGTAGGAGCCAATATGGGCATCCAGGTTCCGCTATTGGTTATTGACCGAGAATAGTTCTAGGTCATGTCTACATAGTTTTCGAACCCGTAGGGTCCACACGCTTAACGTTACGATGACAATTTTATTATGAGTTTATGAGTTTTGATGTACCGAAGGAGTTCGGAGTCCCGGATGAGATCGGGGACATGACGAGGAGTCTCGAAATGGTCAAGACGTAAAGATCGATATATTGGACGACTATATTCAGAGTTCGGAAAGGTTCTGAGTGATTCGGATATTTTTCGGAGTACCGGAGAGTTACGGGAATTCGTATTGGGCCTCTTTGGGCCATACGGGAAAGGAGAGAAAGGGCCAAAGGGGTGGCCGCACCCATCCCCTTGGACTAGTCCGAATTGGACTAGGGAGGGGGGCGCACCCTTCCTTCCTTGTCCTTCTCCCTTCCCCTTGCTTGTCTCCTATACTCCTAATACTTGGAAGGATTCCTAGTTGGACTAGGAAAGGGGGAATCCTACTCCCGGTGGGAGTAGGACTCCCCTAGGGCGCGCCATAGAGAGGGCCGGCCCTCCCCTCCTCCACTTCTTTATATACGGGGGTAGGGGGCACCCCATAGACACACAAGTTGATCTACGGATCGTTCCTTAGCCGTGTGCGGTGCCCCCCTCCACCATATTCCACCTTGGTCATATCGTCGTGGAGTTTAGGCGAAGCCCTGTGCCGGTAGAACATCATCATCATCACCATGCCGTTGTGCTGACGGAACTCATCTCCGGAGCTCGGCTGGATCGGAGGTCGGAGATCGTCATCGAGCTGAACGTGTGCTGAACTCGGAGGCCCCGTACGTTCGGTGCTTGAATCGGTCGGATCGTGAAGACGTACGACTACATCAACCGCGTTGTGCTAACGCTTCCGCTTACGGTCTACGAGGGTACGTGGACATACACTCTCCCCTCTCGTTGCTATACCATCACCATGATCTTGCGTGTGCGTAGGAATTTTTTTGAAATTACTACGTTCCCCAACAACTGGTACATACCCTCAACCCCGAGGGTGAACTACTCCCTCCTTGTCATGGAGAGTGCCGGGATGATGAAGATGGCCACCGGTGAGGGATCCCCCCCTCCGGCAGGGTGCCGAAATAGGGTCCCGATTGGTTTTTGGTGGCTACAGAGGCTTGCGGCAGTGGAACTCCCATTCTATTGTTCTCCTCGATGTTTTTAGAGTATATGGACATATATAGGCGAAAGAAGTCGGTCAGGGGAGCCACAAGGGGCCCATGAGGGTGGGGGCGCGCCCAGGGGGGTAGGGCGCGCCTCCCTGCCTCATGGCCACCTCGAGGCTTCCTTGACTTCCACTCCAAGTCTCCTGAATTGCTTATGTTCCAAAAATAACTCTCCCGAAGGTTTCATTCCGTTTGGACTCCGTTTGATATTCCTTTTCTTTGTAACACTGAAATACGCAAGAAAGCAACAATTTGGGCTAGGCCTCCGGTTAATAGGCCAGTCCCAAAAATAATATAAAAGTGCTTAGTAAAGCCCACAAACATCCAAAACAGATAATATAATAGCATGAATACTTCATAAATTATAGATACATTGGAGACGTATCAACGGGCCCAGATACGGGGGGAGCGGGGGAAAAGAGGGGCCGGGAAACTCCACGACCCCATAGGACATGGGCCGCGGTCCACCTGGCCCAAGAAGCAATCCAGAGGCCGGGCCCTCAAGCGAAGAGCCAGCAGCGCCCTCCTCCAGATCTAGGGTTTTGGGCGCCTCCAACACTGTCACCGAACGCACGTCGGGTGGCGGCAACACCAGAGGACGGGAAGACGGCACCAGCAAGGGAGGGGCGGACGACACAGGGGACGACGACGCAGGGGAAGGGGACAGGGGACCGGAGCCAAGGACACCAGCGTCCAGGGAGCGGCAAGCGAATCGACCCGACCTGTGTGACCGGCGAGAAACAACCACGTCCCAGCCCGGCTCGGGGCGGCCAGCAGGCGCCGTCGCCCGCCATGCACCCCCGCGACCCCCAGGCGCAAACCGACAACGTCGGGGAGACACTGCCCGCACCATGGCCGCCGGAGCCGCAGGCGCAACACAAGCACCGGAAGGCTCATTGTCGGTGTCAAAACTGGCGGATCTCGGGTAGGGGGTCCCGAACTGTGCGTCTAGGCGGATGGTAACAGGAGACAAGGGACACGATGTTTTTACCCAGGTTCGGGCCCTCTCGATGGAGGTAAAACCCTACTCCTGCTTGATTAATATTGATGATATGGGTAGTACAAGAGTATATCTACCACGAGATCAGAGAGGCTAAACCCTAGAAGCTAGCCTATGGTATGATTGTTGTTCGTCCTACGGACTAAAACCCTCCGGTTTATATAGGCACCGAAGAGGGTTAGGGTTACACAGAGTCGGTTACAATGGTAGGAGATCTACATATCCGTATGGCCAAGCTTGCCTTCCACGCCAAGGAAAGTCCCATCCGGACACGGGACAAAGTCTTCAATCTTGTATCTTCATAGTCCAGGAGTCCGGCCAAAGGTGATAGTTCGGCTATCCGGACACCCCCTAATCCAGGACTCCCTTAGTAGCCCCTGAACCAGGCTTCAATGACGATGAGTCCGGCGCGTATA
Organism: Triticum timopheevii; assembly: GCA_963921465.1. Lineage (NCBI taxonomy): Eukaryota > Viridiplantae > Streptophyta > Magnoliopsida > Poales > Poaceae > Triticum > Triticum timopheevii. Next base: position 571,456,845 of record OY997268.1, on the reverse strand, counting down.
TTGTCTTCGGCATTGCAAGGCGGGTTCCTCCTCCGAATACTTCATAGAAGATTTTGAACACAAGGATAGTGTCCGGCTCTGCAAAATAAGTTCCACCAACCACCATACAGAGAATAATATTCACACAAATTCAATCTGCTGACGTATTCCGTGGCGCGACATCACACCGCGGCCAAGCCTTTATTCGAATCATTTTATTGTCCCACCTCAGCGCGTATAGCGAGGCGGTTTCCTTGGCACGTCTTGTCAAAGCAGAGATCGTGTCCCCTTATTCCGGGATTCTCATCAATACGGGCGTGGGTAACCCAACCGCACCATTGATTACGGCGCTTGGGAGATAAGCGAGTTTTACCAGGCTGGTGGGGATGCATAGCTTCGTCCGCCCATATAAGGGGATAAAGATCCATTCTTTCCATTTACGCCTTCTTCCTCCTTTGCTTATCCATCTCCGCGCACTCGAGCTCCAACGCCCAAGCCCGTACTTCCCACCTCAACCTTCTCCAGTCATGTCCGGAGCAGGAGGCAGGTGGATGGCCTCCTCCGTCATAGAGGGGCACATCAAAAAGTTGAGGAAGGCTGGATACTTGTCCAGTGATATCGCGCACCGGCTCCCAGATGAGGGGCAGCTCATCCCCACCCCTAGGCCCCATGAGAGGGTATTTGTTTTTCATAGTTTGACTCTATGCGGGATCTAAGCTCCCGTTCCTTTGACAGGACTAGTAGAAGAAGTCAGGACAGGTCGATCGTCCGGCTCCTTTGCCAGAAGACCCAGCGGACGCCCGATTGACGGGGCTGCTGGTTCCGGCACCTCACATGGTGCCGGAGAATAAGGCCAAGAAGAAGACCATGGGAACTCGAAAGAGTTCCCGGCGCTAGGTGTTATCGGACTCATCGTCCGATGACTCTGAGGCGGGCTCCTCCCATGAAGACGAGGAGGAGGAAAAAGAGGCCTCTCCCCCAGCGGGGGGAGAGAAGAAAAGGAAGGCCGCCCCAACTGGGGAGGCCGGAGGGTCCAAGAAGGGAAGGACCCTTCCTCCGGACTTCTCCACCACGACGGTGAAGAGGAGTGGCCACCGAGGGATAAGCCCCCGGCGACATCGTAAGTTTCCAAATACCAGAATAACTCATGGCCTTTTGTTTGTCATATAGAGTCTCCTGACGCCGAGTACAACCCTGCAGCCCGCCCAAGGACGGGCTCGACACTTCAACGAGTGGCTCCCTGGCTCCGTCGGACGTGAATAGTACTTCACTTCCGGCCACCTCCTCTCCTCGTGCTGCGGACGACGCCGAGGTGGGGTCCCAAAAGGGGCCCAGCCAGGAGGAGGAGGTCCCGGAGGCACCGCAAGGCAACCATCTGGACTCCGGGCATAAGGGGGATCAAACCCCAAAGGGCTCTAAGTCGGGCCCTGGGCCGGACTCCACACCGGAACCTTCAGTGGTTCCGGAGTCCGGCAAGCGACCCCTTCGTAAGAAGGGCGAGATTGTGAGAATGGTGACCTCCGTCCAACCAGAGGCACCGGATAATTTGCTGGAGGCGCTTAACGGCGCCTCCATCGACGAGGGGCACCGCACTGTTATGAGTGTGGTGATCCAGAAAGTTCAGTCCGCCAAGAGCGGGCTGACCAAAGCCTGTGCCAGCCTTCTAACAGGCTTTGAGGTATGTATTTAAGATATGTAAAAATATTACTGCATAGACAGTAGCCCCTGATGCTCAGTTTGGTGTTCGGAAAGAAAAGCCGAACTGAGGATCTAAAAAGATGTACGCAGGAGTCTAACATAGGTATGTCAATATGGGGAATGCAAGCTGCGCTGCTGACCTCTACCGCACTAACTGTGGAGGTCGATGCATTAAAGCAGAGCCTCGAGCGGTCCTAGAACAAACTCGGCCTTGCCAAAAAGCGGCTCGAGGATAAGGAAGGTAAGTTGTACCTTATGGAAGTATATAAAACATGTGGTTGCAAAAAATAGCAGGAATAACGTGAGAATTGCAGGGGCCACAAACGAGGTGGCGACCCTAAAGGAAGCGGTGTCCAAGGCCGAAAGCAATGCGGCCGTGGAGTGCACCAAGCAAGAGAAGCAGGAGGCGCGGGTGGCGGAGGTGCGGCAAGAGCTCCAGGCTCTCGTGGAAAATCACGAGAGTTTGGAGCGTGACTCAAAGACTCAAGAGTCCGAGCTCGCCTTGGCTATTGAGAGTGCCAAAGCTGCTAAGGCCGAAGCCCAAAAAGCCCTCTAGGAAATTGAGGCGATGAAGAAGATAGCAGCGGGTAAGGCATTCTTCATGCAAAGTAAACACGTGAAAGTGAATTACTTGTTACTTACCCGAATCCGGAGCTCTCCGGGAGCATTCACAGATCTGCCCCGCAGTGTGTCCGACGCTGCCGCATTCTACCGGGCCGAGGAGGGAAGCTCGACGGAGAAGGTGTTCTGGTCTCAGTATGCTGTGGCCGGACACCCGGTGCCCTTGAGCGACCAGCTGAAGCAGCTGGTCGAGCTCCATAAGGTGGCCGAACAGGCCATGAAGGGCCTCATAGTTCGGTTGTGGCCTAAGGAAGCCATTCCTGGGAGCTACTTCGGGTTGCTGAGGCGGCTGGTGGATGCCTGACCATGGATTGAAGTCGTCAAGCGCTCTGTCTGTATCGAAGGTGCCCGTAGGGCCCTTGCCCGTGTTAAAGTGCACTGGGGCAAGATGTATGCTGAGAAGCTTGTGACGGACGCTCCACCGTCGGGCAAGGAGTATCGTACGCCCGAGATGTATTATGCGGGCGTCCTGAAGGATGCCCGCCTTATAGCGGGTGAATGCTCCAAAGATGTAATTTTTGAGTAAACTCGCATTTGTTATCCTGTACGCTTGAAAACTAGTTCATATGCGCTAAGCAACGCTTGTGAATTTAAAATATTACCTTATGTGCGGCCGTTTATTAATTTTGAGAGATGGCAAGTCGTCGGCTTCTGCCCCCGTGCCGCGAGTGCTGGGGTGTTCGGGATAAACTTGAGCGCTCTTTTTCCCATTCTTGGGTCCTTCGAGGGAGGCGCTCAACGCAACGAACTAGGCAACCGGACTATAATGCTTGAACACTCTCACTTAGCCATAGAATTCTATAATTTTAAATTTCGGTGAAGCCCCTAGTATTCGGAAGACCGATTTCGGGGTGCTATCCACGCCTGGGCCGGACAAAGATGGCTCCTCGCTCTAAGCGGCATAAGTCTTTAGGGACTCGAAGAACCTCTCGAATAGCGACCGGCTCTTGCCCTATCATGACGGTTAGTTTTAGCTTTCTCCACTGAGGTGCTCAACCCAGCTCAACCGGGGCACAATCGCAATGCTTCTCCCAGCGCTACCTTAGCCGATATAACGGAACGTAAGGTACCAAAACATGGGAGCCGGGCAAACCCAACTATTGACCCAAGACATGATTTGGAGCCGATGCATATAATGCTATAAGTTCGGGGTGCCGCACTTGTGAAAGTGTTCGGACTTATCACACCATATTTTGGGGTACTTAAGCCCCTGGTGTATTTGGCCATACCAAAGCGTACGGATGCAATATGTCATAAGTGAACATATATAGATAAGAAAAAGGAATGCAATAATAGGCAAAAGTTGTGCATTGTTCATTAAAAAAGCTGTGGTAAAAGTAGAACGATACAAATAGTGCGATAAGCAAGGGACGGGACTATTTGACATGTCCCCCTCCAGGAGCGAGCTGCGGGATGATATGTAAAAAAAGTATACTGCTCGTTATAGAGACCACCTAGACATTCTTCGTAGCTGTCTGCTTCCCTGGCTGTTGCATCGTGTGTTCGGCGATTCTACTGCCGGGTAGGGCTTCTTCATAAAGGAGTCCTGAAAGTAAGAAAAAGAATTACACAATCGGGAGCCCCTGGTGCGGTTGAGCCGCATTCTGGGCCTGCCATGGTCGTGCCCCTCACCCTATACCCATGGTATTTCCAAAGCGTAATTATGTACGCGTAGTACTGGTTTCGCAATGTCGCGAGGGCTGGGGTTGGGGCCGCATTGCTACGCGTGCTCGGAACATGCCGGGCGGTCCTGTTGTAGGTTACTCCGGGCACGCTTGGCAGTGTCCGGACGTTTAATAGCCGGACTCGAGAATTGCCTTAAGAGGCTACTTTGTACCTCCACCGTGAGAGCCGCCGTGTGCTCCTCCGTTCGGAGAGAGCGTTCAGTGTTTCCATTGACCGTAATGACTCCTCAAGGGCCTGGCATCTTGAGCTTGAGATATGCGTAGTGCGGCACCGCATTGAACTTTGCAAATGCGGTTCGTCCGAGCAGTGCGTGATAGTCGCTGCGGAACGGGACTATGTCGAAGATTAACTCCTCGCTTCGGAAGTTATCCGGAGATCCGAAGACCACTTCAAGTGTAACTGAGCCTGTACAGTTGGCCTCTACACCTGGTATGACGCCTTTAAAGGTCGTCTTTGTGGGTTTAATCCTTGAGGGGTCTATGCCCATTTTGCGCACTGTATCCTGATAAAGCAGGTTCAGGCTGCTACCGCCGTCCATCAGGACTCTAGTGAGGTGAAATCCGTCAACGATTGGGTCTAGAACCAATGCGGCGAATCCGCCGTGACGGATGCTAGTGGGGTGGTCCCTTTGATCAAAAGTTATCGGGCAAGAGGACCACGGGTTGAACTTTGGGGCGACTGGCTCCATCGCATATACGTCCCTTAGTGCACGCTTCCGCTCCCTTTTGGGTATGTGGGTTGCGTATATCATGTTCACCGTCCGCACTTGTAGGGGGAAGCCCTTCTATCCTCTATTGTTCGGCGGCCGGGGCTCCTCCTCGTCGTCTCTATGCAGCCCCTTGTCATTGTTTTCGGCATGTAACATGCCTACCTGCTTGAACACCCAACAATCCCTGTTGGTGTGGTTGGCTGGTTTTTCGGGGGTGCCATGTATCTGGCACGAGCGATCGAGTATTCGGTCCAAATTGGACGGTCCCGGAGTATTTCTTTTGAATGGCTTTTTCCGCTGACCGGGTTTAGAGCCTCTGAATCTGGCATTGACTACCGTATCTTCAGTATTATCACCGTTAATACGGCGCTTGTGCTTGTTGCGACATGACCTGCCATTGCTGTCCTTGGTATCCGAATTACTAGGGCTCTTGGTCATGTTGTTACTACGAGCTAGCCATCTATCTTCTCCCGCGCAAAAGCGGGTCATGAGTGTTGTGAGGGCTGCCATGGATTTCGGCTTTTCCTGTCCTAGGTGCCGGGCGAGCCACTCGTCGTGGATGTTATGTTTGAAGGCTGCCAGGGCCTCTGCATCTGGACAGTCGATGATTTAATTTTTCTTTGTTAGGAACCGTGTCCAGAATTGTCTGGCCGATTCCTCTAGCTGCTGAATTATGTGGCTTAGGTCATCGGCGTCTGGTGGTCGCACATAGGTGCCCTGGAAATTGTCGAGGAATGCGGCTTCCATGTCTTCCCAACAACCAATTGACTCCGCTGGCAAGCTGTTAAGCCAATGCCAAGCTGGTCCTTTAATCTTGAGTGTGAGGTATTTGATGGCGTGTAGATCATCACCGCGGGCCATGTGGATATGAAGGAGATAGTCCTCGATCCATACCGCAGGATCTGTTGTGCCATCGTATGATTCAATGTTTACGGGTTTGAAACCCTCAGGGATATGATGATCCATCACTTCGTCTGTGAAGCATAGTGGGTGTGCGGCGCCTCTGTATTGGGCTATATCACGATATAGCTCGAATGGGCTTTGTCTGCTGTGTTCGGCCCGGCCGGATTTGCTGTATCCGGCATGACGGTTGTCGTCACGTGTAGTGAGGCGCCCACGCGATCCGTAGATCGATCATGTTTGCCTTGCCTTGTCTTCCAATATGTCTCGCAGGTCTGGCGACTTCCCCATGCCTTGGTATTTTTTGAGCGGCGCCGGGGTGCGGTTTGAGTGGAGGGCCGAGAGGCCTCTCTGTCGCGGCCACGAGGTGCCGGTCTGCCGCATCCTACGCTGGTGATGTAGGTTTGAGTGCTTCCTCCTCTAATTGGGGTACCAGCCTGCGTTTTGGGTAGCTCTTGGAGGGGCGTTCGAGTTCGTACTCTTCGGCCGCAAGGACTCCTGTAACCCAGGTTCGGGCCCTCTCGATGGAGGTAAAACCCTACTCCTTCTTGATTAATATTGATGATATGTGTAAAAACATTGTGTCCCTTGTCTCCTGTTACCATCCGCCTAGACGCACAGTTTGGGACCCCCTACCCGAGATCCGCCGGTTTTGACACCGACACTCCTCCTCAAAATCTGATCCCTCCCCCGCCAAGGCCCGAAAGCGACGAGCACGGGGCACCACAACCGCCGCCGGCCGCCGAGGAAGCGCAGAATGCCGGAGAGGGGGGAGGGAAGGATGGGGAGGGGAAGGGGAAGGAGGGACGAGGGCACCGCGGGGGCAGGAGGAGGGGAAGGGGACGCGAGAGCCATCCTTCTCTCGGGGAGCATAGCTTCGAATAGCTGAGCCAACGTCGATGGCTACCACGTCGGGTTCTATATTTGGCAAATACATTGCGCCATAATCATTTTTTATCTTTTATTTGTTTCTTTATTTTCCTGTTTGATGAGTGGGGTACCGGGAAAAAGTCTTTATATTAATTTAATGCTTTATTTCATGTTGTTTGTATTTTTTTCCTATTTGCCGAGTTGGGGTACAAAAGTTATTTTCTTTTCAGTGGGAAACCTCGTAGACGAAGTGGGGCATGTGGAGTTGCACCGAAGCTGTTGCTTAGAGCATCTCCAGTCGCGCCCCCAATAGGCCCCATAGGCGTTTTTTAGCGTCGGCGCCCAAAAATCGGCTCAGTCGCGCCCCCAGGAGCTTGTTTTTCACCGGTTTGGGACGAAATTGGCGCCGTCGGACCCAGTCTAAACCCGGCGCACTGGGGGTGTCCGGGGGCGCCGGGCCAATCGATTTTGGCGCGAAAGAATGGCGGGCCCGCTGAGTCAGCGACCCACGTGCCTCGTCGTCCTCATCGCCTCGGTTTCCTGTGAGGAATCAATGCCAAGGCTGCCTGCCGGTCAGCTCCATTGATTCCTCACGGGCAGCGCGGGCGCGGCGACGCCCACCCTCGGACGCTATATAAAGCGCCCCCCCCCCCCCCCCCCGCCTAAGACCACACCCCGCCCACAGCTGTCAAGCTCTCTTCACGCTGCCGAGCTCTCTCCCCGTGCGCCGACGCCACCGACATTCCTCCCCTCTCTTCTTTCCCAGCCACGACTATGGGCGAGAGGTTCCCTGGCGATGAGGCAGCGGCCAATGGCTTCGGCCGCCGCTCGTTGCATGAGTGGGAGGCGTACCTGTTGTTCGAGGCCCAAGCGCCGGCGCATCCGAACATGCGCCTGCCGGGGTGGTGGAAGCTCAGAGCCGGTGGCGTCCCCATCCCTCCGCTGCCCGACGTCGACGTGCACCCCGACTACTTCACCGACGAGGTCGCCCGCGTGCAGGCGTCGTTGATGGAGGAGTAGCGAGCCCTACAGTAGTACAATGCCGGCAACCACAAGGCTTGGGCAGCGTACTTCCAGCACCGGCAGGCGCCTCGGCTGGCCTCCACTAATGGGGCGCCGGTGATGCGGGGGTCCAAGAATAGCAAGGGCCGCCGCCTGTGGTGGGGCGCCCCGGCCGCACTCTCCACGCCGTCCTCGGGCACCTCGAGGGCAGCAACAACCCGCCATTGATGTACCCTGCCGCCCCGGTCCCCTATCGGAGCGGCGCTATGGATGCCGCGCCGGGCCGGCTCCTCTTCTTCCTCCTCCCACTCATCCTCCCGCTCCTCCGGCTCGTCTGCGTTGTTCGGCGTCAAGGCCGAGCCTGCAGAGACCGCCGAGATGCCGCTCGACTGGCGCACCCGCGCACCGGCATCGTCATCAATGAGGGCGGGCGCGCCTCCTCCTCGCTTCGTCAAGCCAAAGGCGGAGCCGGGCCTCGCCGTCGTGAAGATGGAGCCAAGGCTCACTGTCGGTGTCAAAACCGGCGGATCTCAGGTAGGGGGTCCCGAACTGTGCGTCTAGGCGGATGGTAATAGGAGACAAGGGACACGATGTTTTACCCAGGTTCGGGCCCTCTTGACGGAGGTAAAACCCTACGTCCTGCTTGATTGATATTGATGATGTGGGTATTACAAGAGTAGATCTACCACGAGATCAAGGACGCTAAACCCTAGAAGCTAGGCTATAGTATGATTGTTGTTATCGTTGTTGTCCTACGGACTAAAACCATCCGGTTTATATAGACACCGGAGAGGGCTAGGGTTACACAGAGTCGGTTACAATGGTAGGAGATCTACATATCCGTATCGCCAAGCTTGCCTTCCACACCAAGGAAAGTCCCATTCGGACACGGGACGAAGTCTTCAATCTTGTATCTTCATAGTCTTGGAGTCCGGCCGATGATGATAGTTCGGCTATCCGGAAACCCCCTAATCCGGGACTCCCTCACTCACCGACGTGAAGGCGGAGCTAGGGCTCGACGACGCGGCAGCCTTGAAGTGGGCGCTCGAAGACTAGGCGCGGACGGAGCTGGAGCTCCGGCACCGCACCTTTGAGAAGTTCGCCTCTAGGCGTCATGGCCGCGACGAGGGAGGCGTCGTCGTAGCCAGTCTGCCAGGGGGATCCCGGGCAGGGGTCCAGCAGCGGCGTCCGCATGAAGGATGAGAAGGACGACAACGGCGGCAACGACGGCGACCTCGCCTCTCTCAGCGTGTTTTTCGGCTTGTAGTCGCGGTCTTTTAATTTTTTTAAGTATTTTATCTATGTAAAAAACTATTTCAATTGGCCGAGATAATGTAATGTTTCGCTGAATATATGCCCCATTCACCGAATTTTAGACAAATAAATGTTCAAAAAAATTTAAAACAGCCGCCTGGGGCGACCCTCGGAGATTTTTCGAGCCGCTTGAGGGTCCAACGGCTGCAGATGCTCTTACTATCTAGTGCGGTTATGAAGGGTCGGGAGCCAGGGATTTCTTTCCCATTTCATAGCTTTTCCCTTTGACTTTTGCTTCTTCCTTGTGAATCCAACATTGCCAAGAAATCTCCCAAGCTGCACCTTCTTCCTCCAATTCCTTTCCTTTTTCCGCGACCCAGCCAAATCTCTAGATGGCACGCGGCGACGAGAGTCGTGGTTAAAGCGACAGGCATGGTGTTTTTTCATTTTAGGGGAAAACGGTCATGGGTGGATACCATGCATTCTTATGTTAGGAATTGTCTCCATCTCGACTTGTTAAATGCTCTGGTTTCTTCTTAAGGTAAGTGCTTGAAGTCGATTGAGTGTTCTTATTTATTTTTTAAATGTTCTTCTTTTTGGATCAACAATGTGGTTGCTTTTGTTTCCCACACTTGTCATGTGTGTGATTTTCTTTTCCGCAGCATCGCCCGGTAGTACGAGGCTTCATTCATAGTGTTCTAAAAAAAGGGTCGGTGTCGTGGTTGTAAGTCTGACAGTAGAAAGGGGAGTAGGTATGGAGAGGCAAGATCTTAGCTATGGTGAAGATGTACACACGAGGTTTACGAGTTTAGGCCCTTCTCGGAGGAAGTAATAGCCCTACGTCTCGGTGCCCGGAGGCGGTCGATTAGATTATGTGTGTTGTGTTATAGGGGGTGCGAACCCTTGTCCCAGAGGAGGGGGTGGCTTATATAGAGTGCGCCAGGACCCCAGCCAACCTCCCTTACAAGGGGCTTAATGTACATGAAGTAAGGACATTACTGGTAACGACAGTCTTAAATGCTCATGAAGACTAAGGAGTGAATGCTCGGCCATTGTGCGTTCTTCCGACTCCTGGTCTTCGATATAGTCGAGTCATTCCCCATATGGTCGAGTGAAGGTGGGGAATGACGGTCGAGTGATTATACCGTCGAGTGGATTCTTGGTCTTCTTATCTTCTGGGGTAGTGACCTTGGGTAGGGCGTGTAGGCCAGGCCTATGACCCTACCCCAGGTCTATATCCTCATCAGTAGACCCCGAATGGATTAAGGTGCGAGTGGAAAATAGGCTGAAATTGAACTTGTTCTGAGCTTTGGAATCTCGCGAGTGCTTTCTACAAGTCTGAACGCCTGCGTCGATATTTGGTGTCGACTCAGTCGCCATGATCCATTCAGTGGACAGTCGAGTGAACTGTTGATCTCATGTGCCGAGTGTTGTATTGGAGCGCGGGATCCTGGGCGTGATTGTCTATAGTGTATCCCGGATTTCACGGGATACGAAATTTCAGGGAAGCGCGCCGGACGGGGAGCGCCGAAGTGGGCGGAGCGGATAAACAGTGATTCCTCAATTCCCACGCCGCCTTCTTCGCCACGTATGCAGCGTGCGACTATTGCGGGATTTGACAGGATCGTCCGGTCCCACATGTCAGTCACTCAGAAATAATCTCTTATAAGGTGACCGGACCGAGGCGTCCGCACTGTGCACATCTTCTCTTCTTTCTTCTTTCTCCACTTCTCCGCCGCACCTTACTCTTCCACTCTGACGCCGCTGCCCCGTCGCCATGGTGAAGGACAAGACGGCAGCGCTAGAGCGCGCAAAGAAGACGAAGGAGGTGGCAAAGGGCAAGAAGCAGCAATGCGGGTCGTCGTCGCGCGCGGGGCTGCCGCCGGGCTGGATCCAGGGCGATTGGATCCGGTCTTTGATTCGGCAGGCGGACCTGGACGAGCTGGCGGAGTCGGGGTTAATCACCAAGGGAGCAGCGAGGCTGCCGGTGGGGAGATGAGTCCTCAGCCTCGACCGGGTGAGTGTGTTCTGCTCACCACCCACGTCGACCACGGCTTTTCCCTTCCTCCGCATCCTTTCTTCCAGGGGTTCTTGAACTTTTTCAGTGCTCAACTCCACCATTTCTCCCCCAACACCATCACCTATTTAGCTACTTTCGTGTTGATGTGTGAGAACTTCTTGGGGTGTCGACCGCACTGGGGTCTCTTCAAGCACATCTTCACCATTTGTTCCCAATCGGTAAAAAAGGCGAAGTCGAGTGACTCGAAAACCCATGTCATCCAGATGTGTGGGGGGTTAGGTATCCAAAAGAGGAAAGGGAGTGCCTTTCCTGCTATGACTCTTCCTGACTCCGTTAGAGGCTGGCAGTCGACTTGGTTCTATTGCCAGGATGTCACGGCTCCAGGTCAGTCGGCCGGCCTCTCCCACTTCTTGTTTGACCGAGTCCAGACTCCTGCTTCACTGAAAGTGACTGCTGGCGAGACCATGGAGACGAGGATGTTGGTGGATAGGGTAGTTCAGCTTATCAATGATGGCGTTACGGGTCTGGATCTGTTGGAGGTGTTCCTCAGTCTACGCATCCAGCCTCTCCAGGCCCGCGATCACCCGATGTGGCTGTATTCCGGACCGTACGACACCGTTTGGGTCCATCTAGAAGAAGTACCGTCTGAAACAGTAGCTTTGTGGCTGAGGAGCATCACAGGCAATTAGGACAATCCCAGAGGATCTAGGCGAGTCGTTCCCTTTAGCAGCGTAAACCCACCCGACAAGGTATGCTTTTCGTTCCGATTGCTTCTCATTCATGCTCCGACTGCACTTGATATTGACCGACTCTCGTTCGACCAATTTGTTATGCAGGTGCTCACTGAGATGCATTCGATGCCCAATGGCGAACAGGCTTTGGAGCAGGCCCAGGAGGGGGAGGACAACGTGGAAGATAGTGCCGAGTGGGATTCTCAGGGAGACGACGAGGAGGAGGAGAGCGAGGAATCGGACGAGGAGGAGGAAGTCGACTCGCCGCCATGCTCCGAACATCGATCCAAACAGCAGCATGATCCGGCCGGCAGGCGCGGGAAAGGCGTGGGTCCGAGTGCCAATACTCAGAAGCGCACTCGGACGTCGACTCCGGAGCCGACGGAGAAGGTGGCCAAACAGCCCAAAGTAGTTCCTCCCAAAGCCCGGAGGACATTGCCGCGAATCAAGATGGACGTCCCCGTTGCCTCAGGGTAAGTATCTTGTGTTGTGTTTCTGTAGGTCGACTGAAGATTATCTCGATCCGACTGACCAATTCTCCTGCCCTTCCGCCCCACCTCTGCTGCCGCTGACATGGACATTGACAAGGTACCAGGAGATGAAGAAGCCACCTCACGAGCTGGTAAGTTCATCCATCCAAGTTCAGTTTAGTCGAGTGGGTTGTCGATTGACTGAAAATTTGATACTTCTCTTCTTATGTAGCTCCGCAAGATATCGTTGTGCTTCCTGACGACGACGAAGAAGAAGTGCCTCTACAGGAGAGGAAGAAGAAGGGTGGAGGCTCGAGCAGGAGGAAGCTTGGAGTCCAAGTCCCTCAGTCGATACCGGCGCCTGAGGCGATAGTTCGGACTAACGTCACATTCCGTAACCCGTTGACGACTAATCATCCGTCGGGGTCGACTGCACAGATGCCTGCTGCACCGGTGCAACTCCACTCATCCGACCCGGCAACTACTTCGACCCCTTTGGAGCCATCCCTCTTTGCTACATATCAAACTCCAGATGACTCGCCGGGTGCTGCTAGGGAAGCTCTTCGTCAGGCGAATCTTGTCATGGAGCAGGTGAAAGTGATGCATGAAGCCAGTCAGATAGCTTACAATGCCAGCACTATCCTTCAGACCAATGTCCAGGTTAGTAAAAGTCCGACTGAACTTTTGAACGTTGCTTTATATCTGATCACCCGCTGGGTGTTCCTTCATTTAGAACTCAGGAAATCTTTGATTCTGCACTTCTCGAATTAGTGGGGGCACGTCGAGTGCACCCACTAGGTGTAGTCCCCGAGACCACGGTCGGCTGCTGGCAGTCGACTGAGGTCTGATGTTATATCTCTCTGTTTTGTGTTTTTTTTGAACTCATGCTGAGTATTCATCTGATCCAGTGGGGGCACGCTAAGTGCACCCACTAGGTGTAGTCCCCGAGACTACTGTTGAATATTTGATTCGGCAGTAGTCTTAGAGTAATTCTTTTCCTTCACTGTCTCTTATTTCTGTCGACTGAAATGTTTATCTCTATGGCTACAGAGGTCTTATGATCTTGGAGCTCGGCTCACCGAGTTGAAGAAGAAGCATATCAGCATTGAACTCGACCTCGAACTTGCAAAGAAGAATTTGAAGACTGCCCAACAAGAAACAGCCATCATGGGAGGTAACCACTCGACTGTTTCGTCTGCTTGGTGGACTTTCCGCTGCTTTTCTTTCAGTCTCTTTGAACCGAGTGACTTCACGTAAGCAGATGTGCATAGTGAAAACCGCCAACTTCAGGCTCGTTTGAAGAGTGTTGTTTCTTTAGAGAGAATGAAGGAGGTGCTGGAGAAGAAGGACTAGGATCTTGCTGCTGCTCAAAAAGAAGCTCGTGAGAAGACAACGCTTGCGGACCAGAAGCTGGCTTCCGTCGGCAAGTTGGATGAGAACACGAAATTGAAGACGGCTGTCTCGGACGCCAATCGTGAAGTCGAGCAACTGAGGAAGGACAAGGAGAACCTGACCGCTGGAGTTGACGGTCTCAGGGCCAAGACGGGCAAGCTAGAGTCCCATTTCGAACAACTTGCGGCGAAGCTTGTCTTGAAGCTCGAAGGTATGACTGATCAGTTAGATAACTGTCGTTGACTGAGAATTGCAATATTGTTGACTCATTGATTTTTGTGATGGAACAGAACTCTGTCAGGACACTACTAGGGAAAACCTTATACACAGAACTTTAGCAGTAGCGTGGGTCAAAAAAGAACGTTGGTGCTAAGTAGCAGTAGCGCGCCTGAGTAAACCGCGCTGCAGATAAAGATCTAGCAGTAGCGCATCTGGCTGTAAACACGTTACTACTAAAATTCCCACGGCTTAGCCGATAGGCTACACATAGTAGTAGCGACCTATGACGAACCGCGCTACCGCTACTTTATTTGTAGCAGTGCGTTTTAATACAAACTCTCTACTGCTAAAGGTTATAAAATTAAATGGAAAGAAAGTAGAAAGGTGATTGAAAATGAAAGAAATAGAATAAGGTGAAAGGAAAAAAATAAAATGTGAAGAAAACTAAATGGAAAAGGGGAAAAGAGAAAGGAGTAGCAGTAGCGTGTATCACAGAACGCGTTGTAGCTAAGATAGCAGCATCGCTTTTCCTGTAACGCGCTACTGCTACTTCCGACTTAACCACGGGGTTCGTCCTTCCCCACGTGGCCACTTCCCCCAAATCCAACTCTCTCCACTCTCGCCGCCGCCGCCGCCCGTCGGCCGCCGCGCGCTCTCCGCACCCTCTACGCCGCCCCGACCCCAGATTCAACGCCGCCCCTGCCCCCGACCTCAACGCCTCCCCGGACGCCGCCCCCGACCCCGACCTCGACGCCGGCCGCCAGCCGCCGCGCGCCCGAGCCCCGACCCTGACCTCGACGCTTCCCTGCCCCTCCCTCGTCGCAGGCACCCGAGGTGAGCACGCCCGCTCCTCCCTCTCCCCTACCACTGCCTAGGGTTTCTTTATATTTTAGTTGCATCAAATTAGTTAGGGTTCATGTAAGAGTGGAAACAAATCGGATGCGGATACGGCTCAAATGAGTTAGGGTTCATGTAAGGGTGAAAACGAATCAAATTTCTAAGATAAATCATAAAACGAGTAAAATTTGACCACTTATTTCACTTTATAGTTGGATAATTGAAATATCCGCTACCACTTTCCACCCCTATAGGTTCATCAAATTAGATGGTAATTCGGGCAGTAGTTCCTAGGTACTAATTAGTTAGTAAGAACTAGGTACTAATTAGGTACTAGAATATTTTTATTTGTAGTAAGTTTATTTTTAGTAAGAACTAGTTGAATTAATAGAACTAGTTAGTAAGAACTTGTTGCTATTTTTTCGTTAAAGCAAATTTTTCCCGCCTCAACGTAGACGATGCCTATCCCGCATCCTCGTCGTCGAGTCGACGGAGGACGACACCTGCTTGACCAGATCGGCCATGTCCGGGACTGGGCTCCGCTGGGGTGGTACTGAAGGAAATATGCCCTAGAGGCAATAATAAAGTTATTATTTATTTCCTTATTTCATGATAAATGTTTATTATTCATGCTAGAATTGTATTAACCGGAAACATGATACATGTGTGAATACATAGACAAACTTAATGTCACTAGTATGCCTCTACTTGACTAGCTCATTAATCAAAGATGGTTATGTTTCCTAACCATAGACATGTGTTGTCATTTGATTAACGGGATCACATCATTAGAAGAATGATGTGATTGACTTGACCCATTCCGTTAGCCTAGCACTTGATCGTTTAGTATGTTGCTATTGCTTTCTTCATGACTTATACATGTTCCTGTAACTATGAGATTATGCAACTCCCGTTTACCGGACTTTGGGTGCTACCAAACGTCACAACATAACTGGGTGATTATAAAGGAGTACTACAGGTGTCTCCAAAGGTACATGTTGGGTTGGCGTATTTCGAGATTAGGTTTTGTCACTCCAATTGTCGGAGAGGTATCTCTGGGCCCTCTCGGTAATGCACATCACTATAAGCCTTGCAAGCAATGTAGCTAATGAGTTAGTTACGGAATGATGCATTACGTAACGAGTAAAGAGACTTGCCAGTAACGAGATTGAACTAGGTATTGGATACCGACGATCGAATCTCGGGCAAGTAACATACCGATGACAAAGGGAACAAAGTATGTTGTTATGCGGTTTGACCGATAAAGATCTTCGTAGAATATGTAGGAGCCAATATGAGCATCCAGGTTCCGCTATTGGTTATTGACCGAGAATAGTTCTAGGTCATGTCTACATAGTTCTCGAACCCGTAGGGTCCGCACGCTTAACGTTACGATGACAGTTTTATTATGAGTTTATAAGTTTTGATGTACCGAAGGAGTTCGGAGTCCCGGATGAGATCGGGGACATGATGAGGAGTCTTGAAATGGTCGAGACGTAAAGATCGATATATTGGACGACTATATTCTGAGTTCGGAAAGGCTCCGAGTGATTCGGGTATTTTTCGGAGTAGCAGAGAGTTACGGGAATTCGCCGGGAGAAGTATTGGGCCTTATTGGGCCATACGGGAAAGAGAGAGGGGTTGCCTAGGGCAGGCCGCGCCCCCCCCCAAGGCCTAGTCCGAATTGGACTAGGGGGAGGGGTTGCGCCCCCTCCTTCCTTCCCTTCTCTCTTGCCTTTCCTTCTCTCCTGCTCCTACTACATGGAAGGGCTCCTAGTTCTACTAGGAAAGGGGGAGTCCTACTCCCGGTGGGAGTAGGACTCCCCTAGGGCGCGCCATAGAGAGGGCCGGCCCTCCCCCTCCTCCACTCCTTTATATACGCGGGCAGGGGGCACCCCATAGACACACAAGTTGATCTACGGATCGCTCCTTAGCCGTGTGCGGTGCCCCCTCCACCATATTCCACCTCGGTCATATCGTCGCGGATTTTAGGCGAAGCCCTGCGCCGGTAGAACATCATCGTCGTCACCATGCCGTCGTGCTGACGGAACTCATCCCCGAAGCTTTGCTGGATCGGAGCCCGGGGATCGTCATCGAGCTGAACGTGTGCTGAACTCGGAGGTGCCGTACGTTCGGTACTTGGATAGGTCGGATCGTGAAGACGTACGACTACATCAACCGTGTTGTCATAACGCTTCCGCTTACGGTCTACGAGGGTACGTGGACAACACTCTCCCCTCTCGTTGCTATGCCATCACCATGATCTTGCGTGAGCGTAGGAATTTTTTTGAAATTACTACGTTCCCCAACAGTGGCATCAAAGCCTAGGTTTTATGCGTTGATGTTATATGCACGAGTAGAACACAAGTGAGTTGTGGGCGATACAAGTCATACTGCTTACCAGCATGTCATACTTTGGTTCGGCGGTATTGTTGGATGAAGTGGCCCAGACCAACATTACGCCTACGCTTACACGAGACTGGTTTTACCACCGTGCTTTGCACACAGGTGACTAGCGGGTGTCAGTTTCTCCAACTTTAGTTGAACCGAGTGTGGCTACGCCCGGTCCTTGCGAAGGTTAAAACATCACTAACTTGACAAACTATCGTTGTGGTTTTGATGCGTAGGTAAGAATGGTTCTTGCTCAGCCCGTAGCAGCCACGTAAAATTTGCAACAACAAAGTAGAGGACGTCTAACTTGTTTTTGCAGGGCATGTTGTGATGTGATATGGTCAAGACGTGATGAGATATAAGTTGTTGTATGAGATGATCATGTTTTGTTGAAGTTATCGGCAACTGGCAGAAACCCTATGGTTGTCTCTTTGTTGCATAAGATGCAAGTGCCAAATAATTGTTTTACTTTATCGCTATGCGATAGCAATAGTTGCAAGAGCAGTAGTTGGCGAGACGACCATGTGACGACACATTGATATAGATCAAGATGATGAAGATCATGGTGTTGTGCCGGTAATGATAGAGATCATGACAGTACTTTGGAGATGGAGATCAAAGGCGCAAGATGATCATGGCCATATCATGTCACATATTTTGATTGCATATGATGTTTATCTGTTATACATCTTATTCTGTTTTGTTTGACAGTAGCATTATAAGATGATCTCTCACTAAAATTATCAAGAAGTGTTCTCCCTGAGTATGCACCGTTGCCAAAGTTCGTCGTGCCCAGACACCACGTGATGATCGGGTGTGATAAGCTCTACGTCCATCTACAACAGGTGCAAGCCAGTTTTGCACACGCAGAATACTCAGGTTAAACTTGACGAGCCTAGCATATGCAGATATGGCCTCGGAACACGGAGACCGAAAGGTCGAGCGTGAATCATATAGTAGATATGATCAACATAGTGATGTTCACCATTGAAAACTACTCCATCTCACGTGATGATCGGTTATGGTTTAGTTGATTTGGATCACGTGATCACTTAGATGACTCGAGAGATGTCTGTCTAAGTGGGAGTTCTTAAGTAATATGATTAATTGAACTTAAATTTATCATGAACTTAGTCCTGGTAGTATTTTGCAAATTATGTTGTAGATCAATAGCTCGCGTTGTTGCTTTCATATGTTTATTTTGATATGTTCCTAGAGAAAATTATGTTGAAAAATGTTAGTAGCAATGATGCGGATTGGATCCGTGATATGAGGTTTATCCTCATTGCTGCACAGAAGAATTATGTCCTTAATGCAACGCTTGGTGACAGACCTATTGCAGGAGCAGATGCAGACATTATGAACGTTTGGCTAGCTCAATATGATGACTACTTAATAGTTTAGTGCACCATGCTTAACAGCTTAGAATCAGGACTTCAAAGACGTTTTTGAACGTCATGGACCATATGAGATGTTCCAGGAGTTGAAGTTAATATTTCAAGCAAATACCCGAGTTGAGAGATATAAAGTCTCCAACAAGTTCTATAGCTAAAAGATGGAGGAGAATCGCTCAACTAGTGAGCATGTGCTCAGATTGTCTGGGTACTACAATCGCTTGAATCAAGTGGGAGTTAATCTTCCAGATAAGATAGTGATTGACAGAATTCTCTAGTCACCACCACCAAGTTAGTAGAACTTCGTGATGAACTATAATACAAGGGATGACGAAAACGATTCCCGAGCTCTTCGTGATGCTGAAATCGACGAAGGTAGAAATCAAGAAAGAGCATCAAGTGTTGATGATTGACAAGACCACTAGTTTCAAGAAAAGGGCAAAAGGATAGAAAGGGAACTTCAAGTAGAATGACAAGCAAGTTATCACTCCCACGAAGAAGCCCAAAGATGAACCAAAGCCTGAAACTGAGTGCTTACACTTCAAAGGAAATGGTCACTGGAAACGGAAATACCCTGAATATTTGGTGGATAAGAAGGATGGCAAACTGAACAAGGGTATATTTGATATACAGGTTATTGATGTGTACCTTACTAGTGTTTATAGTAACCCCTGAGTATTTAATACTTGTTCGGTTGCTAAAGATTAGTAACTCGAAACAGGAGTTACAGAATAAACAGAAACTAGTTGAGGGTGAAGTGACGATGTGTGTGGTTCCAAGGTTGATATGATCATCATCGCACACTCCCTATACTTTCGGGATTAGTGTTAAACCTAAATAAATGTTGTTTGGCGTTTGCGTTGAACATGAATATGATTTGATCATGTTTATTGCGATATGGTTATTCATTTAAAGTCAAAGAATAATTGTTATTCTATTTAAATGAATAAAACCTTCGATGGTCATACACCCAATGAAAATAGTTTGTTGGATCTCGATCGTAGTGATACACATATTCATAATATTGATACCAAAAGATGCAAAGTTAATAATGATAGTGCAAGTTATTTGTGGCACTGCCGTTTGGGTCATATCGGTGTAAAGCGCATGAAGAAACTCCATAAAGATGGATTTTCGGAATCACTTGGTTGTGAATCATTTGATGCTTGCGAACCGTGCCTTTTGGGCAAGATGACTAAAACTCCGTTCTCCGGAACAATGGAACAAGCTACTGACTTATTGGAATTAATACATACCGATGTATGCGATCCAATGAGTGTTGATGCTCGTGGCAAGTATCGTTATTTTCTGACCTTCACAAGATGATTTGAGCAGATATGGGTATATCTACTTGATGAAACATAAGTCTGAAATGGTTGAAAGGTTCAAAGAATTTCAGAGTGAAGTGGAAAAATCATCATAACAAGAAAATAAAGTTTCTGCGATCTGATCGTGGAGACGAATATTTGAGTTATGAGTTTGGTCTTCATTTGAAACAATGTGAAATAGTTTCACAACTCACGCCATCTGGAACACCACATTGTAATGGTGTGTCCGAACGTCGTAATCGTACTTTACTAAATATGGTGCAATCTATGATGTCTCTTATCGGTTTACCACTATCGTTTTGGGGTTATGCATTAGAGACAGCTGCATTCACGTTAAAAAGGGCACCACCTAAATCCGTTGAGACGACACCATATGAACTGTGGTTTAGCAAGAAACCCAAGTTGTCATTTCTTAAATTTTGGAGTTGCGATGCTTATATGAAAAAGTTTTTCAACCTGATAAGGTCGAACCCAAATCGGAGAAGTGCGTCTTCATAGAATACCCAAAGGAAACTGTTGGGTAATCCTTCTATCACAGATCCGAAGGCAAAACATTCGTTGCTAAAAATGGATCCTTTCTAGAGAAGGAGTTTCTCTCGAAAGAAGTGAGTGGCAGGAATGTAGAGCTTGATAAGGTAATTTGTACCTTCTCCCGAATTGGAAAGTAGTTCATCACAGAAATCAGTTCCAGTGATTCCTACACCAATTAGTGAGGAAGCTAATGATGATGATCATGAAACTTCAGATCAAGTTACTACAAAACCTCGTAGGTCTTCCATAGTACGATCCGCACCAGAATGGTATGGTAATCCTGTTCTGGAAGTCATGTTACTAGACCATGATGAACCTACGAATTATGAGGAAGCGATGATGAACCCAAATTCCGCGAAATGGCTTGAGGCCATAAAATCTGAGATATGATCCATGTATGAGAACAAAGTATGGACTTTGGTTGACTTGCCCGATGATCGGCAAGCCATTGAGAATAAATGGATTTTTAAGAAGAAGGATGATGCTGATAGTAATGGAACTATCTACAAAGCTCGACTTGTCACAAAAAGGTTTTTGACAAGTTCAAGGTGTTGACTACAATGAGATTTTCTCAAGTGTAGCGATGCTTAAGTCTGTCGGAATCATGTTAGCAATTGCCACATTTTTTATGAAATCTGGCAAATGGATGTCAAAACTGCATTCCTTAAGGGTTTTCTTAAAAGAAGAGTTGTATATGATGCAACCAGAAGGTTTTGTCAATCCTGAAGGTGCTAACAAAATGTGCAAGCTCCAGCGATCCATCAATGGACTGGTGCAAGCATCTCGGAGTTGGAATATACGTTTTGATGAGTTGATCAAAGCATATGGTTTTATACAGACTTTTGGAAAGGCCTGTATTTACAAGAAAGTGAGTGGGAGCACTACAACATTTGTGATAAGTATATGTGAATGACATATTGTTGATCGGAAATAATGTAGAATATAACTGCAAAGCATAAAGGAGAGTTTGAAAGGAGTTTTTCTTTAAAGAAAGACCTCGGTGAAGCTGCTTACATATTGAGCATCAAGATCTATAGAGATAGATCAAGATGCTAGAAAAGGTTTTTCAATGAGTACATACCTTGACAAGATTTTGAAGTAGTTCAAAATGGAACAGTCAACGAAAGAGTTTCTTGCCTGTGTTACAAGGTGTGAAATTGAGTAAGACTCAAATCCTGACCACAGTAGAAAATAGAAAGAGAATGAAAGTCATTCCCTATGCTTCAGTCATAGGTTCTATAAAAGTATGCCATGCTATGGACCAGACCTATTGTATACTCTGCCCTGGTTTGGCAAGGGAGTACAATAGTGATCTAGGAGTAGATCACTGGACATTGGTCAAAATTATCCTTAGTGGAATAAGGATATGTTTCTCGATTATGGAGGTGACAAAAGGTTCGTCGTAAAGGGTCACGTTGATACAAGTTTTGGCACTGATCCAGATGACTCTAAGTCTTAATCTGGATACATATTGAAAGTGGGAGCAATTAGCTAGAGTAGCTCCGTATAGAGCATTGTAGACATAGAATATTTGCAAAATACATACGGCTCTGAATGTGACAGACCCGTTGACTAAACTTCTCTCACAAGCAAAACATGATCATACATTAGTACTCTTTGGGTGTTAACCACATAGCGATGTGAACTAGATTATTGACTCTAGTAAACCCTTTGGGTGTTGATCACATGCCGATGTGAACTATGAGTGTTATTCACATGGTGATGTGAACTATGGGTGTTAATCACATGGTGATGTGAACTAGATTATTGACTCTAGTGCAAGTGGGAGACTGAAGGAAATATGCCCTGGAGGCAATAATAAAGTTATTATTTATTTCCTTATTTCATGATAAATGTTTATTATTCATGCTAGAATTGTATTAACCAGAAACATGATACATGTGTGAATACATAGACAAACTTATTGTCACTAGTATGCCTCTACTTGACTAGCTCATTAATCAAAGATGGTTATGTTTCCTAACCATAGACATGTGTTGTCATTTGATTAACGGGATCACATCATTAGAAGAATGATGTGATTGACTTGACCCATTCCGTTAGCCTAGCACTTGATCGTTTAGTATGTTTCTATTGCTTTCTTCATGACTTATACATGTTCCTGTAACTATGAGATTATGCAACTCCTGTTTACCGGAGGAACACTTTGGGTGCTACCAAACGTCACAACATAACTGGGTGATTATAAAGGAGTACTACAGGTGTCTCCAAAGGTACATGTTGGGTTGGCGTATTTCGAGATTAGGTTTTGTCACTCCGATTGTCGGAGAGGTATCTCTGGGCCCTCTCGGTAATGCACATCACTATAAGCCTTGCAAGCAATGTAGCTAATGAGTTAGTTACGGAATGATGCATTACGTAACGAGTAAAGAGACTTGCCAGTAACGAGATTGAACTAGGTATTGGATACCGACGATCGAATCTCGGGCAAGTAACATACCGATGACAAAGGGAACAAAGTATGTTGTTATGCGGTTTGACCGATAAAGATCTTCGTAGAATATGTAGGAGCCAATATGAGCATCCAGGTTCCGCTATTGGTTATTGACCGAGAATAGTTCTAGGTCATGTCTACATAGTTCTCGAACCCGTAGGGTCCGCACGCTTAACGTTACGATGACAGTTTTATTATGAGTTTATAAGTTTTGATGTACCGAAGGAGTTCGGAGTCCCGGATGAGATCGAGGACATGACGAGGAGTCTCGAAATGGTCGATACGTAAAGATCGATATATTGGACGAATATATTCGGAGTTCGGAATGGTTCCGAGTGATTCGGGTATTTTTCGGAGTAGCGGAGAGTTACGGGAATTCGCCGGGAGAAGTATTGGGCCTTATTGGGCCATACGGGAAAGAGAGTGGGGCTGCCTAGGGCAGGCCGCGCCCCCCCCCCCAAGACCTAGTCCGAATTGGACTAGGGGGAGGGGCTGCACCCCCTCCTTCCTTCCCTTCTCTCTTGCCTTTCCTTCTCTCCTACTCCTACTACATGGAAGGGCTCCTAGTTCTACTAGGAAAGGGGGAATCCTACTCCCGGTGGGAGTAGGACTCCCCTAGGGCGCGCCATAGAGAGGGCCGGCCCTCCCCCTCCTCCACTCCTTTATATATGGGGGCAGGGGGCACCCCATAGACACACAAGTTGATCTACGAATCGTTCCTTAGCCGTGTGCGGTGCCCCCCTCCACCATATTCCACCTCGCTCATATCGTCGCGGAGTTTAGGCGAAGCCCTGCGCCGGTAGAACATCATCGTCGTCACCACGCCGTCGTGCTGACGGAACTCATCCCCGAAGCTTTGCTGGATCGGAGCCCGGGGATCGTCATCGAGCTGAACGTGTGCTGAACTCGGAGGTGTCGTACGTTCGGTACTTGGATCGGTCGGATCGTGAAGACGTACGACTACATCAACCGCGTTGTCATAACGCTTCCGCTTACGGTCTACGAGGGTACGTGGACAACACTCTCCCCTCTCGTTGCTATGCCATCACCATGATCTTGCGTGAGCGTAGGAATTTTTTTGAAATTACTACGTTCCCCAACAGGTACTGGGAGGCGCTACCTACCGGGGGGCGCAGGTTGGTGAGGAGCCAGCCTGTCGTTGACCCGAACCTTCTTTGGTGGCGGTCGCGTGGGCCAGTGACGATCCATAGGCTCGAGGACTCCGCGGAGGTGGTGCGTCATCGTGTCAGTGAGGAGGATGCGCACATCCGTCGCTACTTGTTTGCGTTGGAGCACATGTCGTTCTCCAATACCTGGCAGGTTCTCCGGGGATCTCACTGGAGCTATGATCCTGTGATGGTTCCTTCTCTGTGGGTGTCCACTGCCCGCGCCGATACCCGTCGTGTGCTAGGGTTTTAGTTGTATTAGTGATGTTATATGTATGACACTATTCGTGATGTATTAGTGATAATATTCGACGATGTACGGACGCATGAGAAGATTTACTTTTGCTTATTGAATGCATGCTAATTTGAGTCCTATAAGATATTTTGAAATGTATATCTTGTGTTGCTCAATATCCAAGTGGCCGGTCATGTTTGCAGGTTACACCTCCGAGTGGCCTATGTTTTGCCGGAGTGTTGATTCATTTCCGTTCCAGCAAATTTCAGGCGCTCGATATGTCCTATTTTAGCAAAGGTCATGCCGGATTTTTCCATGAATTTTGGCATGACTTGTGCCAGAATATGTAGGAAATATCGAGTGCCCTAGATTTGTGTGTTGAGTATCCTGGTAGTTGTCTTCGATCAATTTTCAATTAATGTTTTAACTATGAACATAGGAAATGTCTGACGACGAAAAGGATTTCGGTATTTGCAAATACTGCGAATACGAGCCTGGCCTGTGCAACGGAATCTTCCTAGATGATGGTAGGCGCTTCAGCATCAAGCTGGACGAGAACTTCGAAGTGGATACAGTAAGTCACAACGACAAGTCTTTTTTCGTAATTAAGCATGATATCTGCTTCATTTGCTTCAACATTTTTTTTACTATTCTACTAGCGTATCCCCTGCCATGCAAGAGTTTTTGTATTGGATAAGATAGGTTTCAGTCATAATGCAGAGGAAAAGAAAGTTTACTTGAAGACCGAGCATGGTTATATTTTCCATGCAAAATTATACAATTCAGACGACTACACCTATTTTGGATGCAAAACATGGCGAGCACTATGCAAGACTTATGCATTTGAGCCTGATATGGTTATCACCTTTGATATTCGTCCAGAAGATGATATCGAAGATAATACCGACATCTGGGTCGATGTGCAGACGCCTACAGTTATACCATTATGCAAGTTTCTCAACCATATTTATGTCTTTGATATTGTTTATTCAAAAATAGTTGACAACTAATTTGTATTGTCAGCTTATTTCGGTGCAAGCAAACATGTCCAGCGCTTGGTAGACAGGACCGTATACTGTCCTGGGGCTGAACTCAACTGCGAGGAGCTCAGTCATTATGTTTCATGGCTTGAGGATCTTGATACTGTCAAGGCAAATATACTGTCAAGGCAAATTTTCTTCCTGCTTTTAGAAATGTTAGTACTGAAAATATGCGACCAATAATGTTCGTAATGAACTACGGTCACATCTATTTAGGAAGGATGGTAAGACTTTTACTATTTGTCCTCAGTGCATCTTTTCCATACATTACTTTTGAAGCTAAACTTCATTGCTAAGTATGTTACCATACGATGTTCTTCAACAGGGACTCCCGATGAATGTTGTGACTTATGGGATCGAGACTAAAGGTACCATGAGTATTATCAGCTTACGGCCAAGATATCCTACAGATTACTTTAGTGCATTCAAGATTAGCGACGGATGCTTAATAGTGCAAGACTGGACCAAATATGTGATGGGGGAGCGCAGAGAAGTACTAGGGGGCAGCAAACAGATGCGCTACCCAAGATTAGGAGACAGGTTCATCTGCATGCTCCAGCTTGATCAAGGAGGAGAGTTATACATGTTTTATGTTATTTTACCTAAGAGAGAGCAGCAGGAGTGATTAGCTAGCTAGAAATGAGTTTGAGGATGATGATGTGCTACACTATTACTATGATGATAAAATAGCTAGTGTTGGTGGTAATGACTATGATGATTATTATTAGCTAGTGTTAGCGGTGATTAAATAAATACTATTGGTGGTAATGACTATAATGATGATTAAATAGTTTGTGCTGGCGGATTAGATTCAAGTGGAGGCAACATGTGGTGCACATCGAAAGTACTACTAGTCCAAACTAGATCAAGTTTGGAATAGTAGTATACTTTTGATATGCACCACATATTGCCTCCACTTGAACCTAATCCACCTTCATTTGACACACTGTTATGGACATAATGATGTAGACCTCATAACTGGTATTGTACCAATATTTGTACGATGGCGCATAAATACACTAAAAATAAAAAAATAAAAAAATAATACTAGTAGCGATGGACAGAAAACACGCTGCAAGTAGTTACCTTAGCAGTAGCGTGGTACTGAACAAACGCTGCAGCTATTTGTACTAGCAGTAGCGCGTGCGGGCAGGCGTTACTGCTAAGCAATAGCTGTAGCACCTTATTAGTAGCGCGCCTACCCGCGCTACTAGTGAGCACAAAACCAATGCTACTGCTAGGGTTTTCCCTAGTAGTGGGACTTCGAAACCGAAACTGGACGGGTCTCGACCCCATCAATTGTCCCATGAAAGATGAAGTTGCGATGAACTTGCTTCGACTAGAATCACGCTTGGACGGTGCAGTCGACTATCTGGCTCGGCTAAAGGCGGCGATGGCCCAAGTGGACGCCGAACTCTGGCCTCGGGAGGAAATGTCTCAAGACCTCGAGTCCTTGATGACTCGGCTAAATCAGATTCCAGGCCGAGTGCAAGAGTGGAAGAAATCTGCTGCTCACTGTGGCGCTGATGTCGCTTTGTTCTTGGTCCGAGTGCACTGCAAGGAGGCTAAGGAAGACAAGCTGGCAGCTCTCAAAGTGTCCAACACTAAGAAGCACTCCTTCCAGGACTTCATGGACACTTTCCTCGAGGCAGTCACTCGCATCGCCGACAGCATCGACCTCGACAGCTTCTGTGACCCGGCCAGTCCTTCTCCCGCTGAGTGATCAAAAAACATTATGCCATAACTTTTATTTGCCTCGGAATGCCGAGTGAATTTGTAACCGTTAAAACTCCTTCGGGCTTGATGCCCGAGCACTTTATTCTGCGGTTAAGAGACTTTGGATTTATCATCTCATAAATTGCGTCTATCTTCGAACGAAATTCATTTTTCTCTCAAATTGTTGTCTGTTTTCCTGATGCAGCTTCTGGAGAAGAATGGCCAGTCGACTGATCGGGCGGTCTTTGAGCAACATTGATCAGCTCATCAGCGAGGCATTCAGCAATGGTCTTGGTGTTCTAGTCGACTGATCGGGTGATCTTCGAGTAGCATTGATCAGCTCATCAGCAAGGCACTCATCAATGGTCTTGACGTTCCAGTCGGCCAATCGGGTGATCCTTGAGTAGCATTGATCAGCTCAACAGCAAGGCTCTCAGCAATGGTCTTGACATTCCAGTCGGCCGATCGGGTGATCCTTGAGTAGCATTGATCAGCTCATCAGCAAGGCACCCAGCAATGGTCTTGACGTTCCTGTCAACCACCCGGTAAGGTTTTTCAAACTTAGGTGAATATTGGGCTGTAGCTAAGCCTCCGAGTGGGGGGATTGCCCACCACTCGGTAGGAATTTTCAAACTTAGGCGAGTACGAGACTGCAGCTAAGCCTCAATGGTCTTGACGTTCTAGTCGGCCAATCGGGTGATCCTTGAGTAGCATTGATCACCTCATCAGCAAGGCACTCAGCAATGGTCTTGACGTTCCAGTCGGCCGATCGGGTGATCCTTGAGTAGCATTGATCAGCTCATCAGCAAGGCACTCAGCAATGGTCTTGACGTTCCTGTCAACCACCCAGTAAGGTTTTTCAAACTTAGGCGAATACTGGGCTGCAGCTAAGCCTCCGAGTGGGGGGATTGCCCACCACTCGGTAGGAATTTTCAAACTTAGGCGAGTACGGGACTGCAGCTAAGCCTCTGAGTGGGAGGTTTGCTCACCACTCGGTAGGATTTTTCAAACTTAGGTGAGTACGGGACTGCAGCTAAGCCCCCGGGTGGGAGGGTTGCTCCCCACTCGGTAGGATTTTTCAAACTTAGGCGAGCACTGGGCTGCAGCTAAGCCCCCGAGTGGGAGGGTTGCTCACCACTCAGTAGGATTTTTCAAACTTAGGCGAGCACTGTGCTGCAGCTAAGCCCCCGAGTGGGAGGGTTGCTCACCACGCGGTAGATTTTTCAAACTTAGGCGAGTACGGGACTACAGCTAAGCCCCCGAGTGGGAGGGTTGCTCCCCACTCGGTAGGATTTTTCAAACTTAGGCGAGCACTGGGCTGCAGCTAAGCCCCCGAGTGGGAGGGTTGCCCACCACTCGGTAGGATTTTTCAAACTTAGGCGAGCACTAGGCTGCAGCTAAGCCCCCGAGTGGGAGGGTTGCTCACCACTCGGTAGGATTTTTCAAACTTAGGCGAGCACTGGGCTGCAGCTAAGCCCCTGAGTGAGAGGCAGACTCATCACTTGGTAGGATTTTTATCACTTAGGAGAGCACTGGGCTGCAACTAAGTTAATGCGTACAAAAGAAATAAACAACAATCATTCGGGAGAAGTAAATTTTGTCTTTTGATAACCAAACTAAAAGATATTTCTTATTACATCTCATCACTCTAAATATTTAAGAATAGAAAGGGCGGAGCATATCCGCATTCCAGGCGCGTGGCTCATCTTTATTATGTTCGACGTTGAAGAGACAGTATGCTCCATTATGGAGCACCTTGGTGATGACGAAAGGGCCTTCCCAAGCAGGAGCGAGCTTGTGAGGTCTCTGCTGATCCACTCGAAGAACCAGGTCTCCTTCTTGAAATGCTCGACCCCTCACGTTTCTAGCATGAACTCAACGCAAGTCTTGCTGATAAATGGTCGACCGGATCAAGGCCATCTCTCTTTCTTCTTCCAGGAGATCGACTACATCTTGTCGAGCTTGTTCTTATTCTTCTTCTGAAAAGAGTTCGACTCGAGGTGCATTGTGGAGGAAGTCACTGGGGAGCATGGCTTTAGCTCCGTATACTAAGAAGAATGGAGTCCTTCTAGTCGACCGGTTAGGGGTTGTCCTCAACCCCCACAGTACGGATGGAAGCTCGTCGACCCATGCTCCTGCTGCATGTTTCAGGTCACGCATCAACCGAGGCTTCAATCCTTTGAGAATCAATCCATTTGCCCACTCGTCCTACCCATTCGACTGAGAATGTACGACCGAAGCATAGTCAACTCTCGTGCCTTGAGAGGCACAAAAGGCTTTGAACTCTTCAGTATCAAAGTTCGAGCCGTTATCCGTGATGATGTTGTGCGGGACGCCATATCTGAATATAAGTTCTCTGATGAAATTCATGGTTGTGCTTGCTTCAAGGCTTTTGATGGGCTTGGCTTCGATCCATTTGGTGAACTTGTCGACTACTACCAGCACATGAGTAAATCCACTCCTGCCCGTCCTCAGAGGTCCAACCATGTCCAGTCCCCAGACGGCGAAAGGCCAGACGAGTGGAATTGTTTTTAGAGCTGATATAGGTTTGTGAGATATGTTGGAGTAAAATTGGCAGCCTTCACACTTGTCCACTATTTCTTTAGCCATCTCGTTGGCCCGCGGCCAGTAAAATCTGGCTCGGTATGCTTTGGCCATGTTGGTCCGAGAGGACGCGTGGTGACCACAGGTCCCTGAGTGAATATCATTGAGGATGACCTTCCTCTGGCGTGATGCACTTCTGGCAAACTCCAGTTACACTTTCTCTGAACAACTGTCCCTTTATCACAGTAAAAGCCTTGGATCGTCGGACGATCTGTCGAGCCTCTTCTTCGTCCTCCGGAAGTTCTTTCCTAAGAATGTATGCAATGTACGGCACTGTCCAGTCGGGAGTGATGACCAGAACCTCCATGACTAAGTCGACCACGACTGGGATTTCAACTTCAGTCGGATTTGTGGCACTCTTGGGCTGTGGCGACTCTTTTGTGAAGGGATCCTCCTGAACCGAAGGTGAATGAATGTGTTCCAGAAACACATTGCGGGGAATGGCCTCTCTCTTTGAACCTATCTTCGCCAACTCATCTGCAGCTTGATTTTTCAATCGGGGCACATGGTGAAGTTCCAACCCCTCAAACTTCTTTTCCAGCTTCCTAACAGCATTGCAGTAACCAGTCATGGCTAGAATTCTGACATCCCATTCCTTCATCACCTGATTAACCACCCAATCTGAGTCGCCGTATACCATGAGGCGACGAACACCGAGTGAAATGGCCATACGCAACCCATATAAAAGTGCTTCATATTCTGCTTCATTATTGGAGGAATCAAAATGGATCTGGAGAACATAGTTTAGCTTGTCTCCACGGGGGGAAACCAATACTACTCCAGCACCCGATCTGTTTAGCATCTTGGAGCCATCGAAGGACATAGTCCAATGTTCTGAGTGAACTTGAATCGGTAGTTGCTGCTCAACCCACTCGGCAAGGAAATCCGCGATTGCTTGGGACTTGATAGCTTTCTTTGCCTCAAATTTGATGTCCATTGGAAGGAGTTCAATCGCCCATTTTGCTACTCGACCAGTTGCGTCTTTGTTGTTCAGAATCTCAGACAACGGTGCATCGCTGACGACTATAATAGAGTGATCAGAGAAGTAATGTGCAACCTTCTTCATGGTCATGTAGATTCCATAGACAAGCTTCTGATAATGAGGATATCGTTGCTTGGACAGAGTCAAAACTTCAGAGAGATAATAAACTGGGCGTTGAACCTTGTAAGCCTTTCCTTCCTCTTCTCGCTCGACCATGAGTACTGTACTGATGACCTGTCCAGTGGCTGCAATGTAAAGCAGTAAAGGCTCTTTGCTGATTGGCACAGCGAGCACCGGCTGGGTGGAAAGCAGGGTTTTGAGCTCTGCAAATGCTGCCTCAACTTCCTCGGACCACTCAAACTTATAAGATCTCTTCATCAATCGGTAAAGAGGTAAGGCCTTTTCACCGAGACGAGAAATGAATCGACTCAAGGTGGCCAAACAACCAGTCAGCTTCTGAACGTCATGCACTCGCACGGGGCGTTTCATTCAGAGGATGGTATCAACTTTTTCTGGGTTGGCGTCGATCCCTCGTTCAGAAACGAGAAAATCGAGCAACTTTCCTCCTGGAACTCCGAATGTGCACTTTGACGGATTAAGCTTGATATCGTACCTTCTTAGGTTGGCAAAGGTTTCTGCGAGGTCATTCAATAGGTCGGAACCCTTGTGAGACTTGACCATGATGTCATCCATGTACGCCTCCACATTCCGACTGATTTGGGTGAGCAGGCACTTCTGGATCATTCTCATGAACGTGGCTCCGGCATTTTTAAGACCGAATGGCATGGTGACATAGCAAAAACACCCGAATGGGGTGATGAAAGCTGTTTTTATTTCGTCGGGACCATACAGTTGGATCTGATGATACCCGGAATACGCATCTAGGAAAGACAGGCGCTCACACCCCGCAGTCGAGTCAACAATCTGATCGATATGGGGGAGAGGGAAGTGATCTTTCGGGCAGGCCCGATTGATATGCTTGAAATCAATGCACATGCAGAGTGAATCATCCTTCTTGGGGACCATGACGACATTGGCAAGCCACTCGGAGTGGTAGATTTCACGGATGAACTCTGCTGCCAACAGTCTAGCCATTTCTTCACCGATTGCTTTTCTCTTCTGAATGGCGGACCGCCGAAGGTGCTCTTTGACGGGTTTTACTTTGGGGTCGACACGCAAACGGTGCTCAGCCAGTTCTCTGGGTACACCTGGCATGTCAGAAGGTTTCCATGCAAAGATGTCCCAGTTCTCACGGAGGAAGAGCGCTTCTTCCTATTTGCTGTTGAGTGTTGTTGATATATGAGTCGGGGCAGCATTGGGGTCAGTCGGGTGAATATGAATCGGCTTCGTTTCACCAGTCGACTGGAATGCAGCATCTGTAGCAGGTTTCTTGGCTCGGAGCAAATCACTCGGATCTGCACTCTTCTGATACTCCTGGAATTCAACCGCCGCCATCTGTGCATCGGCGATTTTGGAACCTTTCTGGAAGCATTCTTCTGCTTTCTGCAGATTACCAGTGACTGTGATCACACCTTTGGGGCCAGGCATCTTCAGTTTGAGGTACACATAACACGGTCGAGCCATGAAACGTGCGTGTGCCGGCCTCCCCAGGATGGCATGATAAGCACTCTGGAAATCCACGACTTCAAATGTCAACTTTTCTTTCCGGTAATGCTTGGAGTCACCGAAAACCACGTCGAGAGTGATCTGTCCGAGTGACTCAGCCTTCTTTCCGGGGATAACGCCGTGAGAGCTCATGTTGCTCTCGCTAAGCTTGGACATCGGGATGCCCATCCCCTTCAAGGTTTCAACATACAGGATATTCAGGCCGCTACCTCCATCCATCAGCACTTTAGTCAGTCGAGTGCCACCAACCACTGGGTCGACCACCAGCACTTGCCTCCCGGGGGTGACTACGCGAGCAGGGTGGTCTGACTGGTCGAATGTGATGGCTGTCTGGGACCATTTCAGGTACGTGGTCGTCGTCGCCGGAGCAACCATATTCACCTCTCTGTTGATGACCTTCAACTGACTCTTGCTCTCAACATCAGCAAAAATCATGAGAGTGGAATTGACCTTGGGGTAACCGTCATCTTCCTCTTCTTCCACATCTCTGTCCGACTCCCTGTCCTTCTCATTGGGTTGTTTCTCCCGGAACTGTTGGATCAGGAGTCGACATTGCCGAGTGGTATGCTTCGGGTAAATCAGATTACCTTCTTCATCTTTCTTCGTGTGGATGTGACATGGCAAATCCAGCACATCATTACCATCTTGATCCTTCACCTTCTTAGGGGGCCAGGGCCCTTTAGGTTTGCCCTTAAACTTTCCTTGATTCACTGCCGCAATCTCTCCAGGAGCTGCTGGCTCAGCCTTACGCTTCTGTTTCCGATTGGAGTTATCTCCTCCGGCCTCTTGGCCGACTGGTTTTCTCTTCCCGCCACGGAGTCGATCCTCTTCTTCCCCGTTAGCGTACCGGGTGGCTATCTCCATCATTCGAGTCAGAGTCATATCGCCAGTCCGACCGAATTTCAAGACCAACTCTCTATATTTGACGCCTTCCTTGAAATCACATACAGCTTGGTGTTCTGAAACATTTTTGACGGTGTGATGCAAAGTGGACCACCTCTGGATGAACTCCCTCAAAGTCTAATTCGGCTTCTACACACAATGATGCAACTCGGGAAATCCTGTTGGTCGCTTGCACGTGCCCTCAAAAGTTCTCACGAACACTCGAGATAGCTCTTCCCAACTGTGAATACTACCCGGGGTCAACTGAGTCAGCCACACTCGGGCCGATCCTTCCAACATAAGAGGGAGATGTTTCATCGCTATCTCGTCGTTGCCGCCTCTAATCTGCACAGCCACTCGGTAATCCTTGAGCCAAGTTTCGGGCTTGGATTCACCGATGAACTTACTAACCCCGGACGCCAACCTAAAGTTGGGAGGTATCATTGCTGCCCTGATGGCTCTGCTAAAACACTCGGGGCCAGAAACATGCACTCGGCTGCCGCTCGGACGATCTCTGCCAGCGTCTTCTCTGTGTGCTCTGTTCCGGTCAACCAGACCTTGAACGAGGATACACCTCGCGTCGAAGCTTGGTTCTCTTGGGTCAACTGAATTCCTGCGCTCACCATTGTGACGGCGTCTGTCGTCGTTCGGCCGAGGTACATACGACGCACTCCTCGGAGGAGGCATGGGTCCCCGACGACGATTATCGCGGTCGAGTGGATGATATACTGTCCACGGCCTTCACGCCGCGGAGGCGATCTTGGGCAGTGGGCCGACTGAACCGTGTCCGCTGCAACGGATCTGCTGTGAATCCTATTCCGTGACTGAGATACTGCTATATTCTGCTCTCCTGCTGCCCCGAGCAGGGCCCTGATCTGCATCAACCCTCTGTCAGCTTCTGACTGGGAAGGTTGGATCGACTCTGCTATTCGGGCCGCAGCTGTGAGATTCTGAATCAGAGTGCGGTATACCTTAGGTGGAGGCGGAAAAAACTATCGTCGACTGGACTCATGGATCCGCTCCTGGGCGCGCTCGTCGAGAGCACGCTGAAGGTTATCCAGTCGAGTGCGCTCAACCAAGTTAGCTAGACGCACCTCCTCCAAGGCCCGAGCCTTGGGGGATTCTCCAACGATGGGCATGTGGAGCGCATCCATGTTGCGGCGACGAAGTTCTTCCCTCTGCTGTGAAGAGAGGGGCTCGGGTCGGTACTCCTCATGGACATGCGACGGATTGCCGCCTCCGTCCCCGCCGCCCTCGCGGCGGAACCCGGGCGGGCTGTGAGGACCATCGACCATCAGGACTTCGGCTGCAGGATCGCTGCTATCTCACTCGGATGTAGTCTCCACGGAGCCAATCGACAGATCGAACAGGCCGTGGAGAGTTTCGTCGGGCTCGATTGCCACGACTTGATGGGTGATCGATGCCGAGCCACCGCGTGTTTCATCCAGCGCTGAAGCCGCGATCGACCGGACCGCTTGCGGCGGTGAACAGCGGGGAGAGAAAACACCATCGGAGTCGATTGATACTGAGTCGACGGTTGTCGGAGAAGGACGCCACGAACGCACGCGCGGAAGTGCGTCGCCCCTCGGACGGGGAGTGCCTCCACATCGAGCGGAGCTTCCTGAAGCCATGCCAAGTCGTCGGTGATGAAAACGAGTGCGCCGAGACGGATCTCACGGCCCTCAACCATCTCGCCGCCGGAAACCATGATGATGATCGAAAAAACTTGCAACTTCACCAATAAGTCGCTAAGACACCGGCCCCACGGTGGGCGCCAATTGTCGTGGTTCTAAGTATGACAGTAGAAAGGAGGGTAGGTATGGAGAGGCAAGATCTTAGCTATGGCGAAGATGTACACACGAGGTTTACAAGTTCAGGCCCTTCTCGGAGGAAGTAATAGCCCTACGTCTCGGTGTCCGGTGGCGGTCGATTTGTTTATGTGTGTTGTGTTACGGGGGGTGCGAACCCTTGTCCCAGAGGAGGGGGCTGGCTTATATAGATTGCGCCAGGACCCCAGCCAACCTCCATTACAAGGGGCTTAATGTACATGAAGTAAGGGCGTTACTGGTAACGGCAGTCTTAAATACTCTTAATGCTCATGAAGACTAAGGAGTGAATGCCCGGCCGTTGTGCGTTCTTCCGACTCCTGGTCTTCGATATAGTCGAGTCATTCCCCATATGGTCGAGTGAAGGTGGGGAATGACGATCGAGTGATTATACCGTCGAGTGGATTCTTGGTCTTTTTATCTTCTGGGGTAGTGACCTTGGGTAGGGCGTGTCAGGCCTATGACCCTACCCCATGTCTGTATCCTCATCAGTCGGCAAAGATGGAAAAGGATGAAAATGCAATGGGAATCCTGATCCGATAAGAAATCCAAATTTGGAGTTTGTTTGGATCAAATTCCTATGCACCAGTGGCAAAGTTTTCTGGGCTCATATGGGCTTAATCCTGGAGTAAAACTAACTCAGGATTTTTTTTTGGGCGAAAATAATAATTAAAGAGTACTCTATGCAATGCAGATGCCACTCTCACCTTCTCATACTGCGACAAGTACGTACTGCATGCGCGTCGCTTGTCGCAATCTGAGAGCTCTTTTATTGATTTATTTATTCAAAACGTTTTATCTCTTAAACCGTTCAAATTTTTAATTGTTTTCAACATTGAATTTCGCACGTTGTGATCTTCAAAACTAGATCCATATTGATAGGTTTCGACGAACTTTTTATTATCATGAACAAAACTGGACGAAAAAAATCGAACCAGGAGCACTTTTTTTCCCATTCCGAAGAGGAACAACTGTGTGTCTCGCGGAAGCAAATTCGTTTCTCCATGAGAAGTAAATCTGTGCCTCTCGTGAAAGAAAAAAATAAAAAAAAACCTTTTTTCCGCTTTCGTGGGACACGACTGTGCCTATCACGGAAACAAATCTGTGCCTCCACGAGAAGTATATCGGTTCCTCTCACGGAAGAAAAAATACATTAAAACACATTTTTTTCCTTTTCCGAGAGGCACATCGCGGAAACAAATTCGTTCCTTCAAAAAAGTAAATCCGTGCCTCTCGCGGAAGGAAAAGAAACACACTTTTTTTCCTCTCACGGAAGCAAATCCGTGCCTCTTGTGAAAGGAAAAAGAAAGTATTTTGTTTTTTTTCTGTGGAGACACGGATTTTTGCTTTCGCGAGTCGTGCCCCTCGGAAAAGGAGTGGGGAAAAGAAAAAACGTGTTTTTTCTCTTTTCCAAGAGGCACCCACGACGTGGGCTCTCACGGAAGTAAATACGTGCTTCCACAAGAAATAAATCCATGCCTACCGTGGAAGGGCAAAACACACGTTTTTGCGCGGATTTTTTTTTTCAAAACCTAAGAAAAATAGAGTGAAACCCGAAAAGTCAAAAGAATAATCTAAAAGCCGAAAATGCATAAACAAAAATTTTAAAAAACCCGGAGAAAGCACCCAGAGCACAACTAGGGTCGGCGGCTGAGTGCTGACCAAGTGGCTCGCTCCCGGCCCACCCAAAGTGACCATTGCGGGGCTCCCGAAGGAGTACTCATTGGTTAGTTGCTCTTGTTTTTGGGTACATCAGTTTCAGCAAACTGACAACTTAAAACTTGCTTTCTCAGGAAAAAAGAAGATGAAACAATTGCCTTCAAATAACCGAATAATCTTTGGGTTTAATTTCTACCGATACAGATTATTATTCATTGCCAAGAAGTGCACTCTGCTTCAGTGAATCTCGGCTGCTGGATCTTCAGAACTAATACTGATGACTGACTTAATGAGATCGATAAAGGTTGGGCACTAGCTACCTGCTACCGGAAGTTCATATTGACCACGTACGCCCTAACATTAAGAAGCTTAAGCGCATATTGTCTTAGGCTAATCTTCAGCACACTGTTGGTTCGATCCGCATGCCACACGCCGACAGAAATGGCGAATGCCTGCTCGACGATCAGAAGTCTAGGCGATCCGCCTCCCAGTCCAGCCCGGCCGCGACCATTTCGTAGTAAGGAACGTACTCCTGGCAGGGGATGAATAATGCACAAGCACTATTAGATGGCAATCAGATATATTCCAATAGAGACTTAAATTGGTTGCAGATTGTTTCTGAATTTCTGCATGCAGTTAAGTTTAAGTTGCGCGCACCTCGAGTTTGTCCATGAGCTGGTGGGCGGTAGGGGCGGAGACGATGATGCGGCGGGCGGCGGGGTTGATGAAGCCCTCCTCCACGGCCTGGTCGATGAAGGTGAGCAGCGAGTCGTAGTACCCCTCCACGTTCAGCAGGCCGACCTGAAGAAACAATCAGCACAGCTTCATTGATTTCACCCCTCCACGATGCTAAATTTAGCCTCAGATGTCATGCATGCATGCATGTTGAGTCTACCGGCTTGTGATGGATCCCTAGCTGCGCCCAGGTGATCACCTCCAGCAGCTCCTCCAGCGTCCCGTACCCACCTTAATAATCAACCGCAAAACACATCAGATTTAAGCTGCGTCCGTCAACTCACAGACGGACGGAGACAACATGTCAGAGAAGCATTTAGTAGCATCCTACAGAGCCCGTGAATATGGATATGGGGCCAGATGTCTGACGTGACCGACAGGCTGAGGAGATGCAATGCAATGCAGTGCGGTAATCAACGAGGCAATGATCACGTGGTACGTACCGGGCAGGGCTATGAAGGCGTCGGAGAGGCTGGCCATCTGGGCCTTGCGCTGGTGCATGTCGCCCACCGGCCTCACCTCCCCCACCATCTCCCCGACGATCTGCCACAAAGACAATCAAGGACCATCGATTTGATTTGATTTATCCATTGGCTGGCGCAGACGCAGCATGCATCAGAAAAATGCAGATGCATGCAGAGCTTAATTGTGCGTATGATCATGGCGCATGTCGGCACGAAACAGGACAAGCTGGATTGCTTGCCGTTGCCGGCCGGGCGAGAGAAGGGAGTCCACGACATTACTCCTGTTCTGTGCGGTTGTGGGTGTGGGAGTGGTCACGATGTTCTGAGTTCTGACAGACATCTACTACTACTACTACAGCCAACGCTGCGCGTGCGCGGCGTGCAAGTTGCACTGCATGCATTGCAGCCTGCAGAGGTGTTAGTAACGGTGGTACTGGGCCTACTGTAGTAAGCAGCAGCTACTCCATGTCAGCAGAGCGTTGTCGCGCCGCTGTTAACTCCATCCACGATGGAGCTGACACGCCGCCGAGTACCGACACGTCCAGGCAGAGCAGCGCTGTGTGCGCAGTGCACATGATAAGCTAGTGAATGCGCTCAGCTGGGCAGTGAGTGAGCGAGTGAGTGAGTGAGAGAGTCCAGCCTGCCCGGATCAGCTGCTGACAATGAGCGAGCGAGTGATTAGCACGCCTGTCTGTACGGGGCTAAGCATGACACACAGAGAAAATCTCAGTTTAAGAACGTTCGTCCGATCGAGGAGCATGTCTCTCTCGGCCTGTAGATATTTAGATTCCAAGGGAAGCATACATGTTTGTCTGTCTGCTTGTTCTTCCCGGGGAACGGAATCATCACGCAATCGCACGCAAAGCTGCGGCTGCTCCCGTTGTTTATGCTCACGCCCGGCTTGGATCTGCGGGTGCTCCCGTACCGTACGTGGGGTTTGGTGATTCTGTGCATTGTTTTTTCAATTTTATGCGGAACAACGTCTAGCTCTGTTCTGGGTGTGTTGTGTTTCCTAGGATAAGGCTAGTCACAACGAGAGTATCATAGATAATACTCCCTCCGTTCCTAAATATAAGTCTTTTGTAGAGATTTCATTATAGACTACGTATGTAGCAAAATGATTGAATCTATACTCTAAAATACATCTATGTACATCCGTATGTAGTCCATAGTGAAATCTCTACAAAGACATATATTTAGAAACGGAGTGAGTATCACACATGTCAATTAGACATTTTAACTGGTGTAACACGAACAAAAAAAAGAGGATTGCATGTCATATATCATGATATGATGATACTGTACCATGGTGTATCAGTGTGTGTCATGCATGACAACAAATGAGGTTACTATGTTACTAAATAATGATACTATGCATTGTGAAGGTAGCATCATACAATAATATCATATAAATAATAATGATACTTTTCATTGAGACGAGCCTTAGGACAAGGAAACACTCGTGCGAATAGACTAATTAGTTAGTCCTAGCTAGTAGAGCTACTACTACAGGCGAGCATTCCAAAGATTCAGTGAGGTGGTAGTGTCATGATCGAGACTTGAAAAATGGATGAGCTCGAGCATGCCATGCTTCTTTCTGTTCCGATGAAATACTAATACTGTAATAAGTTGAGTATAGGAGACAAGCAGTGCAGTGCATACCTCGGGGGTCATCAGAGTCTTGGGAATGACCCTGCACGCGCATACAATACAAGGCAGGCACCAAGATGAGACGGGGTTATAATGAACTGAACTGCCTACCATATATACTACCTGGCTGAAACCAGAATGCAAGCTTGCATGGTGCAACTGCAACTTACCCGATGACGTGCCTGCCGCCGTGGTAGACGGCCTGAGAGACGAGCCCCATCAGCCCGATGCTGCCGCCGCCGTACACCAGGTCGATGCCCCCGCCCACCTGCACCCAACGTTGGTCAGCTAGCTCCTACTCCCTCCGTCCCAAATTACTTGTCGCAGAAATGGATATATCTAAAATTAAAATACATCTAGATACATCCATACTTGCGACAAATAATTTGGGACGGAGGGAGTAGCTATGTACTACCACCGTACGTACATAAGTAAGTACATTTGAGATCTGACTGGCAACAAGTACGCACGTCCACCAAGCTGGTCCAGCAGTAGGTACGTACGTACGTGATCGAGAGTGAATTCCTTGTACAGTAATACTAGTAGACAAGACGTGTCGTACGTATCGAGTGAAATAACCTACACATGTTGAATGCGGTGGGGATACTAGTGTACTAGTAGTACGTACGTACGTACGCCATACTGTAGCTGTACTGCCTGGTGATGCATGCGCCGATACTACAGGAGGAGAACTGAAGCTGACGATCCAGTGCTTTAATCTGCGGGTGCCATCAGACCGGACCGGACACGTAATTAATTGGCTACAGCTCCTTCAACTTGGGTACGTAGCGGAGCATATAATTAATTTACCGGTCGACACGAGTAAGCAGCTCTGGCCTACCACTACCAGTGTTGTACGTATTGGAGCTGCTGGCAAGTAAGATCAACGATCTCACGTAGTACTGTAAAAAAGAACAGTATGTAATTTTGACACGGTGTCTATCTATCTACTCGCTCCGTTCTGAATTACTTGTCGTCAAAATGAGTGTATCTAGACGTATTTTAGTTCTAGATACATCCATTTTCAAGACAAGTAATTCCGAATGGAGGGAGTATCTATCTAAAAAGAACTTGATGTCTGAATGCAAACAAATTTCACATGTCATTAATCTGGGCAAATTAAGGAGATCAATGTCAACGAGCGCGGAAGGAAGGCCGCCCATGCATGTGCAGCAGGTGCGCATGTACTACTACAAGTTTCTTAATCATCCCATCAAGGCCCAGCAGACCAACAGACAGACTAGCTGCTTAATCATGCAGCAATTAGTGCGCTAAAAGTCTCCCCGCCTTGCTCTAGCTAGGGCGCAGAATCATTCAGCAATTGAACACAGCCCCTTTGCGACTAACCGAGAATCAGGAGCTTAACTGTGCTGCTAATTGATCAGGATGAGGTGGATGCATGAGTGGTACGTACGAGCTGGTTGGCGAGGTCGATGGCGGCGTCGTGGTAGCTGCTCTTGTTGCCCTGGCTGCTGCCGCAGAAGACGCACATCCTCTTGAACCTGCTCGCCTGCCTCATCCTGGCCTCTCTCCTTCCCACTTCCTCTGGTCTGGTGTGTGTTGTGCTGTTTTCCTTGCTTGGATGTGGTGCACAACGGCTCGCAATTCCTCTCAGTGCGCCACCTATCCCTTATATAAAGGTGCGGGCTGGAGGGAGAGAGAGATAGAGAGAGAGAGAGAGAGACCGTGCAGGAGTGTTGGGTATTGGTATTGGTAAAGGTTTTGGGCTGTCTTTTGCAACTTTGCATGAGAAAAGTATACAAAACAAATGTCTTGGTAAGAAGAAAAGTCAATCTTATATATATATTCGAACAAGTATAGACAGCTTGAATTGAACGAAAAACTTCATAAATCTTCTAAAATATACCCGTATTTGCGGCCTCCAAATATACTCTCCTGTTCTAAAGGCTATGAACTGTATGTAATTAAAATTTCAGAAACAATATGACTATATATGTCAACCGCGGAGTAGAATCTATATTCTTTTTGTGCGGGGAGAAGACCATATTAGTTGATGATGTAATTTTTCATTGCTATATGTAATTCACCACATCCTCCAAACCTCAGGAGGTTATTGATGATGCTTCTGTATTTTACAGTTTCAAAAGAGATAAAATATCATAAATAAAAGGAAAGTTACACATGGAATAATCCGCAAAGAATAATACTGATAACTTACCTTCAATACAAAATGACAAGAAATGCATGCTTATATATTTTTCGTTTTGCACATGACACAAAGACTCTTAGTTTTTTTCCTGATTTTTTAATTTTGTATATGAATTATGATTTAAAAAAAAACTCCTAACAATCTTTATTTCCGAAAAAAAATCTCGTAAGGCTCTTACATCTATGTTTTATTCTGAGTAGTCCATTGGGAGCGACCGGTGCACTGCACCACCCAGTGGCGGAGCTAGGATTTGAAAACAGGATGGTCCAAAAAAAAAATTGACAACAAATTTGATATGTGAACTATTTAACTAATTACCACACATAAATTGATCAATATGGCCTTACAAACGTAATGGAATTCTCAATGAAGTCTCAGTTTTGCATAAAAGAAGGACGCAAAGTATCTGCACTGGAATGTGTTCACCGGTTCATCCACATATGTACTACACTGGAATGGATATCAATTAGTAAGCCCCCAATCAAAATTTGAGGAATGGGCAGTACCTTAGATCGGAAAATAGCAGAGTGCCGAAGTGCGGATTGGGCTGTCGGCGCTGGTTTGCAGGGGTACCAGCCACCACCCGCCAGGCAGTGGG
The DNA here is from genome assembly GCA_963921465.1 of Triticum timopheevii. Classification (NCBI taxonomy): domain Eukaryota; kingdom Viridiplantae; phylum Streptophyta; class Magnoliopsida; order Poales; family Poaceae; genus Triticum; species Triticum timopheevii. The sequence continues at coordinate 571,415,005 of OY997268.1, read as the reverse complement.
CATTGCCGATTACTGGCTTGCCGCACCTGGGCTGGGCACATCCACGCAGGACGGTGGGGGCCGCGGACGCGCGGAGGCTCTAAGCGTCGGGTGGGGCAGACGGAGAAGAAATCATCTCCTCCTCTCCTAGAACGGTGAGGTAGGCGGGGACGACGTCCGACGAGGTCAACGGCGGCGAGACGGCAGAAGAATAGGAAACGAGGGCACAAGCTAGGTCTGGACGAGCACTGGGAACAGCTTTTTTTTAGACAACGTTGCAAGCTTTTATTGATTCGTCACAATGTTTATAGGGACGGATGGTAAATTCTCGGGGTGTCCTAACCAAACATGACGGCCACCACCGAAAAATAAAGCATGCTTCGCTAAGTTGTGAGATTTAAAATTTGAGCTCCTAAACTCATGACTGAAATTACAAAAATCAAAAGCTAAAGAATGTTCAACTATCTCATGAATAACTGCACCATAGCTCGCCAAATTCTCTTTGTTTATATCCTGCACCACCGTTTTGCAATCTGATGCGACTTGTATGCGCCTCAAATAGAGATCATCCGCCAAAGCGAGCGCTTCTCTTCCAACGTCGGGGGATCCACAATGTATTTGAAAGAGGGAGTCGACGCTCCCATGAACATACCTCTGTCATCTCTGCAAATGACCCCAACTGCTCCACCATACCTGGTCACTGCTGCGTCAACATTGAACTTGGCATCCCCTTGGGGAGGGGCTACCCATCGCCTCGGCCTGGCACTGGTTGGAGTGGGAACACCTGTGTGCGTTTGTTTCTTCTTGGGCTAGCCATATGTGGGTCATATTGGGCTTTTATTTTTCTCTGGCCCATATGTAATACGTAGAGGTACAACCTGGTCCAAAATCTCAGGGTGGGCCGCGGCCCACCCTGTCCACCTGTAGCTCCGCCCCTGACACCACCCCTTATCCATCGTCCATCACTTGTCCCCCATCCAACGACTATGTCTTAATTGTTGAATTATAGACGGGCCTTGGCACCATAAATGAAATAATTCCTGAAAAATCTCAAAGGCCCATGTGGGCTGTAATGATATGGTGGGAAGTTTAATACCACCCGGGAGTGGAGAAGAGTTGGGACCTCCCTATAAGTGAATTTTTTTCCCACATACTATTGGAGATTGAGAGAAGGACTAGTTCCCACACACTTCTACCCCACCGGCCACCTCACTCTGTGTTTGTTGAACGCGAGCCAAGCTTAGACATATGTCAATTCATCCCCTGTTTAACTGGTTCACATATTAGCCATACTTACTGTTTTCATATATTCATAGATGTTATAGTTCTGTATGTTTAGTACATGATGTTTCATATAATTTACAGTTTTGTGCTTAGTATGTGCTCACATATTCAAATATAATTAGGAAATTAATATTGTTTCTGCTATCATCCTGATTTATTTATGAATTAATAGTCCTTAGTTACTCTCTTCGGTCCTTTTTACTCCGTGTATTAGATTTTTGTCAAGTCAAACTTTACAAAGTTTTACCAAATTTATATTAAAAAATATCAATATCTACAATACCAAATATATATATATATGTGTGTGTGTGTGTGTGTGTGTGTGTGTGTGTGTGTGTGTGTGTGTGTGTGTGTGTGTGTGTGTAAATCAATATATATATATATACTACTCCATAAATAAATAGATGTGAGTATGAAACTATATTTCGTAATGAATCTAACAATATTGATTTGGTATTGTAACATCGATACTTCTTTTCTATAAGTTTGGTCAATGTAGAGTTATTTTGACTTCGGACAAAATTTATATGCAAACTAAAAAGAACCAGAGGAAGTTAGTGCTTTGCCTACCCACCAAGTACTGGATGCAAAAGCTAGGCAGCCTAGCAACCCCAAGACACGCACATCGATTATTTGTAGTAACTATGTACAATGCCATATGAGACTAGCCATAGTGGAGACTAACTTCAAGAGTAACATACACATTATCCTAGGCTATGTTACTACCTTCATAGTTGGTAGTGGTGTCATTCAAATCTTCATCTATTAGGTTATAAGCTCATATTGTACTGGGGTATGTGATGTTACGCTAACTAGCTGAGTTACTCTATTTGCCTCTCTTCTCATTAACTCAATACCACAAAGACAATTTTGCTTAGTTGGAACTTACTCCCTCCGTCCGGTGAAAATGTACATATAAAAATTTTAGGACAAATTATGGAGCAGAGTAAAATTTGAATTAGAAACGTGCAAGCCACCATCTCTCATCTTTAATTACTCAACCCCGAATGAGCTAAGTGCATGTAAAAATTAAAGAAACAATGTATAGAATGTTATTGGTCTTGATTATTGTATGAAGAGAGAGAAACATTTTTTTTTCTATTTTAAAGTGCATTGAAAAGATAGAAGTACACTCTTTTGTGGACAAATTGTAAAGCCAAATGTACACTCTTTACCGAACGGAGGAAGTATGTTACTCTTAAAGTTACTCCCAATATGGCTAGTCTGAAAACAGGAACTGAATGCTTGCATGCATGCACCCGTGGCAGTAGCCAAGTACGCATCGTTTATTGGCAGCCCAACACCCATCGGTAAATATATATGCGAATAGGTGTTGGGCTGACACATAGTTCCATTTTTTCACGGAAAATTTATGAATTTGCAAGATCTTTTAGACAGATACAAATTGACAAGTTTTTTTAGGGAGATACGAATTTGCAAGCATTTTTAGAGAGGCGCAAATTTGCAAGTTTTGACAATACCAAAATGCAAAAAACAATATCTAAAATCAAGACATGGATGAAATTAATTTATTTATAGGTTCAAGGTTTATATATGAATGGCTTCATAGTCCGGGGTTTAAATCTGACCTGGCCTCATAGTTCAATATTTAAATTGGACACATCTCTTTCTTGTAAAGTGACACCTTTTGTTTTATTCATGATCGTCTCAAAATTTAATTTTGGGAGGTTTGTTAACTAGGCAAACCACCTAATGCTAGATTGAAAATGCGTAAATGAGAACACAACAACAAAAAATCCACCAAACATGCAAGGTGCGCATCTTCATTTCGCCTCTACAATACACTGGCATCATCTTGCCCGTGTCTCTTGTAACGCAGCTAGTAACCTGATAACGAATGGATTCATCTAAGATTCTGTCATCAGGAGATTTTTCGGGCGCTCAATCATATAGAAACATGAAAGTATTTTATTAATTCTTTACCCGAGTGTCAAACAGATACAACAAAAAATGTTAGGTCCATTTCAACTAGAATATGCATACCTGGTGTGAATATATTTAAACCGTGACCTACACAAAATTTCTAATTATATTGTCAAGTAAAATGATGTTACCACAATTTTTTCCATGGTTAAGGAGGCAGGACAAACATGTCAAAAGGGCAGAAAAAACATGACCACGAGCAGACGTGTTCTTGTCCTTCTCCAACGGGGGCAGGTAGATGTTATTACATCAACACAAGAGATACGTACTATAACCAGATGGCAGCTGCGTTGAAAGAGAAGAGTATATTCTACGTCGTACTTTTTCATCGGCGTTTCGCATGTCAGTTTGATGCATGTTGTCCCTCCGTCTAATTAAGCCTATATGCAACCATACGATTTACTATGTTTTTGCGAGGGATAAGAAAAGACATGGTTTTATGTACAACAGCTGGAATAGTGGCATTTCTTAACTTCAATTTTGACCGAAACAAGGGAAATATACTTATAAGTACATTTCTCACGCGTCTAACAACAAAGTAGGTAATCCCCCCAATCCAAATTAAATGACGCAACTCTATAACAACTTTCAGACCGAGTAGATGGTTCCCCGCAAAAAAAAAAAAAAAAAGCTTATGCGAAGAGAGTTTTTGGAAATTCTGTACATATGAACAAATTTTGTCGAAGTTAACAAAAGCTACACTTTTTGATTTAAGCCGACCGGTACAGATGGGGAACGAGTTGGCTGCAACGGCTAGCTCCCGCGACCCCGCTCCACCCCACCAGCCCCCACCGGCGGCGGTCACTCCGGCCCCGTCGGCTACCCTCTCTGCTCTGCGCGTCCCCCGTCACGCTCCGCCGAAGCCCCCCGTCGCGCTCCCATGTCGCGCACCGCTGAAGCCCCCCGCAGGCAGGTTTAGTGCGGAGAATGGGGGTCGCCGGGGCGCGCCCTTGCCTACCACGGAAGCCGCGCCGTTGCGCTCCGCCCCGGTTCCCCTTGCCAGCGCTGTCTCCTGCCAGCAGTTGAAGCCCCGGGCGCCGAGCTCCGCGGGTCTCCCGCAGCTCCTCCCAGCCCTGGCGGATCTGACTCCCGCCTCCCCGCCGCATCCGCCGCCTTCGGCGGGCCGGATCCCCGCGATGCCCCCGGCGCCCGACGAGTTCGTGGTGGAGCTTAAGCACCAGACGGCTCCCTTGTGCACCACCGATGGTGACGAGGTCGAGGTTGGGGAGCTTGCCCCAATGTCTCCGCCGGCGGGATTTGTCTCGCGCGATGCGCAACTTCAGCCTGGTTTTGTCGTGGGTGAGGCCCCGACCCTGCAGTCGCCTCCAGCCGCCTCCAGTCGCGGCGAGGACGCTATCAAGGACATGTCCCTACAGCCGCCTCCAGCCACCGCTCAAGGCCTCGAAGTTGGTGCGGATCCCCGGTCTCCAGATCTGGTAACTCGTGGCGCTGACAATGTCTTGCATCTAGGAGATGGCGCTGCAGTCGCCCGCAGCTGGTGAGGAGGGCTCCTGTCGTGGTGTTGCTCGCGTGTCGTCGAGCGATTCCGCGCCGCTTCCTTGCTATCCCGCAGAGACGGTGGACATGCTGCCAGGGGATGGTCCCTGGATCTCCGTGGGGAGAAAGCGTCACTGTGACCGTGAGCTCTGCAGCCAAGCTTCTGATGTCTTGGCCAGGAGTGGTGCAAGACTTGTGCAAGCTGCTGACTTCAGGCGTCGAACTCACGGTCGTTGTTTCCGTTGCTTGGCTCCAGACCACAAGGCTGCCTCTTGTCGTGACCCAATTCGATGCCTCGCCTGCCTGCGCTCTGGGCACCGTGAGAGGGACTGTCATCGTCGTCGCATTTCCTCCGTCAGAGCTCGCCGCAATGCGCGTGCCTCCCCAGCTCCGCCTTCTCCTTCCTCATCCGGACGCTCTTGGGCTTCCGTTGTTGCCCCCGCAACGAACGCCCAACCTCCAGAGTGTTGGAAATATGCCCTAGAGGCAATAATAAATTAGTTATTATTATATTTCCTTGTTCATGATAATTGTCTTTTATTCATGCTATAACTGTATTATCCGGAAATCGTAATACACGTGTGAATACATAGACCACAATATGTCCCTAGTGAGCCTCTAGTTGACTAGCTCGTTGTGATCAACAGATAGTCATGGTTTCCTGGCTATGGACATTGGATGTCGTTGATAACGGGATCACATCATTAGGAGAATGATGTGATGGACAAGACCCAATCCTAAGCCTAGCACAAAGATCGTGTAGTTCGTTTGCTAGAGTTTTTCCAATGTCAAGTATCTCTTCCTTAGACCATGAGAGCGTGTGACTCCCGGATACCGTAGGAGTGCTTTGGGTGTATCAAACGTCACAACGTAACTGGGTGACTATAAAGGTGCACTACAGGTATCTCCGAAAGTGTCTGTTGGGTTGACACGGATCGAGACTGGGATTTGTCACTCCGTGTAAGCGGAGAGGTATCTCTGGGCACACTCGGTAGGACATCATCATATGCGCAATGTGACCAAGGAGTTGATCACGGGATGATGTGTTACGGAACGAGTAAAGAGACTTGCCGGTAACGAGATTGAACAAGGTATAAGGATACCGACGATCGAATCTCGGGCAAGTACAATACCGCTAGACAAAGGGAATTGTATACGGGATTGATTAAGTCCTTGACATCGTGGTTCATCCGATGAGATCATCGTGGAACATGTGGGAGCCATCATGGGTATCCAGATCCCGCTGTTGGTTATTGACCGGAGAACGTCTCGGTCATGTCTACATGTCTCCCGAACCCGTAGGGTCTACACACTTAAGGTTCGATGACGCTAGGGTTATAAAGGAAGTTTGCATGTGGTTACCGAATGTTGTTCGGAGTCCCGGATGAGATCCCGGACGTCACAAGGAGTTCCGGAATGGTCCGGAGGTAAAGATTTATATATGGGAAGTCCTATTTTGGCCACCGGAAAATGTTCGGGAATTTTCGGTATTGTACCGGGAAGGTTCTAGAAGGTTCCGGAGTGGGGCCCACCTGCATGGGGGGACCCACATGAACGTGGGTAGTGGGGGAAAGGCCCCACACCCCTGGTCAAGGCGCACCAAGATCCCCCCTTAGAAGGAATAAGATCATATCCCAAAGGGATAAGATCAAGATCCCTAAAAAGGGGGGATAGCAATCGGTGGGGAAGGAAATGATGGGATTTCTTTCCTCCCACCTTTGCCAACGCCCCAATGGACTTGGAGGGCAAGAAACCAGCCCCCTCCACCCCTATATATAGTGGGGAGGCACATGGGAGCTTCACCCTTGCCCCTGGCGCAGCCCTCCCTCTCCCAAGTGCTCCTCCTCTCTCGCGGTGCTTGGCGAAGCCCTGCAGGATTGCCACGCTCCTCCACCACCACCACGCCGTTGTGCTGCTGCTGGATGGAGTCTTCCTCAACCTCTCCCTCTCTCCTTGCTGGATCAAGGCTTGGGAGATGTCACCGGGCTGTACGTGTGTTGAACGCGGAGGTGCCGTGCGTTCGGCACTTAATCATCGGTGATTTGAATCACGACGAGTACGACTCCATCAACCCCGTTCACTTGAACGCTTCCGCTTAGCGATCTACAAGGGTATGTAGATGCACTCTCCTTTCTACTCGTTGCTGGTCTCTCCATAGATAGATCTTGGTGATACGTAGGAAAATTTTTGAATTCTGCTATGTTCCCCAACAGTGGCATCATGAGCTAGGTCTATTGCATAGATTCTTTGCACGAGTAGAACACAAAGTAGTTGTGGGCGTTGATGTTGTTCAATATGCTTACCGTTACTAGTCCAATCTTGTTTCGACGGTATTGTGGGATGAAGCGGCCCGGACCGACCTTACACGTACTCTTACGTGAGACAGTTTCCACCGATTGACATGCACTTGGTGCATAAGGTGGCTAGCGGGTGCCAGTCTCTCCCACTTTAGTCGAAACGGATTCGATGAAAAGGGTCCTTATGAAGGGTAAATAGCAATTGACATATCACGTTGTGGTTTTGCGTAGGTAAGAAACGTTCTTGCTAGAAACCCATAGCAGCCACGTAAAACATGCAAACAACAATTAGAGGACGTCTAACTTGTTTTTGCAGGGTATGCTATGTGATGTGATATGGCCAACAAGAATGTGATGAATGTTATGTGATGTATGAGATTGATCATGTTCTTGTAATAGGATTCACGACTTGCATGTCGATGAGTATGACAACCGGCAGGAGCCATAGGAGTTGTCTTTATTTATTGTATGACCTGCGTGTCATTGAACAACGCCATGTAATTACTTTACTTTATTGCTAACCGGTAGCCATAGTAGTAGAAGTAATAAGTTGGCGAGACGACTTCATGGAGACACGATGATGGAGATCATGATCATGGTGTCATGCCGGTGACGATGATGATCATGGAGCCCCGAAGATGGAGATCAAAGGAGCAAAATGATATTGGCCATATCATGTCACTATTTGATTGCATGTGATGTTTATCATGTTTATGCATCTTGTTTACTTAGAACGACGGTAGTAAATAAGATGATCCCTTACAACAATTTCAAGAAGTGTTCTCCCCTAACTGTGCACTGTTGCTACAGTTCGTCGCTTCTAAGCACCACGTGATGATCGGGTGTGATGGATTCTTGCGTTCACATACAACGGGTGTAAGATAGATTTACACAGCAATACACTTAGGGTTAACTTGACGAGCCTAGCATGTACAGACATGGCCTCGGAACACGGAGACCGAAAGGTCGAGCATGAGTCGTATAGTAGATACGATCAACATGAAAATGTTCATCGATGATGACTAGTCCGTCTCACGTGATGATCGGACACGGGCTAGTTTGACTCGGATCATGTGATCACTTAGATGACCAGAGGGATGTCTATCTGAGTGGGAGTTCATAAGATGAACTTCATTATCCTGAACATAGTCAAAAAGACCTTTTGCAAATTATGTCGTAGCTCGCGCTTTAGTTCTACTGTTTAGTTATGTTCCTAGAGAAAATATAGTTGAAAGTTGACAGTAGCGATTATGCAATCAGTAGAAAGCTTATGTCCTTAATGCACTGCTCAGTGTGCCGAACCCCAAATGTCGTTTGTGGATGTTGTGAACATCAGACATACACGTTTTGATAACTACGTGATAGTTCAGTGAAACGGTTTAGAGTTGAGGCATCAAAGACGTTTTTCGAAATGTCGCGGAACATATGAGATGTTTTGAGGGCTGAAATTGAGATTTCAGGCTCGTGCCCACGTCAAGAGGTATAAGACCACCGACAATTTTCTTAGCCTGCAGACTAAGGAGGAAAGCTCAATCGTTGAGCTTGTGCTCAGATTGTCTAAGTGCAACAATCACTTGAATCGAGTGGGAGTTGATCTTCCATATGAGATAGTGATGTTTCTCCAAAGTCATTGCCACCAAGCTGCTAGAGCTTTGTGATGAACTATAACATATCAGGGATAGATATGATGATCCTTGAGGTATTCACGATGTTTGACACCGCGAAAGTAGAAATCAAGAAGGAGCATCAATTTTTGATGGTTGGTGAAACCACTAGTTTCAAGAAGGGCAAGGGCAAGAAGGGATACTTCATGAAACGGCAAATCAGCTGCTGCTCTAATGAAGAAATCCAAGGTTGAACCCAAACCCGAGACTAAGTGCTTCTGTAATAAGGGGAACAGCCACTGGAGCAGAATTACCCTAGATACTTGGTAGATTAGAAGGCTGGCAAATTCGATAGAAGTATATTGGATATACATTATGTTAATGTGTACTTTACTAGTACTCCTAGTAGCACCAAGGTATTAGATACCGGTTCGGTTGCTAAGTGTTAGTAACTCGAAACAAAAGGCTACGGAATAAACGGAGACTAGCTAAAGGTGAGCTGACGATATGTGTTGGAAGTGTTTCCAAGTGTTGATATGATCAAAGCATCGTACGCTCCCTCTACCATCGAGATTGGTGTTTGCGTTGAGCATAGACATGATTGGATTATGTCTATTCCAATACGGTTATTCATTTAAGGAGAATAATGGTTGCTCTGTTTATTTGAATAATACCTTGAATGGTCTTGCACCTAAAATGAATGGTTTATTGAATCTCGATCGTAGTGATACGCATGTTCATGCCAAAAGATAGTAATGATAGTACCACCTACTTGTGGCACTGCCACGTAAGTCATATCGGTATAAAACGCATGAAGAAGCTCCATGTTGATGGATCTTTGGGCTCACTCATTTTTGAAAAGTTTGAGACATGCGAACCATGTCTATTGGTGTATATGCATGAAGAAACTCCATGCAAATGGACCGTTTGAACTCACTTGATCTTGAATCACTTGAGACATGCAAATCATACCACATGGGCAAGATGACTGAAATCCTCGGTTTCAGTAAAATGGAACTAGAAAGCAACTTGTGGGAAGAAATACATTTTGATGTATGCAATACAATAAGTGCTGGGGCATGCAGTGAATATCGTTATGTTCTTACTTCACAGATGATTCGAGTAGATGTTGAATATATTTACTTGATGAAACACAAGTCTGAATTATTGAATGGTTCAAGAAATTTCAGAGTGAAGTAGAAGATCATTGTGACAAGAGGATAAAATGTCTATGATATGATCATAGAGATGAATATCTGAGTTACGAGTGTTGGCACACAATTAAGACATTGTGGAAATTGTTTCGCAATTAATACCGCCTGGAACACCATAATGTGATGGTGTGTCCGAACATCATAGTTGCACCCTATTGGATATGGTGCGTACCATGATGTCTCTTATCGAATTACCACTATCGTTCATGGGTTAGGCATTAGAGACAACCACATTCACTTTAAATAGGGCACCACGTAATTCCGTTGAGATGACACCGTATGAACTATGGTTTAGAGAAACCTAAGCTGTCATTTCTTAAAAGTTTGGGGCTGCGACGCTTATATAAAAAAGTTTCAGGCTGATAAGCTCGAACCCAAAGCGGATAAAATGCATCTTCATAGGAAACCCAAAACAGTTGGGTAAACCTCCTAATTCAGATCCGAAAGCAATATGGATTGTTTCTTGAATCGGGTCCTTTCTCGAGGAAAGGTTTCTCTCGAAAGAATTGAGTGGGAGGATGGTGGAGACTTGATGAGGTTATTGAACCATCACTTCAACCAGTGTGTAGCAGGGCACAGGAAGTTGTTCCTGTGGCACCTACACCAATTGAAGTGGAAGCTTATGATATTGATCATGAGACTTCGGATCAAGTCACTACCGAACCTCGTAGGACGACAAGGACGTGTACTACTTTGGAGTGGTACAGTAATCCTGTCTTGAAGGTCATGTTGCCAGACAACAATGAACCTACAAGCTATGGAGAAGCAATGATGGGCCCAATTCCGACAAATGGTTAGAAGCCATGAAATCCGAGATAGGATCCATGTATCAGAACAAAGCATGGACTTTGGTGGACTTGCCTGATGATCGGCAAGCCATTGAGATAAATGGATCTTTAAGAAGAAGACGGACATGGATGGTAATGTAACCATCTATGGAGCTCGACTTGTGACGAAAAGTTTTTCACAAGTTCAAGGAGTTGACTACGATGAGATTTTCTCATCCGTAGCGATGCTTAAGTCCGTCGGATTCGTGTTAGCATCAGCTGCATTTATGAAATCTGGCAGATGGATGTCAAAACGAGTTTTCTTACCAGTTTTCGTAAGGAAAGGTTGTATGTAATACAATCAGAAAGGTTTTGACGATCCTAAGGATGCTAAAAGGTATGCTGGCTCCAACGATCCTTCTAAGGACTGGAGTAAGCATCTCGGAGTTGGAATGTACACTTTGATAAGATGATCAAAGATTTTGGGTTTATACAAAGTTTATGAGAAACTTGTATTTCCAAAGAAGTGAGTGGGAGCACTATGGAATTTCTGATGAGTATATGTTGTTGACATATTGATGATCAGAAATGATGTAGAATTTCTAGAAAGCATATAGGGTTATTTGAAAACTGTTTTTCAATGGAAAACCTGGATTAGGCTACTTGAACAATAAGCATCAAGATCTATAAGATAGATCAAAATGCTTAATAGTACTTTTAAATGAGCACGTACCTTGACATAATCTTGAAGGTGTTCAAGATGGATCAGTCAAAGAAGGAGTTCTTGCCTGAGTTGTAAGGTATGAAGTTAAGACTTAAAGCTCGACCACGGCAGAAGAAAGAGGAAGGACGAAGGTCGTCCCCTATGCTTTTATCATAGGCTCTCTACAGTATGCTATGCTGTGTACCGCACCTGAAGTGTGCCTTGCCATGAGTCAGTCAAGGGGTACAAGAGTGATCCAAGAATGGATCACAGGACAGCGGTCAAAGTTATCCTTAGTAACTAGTGGACTAAGGAATTTTCTCGATTGTGGAGGTGATAAAGAGTTCGACGTAAAGAGTTACGTCGATGCAAGCTTAACACCTATCCGGATAGCTCTGAGTAGAGATACCGGATACGTATAATGGAGCAACTTTTAATATAGCTCCAAGTAGAACAGTTATTTGGAATAGCTCCAAATAGAGCGTGGTAGCTACATCTAGGAGATGACATAGAGATTTGTAAAGCACACACGGATCTAAAAGGTTCAGACCCGTTGACTATAACCTCTCTCACAAGCATAACATGATCAAACCCAGAACTCATCGAGTGTTAATCACATGGTAAATGTGAACTAGATTATTGACTCTAGTAAACTCTTTGGGTGTTAGTCACATGGGGATGTGACCTTGAGTGTTAATCACATATCGATGTGAACTAGATTATTGACTCTAGTGCAAGTGGGAGACTGTTGGAAATATGCCCTAGAGGCAATAATAAATTAGTTATTATTATATTTCCTTGTTCATGATAATTGTCTTTTATTCATGCTATAACTGTATTATCCGGAAATCGTAATACACGTGTGAATACATAGACCACAATATGTCCCTAGTGAGCCTCTAGTTGACTAGCTCGTTGTGATCAACAGATAGTCATGGTTTCCTGGCTATGGACATTGGATGTCGTTGATAACGGGATCACATCATTAGGAGAATGATGTGATGGACAAGACCCAATCCTAAGCCTAGCACAAAGATCGTGTAGTTCGTTTGCTAGAGTTTTTCCAATGTCAAGTATCTCTTCCTTAGACCATGAGAGCGTGTGACTCCCGGATACCGTAGGAGTGCTTTGGGTGTATCAAACGTCACAACGTAACTGGGTGACTATAAAGGTGCACTACAGGTATCTCCGAAAGTGTCTGTTGGGTTGACACGGATCGAGACTGGGATTTGTCACTCCGTGTAAGCGGAGAGGTATCTCTGGGCACACTCGGTAGGACATCATCATATGCGCAATGTGACCAAGGAGTTGATCACGGGATGATGTGTTACGGAACGAGTAAAGAGACTTGCCGGTAACGAGATTGAACAAGGTATAAGGATACCGACGATCGAATCTCGGGCAAGTACAATACCGCTAGACAAAGGGAATTGTATACGGGATTGATTAAGTCCTTGACATCGTGGTTCATCCGATGAGATCATCGTGGAACATGTGGGAGCCATCATGGGTATCCAGATCCCGCTGTTGGTTATTGACCGGAGAACGTCTCGGTCATGTCTACATGTCTCCCGAACCCGTAGGGTCTACACACTTAAGGTTCGATGACGCTAGGGTTATAAAGGAAGTTTGCATGTGGTTACCGAATGTTGTTCGGAGTCCCGGATGAGATCCCGGACGTCACGAGGAGTTCCGGAATGGTCCGGAGGTAAAGATTTATATATGGGAAGTCCTATTTTGGCCACCGGAAAATGTTCGGGAATTTTCGGTATTGTACCGGGAAGGTTCTAGAAGGTTCCGGAGTGGGGCCCACCTGCATGGGGGGACCCACATGAACGTGGGTAGTGGGGGAAAGGCCCCACACCCCTGGTCAAGGTGCACCAAGATCCCCCCTTAGAAGGAATAAGATCATATCCCAAAGGGATAAGATCAAGATCCCTAAAAAGGGGGATAGCAATCGGTGGGGAAGGAAATGATGGGATTTCTTTCCTCCCACCTTTGCCAACGCCCCAATGGACTTGGAGGGCAAGAAACCAGCCCCCTCCACCCCTATATATAGTGGGGAGGCACATGGGAGCTTCACCCTTGCCCCTGGCGCAGCCCTCCCTCTCCCAAGTGCTCCTCCTCTCTCGCGGTGCTTGGCGAAGCCCTGCAGGATTGCCACGCTCCTCCACCACCACCACGCCGTTGTGCTGCTGCTGGATGGAGTCTTCCTCAACCTCTCCCTCTCTCCTTGCTGGATCAAGGCTTGGGAGACGTCACCGGGCTGTACGTGTGTTGAACGCGGAGGTGCCGTGCGTTCGGCACTTGATCATCGGTGATTTGAATCACGACGAGTACGACTCCATCAACCCCGTTCACTTGAACGCTTCCGCTTAGCGATCTACAAGGGTATGTAGATGCACTCTCCTTTCTACTCGTTGCTGGTCTCTCCATAGATAGATCTTGGTGATACGTAGGAAATTTTTTGAATTCTTCTACGTTCCCCAACACAGAGTGTGCGATGTCTTCTGAAGATCCTAGTGATGATTATGATGTTGTGGCAAGGTCCGCTGACGCTTTGCTTGCACCTTTTGCCGTTGAGCTGCAATCCATGGTGGTGAAGGCGCTTCGCCCTTTGAGCTTGTTGGTGGCCCGTGCAACCAGCTTATTGGAGCAGGCGGAGGTCTCCAGTGATGACAAGGGGTTGATCCAAGCCTCTTTGCAGGGACCCTGCTTCCCTGACTCGGACGCTCATGGCTCGATGTTGACTGCCTTGGCGCCGTTGGTGGCAAAAGATGGGGACCAAGGTGTCGAGGGCAGCATGGCCACTGAGTGTAGCGTGGCCATTTCTTCCGCGGGCGAAGTGAGGGATGTTGCTGAGGGATGCGCCTTGGCGACTGAGAGCGAGGGCACTTTGCATGACTTCGCCGAGCTGCTCACAGGTCTGACTCCAATCATCCAGGGTTTGTGTCGCCTGGTCAATGCGAAGAAGATCAAGAAGGTCAACCAGCGGATCAGGGCCCCCTTGGGGGACAACCCTACAAGATGTTAGTCGCTAGCACGCGTTTGTTTCTTCGGTGGCTGTCATTTTGGGAGTAGTCCGTTTGTGGTTTCGTGGGATGGCTTGTTGTTGTGTGCCATCTGCGATATCTCCGTTGGTTTTGAGTCTTGTGGGTTTTGGCCCTCGATGTATGGGTTTTCGCCCGGTTTTCCATCAATTAACCGGGCAACTACCTTCTTCTTAATTAATGAAAAAGGCAAAGCTTTTGCCTCTGTTTCAAAAAAACACTTTTTGATTTGAACATTTACAAAAGAATATATTTATGTAGATGTCGAGTAGATCCTTGTTTGTTTTTTAAACAATGAATGACAGCAGGAGAGGCTACAACTGACTTATATTAACCAAAAAATATTTACAGATTTACAATTGGGTATTAAGGCTCCCCAGCCATATATGCCTCTAAGAGCATCTACAGCCGGACGTCTCAAACCATCCCTCATACGCCCGCGGACACGTCCGGTCAGTGATCGGAGAGGAGAGAAGAAAAAACGTGACCCAAATGGACTCCTCATATCATCCCTATGCGTCAGGGCTGTCCGCGAACCCTCATATCTATCTCAAATATGGGGAGGATATGAAGGCTCGCAGACGCGCCCGGGCGCTCCACCACGTAGGACACAGCCCCACCCCGGACCATATTTTCTCTTTATTTATTCATTCTTTTATTTCTCCCTCTTCATCTCCACCAAACACGTGCAAGTGACCGGACATATGAGCGGAAAAATGAGGAGTATGGCTGCGCGAACGAATAAATAGGGGCTTAAAACGGACATGCCCGGTCACTGACCGGGTGCGTCCGCGGGCGTTTAAGGGGTCATATTTGCTATGTTCGGTTGTAGATGCTCTAAGAGGAGGAGCAGAGCAATGCAAACGGGTTTTAAGGCTTCCCAGCCATATATGGCTCTAAGAGGGGGAGCAGAGCAATGCAACACAAGGCGCCACAAGGAATACAAAGGGTACACTAGACAAAAGAGTCCACAAAAGAAGTAATGAATCGAACTAGGCTTTGCTTGCTTCTGTGTTGGAGTAGGGCAAAGCACTCTTTAAATCTAGCACACCAGGATTCAAAAGTTGGGGGCACACCCCTGAAGTATTTATTGTTTCTCTCCTTCCATATACACCCTTGAAGTAGATCCTTCTGTTGTCAATTTAGTTTTTTCTTAAGAAACACAGTGCAAATGCAGAAGCTCACACACACACACACATACTCACCTCTATGAATACACGCAGACACACCCTGCTCCTACGAGCATCTTCGAGAGAAGCGGTAAGAAAAACACGAAGTGGGTTACGTACAGAAGGTACAAATTGCATAACTTATTATCCATAAATTTTCTTTGCAAAAAATGCATTTTTGCAAATTTTCTTAGTGGCAAATGGCAATCTTGTTCAGCCAAAAATAATGTTTATAATTGTAAGTGTCTACTTAATTTAATGACATCACCCATCTTCCGAGTCCCAGTTAAGCGACATGAGCGAAGTAAAGTGCTTTGCAGCCAGCTAGTACATCATATCCATCCGTCTGTCTATATCCAACTAACCGCTGGATCGGTAGTGCGAACCAGCGGGCAGACCAATCGATGTGCATGCAGTCCAGGTGTGCATGCATGTTTGTTTGTCCTCCTATCCTACGGGAACCGCATCAACACACGACACGATCGACACGAACCAAAGCCTGACGCGACAGAGATCCATGATACTGCCTCATCCATCCTGCTGCTTCCTCAGCTCCTAGCGAGTGCGTAGTTCCTACCCACACACCAACACCAACCAACCAACGACAACGAACCATGCATGGATCACCATCGACCTCGTCCGGTGCTTGTTTTCAGTGGTAGAACTTCCGTGGATGGTTTTGTTCGTGTACCCTAAGTGATCAAGTGCATGCACGCACGTGGTTTGTTTTCAGTAATTAAATTGTTCTTGTACTCCACCTGCGTCCACCTATTATTCACGCATGTTTCTCTGTCCACCATCACACGTGCAGAAAGCAACTAGCTAATGGCGTTCGTTTTCCATGTTGGTTTCTTCCACACGTAGTAGTACGTGATGGAGTCAAACCACAATGGCGTTTTCTCTTCCGGCGACGACCGGCGGTGCTATGCTAGGCCAACGCAGCGGCGGCGCGTGGATCCCGGGCGGACGTACTACGTGCGGTGCATTTGGATCGAGCTTTTCTGCTCCCACTCGCTGGATGGATATGGGTGCTCGTGCTCGGCCAGTGACTGCCACTGCCGCCCTCGACCGTCCGTCCATCATTTCAGGTAAGCTTTCCGTCCAGCGACCTGTCAACCCTATCCGGTTGGTTTCACTTTCACCTGAGGAGTAGTAGGAACCAGCCGCTCGAGTGGAGACGTGGAAATGGGTGAGTGCGGGCGTGCGTGCACAGGGAAGCCAGCCAACCGCTCGAGTGGCCCGTGCAGGAGATCGGCCGAGGACGCGGGGATAGCGCCGGCCGGCCGGCAGGGGCGGGACACAAAGCGCGGGGGGCCAGGCTGCCGCTGCCGGCGTGCCGGCCGGCCGGCCGCGGCATGATCGTTCGAGCAGGGGGAGCCAGGGAGGCGGTATGATGATGGAGTGCTCGTCCGATTCACCGCCCACCGTGCGGCCTTTGCGGCGGATCCGGGCATGGCTATCGGAGCATCGGACTAGTACCATGGAGTACTACTATCTGCCTAGCTAGCTAGGCTTTGGGCAGTGGCCGGCACCCGTATGATGAGGCGCTGAAAGGCCGATTCATCCATGGAGCTAGCGTGCGCGCGTGCACAGGAAATTAGTTGGCCGCTTCCCTCCATGCTCGGAATATGCCCGACTGCCCGTCGATCGATCGGATTGAACGGGGCCAGGCCATCTTTCTAGCTTAGCTAGGCTACTACAAAGTGCAGCGACTGTCTAATCTACCTACCTTGAGGCTTGAGGGACGCCTCTTGTGTCGTGCGAAAAAAATGGTTTCCGCATAACTTACTTGTGTGATAGGCACGTCACATTTGGGCAGTAGGTGTCGAGACGAGGAGTAGGTCTGCCGTAGTGTCTATCACCCATCGGCCGCCGAGGGTGCGTTCTCGCTCTCTGCTAGTTTTTTTTTAACATAAGTACACATATCGTCGTCGACGGAAACGTCTCCTCCCACTGAATACGCATCAGCGAAAATTCTGAAATAAATTCAGAAATAAATGCGAGCAACAGGATTTGAACCCTGGTGGGTTGGGATACCACAGTCCCTCTAACCATCTAATCACAGGTTGGTTCGCCTCTCTGCTAGTATCTGTCAAGTAAGATGACTGGCCGAGCATTAGTCTAGTAACCACAAGAAGATTAATTGTTTTCCCCTGGCCAAATTAAGCCATTGCGGTCTCCAAATGGGACCCATGGTCACAAAATTTGTGTGGTGGGTGCACTTTATCCACCCTACTTAAAACCTGAAAGGTGGGACCACACAACTTGAGTCTCGGGTGCATATGGCTGACTCAGTCGGCATTTTTCTCGCGGACCCCCTAAACGTTTGGGTATTTTCCAAAAAAAACAATGAACACATCCGTCAACAAGGTGTTCAATGCCTCGCAAAAACAAACACAAGGTGTTCAATGACATAGCGAGCGGTACGCACCATAAAAATTGAACTCTGGTGAGGATTTCTCCCGCACTCAGCAAAGACGCACGAAGCAGTCGCTACAGCGCGGCTCCGGATGAGCTGGTGCATGCAAACAACAAATTGAGCAGTATCACATCGATGTGTGGCAGCACAATAGTGCAGGATGGTTGGAGACCACCACAACAAGAACACCCCTCCAAGGTACTCCCTCCGTTCGGAATTACTTATCGCAGAAATGGACGTATCTAGACGTATTTTAGTTCTAGATACATCCATTTCTGAGACAAGTAATTCCGAATGGAGGGAGTATGTTACATGTAGTACTACGGCTCATTGTATATAGTATAAAAAATATGAAGGCCCCCAAAACTCGTATCACGCACCAAAATGCGATATATGGCCCGTTGCAAACCTGTAGGGTAGCGAGCGCTTATAGATTTCTCGACGGGGCCGGTCCATTAATAGTGGAAGTAGTAGGAGCGCGGGCACACGTTATTTTTATTTTGAGGAAATGATATGCTTCGATAGAAATCGCCCACTAGCGCTATCTCTTCGGGCATACCCATAAGCGGAGGCTATCGTTCTCTAGGAGGAAGTTTCAGTCGGTTCTTAGAAGCATTTGGAACCTTCTGCGCGGTTTTGCAAAGATTCCAGAATTTTTTTTACCGTTCCTTATTTTCTTTCGGTTTGTTTTTTGATTTATGTTTTTCCTTTTTAATTTTATTTTTAATTTCTAGACTCTTTTCAAATTCATGAACATTTAGACACCGTGTTTTTTAATTCAAGTTTTTGTAATTTATGAATATTTATAAAAATGAGTGAACATCTTTTAATTCATGAATAATTTTAAAATTCCAAGAACATTTTTTGGAGTAAGTGATAGTTTTCCAAATCTGAGATCAATTTTTTTTCATATTTTCGAAAAAAAATCAAACCCAGATAAATCTTTGATATAATAAAACCGACCAACTTAAAAACCAGGGAAATTTTTGGTAGACGCACTCTCAACACGCGCTTGGCCCTGTCCATTTATAGCGCTCGACAACGCTAATGGATGGCTGATCGCTACAAGCGATATATTTCATGTCACCGTGCAACATATTATGGACTGGCCCAATAATTCTAGGCTCAGGTGTGGGGTTTTCCGGTTTTAGGAACCCTCAATAAAGTTCCAGCCATGAACAATTCACGTGGCTAGTGGTCACCGTATGGTTCATCTGATACGCAAGAAGGAAAGCAATATATGAATTGACTTTCCAAAGTCCCCAGCAAACAAACGCATTCATTAACTCCTTTCTACATGATCTCATGCACTACTGGAATTTTCACATACGCCGGGTGTAATGCTCTTCGCCGAGTGCTAAAACACGAACACTCGGCAAAGGCAAAGCAAGCTTTGTCGAGTGTCACTTTCGGCAAACCCACCTTCACGGCAAACTGCAATCTTTGCCGTTACTGCCTCACGGCAAAGAGGCACCGCACGACAAACCCTGCAAACACCGAGAACCGCTCACGACAAAGACTAGCCACGTGGCATGCCCGTCCGCAACAGATGGCTCCGTCAGTTACTGCGTACTTTGCCGAGTGTCGCTCTAGGTGGATGGTTTACCGAGAGCCGCTCTCGGAAAAGGTGGCAATTACCGAGAGCCGAGAATCGACTCTCGGTAACCACTGCTCTAATTTTTTTTCCCTTCTCTTTTTGTCTTTTTTTGCACTATCTTTTTTGTATCTCATATTTAATATGCTTTTACGACCAAAGATTGTAAATTAAATTACTTTTGATGATTTTTTTCAAAACTCAAGTTTAAAGAGTGTAAAGTAAAAAACATGAGAAGAAGCAGTTGTTGACCGTGGCCTACCCCCTCTCTCGGTGCCGGTCAACTTCCTAGACCACCGGGGACATCGGATAGCCCATGCATATACATGTGATGGCCTCCTTTGAGAGCACAAGAAGTTTCGAGGCCAACGGGGCAACAGGACCCGCACTTCGTGCACAAACCGGACACATTCCCAATCGATACCCATAGACTATCTCGAAGAACGGGCCTAGACTTGGTCTGTCATCTCGCGATGACATGCACTAACACGGAGAAGAGTTATTCACCGTGGACTACACCCTCTCGGTGCCGAATAACGCCCTAGACCCACAACAAGAAATATGTCAACTAGCGACCTTCTGTCAGTGACCCTGAAAGAATTGGTCATAGATCTATGACCATTTGAGACCAATTGGTCAAAAGCTGTTCGGGGGGTCCAAACCCTAAACCATTGCAACCATTTTGGTCAGAAAGGTCGTAATTTCCTTACACGAAATGGTCACAAAACAAACAGTGCAGGTCCACTGTCTTATTTGTAGCTGTTAACGACCAATATATATGGTCATAGCCTTGTAGATTGTGGTGGGTTGTGATGACTAGGCGCCATCTCATCAGTTTTGCCTATGTGGCATGTCCATGTGTCAATTTTTGCCCTAGGTTGTGAAGCAACCTATATTTCTGTTATTTCAAAAATTCCCAAAAAAATCTCATAAATTGTTTGGATAATATCTTCATCAAATATTTCAAAAACCTTCCTTGCCTAGTTCGAAAATAACTCAACAATATTCATTTTTCTATTCTGTTCAGAGCAGCACTTTGTGAAGGAAGTACCATTTTGGCATGTCCAAATGGTATCCATTTTCTACAGTGCTTTCCTCTACCCAAATAACCATCCTCCACCAAATGCCAGCTCAATTCATTCATTATTTTGAGCCCAGCTTCAACATTCGTATTTATGTCCAGTGTGGTACTTTGCAAAGCAAGTACCACCTAGGCTCCTCCTTTTGAGCTGAAAATTTGTGAAGACGGTCTTATTAGTAACTGATCATCCTCAGCCAAAACTCACGCCCATTAGCCATGTGCATTTCCCGTACCGCTAATCAAACACTTGGCTGCTTATTCATGTTTGAGCATTGATCGGTCTCCTCGTGAGAATCTTATGTTGTGATTTTCTTCCTAGCACCTACATGGGGAGTGCCCAACCCACTAGACATGCCTAGGCCGCCCAGAACACATGGCAACGCCACGGTCACGCGGTGACCACGCGACGGGCATGCGAGTTTACGCGCTCTAGAGTTGGGGCCCTCGGCCACCGCCCAAACCTCGACGTATCGCCACCAAACTATGTATTTACGATTAAATAGGTACTTATGTAACTAGAAATGATTTTTGGAAAAAATAAATAGCAAACTATGAGGCAGCTGCAGTTCAAATTTGACCCGCTTCCTACTAAATCGGCGGGAATTTATCTTTTTCACCAGAGGTGGATCAAAACTTTTAACACCCAACCATTTTGTCAATTGTGCATTATATATGACCTAGTATTTTATAAAATTGATTAGGTCCAATTTTGCAACAAATATATGGTAGGTCCTTCACAAAAAACTCATTTCAGGCACTCGGAAAAATGGAAAATGAATTTTTCGTTCAAAGAAAATGAAAACTTCCTTAGGCAACATTGTTTATCATTCCAAGATGCACCCTTGTGCACGATATGAGGTCACTTAAAAAAACTATGCCATGAATGTGGCCATAGGATTGATCATTTGGCTTGATAGCCATGAATCTTCACGCATGATAGCTCATTTCTGAGAACACTTTTTTAAAATAATTTCCGTATTACAAGTTTATTATTTTTGCTGGGAACTTGGACACATATAATGACACAATGCGAAGGTTTTCCAATTTTTTAATTTATCTTGAATTTTTTATGTCCGTTTCAAAATGCGGTCAAAACGGCGAGCTTGACCGTTCCTAGCTAGTGGTTGAATCTTGGAAATTTTTTGGTGTTTCTCTAATTAAATAGATACTTATGTACCTAGAAATGATTTTTGGAAAAAATAAAAAGCAAACTATGAGGCAGCTGCAGTTTAAATTTGACCCGCTTCCAGCTGAATCGGCGGGAATTTGTCTTTTTCACCAGAGGTGGATCAAAACTTTTTACACCCAACCATTTGGTCAATTGTGCATTAAATATGTCCTAGTATTTAGAAAAATGATTTGGTCCAATTTTGCAAGAATTATTTGGTAGGTCCTTCACAAAAAAACCTCACTGAGGGCACTCGAAAAATGGAAAATGGCTCTTTTGTGCAATGAAAGTGAAAACTCCGTTAGGCAACATTGTTTGGAATTCCAAGATGCATCCTTGTGCATAATATGAGATCATTTGAACAAACTATGCCATGAATGTGGCCATAAGATTGATCATTTGGCTTGAAAGCCATGAATCTTCACTCATGACAGCTCATTTCTGAGAACACTTTTCTAAAATAATTTCTGTATTACAAGTTTATTATTTTTCCTGGAAACTTGGTCACATATAATGACACAATGCGAAGGTTTTCCAATTTTTTGATTTTTTTTGAGTTTTTTATGCCCGTTTCAAAATGCGGTCAAAACGGCGGGATTGACCGTTCCTAGCTAGTGGTTGAATCTTGGAATTTTTTTGGTGCTTCTCTGATTAAATAGATACTTATGTACCTAGAAATGATTTTTGGAAAAAATAAAGAGCAAACTATGAGGCAGTTGCAGTTCAAATTTGACCCGCTTCCAACTGAATCGGCGGGAATTTGTCTTTTTCACCAGAGATGGATCAAAACTTTTTACACCCAACCATTTGGTCAGTTGTGCATTAAATATGTCCTAGTATTTTAGAAAAATGATTTGGTACAAATTTGCAAGAATTATTTGGTAGGTCCTTCAGAAAAAAAACCTCATTTAGTGCACCTGAAAAATGGAAAATGGCTCTTTTGTGCAATGAAAGTGAAAACTTCCTTAGGCAACATTGTTTGGAATTCCAATATGCACCCTTGTGCACAATATGAGATCATTTGAACAAACTATGCCATTCCAAAATGCACCCTTGTGCAAAAAACACAAGAGAAATAAATAGAAAAACACAACTACATAAGCTTGAAAAAGTATTTGATGTGCTCCACATGTGCTATGATTGTGAATTATAAAATTGATGTGCTCCAAATTTGCAATAAATATTTGCTAGGTTCTTTATAAAAATATCATTTTGGACACTCAAAAAATGTGTCTCTTACAAAAAACTCATATCCTAGAACACTTTTTTTAATGATATTAACAATATTCAAAGTTTGTTATTTTTATTGAAAAGTAGGTCACACTTGGTGACACAATGCGAAGGTTTTTTATTTCTATATTTTTATAAATTTCTTAGTCGTCAAATAGCAGACATATTAAAAATCTTATTTTCAATTAATTATGACCAATTTAAATGGTCTTAACATCATCAAAGGGGACACTCTGTTCTGATTGGTCTATAATCAGCTCGCGCGGATCATGCCTTAAGCACCGTCGGATGCACCCGGATCCAACGGCAGCCCACACCCCCCTCGTCGCTCTCACCCATTCCCCGAATCCCTGTCATCCACACACGAAACCCTAGCCCCCTTCTCCCAATCGCCGCCGCCGCCTTCTCCCTCCCAGATCCAATCCAAGTCAGAGTCCCCGTCAGTCTCCCCCGAAATAAAACCCACCGCCGCCGCCTTCGTCTCCCCAACCAACCACAAACCACCGGCGACCTCCTCCCACTCTCCCTCTCCCTCGCCGCCGGCGCCCCCTCGCCTCCCCTCCTGTCCTCTTGTCTCCCTACTAGGCCCCAGATCGACTCGGCCTTCTCCTTCTTTGGCCACGACCAGATCCGCACCGGCGTTCCCGCATCAGCGCCGGAGATCCAGTCCTCTCCCTGCACGGCAACTCCCGGTGCAAAATCCCACATACAACCAAGTTCTCTTGTGTCTTCCTCTGTTCCTCATCCTCTGCTCCACGATTCCGCCGCCGCCGAGCTCCTCCGTCCTCTCTCCCCAAACCTCGGTCTCCACAGCCAGCGCCCCGTCCCCTCCCTTCCCCTTCTCTCCTTGGACGTACTCCACTCGAGCTGTGGTCAGATCCGCCCTCCCTCGCACCGGAAACCCTAGCCGCCCGGCCACTGCGACCGGCCTCGACGAGGGTGGTGTGAGTCCCTCCTCCCCTCCCGTCATCAGGAGAGGAGAGGGAGTTCAAGCAGGCCATGGCGGCGACCACAGCCGGGAGAGGACCGTGCTTCTTCTCCGCGCCGTTGTCAAGGCTTCTCCATAGTCACGTGTCGGGCGAGGAGTCAGCCTTGGTGCACCGCGGCTGTCCTCTGCTCCCCCGCGTCCGCAACTGACTGTACCGCCTCTCCCTCCCGCTGCCAGTCCCACTTCCACCCCTGAATCCCTCTCCTTGGCTGATCTGTTTTCCCACAGCGCAGGTGAGGCGTTGCTGCAGCTTCAACGCCGTGGCCAGACCCCAACCCCTGCGGCTGGACCTGCTCCTTCTTGGCCGACCTCAAGGTCCACTCCTCCCTCCTCCAACTCCCTCGTGCATCCACTTCCTCCTCCATTTTGGATTGAATTACACCCCTGAATTATTGAATTATTGGGGTGCTATGCTAGCTTCCCCATCTACAGAGTATGTCTTCCTTCTTGGAGAATAATCAATCTCTTGCATTTTCTACATATATATGTGTTTGCTTGTGTGGCAGAAATCTGCCCTACATGTAGTAGCCGAGGATGCTGTACGTTTTCTTTTCCTAATTTCTGCAGGATGCATTGCATGGAACAGAGCAGGCTCCGAAAGAAACAATCTGCATTTCTTTTTGTATTTTCAAAGCTTTGCGCAATAATAGCCTTTGCTGTTTCGGAGTAGCTGCACGGTTCACGTTTCAATTCCATTCGTAGAGAATAAAGTCTTAATGGGATTACCAGTCCAGATGTGCATCCTTATTGCTCTGCACAATAATCTGCATTTTTTTGTATTTTCAGAGCTCTGCACATGAACAACCTTTGCACAACAACAATCTAATTAAGTTTTTATCTAGAAAGGATAACGCTAAACAGTTCACAGTTTCATTCACTAAATATTGCAAAGTCCAAAATCCATCCTATGCCAGCATGATAGTTAGATTAAACAATTCACAATCTAGAAAATTGGAAATTTGAGAAGAAAACATTTCACAATCTACAGCAGAACTCTGTACTGTTTTATGTTGTTTTCCTTTTTTGTTTTATAACATGGATACATTGGCATGGTTCCCTGATTGGGTTTCCTCACGCATGCAGGTGACGACCATGTGGTGTTTAGCGGGGTTTCTTCCTCAACTTCGGCGCCTCCCGCCCTGCCCGCCGGTGGCCGGTTCTGTCGCTTGTAAGACCGAGAGAGGCGAGAGGAAGCCAGGTGAGGCATGGGATCCCCGGCGTTGTTGCTTGAAATCTCTTTTACTTGCTTGGTTTTGCTGATGGTTTCGTTGGGTGTGCATGTAGGGGGCTCTGCTGTGAAGGGAGATGGTCGAGAAGGGAGGAAAGGGGCTGCTTGCAGGGAAGATGACGGCGGCCAAGGGCGCCGCCGACAAGGACAAGGACAAGAAGAAGGCGCCTGTGTCCTGCTCGTCCCATGCCGGGATTCAGGTTTGCCCGCTCCCCAATTCCCCCTCTTTCCTGTAGCTATTTTGTGGACCGTTCTCGCGGGTGAATTATTAGATCTCCAAGTGTTTCCTGCCGCGGATCTGGTTCCATGATGCACCTTATGTTTGTACGAGATTTGTTGTAGAATCTTATTGTGTTCCGTTGTCAGTATTGATTATCGATTCGTAGTAATGATTATCGGTTAGCTGGTTCATTTAGGTTGTCTCCCCCATCTTAGTCGGAGTTTGTTTGTTATGTTGTAAACTATGCCAGATCTATGTTTTGCACTCCTGCAATGTTATGACAATATACTGATTGCAGGCTTCAGTACCCTGCACTGGCAAAAGTCCCGTATTTTATTGATCTGTTAACTTGTAGTTGTATCTTTTAAATTCTACCCACACTTGTACTGTACTATTGTGGGATCTGTTTATGATTTTTTCTATATAATAATAACATTGCTGGAGACAGGCATGTATTCTCTTTTTACAAGTAAGATTTAAGATGTGTTTATACTCTTCATGATCATCTGCCATGTAGTAATTGTTATTTTTTGTGACTTCTAAAAGCATTGTACTAGTTGAATTTGTGTTATCATTCTGAAGAACTTGTCCTTTTTATTGAATGGTCTCTTCATAATATATTTGCTCCAGTTTTCTAATTCTTCTTTGCTGATTCATGTAACAGGGCGTCCTGACTATGAGCAAGAGCAAGAGCAGGTGCATGTGCCTGTTTGTAATTCTAACGAAGGAGCTCCATCTTGAAGAATATAGTGCTTGTAGAGCTTGTAAATTAGTTACTCCACTTGTAGAGTTTTTTGTAGAGCAGGAGCACCATTGTATTGCGTGTTATTTGTAGAGCAGGAGCTCCATACAGAATCTGGCTCTATACTAAATCTGGCTGTTGTTATTTGAAGTATTATATGTGTTTTTTGTCAGTGCCAATTTAAATATTGGTTATTTATTTACTGTCAAAATGAAATGAGGAATATGACCCTGACAAGTCGGACCCACTTGCTAGAACCTGACAACTTGGACCCACTTATGAGAACATGATAACTGGGATCCATCTGACTAGTGGACCCATGATACATATAAAAAACATGAGCAGCCAAGCAAATAAATGGCCCAGAAAATACATGATCAAAAAGAAAATCTGCTGTTAAAAGGGCCATGCAAAGAAATCAATAAGGCTGAATTGTTGGGCCAGACCCATGTAGCTAATAAAAGCACAGGAAAAAAAATACATTAAAAAGGCCGAATTGTTGGGCTAGGCCCATGTAGAAAACCGAATTGGACCGGGCTGAATCTTGTGCCACATCAGCTTGCCACGCTGGATGCCTACATGGACTGGGGAGGTTGCTAGTGACCAAAACGCCACAGTAGACATATTTTGGTCATAAACGTCCACGACCATTCCAGAAGAAAGGTCGCTACAGTCAGTTTACGACGGCCAGCTTTTGACCTTCTGGTTTTGGTCACAAAAAGGTCACAAATGGAAAACTGTGACCATTCAGTGACCAATAGTGGTGGTCACAAGTTGACATATTTCTTGTAGTGATCGCCGGGGCCACCAGATGGGTGCTCGATATGGAGACCGCCCGAGGGGGGGGAGGGCACCCGTACATGCGTGTGGCCCATGCATATGCATGCAGGGGTGGTGTGCTATTTGAATAAGCAACGCACGTCCTTGACGTGACACGTGCCTCAGAAACCACACACACGGGCGGGAACGTCGAGGACCGGCTGCGTCCGTTCCCGAGACAGAATCTTCGGCGGGTGATCCCGTGACAGAACGAGCCTAGACTTGGCCTGTCATCTCGCGATGACATGCACTAACACGGAGAAGCACTTATTCACCGTGGACTACACCCTCTCGGTGCTGCATAACGCCCTAGACCGCCGGGGCCACCGGATGGGTGCTCAATATGGAGACCGCCCGACGGGGGGGGGGGGGGAGGGCACCCGTACATGCGCGTGGCCCATGCATATGCGTGCAGGGGTGGTGTGCTAATTGAATAAGCAACACACGTCCATGACGTGGCACGTGCCTCACAAACCACACACACGAGCAGGAACGTCGAGGATCGGCTGCGTTCGTCCCCGAGACAGAGTCTTCGGTGGGCGATCCCGTGACAGAACGGGCCTAGATTTGGGCTGTTATCTCGCGATGACATGCACTAACACGAAGAAGCAGTTATTCCCCGTGGCCTACCCCCTCTAGGTGCCGAACAACACCCTAGACCGCCGGGGCCACTTGAGGGGTGCTGTTCTCTAGAACCGGACGAGGATCATCCGAAGAAGAAAACACAAGACGGTAATTATGATGTGCTAAGGTTGTTTGCCAAGCATGAAAGAAAACAATAAAAAAAGTATAATACATATTATCGAGAATGCACAAGAAGGAAAGAGATCTAGGTGGATGGTTTACTAAGAGCCGCTCTCGGAAAAGGTGGCAATTACCGAGAGCCAAGAATCGACTCTCGGTAATGACTGCTCTAATTTTTTTCTCATCTCTTTTTGTCTTTTTTTGCACTATCTTTTTTGTATCTCATATTTCATATGCTTTTATGACCAAAGATTATAAATTAAATGACTTTTGATGATTTTTTTCAAAACTCAACTTTAAAGAGTGTGTAAAGTAAAAAACATGAGAAGAAGAAGTTGTTGACCGTGGCCTATCCCCTCTCTCGGTGCCGGTCAACTTTCTAGACCGGCATCGAGAGAGAACTTTAAGGAAGTATCTAAACACTTCCCTCTTGTTGGTGTCAAAACCGGCGGATCTCGGGTAGGGGGTCCTGAACTGTGCGTCTAGGCGGATGGTAAGAGGAGACAAGGGACACGATGTTTTACCCAGGTTCGGGCCCTCTTGATGGAGGTAAAACCCTACGTCCTGCTTGATTAATATTGATGATGTGTGTTACAAGAGTGGATCTACCACGAGATCGAGGAGGCTAAACCCTGGAAGCTAGCCTATGGTATGATTGTTGTTCGTCCTATGGACTAAAGCCATCCGGTTTATATAGACACCGGAGAGGGCTAGGGTTACACAGAGTCGGTTACAATGGTAGGAAATCTACATATCCGTATCGCCAAGCTTGCCTTCCACGCCAAGGAAAGTCCCATCCGGACAAGGTACGAAGTCTTCAATCTTGTATCTTCATAGTCTTGGAGTCCGGTCGATCACGATAGTTCGGCTGTCCGGACACCCCCTAGTCCGGAACTCCCTCAGTAGCCCCCGAACCAGGCTTCAATGACGACGAGTCCGGCGTGTAAATTGTCTTCGACGTTTTGCAAGGCGGGTTCTCTTCCAAGCTTCATGCTCCTGTCGAATAGTGTCCGGCTCCCTTATAAATGTTGCGCTCCTTGGCTTCTACGTCCAATAATGGCCCTCTTCCACGTGTTGGATGAATGCGAAAAGCTAGGGTATTTTTACATTGTACCCCCTGGCCGCGCGAACGAGCCGCCTATAAGAGAGGCGAGGATCTTAGATCCAACTTACACCATCCTCCTTCCGCAAGTTCTCATCGAAGCGCCTCCGACCAAAATCCATTCTACCATGGATAGTCGACGCTGCTCCTCCTCTCACGCTCCCAGCCCTAGGCCAGGAGATTGGGGGAGATGCTCGGTTCCACACAGCGAGCTAGTGGCGCTCCAAACCGAGGGATATCTTCCCCCAGCCTTCATGGTTCCGGTTCGAGCCGGATTGACCACCTTCAGGGGCAGAAAGCAGGCGGAGAGCGTCCCCAACCCTTCCAAAGGAGAGCGGGTATGCTTCGTCCCTTATCTAATAAGGGGACTCGGATTTCCCATACACCCGTTTCTCCGGGGGCTCCTAGAGTTCTACGGACTCCAGCTTCACCACCTCACACCTGCCTCCATTTTGCACATCGCGGGCTTTGTAGCTCTTTGCGAGCTGTTCTTGGGCATCGAGCCCCATTTTGCGATGTGGAAGAGATTGTTTTGCCTCGTACCCCGTTCTCACGAGGGGTCGATATATCAAGTGGGCGGAGCCGAAATATGGCGCATCGCCGGGACCGGATATCTATCCGGCACCCCGAAGAAGGCGTCCGAAGACTGGCCTTCGGAATGGTTCTACATGGAGGACGCCCCTCTACCGGATCCAGTTCGGATCGGCCTCCCGGAGTTCAGCAATTCTCCTTTGAAGAAACGCCTAAGTTGGCGCCCGCGGAGCCCTCAACAGGAGGATGATGGGAGCGTCCATTATCTCATGGGCCAGATTAGGTTACTGGCCCACTCCGGATTGACCATGATTGGAGTCATGGCCACGTGTATTATGTGAGGGTGCAGCCGCTCCAGTATAGGGGCCACCCAATGTGGGATTTCAACGGGGAAGATGACGCCACCCGTCATGGCCGCAGAGGATCGGGCTCGGCAGCCGATCTGGTAAAGATCCTGTCTGGCTTGTACAAGGGGGAGGAGGAGGACTTCCTCCGCACGAGTCCGTTAAATGGATTCTCCATGAATAACCCTCGGAGCTGGGTAAGCGGGCGTCTATCTACCCGATCCATACTTCCAAAGTCAAGTATTTTACTTTATGATTTCGACGCAGGAGCTGCGCCGGGACGTGGAGGGCATACAAAGCCTAGCTCCACAACCCGAGGATCCGAAACGATCCCTGGATCCGGCCTCCGAAGAGGATCCGGACATAAAGGTGGAGCTGATAGACGGGGTGTTCCACCAACTTAGCATGGACAATGCTCTAGTCGCCATTACGGCTGACTACCCCGGTTTGCTTCCGGCTTCCCAGGTGACTACGACCGAGGTCTCGACACCGTCATTTGATCCATGCTCAATTCTAACCATCCTATACTGATGGTGTATCACAGGAGGTGCCTTTAAGGCGGAAGCCGAACCCGTGGCGGCTGACCAGCAAGGGTCAGTTCGGCCCAGCAGGCGAAAGAGGAGTGCGACGGAGACCGAAACGTTACCGCAATGGTACGGCGCGCCACTGTTTTTAAGGGAAGGATCCCTAGGAGGTATATTAATTCCCATAACCTTTCTAGGAGAAAGAGCGCTCGCCAGACAGTGTCCGGAGAGGTTGCCAACCAAGCCTCCGCCAGCCATGCTCCAACGCGTGGTCCAGAAGGGGAGGCGAATACAGGGCATGAGCCGGACGTTCCTCCAACGGAGGATGCCGACAGGCTGTCCGCCACCCCGTCTGAGGTGGAGAGCGCCATGAATCACAGGCGTCGCCGGACAGCTCTACGTGACGCGTGTTTCTCCCCGGAGGCATTGAATGCCTTTAATGCGGGAGACGCGCACCTCCGTGCCGCTCAAGATGGTTTAACCAGAGCCACGGAGCAGTATGTGAAGGACATACGGGTAAGTAATTTTAATAGGTATATATGCCAGTATCCACCGAGACTTAAAATAGTTAAAAGAACTGATTTAAGGATCACTTATTATGCAGGATCTTACGGAGAAGAATACCCACCTGTCCCAGGAGCTTCAAGAGTGCAAGGCCCAACTTGAGGCCGCACTGGCCGCCACGGGGAGAGCCACAGAGACCCCCGCTGGTAATACGTACTTCGAAAAGATAAGTAGTTGATAAAGTGCGGCGTGTGCGTAAATCTGACAATAATATTGCAGAGGGCGCCGGACTAGATCCGGACAAGCAACAACCACTACGTCAGCTGAAGGCTGGCGAGAGGGTGCTTATGAAAGTGCAGCAGGAGAGGAACAAGCTCCAAGATACCCACACCCAGCTAGGAGAAGAGCTGAAAGATGTGCGGGCTCAGCTGTCTTGCTCCGTGAAGGAGAATCAGCGGCTTCATCGCGGCATTTATAGTAAGTGCTTGAGAAAATTCCTTTGAAAAGAAGAATTCGGCGAGGAAGTCGATTGACAGAAATGTGTCTCTAGGTGTCCTCACAGGCCGCCTTGTGGAGGAAATGCCCAGTTCAACGGGTGACCAACTGCCCGAGCTAGTGCAACTGTTCGAACGTGTTCGACAGGCGATGAGTGGCGTCGTTCAGGCCTTATGGCCTTCCGTCTCCCTACCCGAGGGCCTTGAAGGGCTTGCTGAAAAGCTTCAGGGAGTACGGCGCCGGCTCCGTCTGTGGAAGGTATCGGCCTGCCGTCAAGGCGCCAGGGAGGCCTGGGCGATGGTGAAGACGCGGTACCCGAAGGCTGACCCAAACCACATGGCCGAGGTCGGACCTGTGGGGCCTGATGGGAAGGAGATCCCTGTGAGCTTGATGTACGACCACGTAGAGCTGGCCGCGAAATATTCCCAACAGGACTGTAAATTAGACAGCCTGTTAGATGGGATTGAAGAGGAGTACAATCAGTCAGTTTGACGATGTAATTGTAAAATGACATGTAAAATGCCTCCTAGCCGGATTGTAGATCATTTGTCTTTGCCGACCTTTTCGCTTCGACCTCGGGACCCTACAGTCCGGAGTGTGTCCGAATACCTTCTCGGTTATGAAAAAACCGGGGCATGCATGGAGACCAGGCGTAGGGGTCATTAGTGCTTTATCAGACAAGTGCCCAACTAGTTATGTTATATTACATGGTTAGTAAGAAACATCTTCCAGGGAGAATAGTTCCATTAGGGGTTCCTTTCCCTGGGAGGCATGCCCTAAGGTGCATGTCCGGTCTGCGAAAATAGCAGAAAAAGCATCCGGGGGCAGATAAATAAGTAAGTAAGTAATCATCTTTTAGGTCACCGACCGAATATTCTCGTAAGAACGCTAGCTTTCGGCTTCACCCAGTCTGAGGTACACATCCGGCTGACCCGGTAGTAACAATCGCAGAGGTGCTCCCTTTACCTCCTAGCCGAACAATCGAGAACGTAGGGGTAAGCATAGGAGCCAGGCAACCCAGCTTGGACAAAACTTAAGTCATATCGATGCATATAATGGTGAATAAAAGGTACATGCGGAAGTATAACACATGTGTTGGGCATGAAGCCCGTGTAAATAAACTTCTATTAAAGAAGCCCCCAGGTATAATGAGTGCTAGGAGCACATCAAGTGTGTGCGAACAATGCGCAAATTAGCCTATCAAAGGTATTGAAAAAATAAAGTGGGAAGAAGGAGGGGGACAAGAGGCAGTGAAAAATTAAAAAAAGGGATGGAGGAGTGAGACGAACTCTGAGTCCGGCGTTAGGCGTAGAATCTTCGGAGACGGGCTGCGTTCCATGGGTTTGGCTCAAGTCGGTTGTCAGAGGCATTACGTAGACGGTATTCTCTGCCGGACAGGACTTGGTCGATGATGAAGGGACCTTCCCACTTGGGCTTAACTTTGTCCTTTTTCTTGTCCGGCAGGCGTAGAACAAGATCGCCAACATTGTAAGTTTTGGCCCGTACTTCTCGGCTTTGATACTTTCGAGCCTGCTGCTGATAGAATGCGGAATGAGCTTTTGCCACGTCCCGCTCCTCCTCTAAGGCGTCCAAACTGTCCTGCCGATCCAACTCGGCTTCTCTTTCTTCGTACATGCGCACGCGAGGTGAGTCATGAATTATATCGCAGGGCAGAACTGCCTCTGCGCCGTATACCATAAAAATGGTGTGAATCCGGTAGTGCGGTTTGGCGTGGTCCGCAGCCCCCAGAGTACGGAGTCGAGCTCCTCTACCCAGTGCGTGTTAGATTCCTTGAGGGACTGCACTAGTCTGGGTTTGATGCCGCTCATGATTAGACCATTTGCTCGCTCGACTTGACCGTTAGTTTGGGGGTGATAGACTAAAGCGTAGTCGAGCTTGATGCCCATGTTTTTGCACCAGAGTTTAACCTCGTCGGCCGTGAAATTCATGCTGTTATCAGTGATGATGCTGTGGGGGACGCCAAAACGGTGTACTACCCCGGATACGAAGTCTATCATAGGTCCGAACTCTGCCGTTTTAACCGGCTTGGCCTCTATCCATTTGGTGAATTTGTCCACCATGACCAATAAGTATTTGTGCTTGTGGGTTCCCCCTTTAAGGGGTCCGACCATGTCAAGCCCCCAGACCGCGAACGGCTAGGTAATGGGTATAGTTTTTAGGGCGGTGGGTGGCATGTGGCTCTGATTAGCAAAGAGCTGGCAACCGACGCATCGTTGGACTAAGTCCTGAGCATCTGCCCGGGCCGTCTGCCAATAGAATCCTGTACGGAAGGCCTTGCCTACAAGGGCCTAGGCTGCAGCGTGGTGCCCACCGACTCCAGCGTGAAATTCAGCTAGGAGATTTCGCCCTTCCTCTTCGGAGATACACCTTTGAAGGACTCCGGTTGTGCTTTTCTTATAAAGCTCTCCCTCATGGACCTTATAGGCTTTAGATCGCCGAACTATGCAGCGGGCCTCATTTTGGTCATCGGGTAGCTCCTGCCTGTTTAAATAGGCTAGGAATGGTTCCGCCCACGGGGCAATTACTGCCATTGTTTCGCGGGCTGAAGGTGTTATTTCATTGGCAGATCCGCCGATTGTGTCAGAATTGTCTGAGTGAGGTGATGCACCTGGTGTTGGAAATATGCCCTAGAGGCAATAATAAATTAGTTATTATTACATTTCCTTGTTCATGATAATCGTTTATTATCCATGCTACAATTGTATTGATAGGAAACTCAGATACATGTGTGGATACATAGACAACACCATGTCCCTAGTAAGCCTCTAGTTGACTAGCTCGTTGATCAATAGATGGTTACGGTCTCCTGACCATGGACATTGGATGTCACTGATAACAGGATCGCATCATTAGGAGAATGATGTGATGGACAAGACCCAATCCTAAGCCTAGCATAGAGATCGTGTAGTTCGTATGCTAAAGCTTTTCTAATGTCAAGTATCTTTTCCTTAGACCATGAGATTGTGCAACTCCCGGATACCGTAGGAATGCTTTGGGTGTACCAAACGTCACAACGTAACTGGGTGGCTATAAAGGTGCACTACAGGTATCTCCGAAAGTGTCTGTTGGGCACGAATCGAGGCTGGGATTTGTCACTCCGTGTGACGGAGAGGTATCTCTGGGCCCACTCGGTAGGACATCATCATAATGTGCACAATGTGACCAAGGGGTTGATCACGGGATGATGTGTTACGGAACGAGTAAAGAGACTTGCCGGTAACGAGATTGAACAAGGTATCGGTATACCGACGATCGAATCTCGGGCAAGTATAATACCGCTAGACAAAGGGAATTGTATACGGGATTGATTGAGTCCTTGCCATCGTGGTTCATCCGATGAGATCATCATCGAACATGTGGGAGCCAACATGGGTATCCAGATCCCGCTGTTGGTTATTGACCGGAGAACGTCTCGGTCATGTCTGCATGGTTCCGAACCCGTAGGGTCTACACACTTAAGGTTCGATGACGCTAGGGTTATAAAGGAAGTTTGTATGTGGTTACCGAATGTTGTTCGGAGTCCCGGATGAGATCTCGGACGTCACGAGGAGTTCTGGAATGGTCCGGAGGTAAAGATTTATATATGGGAAGTCCTGTTTTGGTCACCGGAAAAGTTTTGGGTTTTATCGGTAACGTAACGGGACCACCGGGAGGGTCCCGAGGGTCCACCAAGTGGGGCCACCGGCCCCGGAGGGCTGCATGGGCCAAGTGTGGGAGGGGACCAGCCCCAGGTGGGCTGGTGCACCCCCACACAAGGGCCCAAGGCGCCTAGGGTTTGGGGAGGGGGCTCCTCCACCTTGCTTGGGGGGCAAGTTTCCCCCTCTCCCCCCCTTGGCCGCCTCTCTAGATGGGATCTGGGGCTGCTGCACCCCTTGGGGTGGGAACCCTAGAGGGGGCGCAGCCCCCTCCCCTTCCCCTATATATAGTTGAGGTCTAGGGGCTGCCCAAGACATGAGAACCTCTCCCTCTTGGCACAGCCCTACCTCTCTTTCTCCTCTTCTCCCGCGGTGCTTGGCGAAGCCCTGCAGGATTGCCACGCTCCTCCATCACCACCACGCCGTTGTGCTGCTACTGGATGGAGTCTTCTTCAACCTCTCCCTCTCTCCTTGCTAGATCAAGGCGCGGGAGACGTCACCGGGCTGTACGTGTGTTGAACGCGGAGGTGCCGTCCGTTCGGCACTAGGATCTCCGGTGATTTGGATCACGACGAGTACGACTCCTTCAACCCCGTTCTCTTGAACGCTTCCGCTTAGCGATCTACAAGGGTATGTAGATGCACTCTCCTTCCCCTCGTTGCTAGTCTCTCCATAGATAGATCTTGGTGACACGTAGGAAAATTTTGAATTTCTGCTACGTTCGCCAACAGTGGCATCATGAGCTAGGTCTATTGCGTAGATTCTTTGCACGAGTAGAACACAAAGTAGTTGTGGGCATTGATGTTGTTCAATATGCTTACCGTTACTAGTCCAATCTTGTTTCGACGGTATTGTGGGATGAAGCAGCCCGGACCGACCTTACACGTACTCTTACGTGAGACAGGTTCCACCGACTGACATGCACTTGGTGCATAAGGTGGCTAGCGGGTGCCAGTCTCTCCCACTTTAGTCGGAACGGATTCGATGAAAAGGGTCCTTATGAAGGGTAAATAGCAATTGGCATATCACGTTGTGGTTTTGCGTAGGTAAGAAACGTTCTTGCTAGAAACCCATAGCAGCCACGTAAAACATGCAAACAACAATTAGAGGACATCTAACTTGTTTTTGCAGGGTATGCTATGTGATGTGATATGGCCAAGAAGAATGTGATGAATATATGTGATGTATGATATTGATCATGTTCTTGTAATAGTAATCACGACTTGCATGTCGATGAGTATGACAACCGGCAGGAGCCATAGGAGTTGTCTTAATTTATTGTATGACCCACGTGTCATTAAACAACGCCATGTAATTACTTTACTTTATTGCCAACCGATAGCCATAGTAGTAGAAGTAATAGTTGGCGAGACAACTTCATGAAGACACAATGATGGAGATCATGATAATGGAGATCATGGTGTCATGCCGGTGACGATGATGATCATGGAGCCCCGAAGATGGAGATCAAAAGGAGCAAAATGATATTGGCCATATCATGTCACTATTTGATTGCATGTGATGTTTATCATGTTTATGCATCTTATTTGCTTAGAACGACGGTAGTAAATAAGATGATCCCTCATTAAAATTTCAAGAAAGTGTTCCCCCTAACTGTCACCGTTGCGAAAGTTCGTTGTTTCTAAGCACCACGTGATGATCGGGTGTGATGGATTCTTACGTTCACATACAACGGGTGTAAGCCAGATTTACACACGTGAAACACTTAGGTTAACTTGACGAGCCTAGCATGTACAGACATGGCCTCGGAACACAAGAGACCGAAAGGTCGAGCATGAGTCGTATGGAGGATACGATCAACATGAAGATGTTCACCGATGATGACTAGTCCGTCTCACATGATGATCGGACACGGCCTAGTTGACTCGGATCATGTAATCACTTAGATGACTAGAGGGATGTCTATCTGAGTGGGTGTTGATTAGATGAACTTAATTATCCTGAACATAGTCAAAAGATCTTTGCAAATTATGTCGTAAGCTCGCGCTTTAGTTCCACTGTTTAGATATGTTCCTAGAGAAAATATAGTTGAAAGTTGACAGTAGCGATTATGCGATCAGTAGAAAGCTTATGTCCTTAATGCACCGCTCAATGTGCTGAACCCCAAACGTCGTTTGTGGATGTTGCGAACATCGGACATACACGTTTTGATAACTACGTGATAGTTCAGTTAAACGGTTTAGAGTTGAGGCACCAAAGACTTTTTCGAAACGTCGCGGAACATATGAGATGTTTCGAGGGCTGAAATTGGGATTTCAGGCTCATGCCCACGTCAAGAGGTGACCTCTGACGATTTTCTTAACCTGCAAACTAAGGGAGAAAAGCTCAATTGTTGGGCTAGTGCTCAGATTGTCTGAGTGCAAAAATCACTTGAATCGAGTGGGAGTTGATCTTCCAGATGAGACAGTGATGTTTCTCCAAAGTCATTGCCACCAAGCTGCTAGAGCTTCGTGATGAACTATAACATATCAGGGATAGATATGATGATCCTTGAGGTATTCATGATGTTTGACACTGCGAAAGTAGAAATCAAGAAGGAGCATCAATTGTTGATGGTTGGTGAAACCACTAGTTTCAAGAAGGGCAAGGGCAAGAAGGGACACTTCATGAAACGGCAAATCAGTTGCTGCTCCAGTGAAGAAACCCAAGGTTGAACCCAAACCCGAGACTAAGTGCTTCTGTAATAAGGGAAACAACCACTGGAGCAGAATTACCCTAGATACTTGGTAGATAAGAAGGCTGGCAAGGTCGATAGAAGTATATTGGATATACATTATGCTAATGTGTACTTTACTAGTACTCGTAGTAGCACCAGGGTATTAGATACCGGTTCGGTTGCTAAGTGTTAGTAACTCGAAATAAAAGCTACGGAATAAACGGAGACTAGCTAAAAGTGAGCTGACGATACGTGTTGGAAGTGTTTCCAAGGTTGATGTGATCAAGCATCGCACGCTCCCTCTACCATCGCGATTGGTGTTAAACCCAAATAATTGTTATTGGTGTTTGCTTTGAGCATAGACATGATTGGATTATGTCTGTCGCAATACGGTTATTCATTTGAGGAGAATAATGGTTACTCTGTTTATTTAATACCTTCAATGGTCTAGCACCTAAAAGGAATGGTTTATTGAATCTCGATCATAGTGATACACATTTTCATGCCAAAAGGATATAAGATAGTAATGATGGTACCACTTACTTGTGGCACTGCCATGTAAGTCATATTGGTGTAAAACGCATGATGAAGCTCCATGTTGATGGATCTTTAGACTCACTCGTTTTTGAAAAGTTTGAGACATGCAAACCATGTCTATTGGTGTATACACATGAAGAAACTCCATGCAGATGGATCGTTTGGACTCACTTGATTTTGAATCACTTGAGATATGCAAATCATACCACATAGGCAAGATGACTGAAAAGCCTCAGTTTCAGCAAAATGGAACAAGATAGCAACTTGTTGGAAGCAACACATTTTGATGTGTGCAGTCCAATGAGTGCTGAGGCATGCAGTAAATATCGTTATGTTCTTACTTCACGGATGATTTGAGTAGATACTGAGTATATTTACTTGATGAAACACAAGTCTGAATTATTGAATGGTTCAAGTAATTTCAGAATGAAGTTGAAGATCATCGTGACAAGAGGATAAAATGTCTATGATATGATCATAGAGATGAGTATCTGAGTTACAAGCTTTGGCACGCAATTAAGACATTGTGGAAATTGTTTCACAATTAATACCGCCTGGAACACCATAGTATAATGGTGTGTCCGAACATCACAGTTGCACCCTATTGGATATGATGCGTACCATGATGTCTCTTATCGAATTACCACTATCGTTCATGGGTTAGGCATTAGAGACAACCACACTCACTTTAATAGGGTACCACGTAATTCCATTGAGACGACACCGTTTGGAGAAACCTAAGTTGTCGTTTCTTAAAAGTTTGGGGCTGCGACGCTTATGTGAAAAAGTTTCAGGTTGATAAGCTCGAACCCAAAGCGGATAAAATGCATCTTCATAGGACACCCAAAATAGTTAGGTATACCTCCTAATTCAGATCCGAAAGCAATAGGGATTGTTTCTTGAATCGGGTCCTTTCTCGAGGAAAGGTTTCTCTCGAAAGAATTGAGTGGGAGGATGGTGGAGACTTGATGAGGTTATTGAACCGTCACTTCAACAAGTGTGTAGCAGGGCACAGGAAGTTGTTCCTGTGGCACCTACACCAATTGAAGTGGAAGCTTATGATAGTGATCATGAAGCTTCGGATCAAGTCACTACCGAACCTCGTAGGACGACAAGGACGCGTACTGCTTCGGAGTGGTACGGTGATCCTGTCTTGAAGGTCATGTTGCTAGACAACAATGAACCTACGAGCTATGGAGAAGCGATGGTGGGCCCAAATTCTGACAAATGGTTAGAAGCCATGAAATCCGAGATAGGATCCATGTATCAGAACAAAGAATGGACTTTGGTGGACTTGCCCGATGATCGGCAAGCCATTGAGATAAATGGATCTTTAAGAAGAAGACGGAGGTGGACGGTAATGTCACCGTCTATGAAGCTCGACTTGTGGCAAAGAGTTTTTCACAAGTTCAAGGAGTTGAGTACGATGAGATTTTCTCATCCGTAGCGATGCTTAAGTCCGTCGGAATCATGTTAGCATTAGCTGCATTTATGAAATCTGGCAGATGGATGTCAAAACAAGTTTCCTTACTAGTTTTCATAAGGAAAGGTTGTATGTGATACAATCAGAAAGGTTTTGTCGATCCTAAGGATGCTAAAACGTATGCTAGCTCTAGCGATCCTTCCATGGACTGGAGTAAGCATCTCGGAGTTGGAATATGCACTTTGATAATATGATCAAAGATTTTGGATTTATACAAAGTTTATGAGAAACTGGTATTTCCAAAGAAGTGAGTGGGAGCACTATAGAATTTCTGATGAGTATATGTTGTTGACATATTGGTGATCAGAAATGATGTAGAATTTCTGGAAAGCATATAGGGTTATTTGAAAAGTGTTTTTCAATGGAAAACCTGGATTAAGCTACTTGAACATTGAGCATCGAGATCTATAAGGATAGATCAAAATGCTTAATAATACTTTCAAATGAGCACATACCTTGACGTGATTTTGAAGGAGTTCAAGATGGATCAGTCAAAGAAGGAGTTCTTGCCTGAGTTGTAAGGTATGAAGTTAAGAGTTAAAGCTCGACCACGGCAGAAAAGAGAGAAAGGACGAAGGTCGTCCCCTATGCTTTAGATGTAGGCTCTACAGTATGCTATGCTGAGTACCGCACCTGATGTGTGCCTTGCCACATGTCTGTCAAGAGGGTACAAAGGTGATCAAGGAGTGGATCACCAGATAGCGGTCAAAATTATCCTTAGAGGAATAAGGATATGTTTCTCGATTATGGAGGTGATAAAGAGTTCGATGTAAAGGGTTACGTCGATGCAAGCTTTAACACCTATCCGAGTGACTCTGAGTAGCAAACCAGATACGTATAGTGGAACAACCATTTGGAATAGCTCCAAGTGGAGCGTGGAAGCAGCATTTACAATATGACATAGAGATTTGCGAAGTACATACGGATCTGAATGTTGCAGACCCGTTGACTAAAACCTCTCTCAAGCAAAACATGATCAAACCCCAGAACTCATTGAGTCTTAATCACATGATGATGTGAACTAGTTTAATGAGACTAGTAAACTCTTTGGATGTTGGTCACATGGCGATGTGACCTGTGAGTATTAATCACATGGCGATGTGAACTAGATTATTGACTCTAGTGCAAGTGGGAGACTGTTGGAAATATGCCCTAGAGGCAATAATAAATTAGTTATTATTATATTTCCTTGTTCATGATAATCGTTTATTATCCATGCTATAATTGTATTGATAGGAAACTCAGATACATGTGTGGATACATAGACAACACCATGTCCCTAGTAAGCCTCTAGTTGACTAGCTCGTTGATCAATAGATGGTTACAGTCTCCTGACCATGGACATTGGATGTCACTGATAACGGGATCACATCATTAGGAGAATGATGTGATGGACAAGACCCAATCCTAAGCCTAGCATAGAGATCGTGTAGTTCGTATGCTAAAGCTTTTCTAATGTCAAGTATCTTTTCCTTAGACCATGAGATTGTGCAACTCCCGGATACCGTAGGAATGCTTTGGGTGTACCAAACGTCACAACGTAACTGGGTGGCTATAAAGGTGCACTACAGGTATCTCCAAAAGTGTCTGTTGGGTTGGCACAAATCGAGACTGGGATTTGTCACTCCGTGTGACGGAGAGGTATCTCTGGGCCCACTCGGTAGGACATCATCATAATGTGCACAATGTGACCAAGGGGTTGATCACGGGATGATGTGTTACGGAACGAGTAAAGAGACTTGCCGGTAACGAGATTGAACAAGGTATCGGTGTACCGACGATCGAATCTCGGGCAAGTATAATACCGCTAGACAAAGGGAATTGTATACGGGATTGATTGAGTCCTTGACATCGTGGTTCATCCGATGAGATCATCATGGAACATGTGGGAGCCAACATGGGTATCCAGATCCTGCTGTTGGTAATTGACTGGAGAACATCTCGGTCATGTCTGCATGGTTCCCGAACCCGTAGGGTCTACACACTTAAGGTTCGATGACGCTAGGGTTATAAAGGAAGTTTGTATGTGGTTACCGAATGTTGTTCGGAGTCCCGGATGAGATCCCGGACATCACGAGGAGTTCCGGAATGGTCCGGAGGTAAAGATTTATATATGGGAAGTCCTGTTTTGGTCACCAGAAAAGTTTCGGGTTTTATCGGTAACGTACCGGGACCACCGGGAGGGTCCTGGTGGTCCACCAAGTGGGGCCACCGGCCCCGGAGGGCTGCATGGGCCAAGTGTGGGAGGGGACCAGCCTCAGGTGGGCTGGTGCGCCCCCCACAAGGGCCCAAGGCGCCTAGGGTTTGGGGAGGGGGCTCCTCCACCTTGCTTGGGGGGCAAGTTTCCCCCTCTCCCCCCCTTGGCCTCCTCCATAGATGGGATCTGGGGCTGCTGCACCCCTTGGGGTGGGAACCCTAGAGGGGGAGCAGCCCCCTCCCCTCCCCCTATATATAGTTTAGGTCTAGGGGCTGCCCAAGACATGAGAACCTCTCCGTCTTGGCGCAGCCCTACCTCTCTTTCTCCTCTTCTCCCGCGGTGCTTGGCGAAGCCCTGCAGGATTGCCACGCTCCTCCATCACCACCACGCCGTTGTGCTGCTGCTGGATGGAGTCTTCCTCAACCTCTCCCTCTCTCCTTTCTGGATCAAGGCGTGGGAGACGTCACCGGGCTGTACGTGTGTTGAACGTGGAGGTGCCGTC
This sequence comes from Triticum timopheevii, assembly GCA_963921465.1. Lineage (NCBI taxonomy): Eukaryota > Viridiplantae > Streptophyta > Magnoliopsida > Poales > Poaceae > Triticum > Triticum timopheevii. Next base: position 571,372,712 of record OY997268.1, on the reverse strand, counting down.
CGTTCGGCACTAGGATCTCCGGTGATTTGGATCACGGCAAGTACGACTCCTTCAACCCCGTTCTCTTGAACGCTTCCGCTTAGCGGTCTACAAGGGTATGTAGATGCACTGTCCTTCCCCTCGTTGCTAGTCTCTCCATAGATAGATCTTGGTGACACGTAGGAAAATTTTAAATTTCTGCTACGTTCCCCAACAGCTGGTTCCGGGTTGTTATTTCCGGACTCCTCTTCCCATAATACGGATGGCTTAAAGAGCCGTTCCAGGAAGATGTTCGGAGGGACGGCGTCGCGTTTTGCGCCGATGCGTGCCAACACATCTGCTGCCTGGTTATTATCCCGGGCTACATGATGGAATTCGAGTCCTTTGAACCGAGCTGACATTTTTAGGACGGCGTTGCGGTAGGCGGCCATTTTCGGATCTTTGGCGTCAAAGTCTCCATTTATTTGGGATATTGAGAGGTTTGAATCCCCGCGCACGTCGAGGCATTGAATGCCCATGGAGATTGCCATCCGGAGGCCATGTAGAAGGGCCTCGTATTCGGCTGCGTTGTTGGAGTCCGTGTACATTATCTAAAGTACATATTGGACTGTGTCTCCGGTTGGGGACGTCAAGACGACGCCAGCCCCCAAGCCAGCCAACATTTTGGATCCGTCGAAATGCATGATCCAATAAGAGTATGCGCCGTACTCTTTAGGGAGTTTGGCTTCTGTCCATTCGGCGACGAAGTCCGCCAGGACTTGCGACTTTATAGCTCGCCGTGGTTTGTAGGTCATGTCAAATGGTAAGAGCTCAATGGCCCATTTTGCAATCCTGCCCGTTGCGTCACGATTGTTTATAATATCGTTGAGAGGTACTTCGGAGGCCACTGTTATGGAACACTCTTGAAAGTAGTGTCCCAGCTTCCGGGATGCCATGAACACCGCATATGCTATCTTTTGATAATGTGGGTACCGGGATTTGCATGGAGTTAAGACAGTGGATACATAGTACACTGGTTTTTGAAGAGGGAATCTGTGCCCTTCTGTTTCTCATTCGACGACGAGTACTGCGCTGACAACTTGATGAGTTGCTGCAATATATAACAACATAGGTTCGCCCAGGTTGGGCGCGGCCAGGACCGGGTTTGTTACCAAAATGGCCTTGATTTCTGTGAGTCCAGCTGTGGCAGCATCCGTCCATTCAAAGTGTTCGGTGCGCCGGAGGAGGCGATAGAGGGGCAGAGCCTTTTCTCCCAAACGGGAGATGAAGCGGCTTAGAGCCGCTACGCATCCAGTTAGTTTTTGTATTTGCTTGAGGTCTTTTGGGATATCCAATTGTGACAAAGCTCGGATCTTAGCTAGGTTTGCTTCAATTCCTCTACCAGATACAATGAAGCCCAAAAGCTTTCCGGCTGGTACTCCGAAGACACATTTTTCCGGGTTGAGCTTGATGTCGTATGCTCGGAGGTTGTCGAATGTCACCCTCAAGTCGTCTACTAGAGTGTCGACGTGTTTGGTCTTGACGACCACATCGTCTACGTATGCCTCTACAGTTTTGCCTATCTGGGTAGCCAGACATGTCTGAATCATGCGCTCATATGTTGCGCCGGCGTTTTTGAGTCCGAAGGGCATTGTGTTGAAGCAGAATGGCCCATATGGAGTAATGAATGCCGTTGCGGCCTGGTGTTTCTCCGCCATCTTGATTTGATGGTATCGGAGTATGCGTCGAGGAAGCATAATGAATCGTGCCCTGCGGTAGCATCGATGATTTGGTCGATGCGAGGGAGGGGGAAAGGGTCCTTTGGACAGGCCTTGTTAAGGTCTTTGAAATCGACGCAGAGGCGCCAGGATTTGTCCTTTTTTGGTACCATTACTAGGTTGGCTAGCCAGTCCGGATGTTTTATATCTCTGATGAATCCGGCCTCTAAGAATTTGGCTAGCTCCTCTCCCATTGCCTGTCTTTTGGGTTCGGAAAATCGCCGAAGAGCTTGTTTGACTGGCTTGAATCCTTTTAGGATATTTAGGCTGTGCTCTGCCAGCCTGCGTGGGATTCCTGGCATGTCTGAAGGGTGCCAGGAAAAAATGTCCCAATTTTCCTGAAGGAATTCTCGTAGTGCGGCTTCTACATCGGGATTTAACTTTGCCCCAATGCAGGCCGTCTTTGTGGGGTCCGTTGGATGGACCTGAATTTTGACTATTTCGTCTGCTGGTTTAAAAGAGGTGGATTTGGACCTCTTATCGAGTATCACATCGTCCCTATCCACCATGGAGCGCAGCGCAGTTAGTTCCTCTGCCGCTAGGGCTTCGGATAATGCCTCTAGGGCTAGTGCGGCTGTCTTATTTTCAGCGCGGAGTGCTGTATCTGGATCACTGGCAAGAGTGATTATTCCATTGGGTCCGGGCATTTTGAGCTTCATGTACCCGTAATGGGGTATAGCTTGGAAGATTGTGAATGCCTCTCGCCCTAACAAGGCGTGATATCCGCTGCCGAATGGGGCCACTTGGAACGTGACCTCTTCGGACCTGTAATTGTCCGGTGAGCCGAACACTACATCTAGTGTGATTTTTCCTGTGCAGCGTACTTCTCGACTAGGGATTATTCCCCTGAAGGTTGTGCTGCTTCGCTCAATGCGGCTCCAGTCAATTTCCATTTTTTGAAGGGTTTCTTCATAGATGAGGTTTAATCCGCTGCCGCCATCCATGAGTACCTTGGTGAGGCGAAAGCCGTCCACTATGGGACTGAGGACCAATGCGGCTGGTGCTCTAGCTGTTCGGAATTTAGGTTCGTCGCTGGCATTGAAGGTGATAGCCGTGTCACTCCATGGATTTGTTGTTGCTACTTGGTAGACTTCGGCGAGGCTGCGGATTGTTCGTTTCCGCATGTTATTTGATGCGGAAGTCTCGAAGACTGTTAATACCGTACTGGTACCACTGGGCTGGTTGCTCGGGGCTAAAAAGCCTTCGCCACTTTTGGCCACCTACCGTAGTATCCAACATGCTCGAAGGCTACGTGTTGGAGTGGCGCCCTCCGTACTGTGGATTTTGCAGGGTCCATTGAGCCATCCCTCCAGTACGGTTCCATACCCTTTAGGGGTTTTTCGCTTTTTGGTTTTTAACCCAGGTGCTTGAGTATGACGCACCCTTTTATTTCGGACTGGGGTTGTATTCAGGGCCGGATTGTCCCAAAACCTAGTTTCGGTTTTCCAGGTACTCTGCATCGCGCAGTATTTTCGTACGATGGTCGATAGGTCGGCGAAGTGTGTAACTTCGCAACGACTGATGGCGTTTATAATTCCCTTGTCCGTGCAATTTTTGCAGAAGGTTGAAATCGCGCTTTCTTCACGGCAGTCCTTTATCCTGTTCATAACCAGGAGGAATTTGGCCCAGTAATGATGTACTGTTTCATCGGGCTCTTGCCATATCTGAGATAGATCGCTTATGCTTGGGTGGGCGGGTGGAATTAAGTTTGAAACCCTGCCCAATCTAAGGCTCAAAGGCCAAGAAGCTTCCGGATTTGGAAGCTTGGTTTGTTGGATGCTTTCCAACAAATCTGGTCCGGTGCTTGACTTTAGGTACAGTATTTGATTGGCGTCCGTCCCTCCGCGGGAATCCGGAATGGAGGGATCGGGAATCCGGACATAGTTGGTTTTTAACATAGAGGAAGAGTCGCCGCATTGTTCCTCCACCACGACAACGTGGTGGGTAACCTGGGGAGAGTTAATTTATCTCAGATCGGTTTTAAGCCCAATCTGATCGTAGTCGGTAGCGACTCCTAGGGCGGCGATGCGATCCAAGAGCTCGGTTACAGAGGAGAGCTCAATCGGATCCAGCTGCTCGGCGAATTCGGAGCTGACGCGAAGATCGCTTTTAATGACCTGAGAGGTCATTGTCGGAGCGGTGGCCGAACAGGCGGCCATAAGGAAACCGCCTAGCCGGATAGTTTGGACGGCGGCCAAAGCTCCCTTGACGACGGTGCCGTTTTTAAAGACGGGAGAAGGCATCCTTCCTGATGGTGACGACACAGAGGAACTCTCAATGAAAGCACCAATGTCGGTGTCAAAACCGGCGGATCTCGGGTAGGGGGTCCCGAACTGTGCGTCTAGGCGGATGGTAACATGAGACAAGGGGCACGATGTTTTACCCAGGTTCGGGCCCTCTTGATGGAGGTAAAACCCTACATCCTGCTTGATTAATATTGATGATGTGTGTTACAAGAGTGGATCTACCACGAGATCGAGGAGGCTAAACCCTAGAAGCTAGCCTATGGTATGATTGTTGTTCGTCCTATGGACTAAAGCCATCCGGTTTATATAGACACCGGAGAGGGCTAGGGTTACACAGAGTCGGTTACAATGGTAGGAAATCTACATATCTGTATCGCCAAGCTTGCCTTCCACGCCAAGGAAAGTCCCATCCGGACACGGGACGAAGTCTTCAATCTTGTATCTTCATAGTCTTGGAGTCTGGCCGATCATGATAGTTCGGCTGTCCGGACACCCCCTAGTCCGGAACTCCCTCACCTCTCCACGGATTGATCTTCGCGTGTCTACGACTGTGGCCGGCGGCCTCCGGGGGCTAGCACATGACGCCAAATATTGCGTAGGCGGCCTCTCACAAGTCTGGAAGTGTTGTGGCGGTTGAAAACGCCCAGCTCGCGTCTCCGGGGTGTGCCCCCCTCACGGACGGCGCCGCCGCCGGCACCTGGAGGGGGGAAATGGACGCGTCGGGTCTACATGGATGGGGTCTTGCTGTGGCTTTGGCCCGGATGTTTCTCCAAAGTGTTCCTATGGGCTGACCTAACACAACCGGGTGGAGAGTTGCACTAGTCAAGGCCCGTCCATGCAAAGTCAAAGGGCTAGATCCCGTGGTCAAACGCTACAGGGTTAGGAGGGATGGGGGCCCTGGGGGGGGGGTAGCAATGCCACCGGAGCATCGCACTGGGCCCTCATACATGCCGTATAGTGTGGTGGCATGTTCGAAGAGGCGTCACGCCTCTCCGGGGTGTGGTCCTCCTCACGGCCGGCACCTGGAGGGTGGAAATAGACGCGTCGGGTCTACACGGATGGGATCTTGCTGTGGCTTTAGCCTAGACTTGGTCTGTCATCTCGCGATGACATGCACTAACACGGAGAAGCAGTTATTCACCGTGGACTACACCCTCTCGGTTCCGAATAACGTCCTAGACCGCCGGGGCCACCGGATGTGTGCTCGATATGGAGACCGCCCGAGGGGGGGGAGGGCACCCCTACATGCGCGTGGCCCATGTATATGCATGCAAGGATGGTGTGCTATTTGAATAAGCAATGCATGTCCTTGACATGGCATGTGCCTCACAAACCACACACACGGGCGGGAACATCAAGGACCGGCTGCGTCCGTTCCCGAGACAGAATCTTCGGTGGGTGATCCCGTGACAGAACGATCCTATACTTGGTCTGTCATCTCGCGATGACATGCACTAACACGGAGTAGCAGTTATTCACCATGGATTACACCCTCTTGGTGCCGAATAACGCCCTAGACTGCCGGGGCCACCGGATGGTTGCTCGATATGGAGACCGCCCGAGGAGGGGGGGGGCACCCGTACATGCACGTTGCCCATGCATATGCATGCAGGGGTGGTGTGCTATTTGAATAAGCAACGCACGTCCTTGACGTGGCACGTGCCTCACAAACCACACACACGGGCGGGAACGTCGAGGACCGGCTGCGTTCGTCCCCGAGACAGAGTCTTTGGTGGGCGATCCCGTGAAAGAACGGGCCTAGACTTGGTCTGTTATCTCGCGATGACATGCACTAACACAAAGAAGCAGTTATTCCCCGTGGCCTACCCCCTCTAGGTGCCGAACAACGCCCTAGACCGCCGGGGCCACCGAAGGGGTGCTGGTCTCTAGAACCTGACGAGGCTCATCCGAAGAAGAAAACACAAGACGGTAATTATGATGTGCTAAGGTTGTTTGCCAAGCATGAAAGAAAACAACAAAAAAAGTATAATACATATTATCGAGAATGCACAAGAAGGAAAGAGATCTAGGTGGATGGTTTACCGAGAGCCGCTCTCGGAAAAGGTGGCAATTACCAAGAGCCGAGAATCGACTCTCGGTAATGACTGCTCAAGTTTTTTCCCTTCTCTTTTTGTCTTTTTTTGCACTATCTTTTTTGTATCTCATATTTCATATGCTTTTACGACCAAAGGTTATAAATTAAATGAATTTTGATGATTTTTTTCAAACTCAACTTTCAAGAGTGTGTAAAGTAAAAAACATGAGAAGAAGAAGTTGTTGACCGTGGCCTAGCCCCTCTCTCGGTGCCGGTCAACTTTCTAGACCGGCATCGAGAGAGAACTTTAAGGAAGTATCTGAACACTTTCCTCTCCGTGTATTGCTCTTCGTGTGTGGCCGGCGGCCTTCGGGGGCTAGCACATGCCGCCAAATCTTGCATAGGCGGCCTCTCACAAGTCTGGAAGTGTTGTGGCGGTTGCAAACGCCCGGCCGCATCTCTGGGGTGTGCCCCGCTCACGGACGGCGCCACCGCCGGCACTTGGAGGGGGGAAATGGACGCGTCGGGTCTACACGGATGGGGTCTTGCTGTGGCTTTGGCCCGGATGTTGCTCAAAGTGTTCTTATGGGCTGACCTAACACAACCGGGTGGAGAGTTCCACTGGTCAAAGCCCGTCCGTGCAAAGTCAAAGGGCTAGATCCCGTGGTCAAATGCTACAGGGTTGGGCGGGACGGGGGCCCTGGGGGGTTGCAATGCCACCGGAGCATCGCACCGGGCCCTCATACATGCCGTACGGTGTGGTGGCATGTCCGAAGAGGCGGCAAGCCTCTCCGGGGTGTGGCCCCCCTCACGGCCGGCACCTGGAGGGGGGAAATGGACGCATCGGGTCTTCACGAATGGGATCTTGCTGTGGCTTTGGCCTAGACTTGGTCTGTCATCTTGCGATGACATGCACTAACACGGAGAAGCATTCGCCGTGGACTACACCGTACCCTCTCGGTGCCGAATAAAGCCCTAGACCGCCGGGGCCACCAGATGGGTGCGCGATATGGAGACCGCCCGAGGGGGGGCACCCCTACATGCGCGTGGCCCATGTATATGCATGCAGGGGTGGTGTGCTATTTGAATAAGCAACGCACGTCCTTGACGTGGCACGTGCCTCACAAACCACACACACGGGCGGGATCTTCAAGGACCGGCCGCGTCCGTTCCCGAGACAGAATCTTCGGTGGGTGATCCCGTGACAGAACGAGCCTATACTTGGTCTGTCATCTCGCGATGACATGCACTAACACGGAGTAGCAGTTATTCACCATGGACTACACCCTCTTGGTGCCGAATAACGCCCTAGACTGCCGGGGCCACCAGATGGGTGCTCGATATGGAGACCGCCCGAGGGGGGGGGCACCCATACATCCGCGTGGCCCATGCATATGCATGATGGGTGGTGTGATATTTGAATAAGCAACGCACGTCCTTGACATGGCACGTGCCTCACAAACCACACACACGGGCGGGAACATCAAGGACCGGCTGCGTTCGTCCCCGAGACAGAGTCTTCGGAGGGGTGCCGGTCTCTAGAACCGGACGAGGCTCATCCAAAGAAGAAAACACAAGACAGTAATTATAATGTGCTAAGGTTGTTTGCCAAGCATGAAATAAAACAACAAAAAACACACCGGCATCCACCATTAAGCAGAAGGCCTACCACTTTCAATGTTCTCTACTCGAGACAGGTTAACTTTCAAAGTGAGAGTCCATCTCCTTAACAAGAGTGTAATGAATACTGAAGCTTACTGCATCTGGACTATCCCACTATTTAAATAGGTGTTGTTGCTTGTCTCTAGGCGAGGTCTGACTAAACTTTGATGGTGCCCTAATCATTACCGAGAGTGACTCTCGGAACCTTCTCATTTACCGAGAGCAAGGAGTCGACACTCGGAAACTGCTGCTTTACCGAGAGTCCTCTCGACATAACTGCAACAGCCAAGTGCCTCCAGCTTCCAGTGCATGCCTGTTTGCCGAGTGCGGCCCTCAGTAAAATTCTATTCCCAGTTCTGCTCATACTGTTTTTGCTCGAGTTGGTGCAGCAAAAACATTTATACAATACTCAAACTTGCATTTCAAGTCACACAGGTTAACAACAAACTCACATAAGCATTAATCCATAAATAGTTCACACAAGCTTCATTTCAAATCACAAAGTAGCTCTTTAGTACAAGTGCCTACTTACTAATTAAACAACAAAGTGGTCTGCATGCACGCACCATATGATAAAAAGCAACACCACAGTTATGACAAACTGAAAGAGAATTATGAAGTTCTTCAACCCACTGAACCAGCTAAGCCGTGTCTGGCTTGCACCATTGCGTAATTCTGTTTTTCTCTTTTGCTTAAGCAAATACTGCTTGTGATGATACTCTGTTGTCTCTCTGTTGTTGAATGAGGCGAAGGAGTTTCCTTCATAATGAAGTATTTGTTCATTGTATTACGACCATGAATTGTAGACTCCTGGACACCGTCCTCTGTACACCACATACCACTTCATCTACAAAAGAAAGAGAAATAAGGCACTAAATCAACATAAGCATTCATCACTCATACAATCAAAAGCATCGCAAGTGGCCATCCAAGTCCATATCAGCAAGTACATAACTATACCACTAAATCAACGTCAAACTATCTAGGTGACTACTCCGAGGTGTAGTCGGTGAAACCAGTGATCATCAAGTCAGAGTACGTGGGGGCATCCCCCACAGTGGAGGACCAAGCATCGTCAGGAATGATGGTCGGTGGACTCAATGGCTCCTTGCGTGGTGGAGCCTTTCCCTCCTTAGCTGGGGGATTCTTCTTGGCCAGATCCATAAAAAATTTCATTAGGATCAGCTGTGGGTTCTTCTCAAGGAGTTCCTCCAAGCGGTACTCGGAGCTCTTCTCCGTGTCCGTGGAGTCGACCTTGATGGAAGCTTCGCCGTTGGAGGCCATAGCCAAAAAATCGATCGATGCTAACACCTTTCATCACATAATGGAAAATAACATAAGAATCAAACATGAAAGATATAACATGAAGAGCTCACGTAGATCGACCGCCATCATCAAAAGTCGATTTTCTTCCTCCAAGAACAACTCTTGCTGGTGGTGGTATATATGGTGGACACTCTCTCATGGGTATTTCAACTTTCGATGATGGTTGAGCTGGGTGAGCCCCTCACGCGTTATCAAGATATAACATGAGGAGCTCACCCAAATCAACTGTCATCGCTCAAAACTTGTTTTTTCTTCCTCCAAGAACAACTCTCATCGACACTATCTCACGTATCTCATCGGTCACATCCGCACATAGCATCCATGCATACAACATTATCAACAATTATCTACATTTTTCCTTTAAAAAAAGTATCTACATAGCATCCATCTATCTATAAATCCATCCATCTATCTATGCACCCATCTATCAATCCATCCATCTATCTATGCATCCATCTATCAATCCCTCCATCTATCTATGCATCCATCTATCAATCCATCCATCTATCTATGCATCCATCTATCAATCCATCTATCTATACACACATGGAGAGGAGGAGGGGGGCCTTATCGGAGGGAGGAGCTTGGTGTGGTGTGGGGGCGGTGGTGGAGGGGCGCCGGGGCAGAGGAGGAGGGGAGCCGGTCGGTGGGGAGCTGAGTGAAGAAACAACAGGGGGGAAATATGCTTAAGTAGTCAACGTCACATTTACCGAGTGCTTGTCGGTGCGGCCCTTGGAAAAGAAATCAACTCTAGATCTAGGTTAGATGATTTACCGAGAGCAGCTCTCAGAAAATACGTCCCCCTAGATCTAGGTTAGATCCTTTACCGAGAGTAACCCTCGGAATAAGCATACATTACCGAGGGCTACGAGTCGACACTCGGGAAGTACTGCTCTAATATTTTTTTCCCTTCTCTTTGTGTTTTTTGGCACTATCTTTTTTGTATCTCATTCCATGACTTTTGATGATTTTTTTCAAAACTCAACTTTAAAGAGTGTGTAAAGTAAAAAACATGAGAAGAAGAAGTTGTTGACCGTGGCCTACCCCCTCTCTCGGTGCCGGTCACCTTTCTAGACTAGCACCAAGAGAGAACATTAAGGATGTATCTGAACACTTCACTCTCCAGGGATTGCTCTTCGCGTGTCTACGACTGTGGCCGGCGGCCTTCGGGGGCTAGCACATGCCGCCAAACCTTGCGTAGGCGGCCTCTCACAAGTCTGGAAGTGTTGTGGAGGTTGCAAATGCCCGGCCCACGTCTCCGAGGTGTCCCCCCCCCCCCCCTCACGGACGGCGCCGCCGCCGGCACTTGGAGGTGGGAAACGGACGCGTCGAGTCTACACGGATGGGGTCTTGCTGTGGCTTTGGCCCGGATGTTGCTCCAAAGTGTTCCTATGGGCTGACCTAACACAACCGGGTGGAGAGTTCCACTAGTCAAAGCCCGTCCGTGCAAAGTCAAAGGGCTAGATCCCGTGGTTAAACGCTACATGGTTAGAGGGACGGGGGCCCTGGGGGTAGCAATGCCACCGGAGCATCGCACCGGGCCCTCATACATGTCGTACGGTGTGGTGGCATGTCCGAAGAGGCAGCACGTGTCTCCGGGGTGTGGCCCCCCTCACGGGTGGCACCTGGAGGGGGGAAACGGACGCGTCGGGTCTACACGGATGGGATCTTGCTGTGGGTTTGGCCTAGACTTGGTCTGTCATCTCGCGATGACATGCACTAACACGAAGAAGCATTTATTCACCATGGACTACACCCTCTTGGTGCTGAATAACGCCCTAGACCGCCGGGGCCACCGGATGGGTGCTCAATATGGAGACCGCCCGTGGGGTGGGAGGGCACCCCTACATGTGCATGGCCCATGTATATGCATGCAGGGGTAGTGTGCTATTTGAATAAGCAACGCACGTCTTTGACGTGGCATGTGCCTCACAAACCACACACATGGGCGGGAATGTCAAGGACCGGCTGCGTCCGTTCCCGAGACAGAATCTTCGGTGGGTGATACCATGAAAGAACGAGCCTAGACTTGGTCTGTCATCTCGCGATGACATGCACTAACATGGAGTAGCAGTTATTCACTGTGGACTACACCCTCTGTCGGTGCCGGTCAACTTTCTAGACCGGCACCGAGAGAGAACTTTAAAGAAGTATCTGAACTCTTCCTTCTCCGTGGATTCCTCTTCGCGTGTCTACAACTGTGTCCGGCGGCCTCCGGGGGCTAGAACATGCCGCCAAACCTTGCGTAGGCGGCTTCTCACAAGTCTGTAAGTGTTGTGGCGGTTGCAAATGCCCGACCCGCGTCTCCGGGGTGTGCCCCCCCTCACGGACGGCGCCGCCACCGACACCTGGAGGGGGGAAACAGACATGTCGGGTCTACACGGATGGGGTCTTGATGTGGCTTTGGCCCGAATGTTGCTCCAAAGTGTTCCTGTGGGCTGACCTAACACTACTGGGTGGAGAGTTCCACTGCTCAAAGCCCGTCCGTGCAAAATCGAAGGGCTAGATCCCGTGGTCAAACGCTACAGGGTTAGGCGGGACGGGGGCCCTGGGGGGGGGGGGGTAGCAATGCCACCGGAGCATCGCATCGGGCCCTCATACATGTCGTACAGTGTGGTGGCATGTCCGAAGAGGCGGCACGCCTCTCCGGGGTGGGCCCCCCCTCACGGCTGGCACCTGGAGGGGGAAATGGGTGCGTCGGGTCTACACAGATGGGATCTTGCTGTGGCTTTGGCCTAGACTTGGTCTGTCATCTTGCGATGACATGCACTAACACGGAGAAGCAGTTATTCACCGTGGACTACACCCTCTCCATGCCGATCAACGCCCTAGACCGCCGGGGCCACCGGAAGGGTGCCGGTCTCTAGAATCGGGCGAGGCCCATCATTTGAAAGGAAAACACAAGACGGTAATTATGATGTGTTAAGGTTGTTTGCCAAGCATGAAAGAAAACAACAAAAAAAGTATAATACATATTATCGAGAATGCACAAGAAGGAAAGAGATCTAGGTGGATGGTTTACCGAGAGCAGCTCTCGGAAAAGGTGGCAATTACCGAGAGCCGAGAATCGACTCTCGGTAACCACTGCTCTATTTTTTCCCTTCTCTTTTTCTCTTTTCTTTGCACTATATTTTTTATATCATATTTCATATTCTTTTATGACCAAAGTTTATAAATTCCATGACTTTTGATGATTTTTTTCAATCCTCAACTTTAAAGAGTGTGTGAAGTAAAAAACATGACAAGAAGAAGTTATTGACCATGGCCTACCCCCTCTCTCGATGCCGGTCAAATTTCTAGACCTGCACCAAGAGAGAACTTTAAGGAAGTATCTGAACACTTCCCTCTCCGCTGATTGCTCTTCGCGTGTCTACGACTGTGGCCGGCGGCCTCCGGGGGCTAGCACATGCCGTCAAATCTTGCGTAGGCGGCCTCTCACAAGTCTGGAAGTGTTGTGGTGGTTGCAAACATCCGTCCCGCGTATCCGGGGTGTTCCCCCCCCCCCCTCACGGACGGCGCCACCGCCGGCACTTGGAGGGCGGAAACAGACGCGTAGGGTCTACACGGATGGGGTCTTGCTGTGGCTTTGGCCCGGATGTTGCTCCAAAGTGTTCCTATGGGCTGACCTAACACAACCGGGTGGAGAGTTCCACTGGTCAAAGCCCGTCCATGCAAAGTCAAAGGGCTAGATCCCGTGGTCAAACGCTACAGGGTTAGGCTAGACGGGGGCCCTGGGTTGGGGGGGGGGGGGGGGTAGCAATGCCTCCGGAGCATCGCACCGGGCCCTCATACATGTCGTACGGTGTGGTGGCATGTGCGAAGAGGCGACACGCCTCTCCGGGGTGTGGCCCCCCTCACGACCGGCACCTGGAGGGGGGAAATGGACACGTCGGGTCTACACGGATGGGATCTTGCTGTGGCTTTGTGTCAGAGTAATGGGCCATGGGTAGGCTAACCCGAGTCCCAAGACCTTTCAAGACATCGGGGCAGGCCGCGCCCCTCAAGCCGAATCCCAGGAGCGACTCCGAAACAAGCTGAGTCCCAGACGACGACTCCAAGACAAGCCGAGTCCCGGACAACGACTCCAAGACAAGTCGAGTCCCAGAAGGCGACTCCGAGATAAGCCGACTCCAAGCTGGCGACCTCCAGAGAGGCCGACTATGGAGAGTCGGCCCATGACTCCCCCCTCATCTCGAAGTACAATGTGGGATATGGTCACGGTGTGGCCGTTCCCCCATGCTTACGAGGGGCCGGCATGGCTACAGTGAGCCGTATCGCTGGAAGATCTCCGGCGAGGCGCGACACTGTTGCCATGCCTGCCCTGACCTCAGCCACAGTGCGCAACGCACTGTGCCCATGACGCCGGCCTGTACGACCCGAAGGCGGCGGGGCTGCCTGTCAGTGGGTGGGCCGAAGGCGGCCTGAGTGCCCCGAAGACGGACCTGTGGGAGTCGGCCTCCCTGGAGTCGGCCGACTCCTCCCCAGGGCCCCACGAGCCATTAACCAGATAGGATGGGGAATGGCGACAGTGATCGCCCGATAGACGGCGACACTGTTGCCACGACCCAATGACCAAGCCTGCGTTATCAGGAGCGCCGCTACAGTATCAAGCCTGTCCGTGGGACCCGCCAGATGGCGGGCCCTAGAAGCCGGCAGGGAGGACGGCAGCCTGAGAGACAGACGGCTGGGACCCGCACCCAGCCGGATTACTGTTGTACCTCCGGGGGGTAGGCTATATAAACCCCCCGGGGCACCCATGCAAAGGGTTCGGACCTTGATAGAGATAGACCAGATAGCATAGGGAGGAGAGAGCTAGCCTTGCCCTCTCCTGCGTCCCGATACAGCTCCAGGAGCACCATTGTAGTCACTTTGCCTTAGTGATCATGCGGAGACCCCGCAGAGCAGCAGTAGGGGTGTTATCTCCTAGGAGAGCCCTGAAGCTGGGTAAGTTCCACCGGCGTGCATGTCTTCGCCTCATCCCGCTTCCAGGCACCGGCGACGTTCTACTCGCTCCCACCATGATAAGCCATCCTTTGGCATATGTCGCATCCAACCCCCGACATTTGGAGCCCACCGTGGGGCGAGGTGCACCTCGTCCGGAGATCTGCTCTGCACGTGAACTCTATTCCTCCCCCGCGTGCGTAGCCAGCCCGGCACGCCCGATGGCGCTTGCCCCGACGCGCTGCAAAGCACCGACGACGCCTGCGCGGCGAGCTGCCTCGCTGACCTTCTTGGCGAGGTTAGCATCTCCGATGAGCCCGCATCCGATGCGGGCACAGGCGGCCCCGAAAGCCTCCTCGCGGGCCTCCTCGACCATCTCCACGTCACCAGCGAGCCTGCCGTGGACTTGGAGTCCGTAGGCTCCACTGACCCGATGCTGGTCGACTCCGACACCGCGTCGCTTGACACGTTCCCCTCCAACGTGGTGATCTACGACGAGCCGCTCCCTTGCGCGGGGAGCGGCAGAAGCACCGTCACTGAGGTCCTCGTCCTCGAGCACGGCGAGCGCTCCGGTGAAGGAGCGCACGACCCGCTTGACGCCGCTCTGCGAGACCTTGCAGCGCCAATTCCGGAAGACACCGACGCCGAGACGCTGGAGGCGCTCCGTCTTCAGCTCGTCGAGGGTGCGAAGAAGCTGGCAAGCATGAGGCGCTTGTCAGAAGCCTACCAACGCGAGATGGATCACGCCATAGGCGGCTCGCCGGCTCCGACCGGGCCTAGCCGCCTGGGCGCGGTCCGACAGCGCGGCACGGCAATCGCCAACCTCTTCGGGGCTGATCGCCCTGTGTATGCCACACCCGCAGAGAATATCCGTGCCGCCCAAGCGGCGGCAGACGAGCTCGACAACTTCGAAGGCGAAGAGCGCCGCATGATGACGGTGTGAGTCCAGCAACTCCTCGACGCGGCTGCTATGCAGAACGCGGCCGGCGGCCGCACCAATGCGCCGCAGCAACCCTACTACGACTTGCCTCCCCGCCGAGATCAAGGCGCGACGTCCAGGACGCCGACTGGTGGGGTCCGCGGAAGAAAAGACAAAGAGCCGGCTGTCAGTCGCAATCGGACTCACCTCACCATCGAGCGCGACCAAGACGTCCGCCCCAAAGCAGTGGAACGGCGGGACGACTACCTGCCTTCCCCTCCTCGCAGGGAAAGGCGAGTCTCCCCGCCGCCCGTGGAACATCCGACTCTCGGCGACCGCCTTGGCCGCCGAGAGGGAGTCGGAGAGAACGACGCTCGCCACCGGATCGACCGACTCCACCGACCCCTGGCGCTAGAAGAAGATGATGAGCTGGGTCCGCCTTGCTTTGGGCCCCGCATCCGAGACGAGCCTTTCCCCAAAGGGTTCACGCTCCCCCGAGACACACCCAAGTACACCGGCTCCGTGAAGCCCGAAGACTGGCTGATCGACTACTCCACGGCCGTCAACATAGCAAACGGCAACAAGCGAGTCGCCGTGAAGTACGTTCCGCTCATGCTCCAGGGCACGGCCCGGACATGGTTGAACAGTTTGAAGCCCCACAGCATCAACAGTTGGGTCGACTTCACCGAGGCTTTCGTCCACAACTTCACCAGCACGTACAAGTGACCCCCCAAGCCGCGCCAGCTCTCCTTGTGCGTGCAAGGCCAAGACGAGTCGACTCGCGACTACCTCACGCGATGGGGCAAACTCCGGAACTCCTGCGAGGGCGTGCACGAGGTGCAGGCTATCGAGTACTTTACCACCGGGTGCAGAGAAGGCACCCTCCTCAAGCAGAGGCTCCTCTGCGACGAGCCAGAGACCCTCGACGAGCTGCTGGTCATTGCAGACAAATATGCCACGGCCAACTCCTCTATGAAGACAGAGATTCAAGTCAGTGCGACTGGCAAAGTAGCCCCTCAAGCCCCCAGAACTCCAGCTGGAGACACTAGTCGGAGGCAGCAGCAGAATGATGACAAGCGCAAGGCCCCGCAGCCGACTTCCAGCAGTCGGCAGGTCGCGACGGTTGAAGACCAACAGCCTGAGGGGCAGCCTCCGGCGAAGCGGCAGAAAGGCGGCAAGTCCAACTGGTTGCCGGCCTTCTCTTACGAGCAGACTCTCGATGGCCCCTGCAAGTTCCACGGCGGCGTGAAGCCGTCAAACCACACCACTCGGAAGTGCCACTGGCTTACCAGAATCGCCAAGGGAGACGACCTCCTCCCTCCTCCGCCTGCTGGGCCGCCGCCTCCTCCGCCGCCTTAGCAGCCGGCGGCCAGGCCAGTCGGCGCCGTACAAGATGAGTTCCCGGATGAGCACAGAGCCTATGTGGTGTTCACCAGTGTAGCAGATGACCGGCGCAACAGGCGCCAACAGCAGCAAGAAGTAAACGCAGTGGCGTCAGATACTCCGGAGTTCATGCATTGGTCCGAGAGGCCTATCAGTTGGAGCAGAGCTGATCACCCAGAGGTGATGCCGAATCCGGGCTCCTACGCCTTGGTTTTGAGCGCGACCTTGGCTACTGATAGGCGGGCCGCTCGCTTCTCGCGAGTATTGATAGATGGAGGCAGCAGCATCAACATCCTGTACAAGGATACTATGGAGAAATTGGGAATCAAGCGAAGACAGCTTCAGAGCAGCCGGACTGTGTTCCACGGAATCATCCTTGGCCTTTCCTGCTCACCAATCGGCAAGATCCAGATAGACGTCCTCTTCGGAGACAAAGACCATTTTCGCCGAGAGCCAGTGTGGTTTGAGGTGGTGGATCTCGAAAGCCCATACCAGGCACTACTTGGCCGACCTGCTTTGGCCAAGTTCATGGCAGTCCCCCACTACGCTTACCTCAAGATGAAGATGCCAAGTTCAAAGGGGATCCTGACCGTGGCTGGCGACTATAGGAAGTTGTCCGCCTGCGCGGCCGAGAGTAGTTGGCTGGCCGAGTCTCTGGTGATCGCGGCTGAGAGGCGGCTCCTTGATCGGGTTGTGGCGATGGCCGGCAAGCAGCCGGAGATGTCACCCGACCCCAAGGAATCAGAAGTTGAGGGCTCGTTCAAGCCGGCTAAAGAGACAAAGAGGATACCTTTGGACCCGGAGCATCCGGAAAGGCACGCTGTCATAGGTGCAAACCTAGATAGCAAATAGGAAGGCGAGCTTGTCGATTTCCTCCGTGAGAATCGAGATATCTTCGCATGGTCCCCCAAAGACATGCCAGGTGTACCGACGGAATTCGCCGAGCACAAGTTACATGTCCGATCTGATGTAAAGCCCGTCAGGCAGCCCTTGCGCTGCCTGTCAGAAGAGAAGTGAAGAGTTGTTGGAGAAGAGATAGCCCGACTCCTGGCGGCCGGCTTCATTATGGAGGTGTTCTTTCCAGAGTGGCTGGCAAACCCAGTCCTAGTGTTGAAGAAGAATAAGCAATGGCGGATGTGTATCGACTACACGAGCCTCAACAAAGCTTGCCCCAAAGACCCATTTTCTCTGCCAAGGATTGACCAGGTGATAGACTCCACAGCCGGATGCGAGTTGTTGAGTTTCCTAGACGCATATTCAGGATATCACCAGATCAAGCTGAACCCGGCTGACAGATTGAAGACCGCCTTCATCACGCCGTTTGGAGCCTTCTGCTACCTGACCATGACGTTCGGCTTAAGAAACACCGGCGCCACCTTTCAGCGTTGCATGCAGAAGTGCCTCCTGAAGCAACTCGGCAGAAATTCCCACGTCTATGTGGATGATGTAGTGGTGAAGACGGAGAAGCGTGGAACCTTGCTGGAGGACCTCAAGGAAACCTTTGAGAATCTGCGCCGATTCCAGATCAAGCTCAACCCAGAGAAGTGCGTTTTTGGAGTACCAGCCGGCCAGCTCCTCGGTTTCCTGGTAGAGTGCAATCCTGTGAAGATCAAGGCCATCGAGAGGATGGAAGCACCCAGACGGCTATTAGATGTGAAGAAGTTCACCGGCTGTTTGGCATCCATCAGCTGATTCATCAGTCGGCTGGGCGAGAAGGCTCTCCCCTTGTATCAGCTCATGAAGAAGACGACCTTCTTTGAGTGGACTCCCAAGGCGGACGAGGCTTTTCTCCAACTAAAGAAGATGTTGACTACTCCCCCTGTGCTGGCAGCTCCGACTCCCAAAGAGCCCATGCTCCTATACATTGCCGCCACCAGCCGAGTAGTCAGCACAGTCATTGTAGTCGAGCGCAAGAAGGAAGGCAAGGCGCTACCTGTCCAGAGACCGGTATATTACTTGAGCGAGGTACTGTCGGCCTCCAAGGAGAACTACCCCCATTACCAGAAGATGTGCTACGGCGTGCATTTTGCCGCCAAGAAGCTGAAGCCTTACTTTCAAGAGCATCCAATCACTGTGGTCTGCACAGCTCCACTGGCCGAGATCATCGGAAGCCGAGATGCTTCTGGCCGAGTGGCCAAATGGGCCATCGACCTGCCCCCCTACACCATCTACTACGAGCCCCGCACTGCCATCAAGTCGCAAGCACTGGCCGAGTTCCTCGTCGACTGGGCCGAGACCCAGTATCTGCCGCCAGCGCCCGACTCCACTCATTGGCGGATGCATTTCGATGGTTCCAAGATGCGCACCGGCCTGGGAGCCGGCGTCGTCCTCACTTCCCCCAAGGGCGACAAGCTCAGATATGCGCTGCAGATCCACTTCGCCGCCTCCAACAACGTGGCCGAGTACGAGGCGCTCATCCACGGGCTCCGGCTTGCCAAAGAACTCGACATTAGCCGGATCCTGTGTTATGGCGACTCTGACTTGGTGGTCCAGCAATCATCCGGCGATTGGGACGCCAAGGACGCAAATATGGCGAGCTACCGTTTCCTCGTCCAGCAACTCAGCCGATACTTCGAGGGGTGCGAGTTCCTCCACGTGCCAAGGAACGACAACGACCAAGCAGACGCCTTGGCACGAATCGGCTCCACCCGCCATTCAATACCATCTGGTGTCGCCCTTCGGCGCCTCCTCAAGCCTTCTATCAAGCCGTCACCAGAATCAGATTCAATCTTTGTGCCGGCTCCGCCTGAGGAAGACGGATCCAACTCCAAGAAACACACAGCCGAAGCCGGCCCGGGGACTTCAGAACCCGGCCCGGAGACTGCAGTGGCAAGATCGAAGACCCCAGAGCTCGGCCGGGGGACTGCTCCAGTCGGCCCCGGGACTTTGTCAAATCAGCAAGCGGCTGCGGACTCCAACCCGCCGCCTCCCAGCCCGGCTGCCCTTGTCCAAGTCGCAATAGTGGCAGTTGAAGAAATAGCAGAGCATCCTCAGGTTCTTAGTAAACAGAGAGCTGCCAACTGATGAAATCTTGGCTCGGCAAGTGCAACGCCGAGCAGCAGCCTACACCATAGTCAACAGAGAGCTGGTCAGGTGCAGCGTTACCGGCGTCTTCCAATGCTGCGTCGAGGCAGAACAAGGCCAAGCAATCCTCAGAGACATCCATGAAGGCGGGTGCGGTCACCACGCGGCCTCCAGGGCACTCGTCGCCAAAGCCTTCCAGCACAGTTTCTTCTGGCCAACCGCCCTGGAAGAGGCCAAAGAGTTAGTCCAAAAGTGCAAGGGGTGCCAGATTTTCCGTTCTAAGCCACTTCAGCCAGCTTCCGCACTCAAGACTATCCCCATCGCCTGTCCCTTTGTAGTCTGGGGCCTGGACATGGTGGGACCATTCAAGACGGCACGAGGTGGCTTGACTCACCTACTTGTCGCAGTGGACAAGTTCACCAAGTGGGTAGAGGTGAAACCCATCAAGAAGTTGAATGGTCCGACTGCAGTGACCTTCATCGCTAACAACACAACTCGTTACGGCATCCCACACAGCATCATCACCGACAATGGCACGAATTTTGCCAAAGGCGCCTTGGCCCGTTTCTGCGCGACGCAGGGCATCCGACTGGACTTAGCGTCTGTTGCCCATCTGCAGTCAAACGGCCAGGTGGAGCGAGCGAACGACCTCATCTTATCCGGCATCAAGACTCGACTCGTCGTACCGCTGGAGCGATCTGCCGGCTGTTGGCTTGAGGAGCTGCCAGCCGTCCTCTGGAGTCTGCGCACGACTCCAAACAAGTCAACCGGCTTCACACCCTTCTTCCTCGTCTATGGTGCCGAAGCCGTCATCCCAACGGACATAGAATTCGACTCCCCGCGAGTCACCATGTACACCGAGGAAGAAGCAGAAGAAGCACGTCAAGACGACGTCGATCTGCTGGAAGAGGGCCGGCTGTTGGCACTCAGCCGGTCCAGCATCTACCAGCAGAGTCTGCGTCGATACTACAATAGGAAGGTCAGGCCAAGATCTTTCCAAGAAGGCGACCTTGTGCTCCGGCTGATCCAGCGAATAGCCGGCTAGAACAAGCTGTCGGCACCTTGGGAAGGCCCCTTTATCATCAGCAAGGTGCTAGGGAACAACGCCTACTATCTGATCGACGCTCAGAAGCCCCGAGCGCGCAAGAGGGACGACTCCGGTAACGAGACAGAGCGCCCGTGGAATGCAAATCTTCTTCGAAGATTTTACAGTTGAGGTAGTATGTATCACACTACCCCTTTGTATTAAAGTACTAAGACCTTGGGGCCCCCGAGACGAGCTCGGGGACTACCTTTTTTGTTATCTGTATGATAATAATTATGCCTTCGAGTACATTACTTTCATTACAATCCGCTTGGCACCGGGCCAGACTAGTCAGCCCGGGGACTCGCCGCCTTGCGCTATGAGGAGCTTCCCGCAGTCAGACAAGTAGTGCGCGGTGCCCAATCCGCCTCCTGGCAAAGCCGCAGCTCGCAGAGCGACTACGAGGCAGGCAGGAGTGAGGAAGAATGGGCGCCCACACGAAAAATGGCTAAGGACCTAAAGCACGAACATAGCGTAAGACGGCCTCCAGCATTTCTGAAGCAGAAAGCTGACTCATGAGTAGTCGGCTCGCCGCCTTAGCTTCTATGAAGGATGGCCGACTCTTGGGTAGTCGGTCTGTCGCTTTCTATCCGACTTGCTAAAAGAAACTCTAAACAGCCAACCACTTGCCTTCTCGAAGTAGCCAAGCACTTGACCCAGTGACAGTCCGCAGAGCGGCTGTCCGACTGGCAAGGCAGCGACTAAAGGAAGGCGGCAAAGGGAAAAGCCTAAAGAGCAGTAAGCAAGGAAAGATGGAAATCGGATAAATATTTACATAGGCCCTTGGCTGAATCTTC
Source organism: Triticum timopheevii (assembly GCA_963921465.1). Lineage (NCBI taxonomy): Eukaryota > Viridiplantae > Streptophyta > Magnoliopsida > Poales > Poaceae > Triticum > Triticum timopheevii. Next base: position 571,351,559 of record OY997268.1, on the reverse strand, counting down.
GAATAGAAGTTCAAGATACACCCCGCGGGTGGAATTGTTCGAATCTAACAAAGTTTTCAAAAGATTACTAAGACAGACAAACAGAGGCGGAAAAGGCAGCATAGGAGGAGGCATCCAGGATCGGACGATCGGAGGAGACGGCGGTGTCAGGCGCTGGGGCAGTCGGCTGGGCGGTCTCGGTTTGACCGCCTCCGGCGGCAGTCGCCTTCTCTCGACGCGGCTCGTTGCTGGAGGCACGGTCGAGCTGAGGCTGGCCGCCTGCTCTGTCTTCTGGCACCTCCGCCTCACCTCCGTCCTCCGCCTCGTCCTCCTCCTCGGTTCTGGAGTCGATCACCTCCGCCGAGTCCTCACCATACTCCGGGTTCATCCCGAACCACTCTGGCGGCACTTCCTCGCCACTGGTGTCCGTGTACTCGGCGATGGCCGCCCCACGCTCGATAAGGGCACCCTCCACGGCCTCCAGCTCGGCCTGGGCTTCTGACCGGAACGCGACCAGACGGTCCAGGTCCAGCCCTAGATACCACGCCTTGACGAACTCCAAGGCCCGGCGCGCTCCGGCCCGGGCCGAGGAGCCCTTCCAAGCTTCAAGACAGCCAGCGGCGACTTCCAGCCAGTCGGCGGTCCGACTGGCGATGCACAGAGCCGGCATGTCCGGCCACAGGGCGGCAACCGCCTGGGCGCCGGCACGCTGAAGCTGGCGCATCACCCGGTGAGCCGGACAAAGACGAGCTTCAATGCTCAGAAGCTGCTTGTCGATGGTTCGGGGGGCATTAGCGGCGATCTCCTCACCGTTTGCCCTTCGCGCCTCATGAGCAGCCTCGATGGCCAGAGGGACCGCCTGTGAGTGACCAGGGAAGAAGTCTGCCAAGACAAAAAAGAAGCAAGCCAGAAAATCAGAAGTCGGCCTGACACATAGTCGGAAGCCCGAAGAAACGAAAGAAACTTACCATCAACGATATCCTCGATCTCGTGGAAGCCGGAGGTTAGCATCGCCTCCCTGTTAGTCCAGGAGGAGCGCTCGCTCTCGAACTCGGCCAGGAGAGCGGTCTCCCTCTTCTCGGCCTCGTCCTGCGCCTTCTTGAGCAGCTCCTTCTGCTCGGCCAGCTGCGCCGCCAGCAGGTCGCGCTCCACGGCAAGCTTGCCGCACTCCTCCTCCTTGGCACGCCGGGCGGCATTGACCTCGCCCAGATGCTCTTGAAGAGCGGCGTTGGCTTCTGAAGAACAAAAGAAGAGACAAGTAAGTCGTCAGCAAAGAAGATCGCCGGGAAGATCCGGCCAGACTGCTCAGTAGTCGGCCCAAATCTCGGGGACTATAGCCCGCGGGTGCACCAACGCGCCCTCGCGAAGAAGAAGAACTTACCCCGGCTTTCCAACAAGTCGGCAGCCCGCTTGTGCAACTCCTCAACATTGCGGTTGAAGGCAGTGGCGCGGAGGTTGTGATACTCCTGCAATAAGTCATTGAAGACAAAGTTAGTATTTGGAACTCGCCAGAGGGAGTTCCGAACCGCCTGCTCAGCAGCCGGCCCGGAACTCGGGGACTACACCCAGTGGGTGCGCTGGCGCGCCCCCACAGAGAAAAACAAGAATAAAAAAGAAGAAGGAAACGTACTCGGACGGCCGTCCGCGCCGCCAGATGCGCCCTGGTGCAAGTTTGAAGGGCGTCGCCTTCAGCGTGCAGCTTCGCCTGAACGTCCAGAAGCACTTGGTTCAGCGGCCCGGTGCCGTCTCCACGCAACCACCCGGTGGGCGTGGCGCTTGTGGCCTCAGTGTCTAGGGTTGCCGAGCTGGCAGCGCCGGTCTCCCGAGGTCGCGGCGCCAAGGTCGCCCTCTCAAGACGGCGGCGCACTGGCGAGGCGACTTGGAGAAGCAGCCGCGCCTCGGCCTCGTCCGTGATCGGCGGCTCCGACGGACCCACCGGCTGTTTGCTGTGCGGTCTCCCAGACGGCGGTGGAGGCGGCGGTGGCGGCACGAGAGTGTCCTACATAGAAGCCTCGCCGCTCTCCTTCTCCACGACGGGGTTCTCGGTGCCGGCCTCTCCGGTCTGCCCCATGAACTCCGGAGGCGGCGGCGCAGACGACAATGTGGGGACGAGCATCGCCGATCGGCAATGCGCGGCCTCCTCGGCACGCCGTCTCGCTGCAAGGGCGGCTTCGGGATCCTCCATCTTCTTATGGGCGGAGGCGGCCGCCTTCTCGGCCTCCGCCTTCGCCAGACAGTCGGCCTCCTCCTCGTCATGCTTCTCTCGCACGTTTCACTCCGTCGCCTTGCGGAGGTCGGCGGCGGGGTCGGCCCGCCGAGTATTGGTGGACGTCTCTGCCGACCCCATGACGGAGGGGACGACGACTCTCTCAAGGGAAAGAGGGGCCCTGAAGAAGAATGGAGGAAGAATAAAAGAAGACTCGGACAAGATTCAATGAAGGAAAATAAAAAAATCACAAAGACTTACGAAGAGACTAGCGGCGGCCTTCTCACTTCCCTACGGAAGCGGTTGGCCTTCGCGGCCGCCTCCTCCCGTTTGGTCGCGGCGGCCGCCCCCTTGAGCTTCTTCAATTTGCCGCCGGGCGCGCTCGGCCCGGCGTGACGCCTCTTCGCGCCGCCTTGGCCAGCCAGGCCGGCGGAGGAGCCGGGGCCCGATGAGCCGACCCTCGGCTGGTGGCGCAAGGCGACTTCCCCTTCGGCGTCGTTGTCAGGCCAGTGGGCAAAGGTGGCCGAGGGCCTGAAGCCGCCTTCTGCTCCTTCGCCGCCGCCTTCGGTGTCGGCTTCCATCGCCGCTGCCCCCAAGTCGGGGTCGTCGACGTCGCTGTCCGCACGATCGGGGACATACTCGCGGGGCTGTCTCGTGGCGCCGGCTGCAGGCTGCATGAGGGGGTTCTAGCTCAGAAGAAATTGACAAGAGTCAGAAGCCGGAGTCGGCCGCAAAGAAGACAAAACTATAGGGGGACACAACTTACCACCGGGGGGGGGGGGGGGGGTTGTCGCACGAGTACGGCTCCTTACCGAACTGCCAGTCCTCCTCGAACTCGCAGTGCGCGATATGGTTCACCAAGTTCGCCACCTCCTTGCGGGGCATCTCCTTGGTGCTCATCCGACTTGGGTCTCAGAGGCCGCTCATCTGACAGATCAGGTGAGGCCGGCCTTGGAGCGGGAGAACTCGGCGCGCCACGAAGGCGGCCAGCAAGTCGGCCCCGACGAGACCCTCCGACTTCGTCAAGACTCGAAGTCGCGCTAAGGCGGCGGCTCCAGCGGGAGTCGGCGTCTTGACTCGGTGAGACAAGCTGGGGAGCCTCCCAGTTAGGGGGGCGGCGGTGTAAGGCGGCAAGTTGACCCAGTCGCCGTCGGAGGCGAGGTTCTTCATGTATAAATATGAGCGCTGCCACATCTTCACCGACTTAATCAGCGTGATGGGAGGAAAAGGGTTGTCGGCTGTCGAGCGCTGCACCGCGATGTAGGCGCCGCAATGAGCCGTTATGCCGACGACTTGCATGCCAAGCTTAGAAGAGAAGAATTCTCCCCACAGCTCGAGGGTGGGGAGAACGCCGAGGAAACCTTCGCACAGAGTGGCGAAGGCGGAGAGCAACACCACCGTATTCGGAGTGAGGTGGTGCGGTTGAAGGCTGTGAAACTCCAAGAACGAGGGGAAGAAGCCGCTCGCCGGCAGCCCCAGGCCGCGCATGAGGTGCGAGCAGAAGATGACCCGCTCGCCCTCCTCTGGCGCCGGCCTGATCTCCCCCTCCGGCGCGGCGTGGGCGCGCACGAGGTCCGCACTGGGGAGACGGCGTGTCTGGCAGAGGAACTCGATGTGTTCCTCTTCTACCTCCGAGCCGTCCCACACGCCGGAGCGCGCGGCGGGGGCCACGGCGGAGGAAGAGCTCATCGCCGTGGTGTGGAGTGCTCTTGCTCAATGGCAGAGGCAGGAGGGAGAGAAGGCAAGATGAGGCGGGGGAGCGGGGGAGAAGGGCGCGCGTGCTGTGCCACTCCGCTCTCCCCCCCGCCTACTTATAGCCCTATGGGCTGAGAAGCCGAGGGGGCGGGTGTGGGATTAACTACGCGCGATGCCCCACGCCGCCCCATGATTTATCCCACGAAGTTACTGTGCGCAGTAACAACGTGGGAAAACCAACCATCCACGGCCGCAACGGATCCGTTCATATGCCGAGGCACAGTAGTGGCGGGCCCCGCCTGACGGCCCGTCCCGTCGCGCGCGTGGGCGGGCAGACTGTCCTCTCCACGTGGTGCCATCCGATAGGACCAACCTGATGGCTGCGGGGAAGCGTGTCAGGCACGCCGCATGGTTTCCTGCCGCGACTTTCGAGCTGCGGCTCTTCGCTAAAAAACATCCGACTCTCGACAGTCGGCCCAAGGGAAGACGGCAGCCGAGTTCCAGAGTCCGCTCCAGGAAGGTTGAAACTGTTGAAGCCCCACGATGCAGCGTCCGCAGGGCTTCACCAGCTTCAGGGACTACTGTCGGAGTAATGGGCCACAGGTAGGCTAACCCGAGTCCCAAGACCTTTCAAGACATCAGGGCAGGCCGCACCCCTCAAGATGAATCCCAGGAGCGACTCCGAAACAAGCCGAGTCCCAAACGATGACTCCAAGACAAGCGAGTCCCAGACAACGACTCCAAGACAAGTCGAGTCCCAGACGGCGACTCCGAGATAAGCCGACTCCAAGCTGGCCTCCTCCAGAGAGGCCGACTATGGAGAGTCGGCCCATGACTCCTCCCTCATCTCGAAGTACGATGTGGGATACGGTCACGGTGTGGCCGTTCCCCCCTGCTTACGAGGGGCCGGCATGGCTACAGTGACCCGTATCGCTGGAAGATCTCCGGTGAGGCGTGGCACCGTTGCCATGCCTGCCCTGACCTCAGCCACAGTGCGCAATGCACTGTGCCCACGACGCTGGCCTGTACGACCCGAAGGCAGCGGGGCCGCCTGTCAGTGGGTGGGCCGAAGGCGGCCTGAGCGCCCCAAAGACGGACCTGTGGGAGTCGGCCGACTCCTCCCCAGGGCCCCACGAGCCATTAACCAGATAGGATGGGGAATGGCGACAGTGATCGCCCGATAGACGGCAGCACTGTTGCCACGACCCCAATGACCAAGCCTGCGTCATCAGGAGCGCCGCTACAGTATCAAGCCTGTTCGCGGGACCTGCCAGACGGCGGGCCCCAGAAGCCGGCAGGGAGGACGGCGGCCTGAGAGACAGACGGCTGGGACCCGCACCCAGCTGGATTACTATTGTACCCCCGGGGGGTAGGCCTATATAAACCCCCCGGGGCACCCATGCAAAGGGTTTAGACCTTGATAGAGATAGACCAGATAGCATAGGGAGGAGAGAGCTAGCCTTGCCCTCTCCTGTCTCCCGATACAGCTCCAGGAGCACCATTGTAGTCACTTTGCCTTAGTGATCATGCGGAGCCTCGCAGAGCAGCAGTAGGGGTGTTATCTCCTAGGAGAGCCCTGAAGCTGGGTAAGTTCCGCCAGCGTGCATGTCTTCGCCTCATCCCGCTTCCAGGCACCGGCGACGTTCTACTCACTCCCACCATGATAAGCCATCCTTTGGCATATGTCGCATCCAACCCTCGACACTTTGGCCTAGACTTGGTCTGTCATCTCGCGATGACATGCACTAACACGGAGAAGCAGTTATTCACCGTGGACTACACCCTCTCGGTGCCGATCAATGCCCTAGACCGTCGGGGCCACCGGAAGGGTGCCGGTCTCTAGAACCGGGCGAGGCCCATCATTTGAAAAGAAAACACAAGATGGTATTTATGATGTGCTAACGTTGTTTGCCAAGCATGGAAGAAAACAAAAAGAAAGTATAATACATATTATGGGGAATGCACAAGAAGGACGATTTACCGACAGTTTCTCTCGGAAAATGAGGTCATTGCCGAGTACTACTCGACGACACTCGGTAACTACTATCGGTGTGGCTCTCGGAAAAGACCCTGAGATCTAGGTTAAGACTTTACCGACTGTCGCTAAATGTTGGCTCTCGAAAATGTTTCCCGCGGGGACTTATGCAAAATTTCCCCCTCACGCGCGCTCACTCCTCTCTTCTCTCTCTCTATTTCTCTCGACCCTGCCCCCTCTGTCAGCCGTCGCCCTAGTGCCGCCACCCCATCCGGCGAGCTCTGCCGCCGCCACCGCCTCCGCCATCGCCGCCACCGAGAGTGCCTCCCCCGCCCCTCCACCTCCACCGAGCCACCCCACCGCCACCTCCACCGAGCTCGTCCACCGCCACCATCTCGGCCAAGCTTCAGCGAGCACCACCAGCGTGACATCTCCTCCACTGAGCTCTACCTCGTCCGACATCCACCTCCCCCGTCGCCCCCTGCCCCGTTGGTGAGCCCCCTACTCAATCTCGTTTTTTTTTGAAATAAAAGGGGTTTCCCCCCCCCTCTCCATTATAACAAAAGGTTTATATATATGCATATATAGTGAATAATGTGTGTGAGTGTGTTCTTTGTATGTGTGTGTGTCAGTGGTAGGAGCTGGGACCCTAACGGGTCTAGGGCGTATGTTTTAGGGGAAGGAAGGGGCTGGACGTGGCGAAGCTCGCGGCCGCCGGCAGCAAGGCGCTGTCGTGCGCGAGAGGGAGAGGCGGCGGCGGCGCAAGAGGTGACTAGGGTTAGGTCTCCCGGCTCCCTAAGGGAGGCCAAGAAAATAATGGTTGCTTCTTTGCTTGATTAGCTGGACCGGCATGGCCGGCGCGGTTGACGCGCCCGGGGCCGTCGCTGGCCAGTACGGCCACTGCGGCGCTGGGGCGGGCGCGACAGGCGTGGTTGGCGCCGCGAGAGCCGTTGCGGGCCACTGTGTGTGTGTGCATGTGTGAGTGAGTGTGTGATGTGTGTGTATGGATATGTGAGTGTGTTTGTGTGTGGGGTGTGTGTGAGTGAGTGTTATTGATGTTTGTGTGTTTGACATATGATTGAGACAACTTCATTCTTTCATGCAGGAGATACATCTATTTTGACAAGAGAGAGTGAATTCCGTTGCACGCTTCAAGGGTAATCTCTTCCCGTTCATGTGTAGGCTTTCATTATTTGTAGATCACCTAAATAGTCGCGTAACCTAGGTGTCTCCCGTTCGGAAGGGTTGTATCTATAAATATGCAAGTCTTTGCATATTTATAACCTCAACTCTTTCGAATTGTCCATGTTTTCCATGGACAACCCAAGGATGTGTAGGCGGGTCGTTTTCATGATTTACTAAGATCCGAAACAGAATTTCGACAGTGTCTCCTTGTTTTTCTCTAGATACACATCCTCTTGGCTTATTGCTGAGACGTGTATTTGGAGAACAGCGGGGAGGTGCTTCTGAAATTTTGTCTCGGGTCGAAGTAAGTCATGAAAGCAGACCCAGCCTACACATTCTCGGGTGGGAGTAGGACCTATCTTTACCTATTATATAGCTCAGTGCATGTCGTAAACCTTTATGGAACCACTTGTTACATAAAAAAAATATGTGTGTATTTCACTTTATATCAGAGGATGGAAGAACATGAGTGGATGTACACCGGACATCCCAACATGGAGGGTATGACCCCTGAGTGGAGGTCGAAGACCAATGATTTCCTGGAATTAGTATTTGCTGGAGAAACGTCAGTTCGTGGAATTTGGTTCCCATGCATGGAGTATGATAACCAGAATGAAAGAGATAAGATTACTATGAGTAAACAGTTAGGCAAATATGGGTTTACGCCTATTACCGGTGGATCTTTCACGGTGAGACAGAACAGTCTAGGGCGGAGGTGGTGCGACAACGCACCGGCGAATATGATACTCGGATTGAAAACCTGTTAAATGACATCCGCCGTGCGGATCCGCGAGAGGACCCGAACTCCAAGGAGCCACCGGAAAGCCCTGAAGAGTATCATGCAGCTTTGTTTGCGGCACAAAAACCCCTTCATGCCCATACAGAGGTTACTCAACTAGATGGCATTGCACGCCTAATGGCCCTGAAGGCAAACCATAACTTGAGCATAATTTGCTTCAATGAGTTATTGCCAGTTATTGCTAGCCTATTGCCTAAAGAACATATATTGCCAAAGAACATGTACGAGTCGAACAAAATCCTCGGTTCACTTAAGATGCCGTATGAGCAAATACATGCTTGTCCAAACGAATGCATTCTATTTAGAAATGAACATAAAGATACAAATTATTGTGTCAGTGCAAATCCTCTAGGTATATTGAGGTAATAGATGATGATGGTAGCAAGAGGCAGCTCACAATTACCGTCAATATCCTTCGATATCTTTCATTCACAGAAAGGATCCACAGACTTTATATGACCGAGGAAACTGCCCAATATATGAGATGGGCCGCCGAAGGGAAGATGTACGATACAAAAAAGATGCAACATCCATGGGATGGTGAAGCATGGAAGAAATTTGTTGAAACTCATAAGAAAACAGATGACTGGAAGAGTGTAGTTGTTGGGATAACAACCGACGGGTTCAATCCATATGGTTTGATGGCTTCCATATACAGTTGTTGGCCAGTATATGTTATCCCCCTGAATCTTCCCCCTGGCGTTTTCTTGCAACGACATCACATGTTCCTGACATTGATAATTCCAGGTCCTAACTATCCCGGGAAGCATATGAGTGTGTATATGGGGCTATTGGTGGATGACTTACTTGTTGCTTGGAACAACGGGGTCCGGACATATGATGCCGTTTCAAAGAAGCACTTCAATATGCATATCTGGTACCAAACATTGCTACATCACCTACCAGCACGTGTGATATTTTGTGGTTGGTGTGTAAAGGGGAAGTGGCCTTGCCCAGTGTGTCGACAGCGTGTGACTTTCATTTGGCTGGCTAAGGGTCACAAGTATGTACTCTTTGACCAACATCGGCAGTTCCTTCGTCTTGATCACCCATATAGGCAAGACGCTATGCACTTCCAAAAAGGTGTTATTGTTGATGACCCACCACCACCTATTATGACCGGTGCCCAGCTTAAGGATGAGTTAGATGCTCTCGAGGAAAAGCTTGATGGGAAAGGTTTTGTGGGATATGGAGAGACACACTAGTGGACTCACATTCCAAGCTTATGGAGGCTCCCTTACTTTAAAGATCTTCTAGTTCCACACAACATTGATGTAATGCACACTGAAAAGAATATTGCGGAGGCCTTACTCGGCACGCTCCTCGACATCAAGAAGTCAAAGCATAACATTCAGGCTAGGATCGATCAAGCCAAACTATGCAACAGGCCAAAATTAAATTTGGTGCCTCGTGCAAAAGGTAATTCTTGGAAGAAGCCACCAGCCCCTTTCACCCCTTCAATGCCCCAAAGGAAGGAAATTCTCCAATGGATTGTGAACAACTTGTACTTCCCTGATGGATATGCAGCTAATATCATGAGGGGAGTGAATATGGCTACAAAGCGAATAGGAGGCCTCAAGAGTCATGACTACCATGTATGGCTTGAGCGGATAATGCCTGTGATGATTCGAGGGTATGTCAGAGAGGATATTTGGCGAGTGCTGGCGGAGTTGAGCTACTTCTTCCGTCAGTTTTGTGCCAAAGAACTAGATTATGAAGTGGTTGCAAAGTTGGAGGAACAAGCACCTGAGTTGCTATGCAAGTTAGAGATGATATTTCCGCCAGGTTTCTTTAATCCGATGCAACATATGATCTTACATCTCGCGTATGAGGCTAGAATGGGAGGACCTGCATAGTTCCGATGGCAGTATGCACCTGAATGGGAGTTCAAGCATCTTCGTGGGAAATGTAAGAATAAAGCCCGCATTGAAGCCTCCATAGCCGAGGCATACCTGAACGAGGAGGTGGCCACGACCATGACAAAGTACTATCATGACAGTATTCAGACTAGGTTAAATCCAACTCCTTGTTACAATGAAGAACCCACCAGTAATGTTTCCGACCTTAGCCTCTTCGAAGGCCAAGGTGGCAAGGCAAGTGGACCGAAGCCCAAGAACTTTTCACCTACTGAGTGGTCGACTATTATGATCTATGTCTTGACCAACATGGAAGAAGTGCAACCGTACATAAAGTAAGTGTAGAACACCTTTATTGACAACTACTCACTAGTCTTGAGTTCTAACTCGAATTCTTCCTATTGGTAGGAAATTCCAGAACGAATTCTGGAAGCTACCATGGCCTCCTAGCGACGAAGAATCAGCAGACCTTCTTACAGATACCAATGCTGATGGCAGTTTCATTTCTTGGTTCTCAAGAAAAGTAACTTTTCTAACTTTATGTTACTTCAAGTTGATCTTACTTGCCTGTAATGCTTCCACTAATGAACTAGACAATTTCCTATTAATCTTGTAGGCATATCAGGAGGTTGATATGGACGCCAAAGTGAGAGAAGTAGCCAAAGGTTTTGAATACGAGGCCAAGTCATTTAAGGCTTACGACATGAATGGGCATCGCTTCCGCACTGATAAACACACGCGTGAGAGGCCCAACCGAAGGTTAATAAATAGTGCGGTCTATTGTCTAGGGATAGATGGATGTCACTACTATAGAACCATCGAAGAAATTTATGAGTTGAAGTATTGTGGTTTACAAGGAGTGAAGCCCATCGTATTCAGATGCAGATGGCTCAATCCCGAGAAAGTGAGATGAACCCCTAGTATTGGCTTTTTCGAAGTTGAACGAGCATCGAAATATGCAGGAAATGATGTCTATATTATGGCTCAACAAGCTACACAAGTGGTTTTTCTCCCATATGCGTGCACATCTACGGAATATATCGATCTCTTGAAGTGGGATGTCGTGTACAAGGTACCCCCGCGTATCAAGGTACCTACCCCAAACAAGGACGATTACCATATAAACCCTAACACATACGAGGGAGAGTTATTTCAAGAAGTAGACACTGATGAAGACGAAGATGATGCAAAGGAAGATGATGGCGTGCATCACAAACATGATGCTATGGAACATGATGCCATGGATGACATGGAAGTAGATAATGCAGAGGACGAATACGAGGATGTTTCTGACCCTCGAGATTTGGCATTACTTATGCGATAGCACATGGGGCTTGATGAGGATGAGGGCCCCCCTGAAGACTTCGAGGATGAATGTATGAACGGGCGTGATAGCGATGATGAAAGCCCTGATCCAAATGTTGCACCTAATATCGACCCTCATTTCTAACAACTCCATGTAATCGTGTGAGAACTCTATGTATGTGTGTCACAAGTCTATATATTCGTCTGTGTAACAACTCTATGTATTCGTGTGTGTAAGAACTCTATGTATTCGTGTGTGCAACAACTCTATGTATTTGTGTGTGTATCAACTATATGTATTATTGTGACAATTCCATTTATTCTTCATATGTGATATTTATTGTATTTACATCAAGTTCTACCATCTGTACTAACTGGTTTGTTCTTCTTCATATCAGGTGATTGAAACATGACAGGTAGCAAGAAGATTCCAAAGGAAAGTTTGAAAAAAGTGAATGATCTGCACAATGATCAACCTGCTCGACCGGTGAAAGTGGTGGCCGCTCCTTCATCGGTTGCCACAACCGCAAGAAGGCCAAAGGATTGCGGGTCTAGACACCCGTCCGGCAAAACGTGCGAAGCAAGGTCGAGTACCACACGGGGGAGGAGTAGGAGGCGGACGAGGAGGGGAGTAGGTGAGGCAGGAGGAGGAGGCAGACGAGGAGGCGGACGAGGAGGGGGAGTAGGTGAGGCAGGAGGAGGAGGCAGACGAGGAGGCGGACGAGGAGGGGGAGTAGGTGAGGCAGGAGGAGGAGGCGGACGAGGAGGTGGACAAGGAGGGGGAGTAGGTGAGGCAGGAGGAGGAGGCGGACGAGGAGTACGTAAAGCAGCCCGGAGTAGAGCACCTCTTTCTTCTCCTCGACCCTCTGATGTAGTGCTTCGCTGTGCTCAGGAGGAGGAAACAGAGGATGGGGATGAGGCGTGTGAGGAGGAGGACGAGGAGGATTTTGTGGAGGAGGTGGTGGAGGATGAGGAGGAGGAGGTGGTGGAGGACACCGCCGCCGAGAGGAGGCTGGTTGTTCGTCAGGTTTTTGAGGGTGGGGATGGACCCTCACGGGTGACAGAGCACCACGAGGTGAGCGGTTTGCAACCGAGCGGTTCGACTATCAGGACTACTTCCAGAGGGAAAGTGTGGCTGCGTGGTCCTTCAAAGCTTCCAGGACGTCCATATGTGCATAGAGACGTGTTGATTAAACCAATGGGAGAGAAGTAAGTGGTTATCTCGACTCATCCCATATAAATTGTACCTTTTGTCATTTTCTCACATATAATATGACTTCACTCTTCGAAATGCAGAAGCTTGGTAAAAGGTGGTGAGAGGCGTATGCCACGGTCACCGAGTGGCATCATTGGGGGTCTTTGTAGGTTAAATTATCCTGGATTGGTCACTTTGCCGAACGGTATCATTGATCCAGCTTGGTCATGGGATCACTACAAACTTGCACCAGATTTCCTGGATATGCATCAGAGGTTTTTGATAACAGAGCCATGCGAGTGGTCAACGATTTCTGGGTAAGTCCTTTCAGACACCTAAATGTCAATACCAAAAGGTTTAAATTTGCCATAGTCATGATTTAACCCTTCTCACATGTATGCATGTTTGTAGGATTTCTATACATGCGTTGAAGGTCATAAGGATCGTGCAAATCTGGTCGTTGAGAATATTGCCAAGAAGCTAGTCCACGACATGCACTATGAGGAGCGCGTCCGATTAGTGGTCAAGTATCACGCAGACTATCTCAACCATAGGATTTCCAAACAGGAGGCTCGAGGGACGCATCTTTCACGGGACAATTACTTCAAGGCAATTGATGATGGATGCTTGCTATTTCCTACACTACAGCAAAATTAGAATCCTTACTAAGATGTATTTGTTTAATTTATAGGTGATTCCTCGGTGGTGCGCTAACAAACGTCCGTGCTGGGAGAAGATCGTCGAACGGTGGACAGATCCAGGGTGGCAGGATGAACACAAAGTAATATCTGAACGGCATAAGTTGATGGGGGGTCGAGGACACCGTCAAGGCGACCTCACCATCCCAGGTGTCGTCTCAAAAAATGTAGGCAACCACATCCTTTTCTTTTCATCATGTTCTCTTTCATTTGTGAGTATTCCCTTGATTGTTTGGATCACTTTCTTTTGTAGAAAGAAGACACTGGCAAGGATATCACTTACTTCGAGGCATGGACCATCAAACGTACCAAAGACGACAAGGACAAGGACCCTCTCCACCCGGATATGGACTGGATCAGCTCTAAAGCCCGGTCAGATGGAGAGAACTACACCAAAAAATTGAAGGAGACGTACGGGCCTGACGCTGATCCTCACGTGCTACCGTTTGACCCTCTTGTGGTCATTGCCGCGGCAGGCGGTAGACCGAATGGCCGGATGGCGGTTCACCTCGATTCTTTCATAACCTCCTCCCTTCCGAGAGTCAACACGCTCCATCCTATGAGTACTGGCTCTACTCCTACCGTAGAGCATCACGTACCACATTCCTTGAGCATTATTGAGGATATTCAGGTCAGTGCTTCTTCATTGATCCTTCATGGTCCTTCTTCATTGATCCTTCTTCATTATTGAGGATATTTGCATTTCAACATGAATGATATTTGCATTGCCATATTGTAGACAGGACTGATTGACACCGAGAAAGAACGAGATGAAAACCGGGCCAAGCTGAAGGCACAAGATGATCTAGTGAAGTCTTTACAACATATGGTGGCCAATATTTATTCCATGCAAGGTCAAGCAGTTCCAGAGATGCCACCGACGCCAGAGTGGAACATTGTGAGTTTTGTTCAAACTATTTCTATCACCATTTTCGGCATTACCATATGCATTCATCTCACTATTGGGTCAATCCATCACAGCTCAACCCATCACAAGGGTCGAACAATGTTCCGGTAGTTCCACCTCAAGTTGGTGGAGTTTGGGCAGCAAAGGGAATGATGCCTTCTAATGTTGATGTTATCACTCCGGTTGATGGAGTTGGGGCAGCAAACAGAATGATGCCTTCTAATGTCGATGTTATCACTCCGATCTCCAAAATCGCGTGAACTTCATGTTATGTTTGAAACTGTTCCTTGTATGTTGAGAACTCTTGCATCTGGAGACTTGTAAACTTGTGGTCTATTGCTTTGATGCACTATTGCTTTTATGTGGAATGTTTTTCAGAATCAATCATTGCTTCTTTTGTTCAATGATGCCTATATGTGACATGTTCTATGTGCGATGAACTATATGCTGCTGCTGTATATGTTTCGCTGCAGGAAAGAAACAGAAACAGGGAAAAGAGGCTCCTGGGCACACCATTGCCGAGGGCGGCTCTCGGCAATGACTGTGAAACTGGACCAGAACGTACCCTTTACCGAGAGGCCTCTCGGTAAAGGATAATAACCTGTAGTCCTCCTGGCACCTTTACCGAGAGGCCCGAGAGGACTCTCAGTAAAGGAAAAAGAATTGCCGACGGTGGCTCTCGGCAAACTATTTTCACGGCTTTTAGGAGAAGTGACGTGGCCCTCCCCTATTGGCTGAGTTTGCCGGGAGTCACACTCGAAAAATATAGAGTTTGCCGAGAGCATCCCTCGGCAAAGTTGGCACTCTTTGCCGAGAGTGGCACTCAGCAAAGATGGCCCTCGGCCTGTTCGCCTGGTCCCACGTGTCAGGAGCTAACACGTTTCAGCCACCTACTGGCTGTCACCTACTGGCTGTCTTTGCCGAGAGTGGCGCTCGGCAAAGGTGGCCCTCGGCCTGTTCGCCTGGCCCCACGGGTCAGGAGCTGACACGTGTCGGCCACCTACTGATTCAGAAATAATTACAAAAAAACCAAAAATATTATCAAAGATAAAAAAATACTTGAAATTTTCTTATGATTTAGAAAAATGCCTACAAAATTTAAAAAATGTTCACTTCTGAAATTAGTAAGCTTTACATGCTATTTTTCAAAAAATCTACAAAAAACATATTGAAAATTAAAAAACATTAAAGACAGTACGACATCGAAGAAATATACCTCGCTACCGAGTTGCTACAGTACTAGGTGAATGGGTCGGCCCAGCGGCGCGACCTATGAGTTTTGCCTCCTGTTATACAAAGTGAGCGTCTAATCTTTTTTAAAGGTTTCGATATATTTTTATGAAATCACAAATATTTTTCTAAAAATAGGTAAAAATTCGAATCTTTTGAATATTGTTTGGAAAGCACGATTTTTTTTGAAATTATAAAGATTTTTCAGAAAATTAGGAATATTCTGTGAATCACGGACAATTTCTGTATTTGTGAATAAATTTTAAAATGAATCATTTTTTAAAGTTCTTTTTTAAAAATGCGCTTTTTAAAAATTTAAACAAATTTTGAAAAGGGGAACCTTTTTTGGAAAAATTTGAATTAGAAAAACAAAAAAGAAGAAAAAAAAAGAACTAGTAAAGAAAATAACAGAAAGAAAGAAAACCAATTTAGGAACCTTCTAGAAGGTTTCAAAACTGGCTATCGAAGTCAGCTATACTAGCTACAAATAGCTTGGCCCATTTACTCGTTCATTTCCTTACCTATTTGTTTCGCCGACAGTTTGCCGCAATGAGCAAATAGGATTCAGCAATAAGTCCGTCGTTTTGTTTGTTTGGCAGTTTACCTCCTAGTCCTCTCCTTCAATTGTGTGTTCCTATTTTTTTAGCAAACATGAGCTCTCCAAATGATGGCTCCCCTTTAATATCTACAATCTACTACTTCTACTACCCAAAGGAAGGCTCCTCTACAGGGACGAGACTTGCCTGCTCCCTTCCCATGCTCCCATCCGTGCTCCCGCCTAGGTGGCTTTATTTGATTGGAAGAAAATAAGACCCGGCCCCACCCCCTGAAAATCAGGGGGGGGGGAGATGATTAGATTAGAAAAGAAAAAGGAAAAAGGATAGCCGTAGGATGAAGTGGGAGCACGGATGGGAGCATGAAAAGGGAGCAGGCAAGCCGGATCCCCTCTACAGGCATCATTCTTGGACGGCTGTGCAACTGGTGGATGCATCAGGATGAAAAGTTGTCGCTATGGTCGCAATGGTGTCGAGGCTTGTGTGGCAATAATGACGAGGGAGAGCAATGTCGGGGACGTGTCATGGTTGTGTTAGTTGGCCTTTTTTTCAGCGTGTCCGTGGGATTGCCTCAGTTTGTTGGTTGTTGCAAAGTTGGAGCAGCGGTGACGGGTCCTGGTGGCGACGGTGACGAGCAACATGTGGTATGTTCAGTGGTTTTTTGCGGCTCCAGCCTTGCATAGTCCTTCGTAGCTCTTCGTCAGAGTTGGGATTGCGTTGTCCTTGTCGCAGGTGGCTACGTTCCACATGTCATAACTCCGCCGCTGCTTCAAGGACCCAATCCGAGCAGTGGATCATGAAGTGCTTGAATTGCAACAAGACCTCTCCTATAAAGAGCATCCGGTCCACATTCTCGACCAAGCACAACGCCGCACATGTCAGAAGGCGATCAAGTTCCTCAAGGTCCAGTGGTCACATCACTCTGAAGACGAAGCCACCTGGGAACGCGAGGATCGCTTGAGTGAAGAATACCCCTCTTTGTTTCCTTCTACCTCCTAAATCTCGGGACAAGATTTCTTGTAGTGGAGGAGAATTGTGATGCCCAGATAATTAAGCTACAGTAATCCCATACTAATGGTGCCATGTAATCACATTACTGTTGCTAATCATCACTTGATCCAAACCACTATTCAAATTCTGATTCAAATTAAAGTCCAAAATTCAAAATTCTCAAACATAAAAACTAAAAATTGTGGCAAATAATCCCTGGTTATTTGTCATGTTGAAACCTATATTTTATGAAGTATTTAAATGCCCTTTAATGAATAAAACAGGGGCCAAAACAATTATATAAATGCCTTTTAATTTATATAAAAAAACTCTAAACTAATTTATTTTAGTGCCGAAATAATTGTGGTAGTGGTCTAACTATTAACACTAATTTAGGGCTAGTGTTATAGTTTATAAAGCCTTAAAATGAAATAAAACTATATGCAAACAGAAACTATTTAAAAAGGAAAAAAAGAAAAAGGCAAAAGAAGATAAATCAAAAAACAGAAAAAGAACCCCATGGGCCAAACGGCCCAGCTGGACCGCCAGGCCGGCCCACTTGCCCAGCGCCCACCTCCCATGTTCCTCCGACCGCGTCGCTACAGGGAGGGGTCGCCCCCGACCACCTCGCGGGCGTCGATGCTGGGAGGGGATAAGGGCGACGCCTCGGGCTCCCCTCCTCTCCTCTCTCACACTTGCCCCTCTCCACTTGCCCCTCGCTCTCTCTCGCCCACGCACTCACCTCCCACCTCTAGATACCTCACCGACCCGCCCGTCGCCGTCGTGGCTGCACCACCGCGGCGATCGTCTTCCCCGCGCTCCTCCTTCAAGTCCACCCGCTCCGCCTCCCGCGACTACGCCTCCCTGACGAGCCATTGGACGCCGGACGCCCTGCAATGCCGCCCCCAAATTCTTCTTCCTCCTTAGCTCCGACGAGGTCCGCCTCCTATTGCGGCCCCCCTCTGTGTTACAGATCACCCGGGGGGGCTTCTTGCGCCCGCACGGTGAGCTCCGTCTCTCCTACCTCCTCTTTCTGGTCGCCTTCGGGCCCATGCGCGACCGGCACCACAACCGTGCTCCAACCGCCGCCATTGCTGCCGTTGTCATGCTCCCGAGCCGCTAGGAGCTCGGCCGACTACCCTGGCATGCTCCTTGTGCGTCGTAGACCCATCCTAGCTGGTTAGTTTTGCCGCCCGCGCGCTCTAACACCGAACCCGCTCGAGCCCGAACTCCAGCGCCACTTCTTCTTGTCGCCGGCGCAGTTTCCGGCCAGGTCCGGCGATGCCACAGCCAACACTCGACGAGCCGTCGAGCGTTCGTTCGAACGCGGCCGGCCCCGACCAATTTGGTGGCCTGTAGATGAAATCCGCGGTGCGCCCGTGCCTCTGCTGCGTTATGGCATCGCGAGCGTTGAGCCGCCGGCCGCCGCCAATGTGGCTGGCCGGGCCCCACATCTAGGCCACTGCCAGTGGGCCCCCCCCGGGCCCCGTTAACTGGGTTGACCCAGTTAACATGCTGACTGGGCAGCCCAGTGTCACTGACATGTGGGCCCCACCGCATATTTAGTTAATTAAAACGTTTTTATAAATAAAAATAATTAGTTAATTTAATTAGTCATTGGCATGTGGGGTCCAACCACTAATTAACTCTGTTTTGCTAAATTAAACTGTTGTTAGCCCCACTATCTATGATACGTGGGACCCAGCTGCCAGGTTTGACCCGAACAGTTGCGGTTGACCCGTCGACCTCATGCTGACATCATGTTGATGCAATAATTAATTTCTATTTATTTAAATAATTTCGGAAAATGTTTAAACTTTGAAAAATCATATAAAATAAACCGTAACTCGGATGAAAATACTTTATACATGAAAGTTGCTCAGAACGACGAGACGAATCCGAATGCACAGTCCGTTCATCCGCCACACGTCCCTAGCATAGTGTCGGGGATATACCCTGCGGTATGACCCGGCCGGATATATGACCCGGCTGGGAGTTGGCGTTTCATTGAGGATTGGCGACTCACGAGTCTGGCGGTTCACTGGTCTGACGACTCACAAGCTTGGCGACTCACTAATGGCCCCAACGGCGGGTCAGTTAGAGGACTAGGACCAAGGCCCAGAAGGCCGGCTCATGTTATGGTGGGCCGGCTTAAGAGGAAAGCGTAAGGAATATTCCCTTACAAAGGAAGCAAGACTAGGACTCCACTTGTAATAGAGTAATCCTAATCCTACTAGGACTAGTCATGTAACCCGCCCATTCAACTTATATAAGGAGGGGCAGGGCACCCCAAGAGGGACAAGCAAGAAAATAATCGTTAAGGCTAGACACAACTAGAGGAGAGCCCGTTATGCGGCGTCTCCCTCATGAGCATAATGAGACCTAGCCACAAACATCATGTAGGGCTATTACCGGATGATGTTTCCCGGGACCCTATGCTGTCTAAATCCTTGTCTTGTGTGTTGATCCGCCTCGCGTCTCTCATCGCAATCAACCCCTCTCAAGCTACCACATAGATGCGTAGGCCTCACAACTAAGTCCTCATACTAGGACATCTGCCGTGACAATTCCACGACAGTTGGCGCCCACCGTGGGGCTCGCGCATGGTGGTGTTGAGCTCTTGGAGGGATCTCTCCTATGGATCGAGAGTTCACAATTTTCCGGATGAAGAAGAGCCGGTTTGAAAGGATCTGTATCAGCTTCAAGTTCGTCGGACTAGAATTACAATCGGTGAGGTTTAAAAGTTAAAATTTAGGGCTACGCCGTGAGCCGCCGCCTTTGCAAGTTGGATCCGAGAGGACATAAATGTCCACTACTGCTACCGCGCAGTGCTAAGACCGACAGGCATTGTTCCCTGTGTAATTAAGGAATCTGATCCAAATCGATCTTAGTGCAAGGTGCCAGGAACAAAAGCCAAGACCGAAAGAGTTGAGATCAGACAAAAAAGACTCGTGCAATTGCAAGTCGGAGATGAATCCGAAAGTTCCTACTGCAATGTGCAGATTCAAGTCCCAAGGCGGTTGTTTGTTTTCTTCCGCCACAACTCCAGATTTGACCGGTGATTGATTCTTTCATGAAGACTAAAATCAAGTCATCAACTATTTTTTTCGAGGGTACACAAATTGCGTACCTTAGCTTTATAGAAGGAGAGAAGAACAAACATACAACCATATCTACCACTCGCTGCGAACAACGGTCGTAGCAATATCACTGCCAACACACATGCACACACACAACTACGACGCCAATGAGCCTACCCAAAACCGCGAACCTCGCCGCATCTCGACCAAGACCGGTCATCTCCGAAGAACAACAAGTCCAGATTCCTTCGATAGACCAGTGACGACCGTACATAGCGCCTGAGAAGAGCGATCCGGGCAGTCGCGAACACCGAAGGAGCGCAACAAAGGGCCTCTCGTCTCCCAGCACAATGCTCTCAATAGAGGAACGGTGTCAAAGACACCGCCATCATGCCGATCCTGCGAATCAAGGCTTTCGCACCGGAGACAATTGCCGCCACCGGGCAACGAGGCAAATGGCAGCACACACGGCGACGCCTCCAGGAAGGGAAATGACATCCAGGGATGCCATCGACGCCGGTCCGACCAAAGACGAACATGATTTTCATCCGTAGCGCTGCACATCTCTGATACGTCTCCGTCGTATCTATCCATGCCAATGTTCTACAACTTTTACATACTTTTGGCAACTTTTTTAACTATTTTTGGGACTAACATATTGATCCAGTGCCCAGTGCCAGTTCCTGTTTGTTGCATGTTTTTTGTTTCACAGAAAACCCATATCAGACGGAGTCCAAACGGGATAAAAATTTACAGAGATTTTTTTGGAACATTTATGATTTTTGGGAAGAAGAATCAACGCGAGACGATGCCCGAGGGTGCCACGAGGCGGGGAGGCGCGCCCCAAGGGGTCAGGTGCACCGTGGGACCTCGTGGCCACCCCATAAGGCGGTTGTTGCCCTTATTTCATCGGAAGAAAGCTAATATCCGGATAGAGATCGTGTTAAAATTTTAGCCCAGTCGGAGTTACGCATCTCCAGGAATATAAGAAACGGTGAAAGGCCAGAATCTGGAGCGCAGAAACAGAGAGAGACAGATCCAATCTCGGAGGGGCTCTCGCCCCTCCCACTCCATGGAGACCATGGGCCAGAGGGGAAACCCTTCTCCCATCTAGGGAGCAGGTCAAGGAAGAAGAAGAATAAGGGGGGTCTCTCTCCCTTGCTTCCGGTGGCGCCGGAACGCTGCCGGGGGGCCATCATCATCACCGTGATCTACACCAACACCGCCGTCATCTTCACCAACATCTCCATCACCTTCCCCCATCTATATTCAGCGGTCCACTCTCCCTCAACCCGCTGTATCCTCTACTTGAACATGGTGCTTTATGCTTCATATTATTATCCAATGATGTGTTGCCATCCTATGATGTCTGAGTAGATTTTCGTTGTCCTATCGGTAATTGGTGAATTGCTATGATTGGTTTAATTTGCTTGTGGTTATGTTGCTGTCCTATTGTGCCCTACGTGTCGTGAAAGCATGAGGGATTCCCGCTGTAGGGTGTTGCAATACGTTCATGATTCGCTTATAGTGGGTTGCTTGAGTGACAAAAGCATAAACCCGAGTAAGGGGGTTGTCGCGTATGGGATAAAGGGGAATTGATACTTTAATACTATGGTTGGGTTTTACCTTAATGATCTTTAGTAGTTGTGGATGCTTTCTAGAGTTCCAATCATAAGTGCATATGATCCAAGAAGAGAAAGTAGTTAGCTTATGCCTCTCCCACATAAAACTTGCTATCTGTCTAGTAAAGTAGTCAATTGCTTAGGGACAATTTCACAACTCCTACCACCACTTTTCCACACTCGCTATATTTATTTATTTCTTCTTTATCTAAATAGCCCCTACTTTTTATTTATGTGCCTTTTATTACCTCGCAATTCTATCCAACAACACCTACAAAGTCCTTCTAGTTTCATACTTGTTCTAGGTAAAGCGAACGTTAAGCGTGCGTAGAGTTGTATCGGTGGTCGATGGAACTTGAGGGAATATTTGTTCTACCTTTAGCTCCTCGTTGGGTTCAACACTCTTACTTATCGAAAGAGGCTACAATTGACCCCTTATACTTGTGGGTTATCAAGACCTTTTTCTGGCGCCATTGCCGGGGAGTCATAGCTTCTTGTGTGTGCTTGTTTGCTTTCTCACTAAGTAGTTTTTATTTGCTGTTCTAAGTTGTTCTCTATCTTTAGTTATGGATATGGAACACGAAATACCAAAACAATTAGGTGTACTTGCTACTCATGGAGATGGGGAACCTCCTAAAACCCTCGATGCTCATTATGTGAAAAATATTATGTACTACTTTGATAATCCTGAGAAAACCCCATTCAATTATATAATGGGAGACACATTGTATCAACGTGAATACATTAGGGATTATTGCTTGTCTCAAAAAGGGAAATTATTATGGGATCAAATTCATATGTTGCATTGGTATGCTCGTCAACTATGCCTGAGATATGATTATACTTGTTGATCTAGGATGAAGGATCCACACCTTCCCTTTTAATGCAAATTTAATGATAATAAAACATTGGCATCTTATGCTAATGGTGTATATGATTACTATGACGTGGAACAAACAGAAGAATTCGTTGCTTTTATGGGTGCTTATGAAATTGAATCTTTGTTTAAAGAGTGTGAAAATCTTGATGATGCCGTTTACAGACATGAAAATTTTGATATACTTAAATATTGCTATGAGAATTATGAATTCAATTCTGATATTGATGCATTTATTGAGAAAGTCTCCGCTATCCAAGAAGAGACTAATATTTTGCAGGAATCTATGGAAGAAGAAATTGATGAAACTGTGAGCTCATTGGATGAAAAAGATGATGAGGAGAGCAAAGAACAAAAAGAGGAAGAGCGGATTAGCTACCCGTGCCCACCTTCTAATGAGAGTAACTCTTCAACTCATACATTGTTTAATTTCCCTCCGTGCTTACGGAAGGACGATTGCTATAATCTCGTTGATTCTTTTGAAATACCCCTTTTCGATGATGCTTGCTATGCCTGTGGCCAAGATGCCAATATGAATTATGCTTATGGAGATGAACTTGCTATAGTTCCTTATGTTAAACATGAAATTGTTGCTATTGCACCCACGCATGATAGTCCTATTATCTTTTTGAATTCTCCCGACTATACTATATCGGAGAAGTTTACCCTTATTAAGGATTATATTGATGGGTTGCGTTTTACTACTACACATGATGATTTTGATAGATATAATATGCATGTGCTTGCTGCTCCTACTTGCAATTATTATGAGAGAGGAACTATATCTCCACCTCTCTATGTTTCCAATATGATAAAATTGCAAGAAGCTGCTTATACTATGCATTGGCCTTTACTTGGTGTGCATGAATTGTTCTTTTATGGCATGCCAATGCATAGGAAGAGAGTTAGACTTCATTGTTGCATGATATATGTTACTTTGTGCTCACTACTAAATTACAAATCATTGTTAATTAAAATTGGCTTTGATATACCTTGGGATCCTGGTGGATCCATTACTTGAGCACTATATGCCTAGCTTAATGGCTTTAAAGAAAGCGCTGCCAGGGAGACAACCCGGAAGTTTTAGAGAGTCATTTATTTCTGTTGTGTGCTTTCATAAAGTTTAAAAACAATAAATAAATAAAGAGGGGAACCCAAAACTTTTCAAAAAGGAAAGTGAAAGTGAGAAAGACAAGCATTGTTGAAGTGGGGGAGCTCCTTGAACTTTGTTCATGCTCACGGAAACTTTGTGAATCTTAATTACAGAAACTTTTCATCAAAATAATTATCCCCTTGTACAATTCCATTGTATTATAAAAATAATGTGCCAAGGTTTGCCTTTATGATGTTTACAATGCTTGTTGGTTTGTGCGGTGCAGGACAGAAACTTTGGCTGTAGTGTGCGATTTTACAGTTTTTACTGGAACATAAAATGGTTCTGATTCTTTTTGACCTGTCTTTATATACAAATTGTTTATTTTTCCTAATTTTGGTAGAATTTTTGGGCTACCAGAAGTATGATGAATGTTCAGATTGCTACAGACTGTTCTGTTTTTGACAGATTCTGTTTTTGATGCATAGTTTACTTATTTTGATGAAACTATCAATTTCTATCAGTGGATTAAGCCATGGAAAAATTATATTACAGTAGAAACAATGAAAAAACAAAATATTAATTGGTTTGCGACAGTACCTAGAGTAGTGATTTGTGTTGTTATACTAACGGATCTTACCAAGTTTTCTGTTGAAGTTTTGTGTGGATGAAGTGTTTGATCGAGAAGGTCTCGATATGAGGAAAAGGAGGAGAGGAAAGAGCTCAAGCTTGGGGATGCCCAAGTCACCCCAAGTAAATATTCAAGGAGACTCAAGCGTCTAAGCTTGGGGATTCCCCGGAAGGCATCCCCTCTTTCTTCAACAAGTATCGATATGTTTTCGGATTCATTTCATTCATGTGATATGTGCAAATATTGGAGCGTCTTTTGCATTTAGTTTTCACTTTTCTTTTATGCACCATGCTGGTATGAGATAGTCCATGGTTGATTTATAGAATTCTCATTGCACTTACTTATATCTTTTGAGTATGGCTTTATAGAATGCTTCATGTGCTTCACTTATATCTTTTGAAGTTTGGATTGCCTGTTTCTCTTCACATAGAAAACCGCCATTTGTAGAATGCTCTTTTGCTTCACTTATATTTGTTACAGCATGGGCATATCTTTTTTAGAAAGAATTAAACTCTCTTGCTTCACTTATATATATTTAGAGAGATGACAGGAATTGGTCATTCACATGGTTAGTCATAAAATCCTACATAAAACTTGTGGATCATTGAATATGATATGTTTGATTCCTTGCAATAGTTTTGCGATATAGAGATGATAATATGTGGGAGGTTCTAGTAAATGGTCGTGTTTAGTAAGGATATTGGTGTTAAGGTTTGTGATTCCCGAAGCATGCATGTATGGTCTCCTAACTATGTAACCAAATTGGCGCGCATTGTATTTTGATTGTTTATCTTTGCGTGAAGGTCGGGGGCGCGCGATGGTTAACACCTACCAACCTCCCCCCTAGGAGCATGCGTAGTAGTACTTTGCTTCGAGGGCTAATAAACTTTTGCAATAAGTATATGAGTTCTTTATGATTAATGTGAGTCCATGGATTATACGCACTCTCACCCTTCCATCATTGCTAGCCTCTTCGGTACCGTGCATTGCCCTTTCTCACCTCGAGAGTTGGTGCAAACTTCGCCGGTACATCCAAACCCCGTGATATGATGCGTTCTATCACACATAAGCCTCCTTATATCTTCCTCAAAACAGCCACCATACCTACTGAAAGGATCGATGTGGTTGACTAGAGGGGGGGGGGGGGGTGAATAGGCAACTAACAATTTTTAGCTTTTCTTTACCAAATTAAACTTTGCATCAAAGTAGGTTGTCTAGATATGCAACTAGGTGAACAACCTATATGATGCAACAACAACAAGCACACTAGCAAGCAAAGTAAACAACACAAGTAAGCTTGCAAAAGTAAGGGTGCGAGATAACCAAGAGAGGAACCGGTGGAGACAAGGATGTGTTACCAAAGTTCGTTCCTTTTGAAGGGAAGTACGTCTTTGTTAGAGCGGTGTGGAGGCACAATGCTCCCCAAGAAGCCACTAGGTCCACCGTATTCTCCTCACGCCCTCACACAATGTGAGATGTCGTGATTCCACTATTGGTGCCCTTGAAGGCGGCAACCGGACCCTTACAAACAAGGTTGGGGCTCTCTCTCCACAACTTAATTGGAGGCTCCCAACAAAACCACAAAGCTTCACCACAATGGAATATGGCTTCGAGGTAACCTCAACCGTCTAGGGTGCTCAAACACCCAAGAGTAACAAAATCCACACTAGAAAGTATGGGGGAAGCAAATATCCTTTGGTGGAAGTGTAGATCTAGGTCTTCTCCTTCAATCCCTAGAAAATCAACAAGTTTGAGTGGCTAGAGAGAGAGATCGGGCAAGATACCTTGAGAGCATTAATGGTGGAGTGAGAGAGGTAAGGTGAGAGTGGTAGGTGGAAGAACCACCTTATATAACAGCCCTAATAAATCCAACCGTTAGTGCGTTTTCATCACTACAACGGTACAACCGCTCCTTGTCCCGGTACAACCGGGGCTCATGATGTAGCGGAAGAACCCCACCAGCCGGTACAACCGGGCCACCAGGCGGTAGTACCGGTTATTAGGAAATAACCGGACCAACCGCCCAACCACCGCACAACTACCGCATTGGAACAGAACGGAGTCACCCATGAGGGCGGTAGTTGGGCGGTGCGGGGCAGGTGCTACCGCTTGGCCTTGAGCGCTTGAGCGGCTAAGTTACGAGCGGAAGAACCGCTCGAACTTCCGGTAGTACTGGTTGATGAGGAGCAACCGGACCAACCGGGCCACCACCGCCCGGGAACCGCACCAGAACAGAAGCCTGACCGGTACATGGGCGGTGCATGGCCGGAACAACCGCCGCAGGTCTTTGCAGAGCCTGGTGGCGGTACCACCGCCTGGAGGCAATGGTACCACCGCTCGACAAAGCCAGGAAAGCGCCAAGAGCCAGCGATACAACCGCTCGGACGAGCAGTACACCCGCTGGGAAAACACAGCAAAAGTCAAACCAAAAGGGAGGCACTCTCTCTCACACCAGAGGAAGACAAAAGAGGGGTGATGGAGGTGTACGTGAACGGATTCCCCTATTCTTTCCAAAGTAGATTCCCTCTTGATAGTACGGGTTCCCTACGACCAAAGAGATAAAAAGCGTAGAGGACTCCGTCTTCAATCGTTTCCTTCGAGAGAGAACAACTATCCGATGTAAGCCTAATCATCGAGAACCTGAAACATTTAGCACAGGATTAGACCAACAAAGGGTTGTCATCATCATCCAAAACATAAGGTAGGGAAATGCCCTTTCAATCTCCCCCTTTTTGGTGGATGATGACAACAACACGATTTAAGATAGAAATCTATAGAATCTAGTCGGAGCTCCCCCTAGATGTGTGGCCCAGTTTGAACTAGCTGTTAGAGAGCATGGGCACACTTTAAGCTCGAGACCCCCCCCCCTAGATTTTATAGGCTCGCCACTAAAAGCACATAAAAAGAAGGTAGGCAACATAATCGAACGAGAGTAATACTACCAATAATGACCAACAAACAAGAAAGTAAGATAGCGGGAGTGGCACAAGATCCACACAAAGCAAGCAGAGAAACGAACAAAGTTCAACTAGAGACCACTGAGAAAGTTCAACACGAAACACACACCACGCAAACACCCATGCAAGTTCCGAGTCCTATCGCACTCTCTCCCCCTTTGGCATCAAGACACCAAAAAGGAAGAGAGCGAAGATAGCGCCCCAGGCTCAGTCGTCCTCCTCTGACTCCTCGGTAGCATCTGGATCTTCATCATCAGCAGAATCTTCATCATCGTCCCTATCTGAGTCCTCCATGATATCATCAGCAACAGTAAAGGAGGTGAAGGGCTGAGGGGGGGCTTCATCATCAGTCCAGGTGCTGTGGGAAGAAATCCAACGCTCCTCCGGTGTGATGCTCTTCTCAGAACCACTCTGAACCGACATGTTGAGGTGCCTCATCATAGCAATTTGGCGACGCTGGGCAAGCTTCTCATTGACATGTGCCTCATACATCCTCTTCTGGATGTCAGACTGAAGGCAGAAAGTCTTCTTCACCTTGGCAGCGAGCTTGTCCACCCATGAGGGCTTGGCCCCTGGCTCCAACTCAAAATCCTCATCATCAGAGGTGGCATAGACATCCTCAGGAGCATTAGTAGGGAAACGAGGATCGACGTGCTTCTTCTTCTTAAGGAGCTTGACTTCATGAATAGTGAGATTATCAGGAGAGGAGAGAGGCTCTCCAGGACGGCGAACCTCCCACACAGAGTTCAGAAAGCACATGACAAAAGGAGCATAAATGGGGACCTTCCTGTAGATGACCATGTTGTACATCTCGTGCCACACCCAGTTGGACATATCAAACGTCTCCCCAGATCCCACCTTGGTCTTCATTGCAACCATCAAGTCAACAAGATATCCATGGATTTCATCTTGATTCCCCACCTTGGGCAGAAGCACATTGCAACACACGCGATGCATGATGTCATAGACCTTCACCAAATCCTTAGATTCTCCAATAATACCTCGGCCCAAATGTACAGAGGGGCAAGCTTCTCCTTAGGCATGGAGTCAGGATAGTCATGGGGGCGAATGCCACCCCTTCCTTCTAGACCGGTATCATCATACCCAATAGCATTGCAATAGGTCCTCCAGGGAACTTGAAAGAGCTCATCACGGCACGTGAAAGTGAGGGTGCGCGCGTCATCTTCTCCAAAGTGAATGGTGGCATAGATGGATGAGTTGAACATCAAAGTCATAGTTGACAGACATGAGCTTGACAAGATCAAACTCCTCATAGAGAGCCAAAGCCTCACCAAAATACTCCAGGTTGTTCCTCCAATGGTCAAGATTGATTGTCCACTGCTTGGCATATCTGTTCTTGTTGTGCTCAAAGAGTTCATGAACAATCCACACTTGCATCTCATTCTGAAACTGAACGGTGGTCCAACGAGGAGCTACGGGAACTACATAGGGATTCTTTGAGCGGAAGGCTTGACAATCCTTGGCTTTCCAACAGTGTAGTGGCATTACCACACGTTGCTTTGCAGCGGCAGACTTTGCACATCGAGTGGGCTTGGTGGGAATCATGACTTCCTCTTCATCATCAGACACAACCGGGCACGCGGTCCTTCGAGCCCTCTTCTTGGTCTTGCAGGAGCAGAGCGAGAACTAGAGCCACCTGAACAAACACACGAAGAGAACACACGAAAACCAGCAAGAATGAGAGGAAAGCACACGACAAATGCAACAACAGAGAAGCCAGAATAGTGCTGTGTGGTTCGTATATTCCGGTTGTACCGGATCTCCCAAAGGTAGAACCGCCCCACCGGTTGTACCGCCCGTATAGGCGGTAGAACCACTGACAGTGGTAGTACCAGGGGGGATAGATCTAACCAAGATATGCGAATCACACAAGCAATATTCTGATTTCTAGGTACTGCAAACTAGACAGGAGGAAAAACAACGATCTCTCCCAACCAAAGATCAAACACTAAACTTGGAGGGTTAAGTAATGCCCTAGTCAAAGAAAGAACCCTAGAATGAGGAGCGAAGAACAAGGGCATTACCACCATCCATGGGAGGAGATCGGAAGGCCTCCACGGAGAGAATCCACGGAGAGCCCACGGATCCGAAGTGCGGGACGCACTCCGGGGCAGGGCAGAGGTGACCGGCGGCTAGGGCAAGGAAAGGATGAACGGGGACAAAAGGAAAAAAGAAGAAAACCCTTCACCCCGTCGGATATAAATAGGCCCATAGCCGCGCAGCGGTAGAACCGTTCCGAGGACCGGTTGTACCGCACATCAGGTACTGACAGGTGGTTGTGGGCGGTACTTCCGTTACCTGAAGGGCACCGGTAGTAAGGCCCGGAAACAATCGGTAGTACCGGACGAAGGAAACCCAGTGAATATGAGCGGTAAAACTGCCCAAGTACCGATTGCAAACCTACTGGGGCAGCACAACCAAGTATCAGCGGTAAAACCGCCCGTGACCCCGGTTGTACCGCCCGACCACCAATGCCCACACCGAGGAGGAAACAAAACAAACGGACCACACGAGGCTCGAAAACAAAACAACCAAGAGAGAGCGGTGGCCGGAGCCACCTATGTTTGAGGCTCGAAAACAAAACAACCAAGAGAGGGCGGTTCACCAAGGAGGAAACCAACACTTAGAACAGAGAACAGAACAAAAAGAAAACAAAACAACCACACGAAAGCAGAGCGAGCTCAGGCCTCTCTCAAGAGAGGGCGGTGGCCGGAGCCACCTATGTTTGAGTCAATTGGTATGGCATATCCTTGGGCCCATGACCAAAACTCGTCTTTGAAACACAAGTACCATCAAAAATGGCTAATGTGAAAGAGTTGATTGTTTTATGCATAATGGGGGGAGGGAGAGTTCATTGAGAGAACAACACTCCCCCTATGTCCATGCCTACACCTAAACTAGACAGCAGGTTGAGTGAGGTGGGGTGTGCAAGGGTTCAAGTCACATTGCTCGAATCAATGATATTTAGCTCATGCCTTAACTCATGAAATATTGCTTCATCTAAGGGCTTCGTGAAAATATCTGCAAGGTTATCATGAGTGTTGACATATTTGAGCTCGATCTCCCCTCGCCTAATGTGATCCCGGATGAAATGATACCGAATCTCAATATGCTTCGTCTTGAAGTGTTGCACCGGGTTGAGAGAAATCTTTATGGCACTTTCGTTGTCACACCAAAGAGGCACTTTGTCACAAATGACACCGTATTCCTTTAAAGTTTGCCTCATCCATAAGAGTTGTGCACAACAACTACCGGCAGCCACATATTCTGCTTCGGTGGACAAGAGAGACACACAACTTTGCTTCTTGGAAGACCAACTCACCAAAGAGCACCCAAGAAATTGGCACCCTCCGGAAGTGGACTTCCTATCCACTTTGTCTCCCGCCCAATCGGAATCCGTAAATCCTTCAAGATTGAAGTTTGCCCCTCTTGGGTACCATAAGCCAAAGTTTGGGGTATGAGCCAAATATCGAAAGATTCGCTTGACCACCACATAGTGACTTTCCTTTGGTGCGGCTTGAAACCGTGCACACATTCCCACACTCAACATGATATCCGATCTAGATGAACAAAGGTAAAGCAAGGAGCCAATCATGGAGCGATATACCTTTTGATCCACAACTTTACCATTGGGATCAATGTCAAGTTGGCACTTGGTGGGCGTTGGTGTAGTAGCCGGCTTGACATCACTTAGCTTGAATCTTTTTAGCATGTCTTGAGTGTATTTGGCTTGGTTGATGAAAGTACCTTCTCTTCGTTGTTTGATATCAAAACCAAGGAAGAACTTCAACTCTCCCATCAAAGACATCTTGAACTTGGAGGTCATGAGAGCGGCAAATTCCTCATTGAAAGCTTTATTAGGGGAACCAAAGATAATATCATCAACATATAGTTGGCATACAAACAACTCCCCTTTGACCTTGTTAGTAAAAAGAGTGGGATCGATTTGCCCTACTTCAAATCCACGATCTTGTAACAACTTGGTAAGGTGGTCATACCACGCACGTGGGGCTTGTTTAAGGCCATAGAGTGCCTTATCGAGTTGATACACATGATCCAGGAAATAGGAATCCTCGAACCCGGGGGGTTGCTTGACATAGACCAACTCATTAATAGGACCATTAAGAAAAGCACTTTTCACATCCATTTGTTGCAACTTAAAGTTGTGATGGGAGGCATAAGCAATCAACAAACGAATGGATTCAAGGCGAGCAACGGGAGCAAAGGTTTCACCGTAGTCGATACCCTCGACTTGGGAGTAGCCTTGTGCTACCAATCTTTCCTTGTTGCGAGTGATGTTCCCACGAGCATCTTGCTTGTTCTTGAAAATCCACTTGGTTCCAATGACGTTGTGGTTCCCCGACGGCCTTAGCACTAATCTCCACACCTTGTTGTACTCAAAGTTGTTGAGTTCTTCATGCATAGCATTGAGCCAATCCGAGTCTTCAAGCGCCTCAAAGACCTTTTGGGGTTCAACACAAGAGACAAACGCGTGATGTTCACAATAGTTTGCTAATTGTCTACGAGTGCTTACCCCTTTTCGTAAGCTTCCAACCACATTCTCCATGAGATGACCTTTGGTGGTGAGTTTGGAAGCAATGTTCGCGGCACGACGCTCTAATTCCTCCTCGGATGTGGAAGGAGGAGGGTTAACTTGATCATCTTGAGCGCCGTCTTGAGCTTGTTCTTGATCTTGAGCTTGCTCATGATCTTGAACTTGCTCGAGGGGAGGAACTTGACCTTGGGCATCATTTGGAGGTTCACCACCATCTTGAGATTGATCTTCCCCTTCGTCTTGTTCACGAGGTTGAGGGCCTTCACTTTGTTCTTCGGAAGCGTGTGGGTCTTGAGTAGGTGAAGGCTCCACTTGAGTGGAGCATTGTCCTTCTCCTTCGGCCACAAGGGGTTCCTCAATGGGTAGAATATGACCAATACCCATTCTTCTTATGGCTTGAGGAGGAATTTCATCACCTACATCACAAGTACAACTTTGCTCCACTTGGGAACCGTTATTTTCGTCAAACTCCATGTTACACGTCTCCTCAATGAGTCCGGTGGACTTCTTGACAACACGGTAAGCATGAGAGTTTGTAGCATAACCAACAAATATGCTCTCATAAGCTCTAGCCTCAAATTTAGACAAACGAACATCTTTCTTGAGAATGAAACACTTACACCCGAACACCCAGAAGTACTTGAGATTGGGCTTGTTGCCAGTGAGTATCTCATAAGGAGTCTTGTTCAAGCCTTTGCGGAGATATAGCCGATTGGATGCATGACATGCTGTGTTGATGGCTTCGGCCCAAAAGTTGTATGGAGACTTGAACTCCGCCATCATGGTCGTTGCCGCATCCATCAATGTCCAGTTCTTCCTCTCTGCAACACCATTTTGTTGAGGGGTATATGGTGCAGCGTATTGATGCTTGATCCCCTCATCACTAAGAAACTCATCGAAGGTGTAGTTCTTGAACTCGGTGCCGTTGTCACTTCTTATTGTCAAGATCTTTGCATTATGTTGACGTTGAGCTTCATTTGCAAAGTCAATGACGGTTTGTTGAGTCTCACTCTTCCTCTTGAAGAAGTATACCCAAGTGTATCTTGAATAGTCATCCACAATCACCAAGCAATACTTTCTACCTCCCAAACAATAAAAAGATGGAGGCCCAAAGAGATCCATGTGAAGGAGCTCCAAGGGTCTCTTCGAGTAGATGATGGTCGTGGGAGGGTGAGCCTTCTCATGGAGCTTTCCTTCAATACAAGCACTGCAAGCACAATCTTTGGCAAAACTAACATTTGTTAGTCCACGGACATGGTCCCCCTTGAGAAGACTTTGCAAAGACTCATATTGACGTGGGCTAAACGGCGATGCCAAAGCCATCCCACGTCAACTTTAGCCATTAGGCATGTCGCGGTCTCAGTGGGTCACTCCGAAAAGTTAATCACATAGAGACCGTTCTCGACATGCCCAACAAAGGCTACTTTAAGAGTCTTGCTCCACAAGAGGGCCATGGTATCAATGTCAAAGAAAGTAGCAAAACCCATGAGTGCAAGTTGACGAACTGAAAGCAAATTGTATGCAAGGGACTCAACAAGCGTGACTTTCTCGATCGTTAGATCATGAGAAATGAAAACCTTGCCAAGACCCAATACCTTAGAATGTGAGGCATCACCCCACTCAACATTGGTGGGCATAGATGGAATCTTTTGCACGTCCACCACCAAGTCCTTGCTTCCGGTCATATGATTTGTTGCTCCACTATCGAGCAACCATGATCCCCCACCGGAAGCAAACACCTACAAGAGATCAATGCTTGGTTTTAGGTACCCATTTAGTAATGGGTCCTTTGATGTTAGTAACAAGGGTCTTAGGAACGCAAATAGACCATTCAATGTACTCATAAGGATAACCAACAAATTTAGCATAAACATGTCCATCACTAGCACGGCACAATACATATGACGGGTTAAAGTCGCCGACTTTGTTGGAGGAAATGCTTTTGCCCTTTTGGACATGAACTCCCTTCACTTTTTCCTTCTTCTCCTTAGGAGCACCCTCTCCTTCTTTCACAAAAGTTTGCTTGAGAGGAGGAGGACGTTTGGTCTTGTCGTTCTTCTTCTTACTCTTGGACTTGGGTGCAAACCCAATTCCCTTCTTGGCCACAACTTCCTTTTGATTGCTCAAAAGGTCGTTGAGGTTCTTCTCACCTTGAATGCAAGTCACAAGCCCTTTCTCAAGTTGATCCTTCAACTTGGCATTCTCCTCCACAAGGTGCACATGCTCACAACACGGGTTAGTAGCACATGCATTATCAATTAATACCATATGAGGGAAGGTGGCATTTTCCTTGGTTAGCTTAACTTGGAGTTGAGCATGAGACTCCTTGAGGTTAGCGTGAGCACCCTTCAAGACCTTGTGGGCCTTGTCAAGTATCTCAAACTCCTCTTTGAGTCTAGCATGATCAACCCCAAGTTTAGCCTTCTCGGAATTTAGCACACGAGACACGACAAGAGCATGATCAAGATCTTTCTTTAACTTAGCATGGTCATCATTGTATGACTCCTCAAAAGTCAAATGATGCACACACTCTTCCTCAAGAGCATTAGAGAGATCTGATATCTCATCAGCATAGTCACGACTATGACCTTCCATCTTAGAGATGGTTTCTTCGTGAGCCTCGATCATGTCATTGGCCTCACCAAGTTGTTCCAAGAGAGCAACAAAATGCTTCTTGGACTTGCCCTTGGGCTTACTCATAAAAGACTCAAATTCATTCACTTCCTTATTAGACCCATCATGTTCATCAATGCTATCCTCCAAGGAGGGATTAGTAATGATGGTGGTTCTGATGTTGGGGGTTACCTTGTTTGAAGCTTTAGCCATGAGGCACTTGGCGGTGATGTTCTCGTTGGGTGAATCAAAGAGAGACACCCAGGGAGTACTAGCAATGGCAACGGACGCCATGGCCATCGCTTCTCCATTTTCATCATCATCGTCATCCTCTTGGTATTCTTCTTGAACCACCAACCCACGAGTGGGAGTCCTCTGGTGAAGTTGTTCTTGTTGGGGTAAGACTTGGCTTTGTCTTTTCAGATGAACTTGCCACCATTGTCTTCCCGCTTCTCGTAAGGACAATCCGCAACGAAATAGCTCACATTGCCACAGTTGAAGCAAGTTCTAACTCTTTGCTTGCCCTTGACGCCACTTGAGTTGTTCTTGTTGAAGTTGGGTCATGTATTCTTCTTGATCCAAAATTGTCTTGAAGCAAGGGCCATGTGCTCATGATAATCATATTTGGTGTCTTCGGGGTTGCTCTCCTCATCTTCCACTTCTTCCTCTTCTTCCATATTAACCTTGGCCTTCAAAGCAAGGTTGGGCTTCTTTGCCCTTTGATAACGGAGCACCGCATTGTCGGCGGTCTTGTCCAAGATGCTCATTGCAACGAACTCATCCAACACTTCACTTGAGGTCATGGAGTGGAAGTCCGGTCTTTGACGGATGACGGAGGACATGGCCTTGTTGTAGGGCATCATGGCCTTGAGGAACTTGCGCTTGATCCAATTGTCATCTGTGTCCTTGCTTCCATGATCTCGGAGTGAGACCGCGAGTTTGGTCACTCTTTGAAAGAGCTCACGAGGTTCTTCATCTTCTTTCATTGCAAACTCATCGGCTTCATCTTGCACCACTTCATAGTTGGAGCGTTGAATTCTAGCACTTCCTCTATAGAGAGACACAACACATTGCCATGCGTCTTTAGCCACGGCATGAGGTCAAAGATGAGGGAGATCTTCGGGAAGGATTGCATCTTGGATGATGAAGAGAGCACTCTCATTGAATTGATTATCCACGGATTCTCGAGGGGTGAAGTTGCTTGGGTCATGAGGATAGAAACCTTCTTCAATGATTCTCCAAATATTAGTATTCACATGTTTTAAATGACGCTTGAAGTGATAAACCCAAGAATCAAAATCTTCATTTTTCACATACTTAGGAGGAGGACCGGCATGATTCAAATGAGTAGAGGGAATAGGTCCTCCATAAATTGGGGGTTCCACATGGGCAAAGATGCCGGTGTCATTTCTACCACTAGAAGAAGGACTCTTTTCACTGTTAGCTTCCCCCTTGTCGAGGGTAGCATCCGTCACCTTGTTAGTGGGATCACCCACTTTCATCGGCGAGGTGGACAGTTTAAGCCCTTCAAGAAATTTAGTAAGCATGCTTTCAACCTTGGTCATCATGGAGTCTTTCAATGTGTCTAGAGCCACATTGAATTCCTCACGAGAGACCGAAGTTCCCCCATAGGCCGTAGATGAGATAGGATTCACACCGGAGTGCTCCTCTGCACCATCTGTGGTGTCAACCATACTCTTCGGACGGGAAAGTCCTTAATAAAGATACGAGGCTCTGATACCAATTGAAATGATCGATATGGTTGACTAGAGGGGGGGGTGAATAGGCAACTAACAATTTTTAGCTTTTCTTTACCAAATTAAACTTTGCATCAAAGTAGGTTGTCTAGATATGCAACTAGGTGAACAACCTATATGATGCAACAACAACAAGCACACTAGCAAGCAAAGTAAACAACACAAGTAAGCTTGCAAAAGTAAGGGTGCGAGATAACCAAGAAAGGAACCGGTGGAGACAAGGATGTGTTCCCGAAGTTCCTTCCTTTTGAAGGGAAGTATGTCTCCGTTAGAGCAGTGTGGAGGCACAATGCTCCCCAAGAAGCCACTAGGTCCACCGTATTCTCCTCACGCCCTCACACAATGCGAGATGTCGTGATTCCACTATTGGTGCCCTTGAAGGCGGCAACCGGACCCTTACAAACAAGGTTGGGGCTCTCTCCACAACTTAATTGGAGGCTCCCAACGAAACCATGAAGCTTCACCATAATGGAATATGGCTTCGAGGTGACCTCAACCGTCTAGGGTGCTCAAACACCCAAGAGTAACAAAATCCACACTAGAAAGTATGGGGGAAGCAAATATCCTTTGGTGGAAGTGTAGATCTAGGTCTCCTCCTTCAATCCCTAGCAAATCAACAAGTTTGAGTGGCTAGAGAGAGAGATCGGGAAAGAGAGCTTGAGAGCATTAATGGTGGAGTGAGATCGGTAAGAGGTGAGAGTGGTAGGTGGAAGAACCACCTTATATAGCAGCCCTAATAAATCCAACCGTTACTGCGTTTTCAGCACTGAGCGGTACAGCCGTCCTTGTCCCGGTACAACCGGGGCTCATGATGTAGCGGCAGAACCCCACCAGGTGGTACAACCGGGCCACCAGGCGGTAGTACCGGTTATTAGAAAATAACCGGACCAACCGCCCAGCCACCGCGCAACTACCGCACTGAAACAGAACGGAGTCACCCATGAGGGCGGTAGTTGGGCGGTGCGGGGCCGGTGCAACCGCTTGGCCTAGAGCGCTTGAGCGGCTAAGTTACGAGCGAAAGAACCGCTCGAACTTCCGGTTGATGAGGAGAAACAGGACCAACCGGGCCACCACCGCTCGGGAACCGCACCAAAACAGAAGCCTGACCGGTACATGGGTGGTGCATGGCCGGAACAACCGCCGCAGGTCTTTGGAGAGCCTGGTGGCGGTACCACCGCCCAGAGGCAGCGGTACCACCGCTCGACAAAGCCAGGAAAGCTCCAAGAGCAAGTGATCCAACCGCTCGGACGAGCGGTACAACCGCTGGGAAAACACAGCAAAAGTCAAACCAAAAGGGAGGCACTCTCTCTGAAACCAGAGGAAGACAAAAGAGGGGTGATGGAGGTGTACGTGAACGGATTCCCCTATTCTTTCCAAAGTGGATTCCCTCTTGATAGTACGGGTTCCCTACGACCAAAGAGATAAAAAGCGTAGAGGACTCCGTCTTCAATCGTTTCCTTCGAGAGAGAACAACTATCCGATGTAAGCCTAATCATCAAGAACCTGAAACATTTAGCACAGGATTAGACCAACAAAGGGTTGTCATCATCATCCAAGACATAAGGTAGGGAAATGCCCTTTCAATCTCCCCCTTTTTGGTGGATGATGACAACAACACGATTTAATATAGAAACCTATAGAATCTAGTCGGAGCTCCCCCTAGATGTGTGCCCCCAATTTGAACTAGCTGTTAGAGAGCATGGGCACACTTTAAGCTCGAGACTCCCCCTAGATTTTATAGGCTCGCCACTAAAAGCACATAAAAAGAAGGTAGACAACATAATCGAACTAGAGTAATACTACCAATAATGACCAACAAACAAGAAAGTAAGATAGCAGGAGTGGCACAAGATCCACACAAAGCAAGCCGAGAAACGAACAAAGTTCAACTGGAGACCACTGACAAAGTTCAACACGAAACACACACCACGTAAACACCCATGCAACTTCCGAGTCCTATCACACTCTCTCCCCCTTTGGCATCAAGACACCAAAAAGGAAGAGAGCAAAGCTAGCGCCTCAGGCTCAGTCGTCCTCCTCTGACTCCTCGGTAGCATCTAGATCTTCATCATCAGCAGAATCTTCATCATCGTCCTGATCTGAGTCCTCCATGATATCATCAGCAGCAGTAAAGGAGGTGAAGGGCTGAGGGGGGGCTTCATCATCAGTCCAGGTGCTGTGGGAAGAAATCCTACGCTCCTCCGGTGTGATGCTCTTCTCAGAACCACTCTGAACCGACATGTTGAGGTGCCTCATCATAGCAATTTTGCGATGCCGGGCAAGCTTCTCATTGACATGTGCCTCATACATCCTCTTCTGGATGTCAGACTGAAGGCAGAAAGTCTTCTTCACCTTGGCAGCGAGCTTGTCCACCCACGAGGGCTTGGCCCCTGGCTCCAACTCAAAATCCTCATCGTCAGAGGTGGCATAGACATCCTCAGGAGCATCAGCAGGGAAACAAGGCTCGGCGTGCTTCTTCTTCTTAAGGAGCTTGACTTCATGAATAGTGAGATTATCAGGAGAGGAGAGAGGCTCTCCAGGACGGCGAACCTCCCACACTGAGTTCAGAAAGCACATGACAAAAGGAGCATAAATGGGGACCTTCCTGTAGATGACCATGTTGTACATCTCGTGCCACAGCCAGTTGGATACATCAAACGTCTCCCTAGACCCCACCTTGGTCTTCTTTGCAACCATCAAGTCAACAAGATAGCGATGGATTTCATCTTGATTCCCCACCTTGGGCAGAAGCACATTGCAAAACACGCGATGCATGATGTCATAGACCTTCACCAAATCCTTAGATTCTCCAATAATACCACGGCCCCGAATGTACAGAGGGGCAAGCTTCTCCTTAGGCATGGAGTCAGGATGGTCATGGGGGCGAATGCCACCCCTTCCTTCCAGACCGGCATCATCATACCCAATAGCATTGCAAAAGGTCCTCTAGGGAACTTGTAAGAGCTCATCACGGCACATGAAAGTGAGGGTGCGCATGTCATCTTCTCCAAAGTGAACAATGGCATAGAACTGATGGATGAGTTGAACATCAAAGTCATAGTTGACAGACATGAGCTTGACAAGATCAAACTCCTCACAGAGAGACAAAGCCTCACCAAAATACTCCAGGTTGTTCCTCCAATAGTCAAGATCGATTGTCCACTGCTTGGCATATCTGTTCTTGTTGTGCTCAAAGAGTTCATGAACAATCCGCACTTGCATCTCATTCCGAAACTGAACGGTGGTCCAACGAGGAGCTATGAGAACTACATAGGGATTCTTTGAGCGGAAGGCTTGCCAATCCTTGGCTTTCCAACAGTGTAGTGGCATTACCACACATTGCTTTGCAGCAGCAGACTTTGCACGTCGAGTGGGCTTGGTGGGAATCACGACTTCCTCTTCATCATCAGACACAACCGGGCACACGGTCCTTCGAGCCCTCTTCTTGGTCTTGCAGGAGCAGAGAGAGAACTAGAGCCACCTGAACACACACACACACACACGAAGAGAACACACGAAAACCAGCAAGAATGAGAGGAAAGCACACGACAAATGCAACAACAGAGAAGCCAGAACAGTGTTGTGTGGTTCGTATATTCCGGTTGTACCGGAACTCCCACCGGTAGAACCGCCCCACCGGTTGTACCGCCCGTATAGGCGGTAGAGCCGCTGACAGTGGCACTACCAGGGGGGATAGATCTAACCAAGATATGCGAATCACACAAGCAATATTCTGATTTCTAGGTACTGCAAACTAGACAGGAGGAAAAACAACGATCTCTCCCAACCAAAGATCATACGCTAAACTTGGAGGGTTCAGTAATGCCCTAGTCAAAGAAAGAACCCTAGAACGAGGAGCGAAGAACAAGGGCATTACCACCATCCATTGGAGGAGATCGGAAGGCCTCCACGGAGAGAATCCGCGGAGAGCCCACGGATTCGAAGTGCGGGATGCACTCCGGGGCGGGGCAGAGGTGACCGGTGTCTAGGGCAAGGAAAGGACGAACGGGGACAAAAGGGAAAAAGAAGAAAACCCTTCACCCCATCGGATATAAATAGGCCCATAGCCGCGCAGCGGTAGAACCGTTCCGAGGACCGGTTGTACCGCACATCAGGTACTGACATGTGGTTGTGGGCGGTACTTCCGTTTCCTGAAGGGCGCCGGTAGTACCGCCCGGAAACAATCGGTAGTACCGGATGAAGGAAACCCAGTGAATATGAGCGGTAAAACTGCCCAAGTACCGATTGCAAACCTACTGGGGTAGCACAACCAAGTATCAGCGATAGAACCGCCCGTGACCCCAGTTGTACCGCCCGACCACCAATGCTCACACCAAGGAGGAGGAAACAAAACAAACGGGACAACAACTTAGAGAAACCAACACTTAGAACAGAGAAAAGAATGAAAAGAAAACAAAACAACCACACGAAAGCAGAGTGAGCTCAGGCCTCTCTCAAGAGAGGGCGGTGGCCGGAGCCACCTATGTTTGAGTCAATTGGTATGGCATATCCTTGGGCCCATGACCAAAACTCGTCTCTGAAACACAAGTACCATCAAAAATGGCTAATGTGAAAGAGTTGATTCTTTTATGCATAATGGGGGGAGGGAGAGTTCATTGAGAGAACAACACTCCCCCTATGTCCATGCCTACACCTAAACTAGACAGCAGGTTGAGTGAGGTGGGGTGTGCAAGGGTTCAAGTCACATTGTTCGAATCAATGATATTTAGCTCATGCCTTAACTCGCGAAATCTTGCTTCATCCAAGGGCTTTGTGAAAATATCTGCAAGGTTATCATGAGTGTTGACATATTTGAGCTCGATCTCCCCTCGCCTAATGTGATCCCAGATGAAATGATACCGAATCTCAATATGCTTCGTCTTGAAGTGTTGCACCGGGTTGAGAGAAAACTTGATGGCACTTTTGTTGTCACACCAAAGAGGCACTTTGTCACAAATGACACCGTATTCCTTTAAAGTTTGCCTCATCCATAAGAGTTGTGCACAACAACTACCGGCAACCACATATTCTGCTTCGGTGGACGAGAGAGACACACAACTTTGCTTCTTGGAAGACCAACTCACCAAAGAGCACCCAAGAAATTGGCACCCTCCGGAAGTGGACTTCCTATCCACTTTGTCTCCCGCCCAATCGGAATCCGTAAATCCTTCAAGCTTGAAGTTTGCCCCTCTTGGGTACCATAAGCCAAAGTTTGAGGTATGAGCCAAATATCGAAAGATTCACTTGACCGCCACATAGTGACTTTCCTTTGGTGCGGCTTGAAAGCGTGCACACATTCCCACACTCAACATGATATCCGGTCTAGATGCACAAAGGTAAAGCAAGGAGCCAATCATGGAGTGATATACCTTTTGATCCACAGCTTTACCATTGGGATCAATGTCAAGTTGGCACTTGGTGGGCATTGGTGTAGTAGCCGGCTTGACATCACTTAACTTGAATCTTTCTAGATATCGAGTTGTAAGTAAATAAAAGTGTGATGATCATCATTATTAGAGCATTGCCCCAGTGAGGAAAGGATGATGGAGACTATGATTCCCCCACAAGTCGGGATGAGACTCCGGACTTTATGAAAAATAAAAGAGGACAAAGAAGCCCAAATAAAAAAAAGAGGCCAAAGAAGCCCACCAAAAAGAAGAGAAAATAAAAAAATGAGAGAAAAAGAGAGAAGGGGCAATGTTACTATCCTTTTACCACACTTGTGCTTCAAATAGCACCATGTTCTTCATATAGAGAGTCTCTTGAGTTATCACTTTCATATACTGGTGGGAATTTTTCATTATAGAACTTGGCTTGTATATTCCGATGATGGGCTTCCTCAAATGCCCGAGGTCTTCATGAGCAAGCAAGTTGGATGCACACCCACTTAGTTTTCAGTTTGAGCTTTCATACACTTATAGCTCTAGTGCACCCGTTGTATGGCAATCCCTACTCCTCGCATTGACATCAATTGATGGGCATCTCCATAGCCCATTGATTAGCCTCGCCGATGTGAGACTTTCTCCCTTTTTGTCTTCTCCACACAACCTCTACCATCATACTCTATTCCACCTATAGTGCTATATCCATGGCTTGCATTCATGTACTGCATGAAGGTTGAAAAAGCTGAAGTGCGTTAAAAAGTATGAACCAATTGCTTGGCTGACACCGGGATAGGCATGAGGGGTACCTTGTGTTAACAAAAGGGAACATAAAAGACTATATGATTTTGTAGGGATAACGTTCTGTAAGCATTGATATTTTGAAAGGCATGATTGTTTGTTGGGATGCCTGACTATTATTGTTTTTATGTCAAATGATAGACTATTGCTTTGAACCACTCGTGTCTTAATATTCATGCCGTGATTAGATATATAATCAAGATTATGCTAGGTAGCATTCCACATCAAAAATTATCTTTTTATCATTTACCTACTCGTGGACGAGCAGGAATTAAGCTTGCGGATGTTGATACGTCTCCGTCGTATCTATAATTTTTGATTATTCCATGCCAATGTTCTACAACTTTTACATACTTTTGGCAACTTTTTATACTATTTTTGGGACTAACATATTGATCCAGTGCCCAATGCCAGTTCATGTTTGTTGCATGTTTTTTGTTTCGCAGAAAACCCATATCAGACGGAGTCCAAACGGGATAAAAATTTACGGAGATTTTTTTGGAATATTTATGATTTTTGGGAAGAAGAATCAACGCGAGACGATGCCCGAGGGGGCCACGAGGCAGGGGGCGCACCCTGGGCCCTCGTGGACACCCTGTAAGGCG
The DNA here is from genome assembly GCA_963921465.1 of Triticum timopheevii. Taxonomy (NCBI): domain Eukaryota; kingdom Viridiplantae; phylum Streptophyta; class Magnoliopsida; order Poales; family Poaceae; genus Triticum; species Triticum timopheevii. The sequence goes on along the minus strand of OY997268.1, from coordinate 571,308,992 downwards.
GTTGGTGCCCTTCTCTCGCCACAAGAAAGCTAATATCCAGATAGAGATCGTGTTAAAATTTCAGCCCAATCAGAGTTACGGATCTCCAGGAATATAAGAAACGGTGAAAGGCCAGAATCTGGAGCGCAGAAATAGAGAGAGATAGATCCAATCTCGGAGGGGCTCTCGCCCGTCCCACGCCATGGAGACCATGGACCGGAGGGGAAACCCTTCTCCCATCTAGGGAGAAGTTCAAGGAAGAAGAATAAGAAGGGGGGCTCTCTCCCCTTTGCTTTCGGTGGCGCCGGAACGCTGCCGGGGGGCCATCATCATCTCCGCGATCTACACCAACACCGCTGTCATCTTCACCAACATCTCCATCACCTTCCCCCATCTATATTTAGCGGTCCACTCTCCCCCAACCCGTTGTATCCTCTACTTGAACATGGTGCTTTATGCTTCATATTATTATTCAATGATGTGTTGCCATCCTATGATGTCTGAGTAGATTTTCGTTGTCCTATCGGTAATTGGTGAATTGCTATGATTGGTTTAATTTGCTTGTGGTTATGTTGCTGTTCTATTGTGCCCTCCGTGTCGTGCAAGCGTGAGGAATTCCCGCTGTAGGGTGTTGCAATACGTTCATGATTCGCTTATAGTGGGTTGCTTGAGTGACAGAAGCATAAACCCGAGTAAGGGGGTTGTGGCGTATGGGATAAAGGGGACTTGATACTTTAATGCTATGGTTGGGTTTTACCTTAATGATCTTTAGTAGTTGCGGATGCTTGCTAGAGTTCCAATCATAAGTGCATATGATCCAAGAAGAGAAAGTATGTTAGCTTATGCCTCTCCCACATAAAACTTGCTATCGGTCTAGTAAAGTAGTCAATTGCTTAGGGACTATTTCACAACTTCTACCACCACTTTTCCACACTCGCTATATTTACTTTATTGCTTCTTTATCTAAAAAGCCCCTACTTTTTATTTACGTGCCTTTTATTATCTTGCAATTCTATCCAACAACACCTACAAAGTCCTATTTTCATACTTGTTCTAGGTGAAGTAAACGTTAAGTGTGCATAGAGTTGTATCGGTGGTCGATAGAACTTGAGGGAATATTTGTTCTACCTTTAGCTCCTCGTTGGGTTCGATACTCTTACTTATCGAAAGAGGCTACAATTGATCCCCTATACTTGTGGGTTATCAATCCCCACACCGCCAAGATCATGGCCAGCCCTAACCGTTACCTCGCACCGCCGTTCCTGTAGCAACATGCCATCAAAGCCACACAAACAAGAACCACTCCCACCTCACTACCGAGGGAGCACGCCTCAAGCCATCGCATGCAACACAAATGAAGAACCGCAGCATCCGCCGAGCGGTGCAAGGACGAGAACCACCATGATGACCTTCGCCCGCACTAGGGGACTGCCAACAGATCCGGTCTGACCCGCACCTCGAGCCGCTCTCCAGCACCAACTCTGTGGCATCACCGTGCGCCTCACACGGATGCAGCCGAGCGCCCGCTGCCTGCTAGGATCCTTCCTATCAGGGCCTCGCAGCACCGCCACCTCCATGGCTGCGCTCACGCCGCCGCCACGAACGGAGCCGGTGCACCACCAACTCCCACCAACCTGCCATGCCCTACGCCAGGCTCCAGTTGACCGCCACCAGCACACACCCCGCTGCGAGACCAGCACACCAAAACACCAACAGGAGCCAGCAACCTCCCAACCCGCGCCAGATCCGTGTCGTGGGATCCCGGAATCGCGCACAGAACACCGAAGCCGACCGCCGTCCGAGCACTGGTGTCACCGTGGGGCCATTAGATTGGGGAGGAAGAAGACGTCGCGCGCCACCGACCCGCATGGACCACGCCGCACACTCGAGCGCCGATGCCACTGCGGCGCCATCAGATCGCGAGGAGGAGGAGCCCGCGCCTCGCCGCCCCGCGCAGACCACGCCGCCGCCAGCGCTGCAGCACCACCTAGCGGGGATCCATGCCGCCCAGATCAGGAGGGGAGGAGCCCCGCCGCCACCGACGCATGCGCGGGCTTTGCCCGGCGGTGTCCCTGGCGGCGGCAAGGGAGGAGGAAGGCGAGAATAGGGGGCGGCGCCGGCGGACTAGGGTTCCGCCCGGGCCACTCGCAGGAGCGGCACGGGGGACCCTTTTTACAATGGAGGGGATGTTGGATGCTCCAAGTCATCAACTATTACTCCATTATCTACTATGACGTGAGAAGGCGCGGGTATTTGTACCAATACAGAGTATTGGTCCAACCTTTGTTTTTTACCATCAAGTGATGCATCCGCCAAGACATTATCACCAGCAAAAAAGTGGATATACAGAGCAGTGGAAATCGATCTATGCTAGTCTGTTCAGATGCGTTATAAGAAAATACAGAAAGGGGTCATGGGCCCATGACCTGGCGAACACGGATTGGGGATGGTCAAACTGACAACGACTCGGATGAGCATGGGTAGACAGGGATTGATTCGTACTCTGCGGCTTCGCCGTCTGGCCTTGCCAGCCTCCGAGCCACCGCAGGCCGCCCATACCTTGTTTCCGCGGTCTCCGTCTAACCGTCGAGCCGGCACGCTGACCGCTCCGTCCTACGCCCCTCTTCCACTCCTCGGCTGTCTGCGCCCCGCTGGCCCCGTTCCTAGCTATGAGCCCCTAGGCCGCGCTGCGACGATCCAGCCTTGCTCAGCGACCGGTCGTTGTTCCCGTCGCCTTGAGTTGCCACCGCGTGGCTGCAGCCGCACTTGAGCCGGCCTGCCGCCCCGTTGACTCGCCCGTTGCTCACTTCCGCGGCCTCAGCCAAGGTATGCCTTCATCTACCTGAATTAGAAAAACACTGTTTTGGCCGTGGTTTATTGCCGGAGAAGCCGCCCACACCACCGAAAATCCGCCCTCGCCGTGGCCATGGCATCGCCTCCATAAGTCGCTGTGGGCCCTGTTGAATCGCCAAGCTAGCCCTCCGCTCCTCCGCTGCCATCCTGCTCTGAGCCATTGTTTCTAGGCTCCATTATTGACACACTTCAGGCCACCGCTTGACCTGCCTGCCTCCGTCACCACTGCAGCGTGGTTTATTTTAAGCCGCCCTCACCGTCGCGCATTGAGCCACTGCAGGGTCGACCCGCTGCCCTTACCGCGCTGGCCTTGATGGTTTGTCGTGCCCGACTGCTGGCTCGCCGCGCCTGGTTCTTTTTGGATGCATCCCGCGGGTGCGTTGACTGGCCAATAGTGGTGCACCCAAAGGCATACTGCAAAGTATTGGTGTTGCAAGTGCATTGCTACTAGTATTATGTTACATGGAGCTAAAAGGTCATTATTAGTCCACACCTAGACAAAAGTATGTAGGAAGAGGAAGATTATGCACAGGATGAATCAATTGGTACTGGTAGTCCATGTGTAGATCATTGGTCGTTCGAACAAAACATGTGATATTCATCTAAATATATTTTTTGACAGATATTGCTTTTTGTCAAAGAACAATTTATTTTTGCCTTGGTCTGCACTAATGTTTATGCAGGACAATTATTCACTGCCAGAGTGATGGCCGTATCATGGATGTATAGCTCGCACCATCATTATTATGCGCTAGCATCTTGCCGTGTCATGATGCTCGACCAATATATGTGCAAACCGATGTTTTTACGGCCCAATTTACATCAACATGACGTTTTTAACTCGCCCGTCCGTGTTGGCTTACAACGCCGCGGCCGGCTCAACCGCGATTGATTTCAGCTTCACCGTGGTGATCATCAACTCCACGGTGGATAATTTCTGGCTTCACATATCATGTGAAATCCATCCATTATATTTTTATATTACATATTGCTTTCTTTAAAAGAGCAATTACTCTGGCTTACAAGTTCTCTAATCCAGGACAAGTTATCTACTGCAAAAGGGATTGTTATATCACTGAGCTGTTGAATGACTCATACCGGTTTATATCGTGGTCAACTATGGAGAATCTCAAGCCAACTCATCGAGTCGTCTTAAGACTCGGGGGCTACGATGACATGACTCAGTAAATGTTGCCAGTTTAAACAGATTCAAGACTTTTGGGTCATTGGAGGGAAGATAACCCGGTCCCGGAGGCTGCTGCCATATTGATGAGAATTTAAAGGCCGTCAGAAAATTTCCGGCTCAAGAATTCTGGTTTAAAATCCGGCTCAAGGGAAATCTCTGAAGCCCTCAAATATTCGGTTTAGAATCCGGCTTAAGGAAAATTTGTCTATCACAAAGTTTTGAAGCTCTCAAATATCCAGTTTACACTACAAGAAAAACACTCAATCGTGACCCTCAATTTTGGTCAAAGAATCGTCGTTGTTATCCATTTATGACCTTTTTATGACCATATTTGGGTGGTCAGCAGTTGGCCATCAAGAACGAACAAACTTGACCTTTTGGATGTTTTGTTCAAAGATTCTATGACCAAAAACATTTGGTCGGTACATCTTTGACTAATTGTTTTCGTCACTAGAGGTCTACTTGAACCATGTAGGATCTGACATGGCTTCAGCCATGTGGCTAAGGTGATGATGTGGCAGCCTTGATGGCATTACTGATGACTGAAAAATAAGGTCACAATTTTCACCAGCCAAGTCCAATAAGGTATCTAAACGAGCGAAGCCCAACAATACATCCCATTCGTTTTATCCCGTTTCATTTTTGGGCCACATCCAGTAACCGATCCTATCAATTTTAGCCCATTAATTTTGTTAATTTGGCCGAGTCATTATTTTGCACATTTTTGTTACACTAGGCATCATAGATTTACCTCAAAAAAGGCATCATAGATAATTCCAGCCATAAACTAGTATATCAGTAAATTGTTATATTCGTTTCAGCAATAGACATCATAGTGGATACTTCAGGTACACGAATCACATACATAGTTCAACGTTCAACTCCTCTAAAGAGGTACAATACTTATAATGATTTTACACAAAGCCAGAACCACCATGCTTCATGACAACACTACACATAACTACAAATCAGGAAACCATAGCTTCTCATGTTCACTGTCATCCACTTTTGAGTAGCTAGTTCTTCTGGATTGCATAATATCCTGGCATTAAGAAAGATAACACATGAGAAGAACATGCAGACCACATAGCAATTGAATTGAAACATCTTTGTTGTAATATGCATATACTGTAATAAGGAAACAACTACAATTATGATAAGCCAACCAAAGTGTCATGACAGTACAGTACATAGGTATTTTTTTCACAAGAAAGTACAGTGCCGAGGTATTTTTTCACAAGACAACCACCCACTATAGGACAAAGGTTGGACGAAATGTTCTCATTGTAGATTAACAACTATCATGACAGTACAATAGAGGTTAAAAAGCAAGTATTATTTCCAGATAAAGAATACAAATGCCACCCTGAAATAAAATTTAAAATTCCAATGTGTGTATAAACTAGACCAGCCAAATATGGGTTATACGTGATAAAAAAATTAGCATTGAATTAATCAAATGAGATTTTCAATGGTATAACATGCTGACTTATACACCCTTCGTCCGCGAATAAGTGTGTTTTTAGCTTTTGTTCTAAGTCAAAGTTCTAAAATTTTGTCAAATTTTATAAGGAAATGCATGTTCACTAAGCGACAAATATCAATAATATGACGTGACTACAAAAAAACACTTTTTTTATTTAGATATGAAATAATTTAGATAATCCTCAAACAATTTTAAGTTGTTTAAATTGAAAATACAAATATAAAAGGGAAGCCCTTAGATTTTTCGACAGAAATCTAGCCTTGATCGTAAGCAGGCAACCTCTCAACTATTTTTCTTCTTTGTAATGGACCTAGCCCGCCGTTGGAGCTCCTTTTATTTTCTCGGTATTCAATTGTACTTATAGCTCAGATCATTCCATGTGTAAGGTGGGTCCATTGGTCATTTGGCCCCTCGTCATACATGTGGGCCCTGCATGCTAGCTGATCCCACATGTCCGGTGGGTTAGTGGGTCTCGTAGGTTTGTTGAACCCACACATCAAATCTGGGACCTGCTAAATATTCAGGTCACTCATTACAGGCGTAGATATACCCCATTTGTCATGCACACGCATGTTGATTTCACACATATACATGACACGTAAACAAAATTACTAAACATATACTCCCTCCGTCCGAAAATACTTGTCATCAAAATAAATAAAAGGGAATGTATCTAGATGTATTTTACTTCTAGATACACCCCTTTTTGTCCATTTTGATGAAAATTATTTTCGGACGAAGGGAGTACAATGATACAAGGGAAAAGTGCTGATGTGTCTGCCCAGTCATCACCATTCAAGCATGTGACCATATTAATTTTGTCATGTTGGGCCCAAAATAAGGCCATGGATAGTGTTATACATTTTATGACCAATTGGAGTGATGAGACTATGACCTTTCTAACATAGATGGTCACAATTGTGAGGACTATAGACCCCCCTTGGACACCCCATGACCATCTTGTCATTTTTTGTCATTGATCCATGACCAATTGAGCACAGTCATTATATTTTTGTCATAAATGGCCACATTTCTTGTAGTGTTAAAATTCCGGCTCAAGAAGAATTTATCTCTCACAAAATTCAAGTTGTAGGAAAAATTGAAGGGACCAAAGAGGGTCTGTTACAAAGCGTAACTCAAACATAGGTACCCTGCTTCAATGGTCATTTGGGTACTTCCTGATCATATTCGAATCATAGCTATAAAACCCTCTTGATCAGCGCAATGCCAAACCTTATGGTAACTTGGGGGCTTCCTGATCGTATTCGAATCATAGCTATGAATACCCTCTTGATCGGTGCAATGCCAAACCTTATGGTCACTTGGGGGCTTCCTGATCGTATTCGAATAATAGCTATAAATACCCTCTTTATCGGTGCAATGCCAAACCTTATGGTCACTTGGGGGCTTCCTGATCGTATTCAAATCATATCCATGAATATCCCTCTTGATCGGTGCAATGCCACAAACCACTTGGGGGCTTCCTGCTCGTACTCGAAGCATAGCTGTGAACTAACCCTTTTGGTCCTGCTCGTATTCGAAGCATAACTGTGAACTAACCCTTTTGGTCCTGCTCGTATTCGAAGCATAAGTGTGAACTAACCCTTTTGGTCCTGCTCGTATTTGAAGCATAACTGTGAACTAACCCTTTTGGTCCGGCTCGTACGCCATGATTACAAAGCACGTGGGGGCTTCCTGTTCAAACATAGGTGTATTCACCAAAGAGAACATAGCGTTACTACCCTCGTGAGCTGGCTTTGGATATTAAGTAGCCAGTGTATAATGATTTTATGTTCTTAGAGCGTTGTGCTCTAAGCTTTGGGATATTACCCCTTGCTGCATATGGCGGGATAAGCCGACGGCGTGACTAAAGTGAACAGGGCGTTGTGCTCTATATATTTAGGGTTATTACCCTTACTGGCATGATAAGCCGACAATGTTCATAAGTATCATAGGTATGATATTTATTTTTGTTATCTGAGGTTTGATAACCCGCCATGGCTTTTGAAGTTAAGTCGCCAGGGCATATGTTGTTTAAACTATGTGCAGGATTTACAGAGCTATGACTTACATAAATGATTAAGTTTAATCATCAAAAAATGTAATTGGTGTTTCAAAAGGGTTATCAATTATTGATGTTCACAAAGGCTATAAGCCGTCGGGTTACAAAAAATCCTGGATTACAATGGATGCGCATTAATTTGCTATCGGCCAAGAGCTACTGAGTATTTAAACTCCGGATTTACCTGTCAACCAATAAGGTATTCAAATCTTTAATAGCCAAACTCGGCTGGATTGTCATGATAATATTGAATGATTGAGGTTTTCATACCGGATTATATTATCCAAATCTTGAATAGCCAACATGGCTGGATTTTTATTATGGTTATCAATAACCAGTATTATGATTGAGGTTTTCAAAGTCGCTTTAGCGCAATGGCTATTATTTTATTAATGGATATGATTTATTCTACAACGAAAGGAATAGTCCCGAGTCGCTGCAGGCTTACGACCCGGCACTTGGGGGCTACATTATTTAAATCATGATTATATCAAATATGGAACTCCCATGTCGCTGCAAGCATGCACCATGACACTTGGGGGCTAATGCAAAGTCATTTTTTACTTGCCTTATTGAAGAGCCAACTCATCACATGGTAATAGCCGGCCCTTGGGGGCTACTAATTGCTCCTGTCAAAAGTTCAAGGTACACAAGCTTTAATCCATTATATTGAAAGGTCCACTACTCAGTTGGTAGAGTACAAAGCTCTTAACCTTGTGGACGTGGGTTCAAGCCCATGGTGGGGGTTACATCATATGGTGATATTTTCAATGAAGTATATATAAAGTCCCAGCTCAGTATTATCTTAGTGAGCCGGCTCTTGGGGGCTACACATTGCTGCTCAAGTCTACATGATCATAATTACAAAGTCCCTGCTCATTATTTCATAATGACCCGACACTTGGGGGCTACACATGGGAAGTTCAAATTGTGCAGTCTATGATTGGCGGCTAACAGGAACAACCTGGATTTCTCCAAATTGCAGCACTTATATTAAAGCAAGTCTTAAGCTATCACTATGTTCTCCTCTTAAGACTTGAGGGCTACAGGTAATATGCATATAAAGGAGGAACGTCTTCGAATTCTCAGTTTTGAGCAAATCAGGAAGATCAATTGTGTGACCCAGCGTTGGCAACAATCATGAGCCGGTTTCTATAACAGTCATGACCGGAATCATCAGTTTTTATAACCAGACGATTTTGGAAATCATAATTCAGCAAGTTCTACAAGCCGGCTAAATATCAGTTGAATATTTCAAGACCAATGTTTTTGTCAAGTCAGAGCATTGAAGGCCTACTCAAATGGATTCTTTATTCACAATATTTCTACTACAAGCAAATTGATTATAAAGTTGCTCTATTGACCCAGACTTTCCAAAAGGAGGAAATGACAAGGACTTAAGGATGATCAGGGTCAGTTTAACATGGATAAAACCAAATTAAACTGGGGGCTAATGTCGGGGATATACCCCGCGGTATGTGAAGGAAATATGCCCTAGAGGCAATAATAAAGTTATTATTTATTTCCTTATATCATGATAAATGTTTATTATTCATGCTAGAATTGTATTAACCAGAAACATAATACATGTGTGAATACATAGACAAACAGAGTGTCACTAGTATGCCTCCACTTGACTAGCTCGTTAATCGAAGATGGTTATGTTTCCTAACCATAGGCATGAGTTGTCATTTGATTAACGGGATCACATCATTAGGAGAATCATGTGATTGACTTGACCCATTCCGTTAGCTTAGCACTTGATCGTTTAAGTATTCTGCTATTGCTTTCTTCATGACTTATACATGTTCCTGTAACTATGAGATTATGCAACTCCCATTTACCGGAGGAACACTTTGGGTGCTACCAAACGTCACAACATAACTGGGTGATTATAAAGGATTACTACAGGTGTCTCCGAAGGTACATGTTGGGTTGGCGTATTTCGAGATTAGGTTTTGTCACTCCGATTGTCGGAGAGGTATCTCTGGGCCCTCTCGGTAATACACATCACTATAAGCCTTGCAAGCAATGTAGCTAATGAGTTAGTTACAGAATGATGCATTACATAACAAGTAAAGAGACTTGCCGGTAACGAGATTGAACTAGGTATTGGATACCGACGATCAAATCTCGGGTAAGTAACATACCGATGACAAAGGGAACAACGTATGTTGTTATGCGGTTTGACCGATAAAGATCTTCGTAGAATATGTGGGAGCCAATATGGGCATCCAGGTCCTGCTATTGGTTATTGACCGGAAACGTGTCTCGGTCATGTCTACATAGTTCACGAACCCATAGGGTCCGCACGCTTAACGTTTCGTTGACAATATAGTATTATATGAGTTATGCATGTGGGTAACTGAATGTTGTTTGGAGTCCCGGATGAGATCATGGACATGACGAGGAACTTCGGAATAGTCCGGAGATAAAGTTTGATATATGGGATAATAGTGTTTGATCTCCGGAAGGGTTCCGGGATTCACCGGCAGGGGTTCCGGATGTTTCCCGAAATGTTTGGGTACGAGAACACGTTATTTGGGCCAATGGGGAAAGCCCACAAGGTTTTTGGAAAGCACAAAAGGAAGTTTTTGTTGGAAATATGGCCTAGAGGCAATAATAAAAGTATTATTATATTTCATAGTTCATGATAATTGTCTTTTATTCATGCTATAATTGTATTATCTGGAAATCGTAATACACGTGTGAATACATAGACCACCATATGTCCCTAGTGAGCCTCTAGTTGACTAGCTCGTTATGATCAACATATAGTCATGGTTTCCTGGCTATGGACATTGGATGTCGTTGATAACGGGATCACATCATTAGGAGAATGATGTGATGGACAAGACCCAATCCTAAGCATAGCACAAAGATCGTGTAGTTCGTTTGCTAGAGCTTTGCCAATGTCAAGTATCTCTTCCTTAGACCATGAGATCGTGTAACTCCCGGATACCGCAAGAGTGCTTTGGGTGTACCAAACGTCACAACGTAACTGGGTGACTATAAAGGTGCACTACAGGTATCTCCGAAAGTGTCTGTTGGGTTGACACGAATCGAGACTGGGATTTGTCACTCCGTATGACGGAGAGGTATCTCTGGGCCCACTCGGTAATGCATCATCATAATGAGCTCAAGGTGACCAAGGTGTTGGCCACGGGATCATGCATTACGGTACAAGTAAAGTGACTTGCCGGTAACGAGACTGAACAAGGTATTGGGATACCGACGATCGAGTCTCGGGCAAGTAACGTACCGATTGACAAAGGGAATTGTATACAGGGTTTGATCGAATCCTCGATATCGTGGTTCAACCGATGAAATCATCGAGGAGCATGTGGGAGCCAACATGGGTATCCAGATCCCACTGTTGGTTATTGCCCGAGAGTCGTCTCGGTCATGTCTGCATGTCTCCCGAACCCGTAGGGTCTACACACTTAAGGTTCGGTGGCGCTAGGGTTATTAGGAAGACTAGTATGTGACTACCGAATGTTGTTCGGAGTCCCGGATGAGATCCCGGACGTCACGAGGAGTTCCAGAATGGTCCGGAGGTGAAGTTTTATATATGGGAAGTTGTTATACGGACACCGGAAAGTTTCGGGGGTCTATCGGTAATGTACCGGGACCACCGGAGGGGTTCCGGGGGTCCACCGGGAGGGGCCACCCTTCCCGGAGGGCCACATGGGCCGCAAAGGGGAGGGAGCCAGCCCCTGGAGGGCTGGGCGCGCCCCCCACCTTGGGCCCATGCGCCTAGGGTTTGGGGGGAAACCCTAGAGGGGGCGCCCCCTTGCTTGGGGGGCAAGCCCCCCTCCCCTTGGCCGCCGCCCCCCCTCTAGATTCCCATCTAGAGGGGCCGGCCCCCTTGCCCCTTCCCCCTATAAATAGAGGGGCGAGGGGAGGGCTGCAACACACAACTCCAAGGCGCAGCCCCTCCCCTCCCCAACACCTCTCCTCCTCCATTACGCGCTTGCGAAGCCCTGCCGGAGTACTGCTGCACCAACACCACCACGCCGTCGTGCTGCCGTTGGAGCGATCTTCCTCAACCTCTCCTTCCCCCTTGCTGGATCAAGAAGGAGGAGACGTCTCCCGTCCCGTACGTGTGTTGAACGCGGAGGTGTTGTCCGTTCAGCACTTGGACATCGGTGATCTGAATCACGTCGAGTACGACTCCATCATCACCTTGCAAGCTTCCGCACGCGATCTACAAGTGGTATGTAGATGCAATCACTCTCCCATGACTTGTTTCTTAGATGAACTCATAGATGGATCTTGGTGAAACCGTAGGAAAAATTTTAATTTTCTGCTACGTTCCCCAACAGTGGCATCATGAGCTAGGTCTATGCGTAGTTCTCTTTGCACGAGTAGAACACAATTTTGTTGTGGGCGTGGATCTTGTCAACTTGCTTGCCTCTACTAGTCTTTTCTTGCTTCAGCGGTATTGTGGGATGAAGCGGCCCGGACCAACCTTACACGTACGCTTACGTGAGACCGGTTCCACCGATTGACATGCACTAGTTGCATAAGGTGGCTGGCGGGTGTTTGTCTCTCCCACTTTAGTTGGAGTAGATTCGATGAAAAGGGCCCTTATGACGGGTAAATAGAAGTTGACAAAATCACGTTGTGGTTATTCGTAGGTAAGAAAACGTTCTTGCTAGAACCCAATTGCAGCCACGTAAAAGATGCAACAACAATTAGAGGACGTCTAACTTGTTTTTGCAGCGATTGATCATGTGATGTGATATGGCCAGAAGTTGTGATGAATGATGAATTGTGATGTATGAAATCATGTTCTTGTAATAGGATTCACGACTTGCATGTCGATGAGTATGACAACCGGCAGGAGCCATAGGAGTTGTCTTTATTTTTTGTATGACCTGCGTGTCATTGAAGAACGCTATGTAAACTACTTTACTTTATTGCTAAACGCGTTAGCCATAGAAGTAGAAGTAGTCGTTGGCGTGACAACTTCATGAAGAAACGATGATGGAGATCATGATGATGGAGATCATGGTGTCAAGCCGGTGACAAGATGATCATGGAGCCCCGAAGATGGAGATCAATGGAGCTATATGATATTGGCCATATCATGTCACAACTATATAATTGCATGTGATGTTTATTATGTTTATACATCTTGTTTACTTAGGACGACGGTAGTAAATAAGATGATCCCTTATAAGATTTCAAGAAGTGTTCTCCCCTAACTGTGCACCGTTGCTACAGTTCGTCGCTTCTAAGCACCACGTGATGATCGGGTGTGATGGATTCTTACGTTCACATACAACGGGTCTAAGACAGTTTTACACAGCAAAAACACTTAGGGTTAACTTGACGAGCCTAGCATGTACAGACATGGCCTCGGAACACGGAGACCGAAAGGTCGAACACGAGTCGTATGGAAGATACGATCAACATGAAGATGTTCACCGACGATGACTAGTCCGTCTCACGTGATGATCGGACACGGGCTAGTCGACTCGGATCGTGTAACACTTAGATGACTAGAGGGATGTCTAATCTGAGTGGGAGTTCATAATTTGATTAGAACTTAATTATCATGAACTTAGTCTAAAAACCTTTGCAAATATGTCTTGTAGATCAAATGGCCAACGCTCATGTCAACATGAACTTCAACGCGTTCCTAGAGAAAACCAAGCTGAAAGATGATGGCAGCAACTATACGGACTGGGTCCGGAACCTGAGGATCATCCTCATAGCTGCCAGGAAGCAATATGTCCTAGATGGACCGCTAGGTGACGCTCCCGTCCCAGAGAACCAAGACATTATGAATGCTTGGCAAACTCGCGCTGATGATTACTCCCTCGTTCAGTGCGGCATGCTTTACAGCTTAGAACCGGGGCTCTAAAAGCGTTTTGAGCATCACGGAGCATATGAGATGTTCGACGAGCTGAAACTAGTTTTCCAAGCTCATGCCCGGGTCGAGAGATATGATGTCTCCGACAAGTTCTATAGTTGTAAGATGGAGGAAAACAGTTCTGTCAGTGAGCACATCCTGAAGATGTCTGGGTTGCACAACCGTATGACCCAGCTGAACATTAACCTCCCAGATGAGGCGGTCATTGACAGAATCCTCCAGTCGCTCCCACCAAGCTACAAGAGCTTTGTGATGAACTACAACATGCAAGGGATGGAAAAGACCATTCCTGAAGTGTTCTCGATGCTGAGGTCAGCAGAGGCTGAAATCAAGAAAGAACATCAAGTGTTGATGGTCAATAAGGCCACTAAGTTCAAGAAGGGCAAGGGCAAGAAGAACTTCAAGAAGGACGGCAAGGATGTTGCCGCGCCCAGTAAGCCAGTTACTAGGAAGAAGTCAAAGAATGGACCCAAGCCTGAGATTGAGTGCTTTTATTGCAAGGGAAAGGGTCACTGGAAGCGGAACTGCCCCAAATACTTAGCGGATAAGAAGGCCGGCAACACCAAAGGTATATTTGATATACATGTAATTGATGTGTACCTTACCAGTACTCGTAGTAACTCCTGGGTATTTGATACCGGTGCCGTTGCTCATATTTGTAACTCACAGCAGGAGCTGCGGAATAAACGGAGACTGGCGAAGGACGAGGTGACGATGCGCGTCGGGAATGGTTCCAGAGTCGATGTGATCGCCGTCGGCACGCTGCCTCTACATTTACCTACAGGATTAGTTTTGAACCTTAATAATTGTTATTTAGTGCCAAGTTTGAGCATGAACATTGTATCTGGATCTCGTTTAATACGAGATGGCTACTCATTTAAGTCTGAGAATAATGGTTGTTCGATTTATATGAGAGATATGTTTTATGGTCATGCTCCGATGGTCAATGGTTTATTCTTAATGAATCACGAGCGTAATATTACACATGTTCATAGTATGGATGCCAAAAGATGTAAAGTTGATAACGATAGTCCCACATACTTGTGGCACTGCCGCCTTGGTCACATTGGTGTCAAGCGCATGAAGAAGCTCCATACTGATGGACTTTTAGAGTCTCTTGATTATGAATCGTTTGACACATGCGAACCATGCCTCATGGGAAAAATGACCAAGACTCCATTCTCCGGAACAATGGAGCGAGCAACCAACTCGTTGGAGATCATACATACCGATGTATGCGGTCCAATGAGCGTTGAGGCTCGCAGAGGATATCGTTATGTTCTCACTCTCACTGATGACTTGAGTAGATATGGGTATGTTTACTTAATGAAACACAAGTCTGAAACCTTTGAAAAGTTCAAGGAATTTCAGAATGAGGTGGAGAATCAACGTGACCGAAAGATAAAGTTCCTACGATCAGATCGTGGAGGAGAATACTTAAGTCACGAATTTGGTACACACATAAGGAAATGTGGAATCGTTTCACAACTCACGCCGCCTGGAACACCTCAGCGTAACGGTGTGTCCGAACGTCATAATCGCACTCTATTAGATATGGTGCGGTCTATGATGTCTCTTACCGATTTACCGCTATCATTTTGGGGATACGCTCTAGAGACAGCTACATTCACTTTAAATAGGGCACCGTCTAAATCCGTTGAGATGACACCATATGAATTATGGTTTGGGAAGAAACCTAAGATGTCGTTTCTAAAAGTTTGGGGATGCGATGCTTATGTCAAGAAACTTCAACCTGAAAAGCTCGAACCCAAGTCGAAAAAATGCGTCTTCATAGGATACCCTAAGGAAACTATCGGGTATACCTTCTACTTAAGATCCGAGGGCAAGATCTTTGTTGCCAAGAACGGATGCTTTCTGGAAAAAGAGTTTCTCTCGAAAGAAGTAAGTGGGAGGAAAGTAGAACTCGATGAAGTACTACCTCTCGAACGGGAAAGTGGTGCAGCTCAGGAAACTGTTCCTGTAATGCCCACACCAACTGAAGAGGAAAACAATGATGATGATCAAGGTACTTTGGATCAAGTTGCTACTGAACTTCGTAGGTCCACAAGGACACGTTCCGCACCAGAGTGGTACGGCAACCCTGTCCTGGAAATCATGTTGTTAGACAACGGTGAACCTTCGAACTATGAAGAAGCGATGGCGGGCCCAGATTCCAACAAATGGCTTGAAGCCATGAAATCCGAGATAGAATCCATGTATGAAAACAAAGTATGGACTTTGACAGACTTGCCCGATGATCGGCGAGCGATAGAAAACAAATGGATTTTCAAGAAGAAGACAGACGCGGATGGTAATGTTACCATCTATAAAGCTCGGCTTGTCGCTAAGGGTTATCGACAAGTTCAAGGGATTGACTACGACGAGACATTCTCTCCCGTAGCGAAGCTGAAGTCCGTCCAAATCATGTTAGCAGTTGCCGCATACTATGATTATGAGATATGGCAAATGGACGTCAAAACGGCATTCCTTAACGGACATCTTAAGGAAGAGTTGTATATGATGCAGCCGGAAGGTTTTGTCGATCCTAAGAACGCTAACAAAGTATGCAAGCTCCAGCGATCCATTTATGGACTGGTGCAAGCATCTCGGAGTTGGAATATTCGTTTTTATGAGATGATCAAAGCGTTTGGGTTTATGCAGACTTATGGAGAAGCCTGCGTTTACAAGAAAGTGAGTGGGAGCTCTGTAGCATTTCTCATATTATATGTAGATGACATACTCTTGATGGGAAATAATATAGAACTTCTGGACAGCATTAAGGCCTACTTGAATAAATGTTTTTCAATGAAGGACCTTGGAGAAGCTGCTTATATATTAGGCATCAAGATCTATAGAGATAGATCGAGACGCCTCATAGGTATTTCACAAAGCAGATACCTTGATAAGATTTTGAAGAGGTTCAAAATGGATCAGTCCAAGAAAGGGTTCTTGCCTATGTTACAAGGTGTGAGATTGAGCTCAGCTCAGTCACCGACCACGGCAAAAGATAAAGAAGAGATGAGTGTCATCCCCTATGCTTCAGCCATAGGATCTATTATGTATGCCATGCTGTGTACCAGACCCGATGTAAACCTTGTCGTAAGTTTGGTAGCAAGATACCAAAGTAATCCCGGCAAGGAACACTGGACAGCGGTCAAGAATATCCTGAAGTACCTGAAAAGGACAAAGGACATGTTTCTCGTTTATGGAGGAGACGAAGAGCTCGTCGTAAAGGGTTACGTCGACGCTAGCTTCGACTCAGATCTGGATGACTCTAAGTCACAAACCGGATACGTGTATATGTTGAATGGTGGAGCAGTAAGCTGGTGCAGCTGCAAGCAGAGCGTCGGGGCGGGATCTACGTGTGAAGCGGAGTACATGGCAGCCTCGGAGGCAGCGCATGAAGCGATTTGGGTGAAGGAGTTCATCACCGACCTAGGAGTCATACCCAATGCGTCGGGGCCGATCAAACTCTTCTGTGACAACACTGGAGCCATTGCCCTTGCCAAGGAGCCCAGGTTTCACAAGAAGACCAGGCACATCAAGCGTCGTTTCAACTCCATCCATGAAAATGTTCAAGATGGAGACATAGAGATTTGGAAAGTACACACGGATCTGAATGTCGCAGATCCATTGACTAAACCTCTCTCGCGAGCAAAACATGATCAACACCAGAACGCTATGGGTGTTCGATTCATCACAATGTAACTAGATTGGTGACTCTAGTGCAAGTGGGAGACTGTTGGAAATATGGCCTAGAGGCAATAATAAAAGTATTATTATATTTCATAGTTCATGATAATTGTCTTTTATTCATGCTATAACTGTATTATCTGGAAATCATAATACACGTGTGAATACATAGACCACCATATGTCCCTAGTGAGCCTCTAGTTGACTAGCTCGTTATGATCAACAGATAGTCATGGTTTCCTGGCTATGGACATTGGATGTCATTGATAACGGGATCACATCATTAGGAGAATGATGTGATGGACAAGACCCAATCCTAAGCATAGCACAAAGATCGCGTAGTTCGTTTGCTAGAGCTTTGCCAATGTCAAGTATCTCTTCCTTAGACCATGAGATCGTGTAACTCCCGGATACCGTCAGAGTGCTTTGGGTGTACCAAATGTCACAACGTAACTGGGTGACTATAAAGGTGCACTATAGGTATCTCCGAAAGTGTCTGTTGGGTTGACACGAATCGAGACTGGGATTTGTCACTCCGTATGACGGAGAGGTATCTCTGGGCCCACTCGGTAATGCATCATCATAATGAGCTCAAGGTGACCAAGGTGTTGGCAACGGGATCATGCATTACGGTAGGAGTAAAGTGACTTGCCGGTAACGAGACTGAACAAGGTATTGGGATACCGACGATCGAGTCTCGGGCAAGTAACGTACGGATTGACAAAGGGAATTGTATACAGGGTTTGATCGAATCCTCGACATCGTGGTTCAACCGATGAAATCATCGAGGAGCATGTGGGAGCCAACATGGGTATCCATATCCCGCTGTTGGTTATTGCCCGAGAGTCGTCTCGGTCATGTCTGCATGTCTCCCAAACCCGTAGGGTCTACACACTTAAGGTTCGGTGGTGCTAGGGTTATTAGGAAGACTAGTATGTGACTACCGAATGTTGTTCGGAGTCCCGGACGTCACGAGGAGTTCCGAAATGGTCCGGAGGTGAAGTTTTATATATGGGAAGTTGTTATACGGACACCGGAAAGTTTCGGGGGTCTATCGGTAATGTACCGGGACCACCGGAGGGGTTCCGGGGGTCCACCGGGAGGGGCCACCCCTCCCGGAGGGCCACATGGGCCGCAAAGGGGAGGGAGCCAGCCTCTGGAAGGCTGGGCGCGCCCCCCATCTTGGGCCCATGCGCCTAGGGTTTGGGGGGGAAACCCTAGAGGGGGCGCCCCCTTGCTTGGGGGGCAAGCCCCCCTCCCCTTGGCCGCCGCCCCCCCTCTAGATTCCCATCTAGAGGGGCCGGCCCCCTTGCCCCTTCCCCCTATAAATAGAGGGGCGAGGGGAGGGCTGCAACACACAACTCCAAGGCGTAGCCCCTCCCCTCCCCAACACCTCTCCTCCTCCGTTACGCGCTTGCGAAGCCCTGCCGGAGTACTGCTGCACCAACACCACCACGCCGTCGTGCTGCCGTTGGAGCGATCTTCCTCAACCTCTCCTTCCCCCTTGCTGGATCAAGAAGGAGGAGACGTCTCCTGTCCCGTACGTGTGTTGAACGCGGAGGTGCTGTCCGTTCAGCACTTGGACATTGGTGATCTGAATCACGTCGAGTACGACTCCATCATCACCTTGCAAGCTTCCGCACACGATCTACCAGTGGTATGTAGATGCAATCACTCTCCCATGACTCGTTGCTTAGATGAACTCGTAGATGGATCTTGGTGAAACCGTAGGAAAAATTTTAATTTTCTGTTACGTTCCCCAACAGTTTTGTGGAGTCTAGGGGCCAGACGTCAGGGACGCCGGGAACCCTGGCGTCTGGCCCTGGAGTCCGAGAAGGACTCTTGCCTTTCGGGTGAAACCGACTTTGTGGAGGCGTTTACTCCAAGTTTCGACCCCAAGGCTCAACATATAAATAGAGGGGTAGGGCTAGCACCAAAGACACATCAAGAAACACCAAGCCGTGTGCCGGCAACCCCGTCCCGTCTAGTTTATCCTCCGTCATAGTTTCCGTAGTGCTTAGGCGAATCCCTGCGGAGATTGTACTTCACCAACACCGTCACCACGCCGTCGTGCTGCCGGAACTCATCTACTACTTCGCCCATCTTGCTGGATCGAGAAGGCGAGGACGTCATCAAGCTGAACGTGTGCAGAACTCGGAGGTGCCGTGCGTTCGGTACTTGGATCGGTCGGATCGTGAAGATGTACGACTACGTCAACCACATTGATAAACGCTTCCGCTTAGCGATCTTCAAGGGTATGAAGATACACTCCCCCTCTCGTTGCTA
The DNA here is from genome assembly GCA_963921465.1 of Triticum timopheevii. Classification (NCBI taxonomy): domain Eukaryota; kingdom Viridiplantae; phylum Streptophyta; class Magnoliopsida; order Poales; family Poaceae; genus Triticum; species Triticum timopheevii. Next base: position 571,289,566 of record OY997268.1, on the reverse strand, counting down.
TATGTGATCTTGCGTGTGCGTAGGAAATTTTTTGAAATTACTACGTTACCCAACAGTGGCATCCGAGCCTAGGTTTTATGCGTAGATGTTATATGCACGAGTAGAACACAAGTGAGTTGTGGGTGATACATGTCATACTTCTTACCAGCATGTCATACTTTGGTTCGGCGGTATTGTTGGATGAAGCGGCCTGGACCGACATTACGTGTACGCTTACGCGAGACTGGTTTTACCGCCGTGCTTTGCACACAGGTGACTAGCGGGTGTCTTTTTCTCCAACTTTAGTTGAATCGAGTGTGGCTACGCCCGGTCCTTGCGAAGGTTAAAACAGCACTAACTTGACGAACTATCGTTGTGGTTTTGATGCGTAGGTAAGAACGGTTCTTGCTCAGCCCGTAGCAGCCACGTAAAACTTGCAACAACAAAGTAGAGGACGTCTAACTTGTTTTTGCAGGGCATGTTGTGATGTGATATGGTCAAGACGTGATGCTATATTTTATTGTATGAGATGATCATGTTTTGTAACCGAGTTATCGGCAACTGGCAGGAGCCATATGGTTGTCGCTTTATTGTATGCAATGCAATCGCCCTGTAATTGCTTTACTTTATCACTAAGCGGTAGAGATACTCGTAGAAGCAATAGTTGGCGTAACGACAATGATGCTACGATGGAGATCAAGGTGTCGCGCCGGTGACGATGGTGATCATGATGGTGCTTCGGAGATGGAGATCACAAGCACAAGATGATGATGGCCATATCATATCACTTATATTGATTGCATGTGATGTTTATCTTTTATGCATCTTATCTTGCTTTGATTGACGGTAGCATTATAAGATGATCCCTCACTAAATTTCAAGATAAAAGTGTTCTCCCTGAGTATGCACCGTTCCCAAAGTTCGTCGTGCCCAAACACCACGTGATGATCGGGTGTGATAAGCTCTACGTCCATCTACAACGGGTGCAAGCCAGTTTTGCACACGCAGAATACTCAGGTTAAACTTGACGAGCCTAGCATATGCAGATATGGCCTCGGAACACTGAGACCGAAAGGTCGAGCATGAATCATATAGTAGATATGATCAACATAGTGATGTTCACCATTGAAAGCTACTCCATTTCACGTGATGATCTGTTATGGTTTAGTTGATTTGGATCACGTGATCACTTAGAGGATTGGAGGGATGTCTTTCTAAGTGGGAGTTCATAAGTAATATGATTAATTGAACTTAAATTTATCATGAACTTAGTCCTGGTAGTATTTTGCAAATTATGTTATAGATCAATAGCTCGCGCTGTTGCTTTCATATGTTTATTTTGATATGTTCCTAGAGAAAAATGTGTTGAAAGATGTTAGTAGCAATGATGCGGATTGGATCCGTGATCTGAGGTTTATCCTCATTGCTGCACAGAAGAATTATGTCCTTGATGCACCGCTAGGTGACAAACCTATTGCAGGAGCAGATGCAGACGTTATGAACATTTGTCTAGCTCAATATGATGACTACTTAATAGTTTAGTGCACCATGCTTAACGGCTTAGAATCGGGACTTCAAAGACGTTTTGAACGTCATGGACCATGTGAGATGTTCCAGGAGTTGAAGTTAATATTTCAAAAAAAATACCTGAGTTGAGAGATATGAAGTCTCCAACAAGTTCTATGGCTAAAAGATGGAGGAGAATTGCTCAACTAGTGAGCATGTGCTCAGATTGTCTGGGTACTACAATCGCTTGAATCAAGTGGGAGTTAATCTTCCAGATAAGATAGTGATTGACAGAGTTCTCTAGTCACCATCACCAAGTTAGTAGAACTTTGTGATGAACTATAGTATGCAAGGGATGACAAAAATGATTCCCGAGCTCTTCGTGATGTTGAAATCGACAAAGGTAGAAATCAAGAAAGAGCATCAAGTGTTGATGATTGACAAAGATCACTAGTTTCAAGAAAAGGGGCAAAGGGAAAGAAAGGGAAACTTCAAGTAGAATGGCAAACAAGTTGTCACCCCCGTGAAGAAGACCAAAGCTGGACCAAAGCCTGAAACTAACTGCTTACACTGCAAAAGAAATGGTCACTAGAAGCGGAAATGCCCTGAATATTTGGTGGATAAGAAGGATGGCAAAGTGAACAAGGGTATATTTGATATACAGGTTATTGATGTATGCCTTACTAGTGTTTATAATAGCCCCTGAGTATTTGATACTTGTTCGGTTGCTAATATTAGTAACTCAAAATAGGAGTTACAGAATAAACAGAGACTAGTTGAGGGTGAAGTGACGATGAGTGTTGGAAGTAGTTCCAAGATTGATATGATCATCATCGCACACTCCCTATACTTTCGGGATTAGTGTTAAACCTAAATAAATGTTATTTGGCGTTTGCGTTGACCATGAATATGATTTGATCATGTTTATTGCAATACGGTTATTCATTTAAAGTTAGAGAATAAATTGTTATTCTGTTTACATGAATAAGACCTTCGATGGTCATACACCAAATGAACAAAGTTTATTGGATCTCGATCGTAGTGATACACATATTCATAATATTGATGCCAAATGATGAAAAGTTAATAATGATAGTGCAACTTATTTGTGGCACTGCCATTTGGGTCATAACGGTGTAAAGCGCATGAAGAAACTCCATATAGATGGATTTTCGGAATCACTTGGTTATGAATCATTTGATGCTTGCGAACCGTGCCTTTTGGGCAAGATGACTAAAACTCCGTTCTCCGGAACAATGGAACAAGCTACTGACTTATTGGAAATAATACATACCGATGTATGCGATCCAATGAGTGTTGATGCTCGTGGCAAGTATCGTTATTTTCTCACCTTCACAAGATAATTTGAGCAGATATGGGTATATCTACTTGATGAAACATAAGTCTGAAATAGTTGAAAGGTTCAAAGTATTTCAGAGTGAAGTGGGAAATCATCATAACAAGAAAAATAAAGTTTCTATGATCTGATCATGAAGACGAATATTTGAGTTACGAGTTTGGTCTTCATTTGAAACAATTTTAAATAATTTGACAAACTCACGCCACCTGGAACACCACAATGTAATGGTGTGTCCGAACGTCGTAATCGTACTTTACTAGATATGGTGCGATCTATGATGTCTCTTACTGATTTACCACTATTGTTTTGGGGTTATGCATTAGAGACAGCCGCATTCACGTTAAGAGGGCACCATCTAAATCCGTTGAGACGACACCATATGAACAGTGGTTTAGCAAGAAACCCAAGTTGACGTTTCTTAAAGTTTGAGGCTGTGATGCTTATGTGAAAAAGTTTCATCCTGATAAGCTCAAATCCAAATTGGAGAAGTGTGTCTTCATAGAATACCCAAAGGAAATTGTTGGGTACACCTTCTATCACAGATCCAAAGGCAAGATATTCGTTGCTAAAAATGGATCCTTTCTAGAGAAGGAGTTTCTCTCGAAAGAAGTGAGTGGGAGGAAAGTAGAACTTGATGAGGTAATTGTACCTTCTCCCTTATCGGAAAGTAGTTCATCACAGAAATCAGTTCCAGTGATTCCTACACCAATTAGTGAGGAAGTTAATGGTGATGATCATGAAACTTCAGATCAAGTTGCTACCAAACCTCGTAGGTCTTCCAGAGTAAGATCCGCACCAGAGTGGTACAGTAATCCTATTCTGGAAGTCATGTTACTAGACCATGATAAACCTACGAACTATGGGGAAGCAATGATGAGCCCAGATTCCGCGAAATGGTTTGAGGCCATGAAATCTGAGATGGGATCCATATATGAGAACAAAATGTGGACTTTGATTGACTTGCTCGATGATCAGCAAGCCATGTTAAATAAATGGATCTTCAAGAGGAAGACGGACACTGATAGTAGTGTTACTATCTACTAATCTTGACTTGTTGCAAAAGGTTTTCAACAAGTTCAAGGTGTTGAATACGATGAGATTTTCTCACTCGTATCGAAGCTTAAGTCTGTCTGAATCATGTTAGCAATTGCCACATTTTATGAAATCTGGCTAATGGATGTCAAAACTGCATTCCTTAATGGATTTATTGAAGAAGAGTTGTATATGATGCAACCAGAAGGTTTTGTCAATCCTAAAGGTGCTAACAAAGTGTGCAAGCTCCAACGATCCATTTATGGACTGGTGCAAGCCTCTCGGAGTTGGAATATACACTTTGATGAGTTGATCAAAGCATATGGTTTTATATAGACTTTTTGAGAAGCCTGTATTTACAAGAAAGTGAGTGGGAGCTCTGTAGCATTTCTAATATTATATGTGGATGACATATTGTTGATTGGAAGTGATATAGAAATTTTGGATAGCATGAAAAGATACTTGAATAAGAGTTTTTCAAAGAAAGACCTCGGTGAAGTTGCTTACACATTGAGCATCAAGATCTATATAGATAGATCAAGATGCTTGATAAGATTTTTCAATGAGTACATACCTTGATAAATTTTTGAAATAGTTCAAAATGGAACAGTCAAAGAAGGAGTTCTTGCCTGTGTTGCAAGGTGTGAAGTTGAGTAAGACTCAAGACCCGACCATGGTAGAAAATAGAAAGAGAATGAAAAGTCATTCTCTATGCCTCAGTCATAGGTTCTATATAAGTATGCTATGCTGTGAACCAGACCTATTGTATACCTTGCTCTGAGTTTGCCAAAGGAATACAATTTTGATCTAAGAGTAGATCACTGGACAGCGGTCAAGAATATCCTTAGTGAGGACTAAGGAGATGTTTCTCGATTATGGAGGTGATAAAAGAGCCCGTCATAAAAGTTACAACGATGCAAGCTTTTACACCAATCTAGATGACTCTAAGTCTCAATCTGGATACATATTGAAAGTAGGAGCAATTAGCTAGAGTAGCTCCGTGGAGAGCATTGTGGACATAGAATATTTGCAAAATACATACGGCTCTGAATATGATAGACCCGTTGACTAAACTTCTCTCACAAGAAAAACATGATGATACCTTAGTACTCTTTGGGTGTTAATCGCATAGGAATGTGAACTAGATTATTGACTCTAGTAAACCCTTTGGGTGTTGATCACATGACGATGTGAACTATGGTTATTAATCACATACAGATCTGAATATTGGTGTTAAATCACATGGCGATGTGAACTAGATTATTGACTCTAGTGCAAGTGGGAGACTGAAGGAAATATGCCCTAGAGGCAATAATAAAGTTATTATTTATTTCCTTATATCATGATAAATGTTTATTATTCATGCTAGAACTGTATTAACCAGAAACATAATACATGTGTGAATACATAGACAAACATAGTGTCACTAGTATGCCTCTACTTGACTAGCTCGTTAATCGAAGATGGTTATGTTTCCTAACCATAGACATGAGTTGTCATTTGATTAACGGGATCACATCGTTAGGAGAATGATGTGATTGACTTGACCCATTCCGTTAGCTTAGCACTTGATCGTTTAAGTATTCTGCTATTGCTTTCTTCATGACTTATACATGTTCCTGTAACTATGAGATTATGCAACTCCTGTTTATTGGAGGAACACTTTGGGTGCTACCAAATGTCACAACATAACTGGGTGATTATAAAGGAGTACTACAGGTGTCTCCGAAGGTACATGTTGGGTTGGCGTATTTCGAGATTAGGTTTTGTCACTCCGATTGTCGGAGAGGTATCTCTGGGCCCTCTCGGTAATACACATCACTATAAGCCTTGCAAGCAATGTAGCTAATGAGTTAGTTACAGAATGATGCATTACGTAACGAGTAAAGAGACTTCCGGTAACGAGATTGAACTAGGTATTGGATACCGACGATCAAATCTCGGGTAAGTAACATACCGATGACAAAGGAAACAATGTATGTTGTTATGCGGTTTGACCGATAAAGATCTTCGTAGAATATGTGGGAGCCAATATGGGCATCCAGGTCCCGCTATTGGTTATTGACCAGAAACGTGTCTCGGTCATGTCTACATAGTTCTCGAACCCGTAGGGTCCGCACGCTTAACGTTTCGTTGACGATATAGTATTATATGAGTTATGCATGTTGGTAACCGAATGTTGTTTGGAGTCCTAGATGAGATCATGGACATGACGAGGAACTCCGGAATAGTCCGGAGATAAAGTTTGATATATGGGATAATAGTGTTTGATCTCCGGAAGGGTTCCGGAATTCACCGGAAGGGGTTCCGGATGTTTCCTGAAATGTTTGGGTACGAGAACACGTTATTTGGGCCAAAGGGGAAAGCCCACAAGGTTTTTGGAAAGCGCAAAAGGAAGTTTTGTGGAGTCCAGGGGCTAGATGCCAGGGTCCCTGGCGTCTGGGTCCAGACGCCGGGAACCCTGGCGTCTGGCCCTGGAGTCCGAGAAGGACTCTTGCCTTTCGGGTGAAACCGACTTTGTGGAGGCTTTTACTCCAAGTTTCGACCCCAAGGCTCAACATATAAATAGAGGGGCAGGGCTACCACCAAAGACACATCAAGAAACACCAAGCCGTGTGCCGGCAACCCCGTCCCCTCTAGTTTATCCTCTGTCATAGTTTCCGTAGTGCTTAGGCGAAGCCCTGCAGAGATTGTACTTCACCAACACTGTCACCACGCCGTCGTGCTGCCGGAACTCATCTACTACTTCGCCCGTCTTGCTGGATCGAGAAGGCGAGGACGTCATCGAGCTGAACTTGTGCAGAACTCGGAGGTGCCGTGCGTTCGGTACTTGGATCGGTCGGATCGTGAAGATGTACGACTACATCAACCGCGTTGATAAACGCTTCTGCTTAGCGATCTTCAAGGGTATTAAGATACACTCCCCCTCTCGTTGCTATACATCACCATGATCTTGCATTTGCGTAGGAATTTTTTTGAAATTACTACGTTACCCAACAGTATGACCCAGCCGGATATATGACCCGACTGGGAGTTGCCGTTTCATTGGTAACACACCGGAGGATTGGCGACTCACGAGTCTGGCAGTTCACTAGTTTGACGACTCACAAGCTTGGCGACTCACTAATGGCCCTGACAGCGGGTCAGTTAGAGGATTAGGCCCAAGGCCCAGAAGACCGGCTCATGTTATGTTGGGCCGGCTTAAGAGGAAAGCATTAGGAATATTCCCTTACAAAGGAAGCAAGACTAGGACTCCACTTGTAATAGAGTAATCCTAATCCTACTAGGACTAGTCATGTAACCCGCCCCTTCAACTTATATAAGGAGGGGCAGGGCACCCCAAGAGGGACAAGCAAGAAAATAATCGTTAAGGCTAGACACAACTAGAGGAGAGCCGGTTATGCGGCGTCTCCCTCATGAGCATAATGAGACCTAGCTACAAACAGCATGTAGGGCTATTACCGGATGATGTTTCCCGGGGCTCGAAGCTGTATAAATCCTTGTCTTGTGTGTTGATCTCCCTCGTGTCTCTCATCCCAATCAACCCCTCTCAAGCTACCACATAGATGCGTTGGCCTCACGACTAAGTCCTCATACTAGGACATCTGTCGTGACAATTCCACAAAACATAGCGAACCTGCAACCTTCCCCCTCTGGTTCGTCTGTCCGAAAGATAATTACGTGCATCTGTTTGCTCTGTATTTACAATTTCTTCCCCTCTTCTTCTCCGGTAGACCCCGAGACCATTGTTGATGTCCCTGTGATCGACTACGTCATCGACGACTCTTCTTCCCTTTCAGCGGAGCTTCCAGGCAAGCCCCCCCTTTGATCATCCTGATATCGTCCATTCCATTCTCTCATGATTGCATTAGATTTTGCTAGTGTATTTGATTGCTCCTTATTCTAATGCATAGCCTACTTTTGTACCTGCTATTGTTACCCTAAACTACTTAGTATAGGTTGGTCGGTGATCCTTCAGTGACCCCCACCTTGTCCTTGTTACCCCTGCTTCATCATCGACGAATCGATCTACGTGATCGACGACCAGACCCGACACCTCACATCACATCGCGCCCCTTTTGTTGCTCGACTCTATAGAGCTACTATCGAGTGCCGAGGGTGATACCTCATAACGCACTCCTGATGATGACTCTGTAGTGTAGCTATTCGTTCGTGGTCATCGAGGGTGATTCCTCTTTCACCACTCCTGATATTACTATGTCGTGCAACACCTCAAGTGTGAACCTCGAGGGTGTTTCCTCCTAAGTTCAGCTTGACGATTACATCGATTGGAATCCCCCGAGGGTGATTCCTCGGGGTTTCCCCTTGATGTTTGGACACGCTGTTACCTTGACTTTACTTGAGACCTTGGTGAAAGTCGGGCGGGCCCGGAGAGCACCCAAAGATAATTTTACGTGGCACAACCGGGCATTATGGGCCCTTGCTGTAAGTCCACGAGACGGGGTGACGGGGTCATATCGATTGTGAGTCTCTGCTCGTCTCCACAAGCCCCTAATACACTAATGGTTTGGGTATTGTCCTGAGTTGGCCTCTGGCCTTTACGCACTAACCACCACGTGGGAATAGTTAGGGGCCTCGGCGTCGCAGTATCAGCCGAAGCTTTGTCAGACGTCCAGTTCAGCATCATGGGCCTGTCGGGCCAGTGCCATCCATGATGAGGTGGTGCTCGTCCCGGCTCGTCGCAACGATCCGGAGTGCAACGGGCGATGGGCCCAAGATCCCGGAGTGCTTAGGATGTAGACCGGCAGGGACCTCTCTGCTGAGCCTAGGTAGGGCTGCGACGTGTTCATCTTCCGAGGCCGGGCATTGACCCAGAAAAGTCACTACAAAAAAATACACTTTCGTGATGATACATGTTTGTCATAGTAGGTCGCGTTTTTTGTCATGCATGTACATCCATGACGATTTTATGACAGAATCAAGATAGGCATACATGTGCTATCGTAGAAGTGTTCCATGACATTAACAAAATTATCATCACGGAAGTGTCCACTTCCATGATGATAAATCGCGCGTCACAAAAGTGCTTTTGTCAAGGGTGACCGACACGTGGTATCCACCATAACGGAACGTTGTTAAGCTATCGGGTCCGATTTTGGATCCGATAACCCGTTAACAGCCCCAACCAATGGGGATTTCCCACGTGTAAAATCATCATTGGCTGGAGGAAACACGCGTCGGCTCACCGTTGGGACAGATGTCATCCACTCATTGGACCGAAGGCGCCTATGATACGTCGACATGTGGCACAGCCCAATGGAGGCCCATTCCTATGAAAAGGCCAGCCCGTTTGACTTGGTCAAAAGGTGGCGGGCCGGCCCACTGAAAGCTTGTTAACGGCATGTTCGCATATAACCCATTTACAGCCCGCTAACCTTGGGCCCTTTATGACCTATCCGAATTAGGCCCAGTAGCGTCATCTGGGCCGTCCAATATGATTCCAGCCCATTTTAAATTCTGGTCCATGTATGGCCCATGACGTCTTTCGGCCCATCTGAGGCCCTTTGTAACTCTTGGCCCATTAACGGCCCATGGTGAAACTGGCCCGTAATGAACAGTGTATCACTTTATACCCATTAACGGCCCATTAATCCATTGGGCCGTTTGTAGCCCATGTTATCTTTCGGCCTTCTCAGGGCCCATTTATTCTTGGGCTCATTTCCAGCATTCGGTTACTTACAGCCCGTTACTGTCATTTTCTGCTTGTGGGCCAAATTCAGCCCGTGGTTACAGTCGGCCCGTTTAGGGCCCATTAATACGTTGGGCCGTTTTCATAGCGTCATCAAATACGGCCTATTAACGACGGCCCATTATGGTCGGCCCATGAATGGATGATTCCAACTCTAGCCCATTTACGGCCATAATGCGGTCTGTTATTGGCCCATGTTTGGCCAATCGATCATACTGTCGGTGGGAAATGACACCTATGGGATCACAAGAATCCCAACTACGGTTGCAGGGCGTGGGGTGGTGAGAAGAGCGGGATCAGCAGTCAGTACGAGCACGTGGGTCGTTTACCCAGGTTCGTGCCGCAAGAATGCATAACACCCTAGTCCTGCTTTGATGTGTATATCTGTGTTCTTGGAGTTCTTGAGCTAGTTACAATGAGCGTAACTTGTCCAAGGGTCCGAATCCTTCTCCTGGATACCTTGGGCCTCCTTTTATAGGCAAGGGGATCGCCACAGTGGCACACAGGAGGTGGTCATCGGGGTAATGTGGTTAAGCCTATCGCTAGCTATTACGGGACAAGATGCATTTAATGCACCTCTGACGTGTCCCCTTCACTTTACCACCGCTTCGCCCTGCCTTGACACGCGCCTGGGCCAGCAAGGCAGCCAGCGCCATGTAGGCTGGCAGGCTGCTGAGGTGGCGCGGTGGTAGGGCCTTCATGAAGATTTGCATGCCACCACGTAGGCATGTGCTGAGTTGGCCGAGAAGCCTCATGCCGACACGCAGGCGCTTGCCCAGCTGGTGGGCTGGCAGCTGCATGGGAGCGCTGGCAGAACCTTGGCGGGTGCGGGCCTCAAGGACGTCCTTGGCAGGGGCCTTGCCAGGGCCCCGGCAAGGGTCTTGCCGTGGTGTCACGGTCGTCCTTGGCAAGGATCTTGCCGAGGGTCTTGTGGGTTTCCTCGGCAAGGATTTCGCTGAGGTTCATCGTCTTCTAATCCTCTTATGATTTGGAATGTTTCTTGTCTTCACGAAGATCTGCATGCCATCACGGAGGTGCCTCCCGAGCCCCGGTCCCAACGCGGTTGGTGATGCTAGAGAAACTGGGCCCAAGGGTGGCGCGCTTCGCTGGCATCGGGTGAGCTGCCCCAGCAAGAACCTTGTCGGGGCCGTGGGGGTCGCCCCGGCAAGGGTCTTGCCGAGGGAGTCCACCTCGCCCTCTTGTTCTCTGCATCTCTGTCTTGGCGTTGTTTTGACCGTCTTGTGGCTTTGATTTCCTGTCTCCGCCCTTCTTAAGTGTGGCCGCGGGCGCGGCTCTGACTGCCTGTGCACAAATAAGGGGTACAAAGGAGCACCCCTACTTTAGTACACCGACAGGAGCCCCCGGGCCTGGGCCATACATAGGCGCCGCACATTGTTGGGCCAGGCTCAGAGCGGTGCGCGGGCAGGCGGGGCGGTTTTCACCGCGGTAACTTTCCATCTGCTGCGCTTCCCCACGACAACTGTTGAATGCGTGACGTGGGGGTCGTGCGTGACGTGGGGGGGGATGCGTGGGGCAGTCGCAGCAGGCATGTGTCATGTTGCAATAAATGGGAAAAGAGGCGGCCCGTGTCTTCCCCATAAAAAGGAATAACCGCGGGCGCGCGGCTCATTTACCCCACCATGCTTTCCCCAATCTCACCATCGCCGTCCCCATCTTCTTCAAGCTCTTGCTCGCTGCTGTTGTGCCCCCACTGCCTCCAACCCCTCGCTGTCTTCCCAGCCGCCATGGAGCCCAAATCCGACAAGGGCAAGGGCGCGACCAAGGACATGAGGGAGAAGGAGACGCCGGAGAGCGAGGCGGCGGCACGGCGGGTGCAGGCCGCCTATTTCATCCCGTCGACTCTCGACGCCCTCGAGCTCAGGGACTACTTCAAGCCTTTGTGGGGGGCGGCGATGCCGGCGCATCCCACCACACGCGCCCTCCCTGTGGATTGCAAACAGGGGCGACCAGAAACAGAACCCATTTTTCGTTGACTTCTACTGCGGGCTCTGCCCCCCTTTTTCCGACTTCTTCAATGACATCATGCGCACCTTTGGCTTCCACCTGGTGGACCTCACGATGAATGTCGTGGCGTACCTGGCGTATTTTGCCCATCTCTGCGAGGGCTTCGCCGGGGTGGTGCCCAACACGGCGCTCTTATGCCATTACTTCTACCCCCGCGTCCAGCCCGGGGGCGCCCTTTCTGGAACCGTCGCCTGGATCTCAAGGAGCCAGGAGAAGGGCGCATACCCAGAGGGCACCATGAAGGATAGATTGGAGGAATGGCGGGCCCGGTGGTGATGGATCGTGGAGGAGAACCCACCAGAGTTCTGCCGGGGTGTTCGTCAAGAGCCGCTACTCCGCGGTGCGGACTGGAGCAACCTCGCCCCCAACGACAAGAAGTTCTCGATCGCCACCACTAGGATTCACCGTCTCACCAAGGCCGGGCTCACCCTCGAGATGATCGTGGCAGATTTTATCCACCGTCGGATCGCTCTGCTGCACAAAGAAGGGAGGCCGGCCTGGGATTTCAGGAACGCGGCCAACATCATGAGGCTCTGCACCGGCCTGTAGAACAATCTCACGATGCTGGGGCACTCCTGGTATTGCTGGAGGCTCTTCCAGCTTGAGGTGCACGCCGACGGCAAGGTGGAGAGGATTGGCAAGGCCGCGAAGTCCGGCAAGGTCATCAAGGGGCCCTTGTTCGGGCTACCGCCGGGAGTGGTCCCGCTGAGCAACAACTCCTCGGCAGGCCGAAATCCTTGCCATGATGCCCGTCTTCAATGTGCATGGTCTCAACCCGGCCTGGGTCGAGCCCCCGGCACACGAAGTGGAGGCGTTTTTCGCCAATTTGGTTGAAGTACTCGACCATGATGAACCACGGCTCATCGAAGACACCACCCAGGAGGAGCTGAACTACATCACTGCCAGGGCGATAGAGGCGGAGCTCGCCAGGCTTGCCGGCGACACCGGCAGCATGGAGAAGGAGGCAGCCGTGGCCACAAAGGAGGAGGAGCTCACCGAGTGGGTGAAGTCCGCCAAGGAGGGCATGCGGGTGGTGCCAGCACCAAGGCCTCCCTGCCAAGGGCATGGGCGAAAAATCATCCGAGGAGGAGGCCGAGGCCGGTGACCCCCCCCCCCCCCCGGCTACTCGGAAGAGACGCGTCCTGCGTCGGGCTAGCTCCAGCAAGCTGGCCCAGCCCGGCAGGGCTGAGGTGCGACAAGGGGCTCCGGGGGAGACCGCGCGCGTGACGAGGGCCGCGGCGGTGAAGAAGGAGGCCATGGTGGCGAAGAAGAAGACCACAGTGGCGAAGAAGAAGATGACCGCCTCTTCGTCATCCAAACGCTACCGGACTCCATCGCCTCCCCCTCCCCCCGCAGGCACTAGCACGGATATTGGCTTTGACTTTTCGTCGCTCAGCCCGAGGGGGAAGAGGAAGGCATCAGAGGAGGAGGAGGAGGACGAGTAAGCACTCTGCCCCTCGCCATTTCCATCCTCATGAATCATGCCGCCCTCCTTGATTTGACTTGTTCTTGTAGGGAGACGGAGACGCTGGCCCAGCGGGCGGCGAAGAGGGCCAAGGCCTCGACGGGCAGCCAGTCCCCGATGGGCACCTCAAAGGCTCTATTGGTGGTGGAGAGCAGCCCGCGGTGCAGCCCCCGACTCAGCCCCCAGCGTGCGTTCTCCACCTACCCCATGTCAACCTGCACCAGGGCGTGATTTCTTGGTATTGATCTTGCCGTGGCTGCAGGAGGAGGGTAGCAGCAGGAGGAGCCACCAAGGGCCACCCCCACCACGCCACCCTCGTCGACCACACCGCCCCAAGGGGCGTCCCCAGCAAGGACGCCATACATCGAGCCCACGCGCATGGAGGAGGAGGAGGTAAACTTGGGTGCCGGTTGCTGCGTCTCGACAACAGACATTGGCGAGGAGGGGACCGCTTTTTCTCAGCCCAGCACGGGTGTCTCATCTGTTTCTCTTACTCTCCTTCCTTCTCTCTTGAATTTTGGTTTTGGCCCTGCCTCATTTCCTCCTTCGGCATCCAGGACCCCCCCCCCCCCGGTGGACCAGGAGGACACCAACACCATCATCAAGGAGGTCACCATGGACGCCACGGCTGAGGCTGACAAGGTCGCTGCCACGGAGGCCGCTAAGACTGCGGCTGAGGATGCCACCAAGGGGCTTGCCGGAGAGACCGACGCGGGTGCTGCCGAGGAGGCCGGCAAGGGCGTTGCCGAGGAGGAGGCCGGCAAGGCCGGTGCCGAGGAGGAGGCCAGCAAGGCCTCTATCGAGGATGAGGTCGTTTACGACCAACCCTCCTCGTCTAGTGCCTCTGGCTCAGGCAAGTACCTGAAGGTGAGCGACAACGTGTTCGTCCACCTCCCAGGGACGGCAAGCACCAGGGCGCCAGCTGAGGGGGGGGTGTTGGACGATGAAGTGCTCGCTGCCGCCGGGCTCGAGGTCGTCGAGGAGCCAAGTGCCAGTGGCGGTGGCACCCAGGTGGAGCAGCTTCTTCGGGCCATGGGTGCTAGCTTCTTGAAGCTGCAGGTGCTCCACCGCGCTCGCCTGGACAAAGCGAAGTCCAAGGAGGCGGTGGCGGGCCAGGCAGAGGCGGACGTCGAGAAGCGCGTCGCCGAGGCGCAGGCCTGGTTCCAGCAGGCCCACGATGAGCTGAAAGCCGCCCAAGGCCAGCTGGCGTAGCGCAAGCTGGAGCTCCTCCTGAAGCAGGCCGACATCAAGAAGGCCCGGGAGGAGGCGAGGGAGGAGGCCTCCAAGGTCGAGGCCGTCCGGTCTCAGTGCGAGGCCGAGCTAAACTCCCAGGAGGAGGACCTTGCCGACCGTGAGGCGAAGCTTGCTGCCGCACTCCACGGCAAGGATGAGGAGGTCGAGAAGCTTGCCGCAGCATGGACCCATGAGCTAGAGGATAAGCACAAGGAAGCGCTTGATGCCCAAGCTCTGGCCCACGGCAACAAGGTGAAGAAGCTGGAGGTGGAGCGAGATGGCCTGAAGGCCAGGGCCGATCAGATGGTGACGGAGAGAGACTCGGCCCGCTGCGCCTTGGTGATGGCGTAGGACGAAAACCTGGCCAAGGCCGAGCAGCTCTCCCGCGCCAACGACTCCATTGATGACCTGAAGCTGAAGCTGGAGGGTCTTGAGAAGACGCTCACAGAGGCCAAGGCCCGGGAGGGAGCCCTGACCAAGAGCCTGGCGGAGGAGAAGCAGCAGCGGAGGAACGACGCTGCCAACCATGCAGATTACATGAAGGGCGAGAACATCTGGATCGGCCGCCTCGCCGGCATCGCCAACAGGATCACCAAGCAGTTGACCAACATGAAGCTGCCGGAAGTGAGGTACGCCCCAGAACTGGACTCGAGCCCCACTGCCAAGCTGACCTTGTTCTTCGAGGGTGTTCTTGGTGCCCTGGAACGACTCGACTCCCACCAGGTGAGCTCCTTGGCCAACGAGTCCCGGATACTTTGCCAGGGCGCCATGACCAAGGTCCTCACCAAGTTGACATACTGGAACCCCGACCTCGACTTCGACGCCGCGCAGGATAGCTTGTCGGGCGATGCAAACCTCTCAGGGATCAAGGAGTGCATCGAGCCCATCATCAGCCGCGCCGGCGAAATTCAGAGGATAGAGGGCCAGCGCTGGGATTAGGCACCCCATTTCTTGTTGCCGCTGCGGGTTCACTACCAAGACAATTCATATCTTTAGTTAGAACCGCAGCAACAATTAATGTAATATAACTCAGTAGTGTTTTAAATTTGATGCATGTTATTCTCCTACTCAACCCTTCCTTGTACGTGCACCCTACGCCAATTGGGCAGGCTTGACGGCATGTGAACCTAGACTGCAACGCTTTGAAGGACGGATCCTTTAGCAGCCGGCAGGGTGTGCTTGCTGCCGTGCGAACCACCTTGCTGTTCTTAGCGCAGCCACTCGAACTGTCAAGCGGACTCGAGACAGAGCGAGAGCGTTGCTAATAGTGAAAGGCCACCCTTCCGTTCTCGACGCAACTGCTCGATCTGTTGAGCGGACTCGAAACAGACCAAGAGCGTTGCCAATAATGGACGGGCCCTACCGCGTGCAGGCTTCTCGTACAAAGGAAAGATTTCCGAGGAGGATAACCTTACGTAAAAAAGAGTTACTCAAAGTTGTGCATGACTTAGCTTTTTTTGTCGTCGCGCAAACACATGCTGCATCCACTAGCGGAGCCGCTCGCCTGGTCGCCTTCGTCCTTGGAATCCAATGGTGATGAGGAGCTGCCCAAGCAGCTGCTAAACCAGATTCTCACTACTGCGCCCCCTACCTGGTGCACCAAAGATGTCGGTGGGAAACGACACCTATGGGGTCACAAGAATCCCTACTACGGTTGCGGGGCATGGGGTGGTGAGAAGAGCGGGATCAGCAGTCAGTATGAGCACGCGGGTCGTTTACCCAGGCTCGGGCCGCAAGAATGTGTAACACCCTAGTCCTGCTTTGATGGGTATATATGTGTTCTTGGAGTTCTTGAGCTAGTTACAATGAGCGTAACTTGTCCAAGGGTCTGAATCCTTCTCCTGGATGCCTTGGGCCTCCTTTTATGAGCAAGGGGATCACCATAGTGGCACACAGGAGGTGGTCATCGAGGTACTGTGGTTAAGCCTATCACTAGCTATTACGGGACAAGATGCATTTAATGCACCTCTGACGTGTCCCCTTCACTTTACCACTGCTTCGCCCTGCCTTGACACGCGCCTGGGCCAGCAAGGCGTCAGCGCCATGTAGGCCGGCAGGCTACTGAGGTGGCGCGGTGGTAGGGCCTTCACGAAGATTTGCATGCCACCACGTAGGCATGTGATGAGTTGGCCGAGAAGCCTCATGCCGACACGCAGGCGCCTGCCCAGCTGGTGGGCTGGCAGCTGCTTCGGAGTGGTGGCAGAAGCTTGGCAGGGGCAGGCCTGGTTGTGGCCTCGCGGACGTCCTCGGAAAGGGCCTTGCCCGGGCCCTGGCAAGGGTCTTGCCGTGGCGTCGCGGTCGTCCCCGGCAAGGATCTTGCCGGGGGTCTTGTGGGTTTCCTCGGCAAGGATTTCGCCGAGGTTCCTCGTCTTCTAATCCTCTTCTGATTTGGAATGTTTCTTGTCTTCACAAAGATCTGCATGCCATCATGGAGGCGCCTCCCGAGCCCCGGTCCGAACGCGGTTGGTGATGCTGGAGAAACTGGGGCCCAAGGGTGGCGCGCTTCGCTGGCATCGGGTGACCTGCACCGGCAAGAACCTTGCCGGGGCCGTCGGGGTCGCCCCGGCAAGGGTATTGCCAGGGGAGTCCACCTCGCCCTCTTGTTCTCTACGTCTCTGTCTTGGTGTTGTTTTGACCATCTTGGGGCTTTGATTTCCTGCCTCCGCCCTGCTTAAGTGTGGCCGCGGGCGCGGCTCTGACTACCCGTGCACAAATAAGGGGTACAAAGGAGCGCCCCTACTTTAGTACATCGACACATACGACCCGTATAAGGCCCATTGATGATATGGCCTATAGAAGGATCATTGTTTCTACGGCCCATAGGAGGCCCAGTGTCACTATGTAAATATGTAGCCCATGGTTATTGTGGCCTAGTTTTAAAAAATAGGTTATTGCAGCCACTAGCAAACCGCGGAAAAAGAACTGCACTGACTACAAGCAAACAAATAAACAAGACAACAAGGAAATAAATAAGCAAGCAACTTACGCTAGGCTATCACGGCTATTACACATATTACATCCACTTGGCATCAAAGTTCACCACCAGTGCAAATAAACGCACCGACAAAAGAATATACAAAACTGATAGCACTTCAGAAGGCACTAGGCCTGGCCAGGTCGGGCCCCCAAACAGCCGAAGAAGCTGATTAGACCTCAGTTGTGTCAATGATAGATGCTTCACCCATAGCTGTATGGCATGATAGTGCGCAAGGCAGTCCTGTGATATCTTCATTACATCTTTGACTTCAAGTCGGAGCTGAGCTGAAGCAAGCCCTTCTGCTTTAAGTTGAGACTTAAGAAGTCGAACTGATTGAGGCAGCGACTGCATAGAGGTTGTCTCACACCTGCTGGTGAGTATCTTCAACTCACTGTCTTCATCAAGACAGGACCTTGGGGTCATCTCGCTGTCCTCAAGATGGTTTGGCTCACTATCTTCCCTAAAGTTCTACCTGGCATAAGAGATACGACTCTGAAAGAGAAACAAGGATACATGTAATAGGTTTCACATTTATATAACCAAATAAATGGATCTGTTCTGCATAAGGAACATGTTTTTACAACTACAATTTGAAACTGGTAGTTGTTGCAAACATCCAATCAGATGTAAATAGCAAAGCAAACAACAGTGGAGGAAATGATGCCTATACAAATCTATACTAGAACAAAGTTTGAAGGCTTGAGAAGGATGAACTTACATTACATGTTAACACGGGCTAGACAAAGCTCTTCTCCATGTTGATGGAACGACAATTCAATAAATTCCCCAAAGATAATTCTTTATAAGCGTTTCCATTATTCTACATTTTGCAAAGAGTAAATATAGATCAAATAATATTGGAAGAGACAAAGGATAATGAAGCTCAGGTGCAGACTGATCACACATAATCAAATAGCAATTAATTAAGTACAGTGTTACAAGGCAAAAGGGAGAGAGGTACTGACAAGAGCAATGCAGAGCCCAGTATTGTTGTGAGATCGTATGATCGTTTGAGCAAGGAGATTCATCTTAAATTATTTTCATACAAGAGAGAAAGTAAGGCACATGCAGAAAATTAGGAGTTCAAATTTTGAATTGATATCATAGACAGTACCTGACGATGGGCTCTCAGCAGTTCTAATAGGGGTTTGGCCACTGGAGTAGGGGTAAAGTGTGGTACAGTTCTTCGGTCGGAACGACACCTATGGGATCACAGGAATCCCAACTACGGTCGGCGGACACGGGGCTATGAAAAAAGCGGGTCCAGGAGCCAGCACAAGGATCGTTTACCCAGGTTCGGGCCGCGAGAGTGTGTAATACCCTAGTCCTGCTTTGGTGTGTATTTGAGTGTTCTTGAGCTAGCCACGATACGCGACTTGTGCCAAAGAGCCGAATCCTTCTCCCGTATGCCTCGGGCCTCCTTTTATAGGAAAAAGGGGGCGCCACAGTGGCACACAGGAGGTGGAAAGTGCATGCGGTGGCTGAGTCTATCATCTGTCATTATGGGACAAAGCACACTAAATGCGCCCCTTAGATGTCCCCTCGCTTTGTTGTCGCCTTGCCTTGCTTCGACACGCGTCTAGGCCAGCGAGGCGGGCAGTGCCATGTAGGCTGGCAGGTTGCTGAGGTGGCGCGGTGGCAGCGTCTTCATGAAGATCTACATGCCACCACGCAGGTGCTCGCTGGGTTGGTCTGGAGGCCGCATGTGGCCACGCAGGTGCGCGCCTAGCTGGCTGGGCGGGCAGCTGCATGGGAACAACGGCGGAGCCTTGGCAGGTGTGGGCCTGGCCGCGGCCCCACTGATGTCCTCGGCAAGGGTCTTGCCGGGGCCAGCACCATGGTCTTCCCCGGCAAGGATCTTGCCATAGGTCTCGTGGGTTTCCTTGGCAAGGGTCTCGTCGAGGATCGTCGTCTTCTGGTCCTCGTCTGATCTTGTATGTTTATGATCTTCACAAAGATCTGCATGCCATCATGGAGGTGCCTCCCGAGCCTTGGTTCCAATGTGGTTGTTGGGAAACCTGGGGCTCAAGGGTGGCGCGCTCCGCTGGCGTTGGGCAAGTTGCCCCGGCAAGGCTCTTGCCGGGGCTGCAGAGGCTACCCCGGCAAGGGCCTTGCCGGGGGAGCCTGCCTTGCCCTCTTGCTCTTCGTGTCTCTGTCTTGGCGTTGCTTTGATTGTCTTGTGGCTTCAGCTTCCCTCCTCTGCCCCGCTAAGTGTGGCCGCGGGTGTGGCTCTGACTGCCCGTGCACAAGTAAAGCGGTACAAAGTAGAGCCCCTACTTCTGTACACCAACAGGAGCCCTCGGGCCTGGGCCACACATAAGCGCGACGCGTTGTTGGGCCAAGCCCAGAACGGTGCGCCGGCAGGCGGGGCCGATTTTTACCGTAGTAACTTCTTCGTCCGCTGTGCTACCCCATGGCTCGTGTTGAATAGTGACATGGGGATCATGCGTGGGGTGACCTAAGCATGCCTGCATCATCTTGCGGTGAACAGTAAAGAGGCGGCTTGCGTGTCCCTTTAAGACCGCAGGGCTGCTGCTCATTTACTTTCTTTGCCTTGGAACCCTTGTTCCATGTTTCCCACTGTGCCCGCCCCTTGCGCCACGTACACCGCATGCACGGTGTGGGGTAGGTGACATGCACATGGAATACGGGAAGGCGCGCGCGGGCCGATAGCCACGCACCTTTGATTGGGTGAGGAGGGCGGTCGATGGCGTCGCATGCTACCACCTTAATGAGCCGGATTGGTTGAGAGAGGCTGCCGCGTCCCGATCCCGCCCCTTTATAAGGAGGGGAGGGGGAGGGATGGAACCCCTCAATCTTTCACCATTCACCTCCTCCCACCTTTGCTTCTTACTTTCTTTTGCTATGGCGAGAGGGCACACCAGTACTTCGATGGTGGCGACGAGGGTCTCCGCCCGACAACGTGCCCCTCCTTCCCAATAGTTTGTGGTGGCAGAGCCGGCCACAAGGGGAAGGGGGAGGGGGCGAGGCCGAGGTTGCCGTGGAGCTCGGGGAAGAGGAGGACGGGGCAACGCACCGGCCTCGCCTCCGCCGGTGGTCCTTCCCTCATTGGAGAGGCACGTCGGGGACCAGCCTCATGAATTCTTTATCGGGCTGCATCGGCCAGCGCGTCATCGTCTTCGTCTCCCTACTCCATTCGCTCAGGAGATGGAGCTTGACCCGCCATAGACTCTGAGATTGCATATGAGGGGCTGCGGGAATAGCGGCACGCGAGTTGATGTCGATTTCCTAGCCCCTCATGTCATGTATCTTCGCCGCGGATGGAAGACCTTCACTCGTATCCACAGCCTGACGGCGGGACTCATTCTCTATTTCAAACTAATGGAGAACGGCCTGCTCTCTGTCAAGGTCTTTGGAGACTTTGGAACTCGCCTAAAGTGTTGCGTGGAGAGCTCCTCTGATGACGAAGACTCTTCCTCGAGCGGGAGTGACGAGGAGGATAGCGACATCAATGACGAGGGCGGAGGGCAGGAGGATGATGGGCCCGACTAGGCGTCGAACCCGCCGTCCCCGGGCGGCATCAGCAGTAGCAGCAGCATCTACACCTGGCCCTTCCCCCTGGGGTGGGGCCAGCTCCTTGAACTTCTCGGGGTCGCCTCATTGGGCGGCTGGCATGGGAAGGCCAGAGAAGGGGAAGAAGGCGGATGGCAGGCCATCGAGTTAGAGTATGATGGCACCGACGCCTTTGTAGCGTATTGGCGGCCCGCTGCCTCATCTTCCAGCTCTTCTCCCGGCACCATCATCACCAGCCCTCTCCTGGGCGGCCGCCGACATGTTCTCTTGGTGCCTTCTGCTGGTCGTACCTCGCCTAGGGGCTCCTTTTGCCCTCATGCTATCTTATTCCGTTTCCTGAGGAGAGGGACAAGAAAGGGATTCCGGGGATCTTATCTTTTTTTAGTTTGTAAGCCTACGGGCATTACTTAAATTTAAAACTTGTAATTCCCTTGCTCATGTTTACATTCCCTACGAACTGTACCTGTATGGAATGTATTAATGAAAAAGGGTGCTTGTCGGGTTCTTTGTGCGTGAGCAAGGCCCATGCCAAGGATTGGCTCCTTGTTATTTTTAATATAAACATTGTCGCCCGACAACAAGCCTTGTCGTCCCCTTACTTCATTAGACCATACTCACGCTCTTGGCGGAGGCAGGGGCGAAGTAGGGTTAGGCCCTTCATTTGCTTCCTTGCCACCGCGACTACAACCAAGTTCCGACCCAAGGACTAGTTCTCAGGTACAGGAAAAGGGGAGCACGGTGGCCTAGGAACAAAACGAGGTTTCATACGCCCCAATTCCATACGAAAATGCATAACAGGGGATGAAGGACTTATTTGAATCTGCAGCCCCCGGCAACATTGGCTTGCCGGGGTTGGACCCTTGTGTCTTCGGCCCCTGGCAACCTTGGCTTAACGGGACCGGAGCGCCGGCTCGTTCTCTTTCTTCCAATAGTTCAGCAGAAACGTCCATGTACCCTGCAAACCAAAGAGGACGGAAAGGAACAAAGAGACGCACACTTGACCTCTATGCTAGGGGTTAGTCGCCGCTAAGCACTATCAACCCTAACCGATTGAGAGACTCAACCTAGCATGCATGCTATAACTTAGGGCGCTAGCGCTTCATTTATTTATGCTCAGGGACTGCGCCTGGCTTTGTACAAAGGGTTACATGCCTTGCCGGCAAGGATTGTACAAAAGGTGGATTGCCGGGGAGCCCGGCAACCGCGCCTTATGGGTAAAACTTATGAAGATGCTCGATGTTCCAGGAGTTGCTCATTGGAACGGCATCTTCAGTCTCCATGCGGACTGCGCCGGGCCTAGTGACTCGTATTACCCGATAAGGGCCTTCCCACTTCAACATCAACTTGTTGGAATTCTTGGCCGATTGGACGCGCCGAAGAACAAGGTCACCTTCCTCAAAGCTTCGGGCATGAATCTTGCGGCTATGGTAGCGGTGCAAGGCTTGCTGGTAGCGTGCTGCTCTCACAGCCGCCCGAAGACGATCTTCCTCGAGGAACGTTGCGCCATCATGCCGCAATCGCTCTTGCTCAAGCTCATCATGAGCGAGCACTCGAGGCGACCCGTATATGAGTTCCATGGGGAGAACTGCCTCTGCTTCGTATACCAAGGCAAAGGGTGTCTGGCCGGTGGCTCGATTTGGCGTCGTCCTGATCGACCAAAGAACCGCCGGCAACTCATCAATCCAGCGCCTTCCGCTTTTGTGCAACCTGTCAAAAGTATTTGTCCTTAGGCCTCGCAGTACTTCAGCATTTGCCCTCTCTGCTTGGTCGTTGCTCCGTGGGTGTGCCACAGAAGCGAAACAGACCTTGCTGCCAAGGTCTTCGATGTATTGCATGAAGGTGCGGCTTGTGAACTGCATGACGTTGTTGGTGATGACTCTGTTTGGCACACCAAAACGGCAGACTAGCCCCTTGAAGAATTTGACGGCTGACTACGATGTCACCTTCCTCACTGCTTCCACCTCCGACCACTTTGTGAACTTGTCGATCGCAACGTACAAGTACTCAAAGCCCCCGACAGCGCGGGGGAAAGGGCCCAGTATGTCGAGCCCCAGACCGAAAATGGCCAGGAGAGAGGGATTGTTTGAAGGGCTTGGCTGGCTGATGAAGTTTCTTTGAATGGAACTAACACACTTCACATTCGGTTACTAGTGCCGTCACATCCTGGAGGGCAGTGGGCCAGAAGAAACCTTGCCGGAAGGCCTTGCCGGCAAGGGCCCTCGACCCTATGTGGGAGCCACATATGCCTCCATGTATCTCTGCCAACAACTCCAGTCCTTCCTCCCAAGGAATGCACTTCAATTTCACACCGTTTGGTCTATTTCTGTACAGAACATTGTCAACTGTACAGAACATTGTCAACGAACTGGTACAAGACAGACCGACGGACAACTTTCTCTGCTTCTTCCTGCTCCTCAGGAAGCTCCCCTGTTTGGAGGAAATGGATGGTATGATGTGCCCATGCCGGAGCCTGGGGCTCGACGGCAAGGACTAAAGGCATCTCTTCTGCCATGGGAGCGGTTGTCTCTACGACCAAGGCTTGACGCCCTGTCGGAGTCGGTTGCCCCACGGCAGACTCAGTGTCCACGGCAACATCTTCGCCAGTGGCTCCAGGGAGCTCGGTGGGAAAGTACTTGCCGGGGCCTAATCTCCTCCACTTGTTCTGCTCTGTTGATGGTTCCACGGATGGTTGAGTTAACCGAAGCACAAAAGTACCTGGTTCCACATGTAGTTTGAGGGCAGCGCGCTTCGACAGGTAGTCGGCAATGTCGTTCTCCATTCGGGGGACATGCTCCGCATGTATCCCGTGAAAATGCTCCTCTAGTTTCCTCACCTCATCTAAGTAGGCTTCCATCAACGGGCTTTGATAATCCTTATTGACTTGTCTGACAACAAGCTGTGAATCACCCCTAACGACGAGCTTCTTGACCCCGAGGTCTGTCGCGATCCTGAGACCGGCAAGCAACCCCTTGTACTCAGCAGTGTTGTTCATCGACATCTCCCTGAGAAAGTGCATCTGGATTACGTACTTGAGGTGCTCTCCAGTGGGTGCGACGAGTAGCACACCAGCACCGACGCCTTGTAGCGAGAAAGCCCCGTCAAAGTACATAACCCAGTTGCGACTTGTTTCCTTGCCAGGAAGATCGGTCTCCTGGATCTCTTCGTCGGGCGTCGAGGTCCATTCTGCAATGAACTCCGCCAAGACCCTACTCTGGATCGTCGAGGTGCTTTCAAACTTCAAACTAAAGCTCGACAGCTCCAAGGCCCATTCCACAATCCTCCCCGTTGCATATGGTTTGTGCAGTATCCGTTGCAACGGGAGGCGAGTGACGACGGTGATCTCGTGCGCTTGAAAGTAATGACGCAACTTCCTCGAGGCCATAAGGAGTCCGAAGAGCGGTTTCTGCACACCGGAGTACCTTGACCTAGCCCCCTGCAAGAGGGAGCTGACAAAGTAAATCGGGTGCTGCATCATCTTCTTCTTCTGCACCACTTCATATGACTGCGCAGGCCCTGTCCCACCGGCGTCCGGCCCTGCCAGGGGGCTTGCGTTGCTGGGACCAAGCCTTGCCGGGGGAGCTCTGGCTCACCGTCTACCAGTCCTCCCATTGCCACTGCTTCTTTGTCGACCTCCCTCTACGCCACTAGCGTGGCACTGACCACTTGATTCATTGCCGCTAGATACAGTAGCAATGGCTCTTGTGGTTTGTGTGCAACCAGTATCGACGTGGAGGAGAGGTATTTCTTCAGATCCTGCAGCGCTACTTCGGCCTCCGGGGTCCACTCCATTGAGCCCGCCTTTTTCAAGATTTTGAAAAAGGAAAGGGCACGCTCAGCTGACTTGGAGATGAATCTGCTCATGGCGGCGACGCAGCCAGTGAGCCGACGCACATCCTTGATCTGCCTAGGTGCCTCAATCTACTCAATGGCCTTGATCTTGTCCAGGTTCGCCTCAATCCCATGCTGCGACACAAAAAACCCGAGAAGCTTGCCGGACGGAACGACGAAGACACACTTCTCAGGGTTCAGCTTGAGGTTGATCTTGCGCAGATTTGCAAACGTCTCTTCCATATCTTGCACAAGTGTTGCCTTGTCCTTGGTTTTGACCACTATGTCATCCATTTAAGCTTCCATATTTCTATGTAGCTGGGGCTCAAAACCAATTTGGACTGCTCTTGTGAAAGTCGAGCCAGCACTCTTCAACCCGAAAGGCATCCGTAAAAGGCAATACGTACCACATGGGGTGATGAATGTTGTCTTCTCTTTGTCTTCTCTTGTCTTGAAGATCTGGTGGTATCCCGAGTAGGCATCGAGGAACGACAAGAGGTCACACCCGGCCATGGAGTCAACAATCTGGTCAATGCACGGCAATAGGAAGGGGTCTTTTGTACAGGCCTTATTGATATCTGTGTAATCAATACACAGCCTCCACTTCCCATTTGCCTTGCGCACCACCACCGGATTGTCCAACCACGTCAGATGGAGTACTCCTCTCACCAAGCCTGCCGCTTCTAGCTTCTTGATCTCTTCTGTGATGAACTCTTGCCTGTCCATATCTTGCTTCCTGACCTTCTGCTTGACGGGCCGCGCATGAGGACAGACAACAAGATGGTGCTCAATCACCTCCCTGGGAACGCCGGGGATGTCGGATGCTTGCCACACAAACACATCAACATTCACCCGCAGGAAAGCAACGAGCTCGCCTTCCTATTTGCTATCGAGGGTGGAGCTTATGGCGAAACCCCTCCCAGGCCGTCCTCCTTGACGGACACCTTCTTGGTCTCTGGTGGTGCAGCTCTGGATTTCTTGCTCTTGCCGGTGGATCTCTCTGGCACGTCCTCGACGGGAGCATAGCACTCCGGAGAGGTGCGCTTGCCGGAGTGGGTGTGAGAGGTCTTGCCGGTCTTCTTTCCTCCCGGGGCTTCAGCGGCAGGAGCAAGTGCCTTGGCGGCAGTTGCTGCAACTGCTTCCAGGTAAAGTTGATCAGCACAGACCAGCGCATCCTTCTTGTCGGAGGGGACAGTGATGACGGTCATCAGCCCAGGCATCTTCAGCGTGTTGTAAGCGTAGTGTGACGATGCCATGAACTTGGACAGTGCTGCACGGCCGAGGATCCCATTGTAAGGGAAGGGGATCTCGGCTACGCGAAGACAATCCTCTCCATTCTGTAGTTCAACTCGCCTCCAAATGTCACAGGCAGCGTGACCTTACCCTTCAGCTGACTCCTTCCCAGATTGACCCCTTGAAACGTGCCCATCTCTTCGAGGTCTCCATCAGGAATCTGCAGCCTTTTGATCACAACAGGCGAGATCAAGTTCAGACCGGCCCCGTCGTCAACTAGCATCTTCGTCACCTTGAGGTTGCTTATCATTGGTGAAACCAACAACGGCAAACACCCGAGCACAGTTGTGCGATCAGGGTGGTCCTAGGTGTCAAAGATGATAGGCGTGCTGGACCACTTCAGTGGATTTTGTGCGTTGAATGATGGCTCCGCCACTATGATCTCACGTGCCCACTGCTTGAGCTGACGGTGAGAGGTGTGCAGTGAGGCACCACCGTCGATGCACATGGCCTCCGTAGCTTTCTGAAACTCGTGGTCACCGGACTCGTCGTCCTCGTCATGATCATCGTCTTCCCGCTTCTTGTCGCGGCCCCGAGCGGGCCTCTCTTGCTGATTATCCTTGCCACGGCAGCCTCCTTGGCCGCTATGCTTCTTGCCGGACCCTTCGGCACCATCCTGGCCTTTCTCCTTGTCTCGCCTCTCATACTCAGCTTTTTACTTCTCGGCAAGCCGATCAACTTGTCGACAGTTCTGGAGGTCGTGGCCCTTGGTGCGGTGGATCTTGCAATACTGCTTGTTGGGGCTTCCTAGCTTGTTGGCAACCGCCTAGGCCCGGCAAGCGGCACACCCGGCAACTTCCTTGCCGGGGTCGCTCACCTTGGCCTTCTTTGCAGCACCGGTGTCATCGGATCCCTCGATGGCAAGCACAGCCTTGCCCTTGCGCTTTCTGTTACGGCGTCGGCCCTTCTTCATCGGGCGGTGGTGTCATCGTCTGTGGAGTCGGTTTCTGCATCGGCGTCCTCGCCGGGGTATTTCCTCCCCTCTTCAGCTCAAGCGCACCTATCGTCCAGAACATAAAGTTCGGCCACATCTTCGACCTTGTTCATTGACAGCTCTTCACGCATCTTGTGGTTGCATACATTCTGATGGAATGTGCTGATCATGGTGGCGGGATGAATGTCTGGGATGTTGTACTGCACTCGGCTGAACCTCTGGATGTACTTGCGCAGGTTTTCTCCTTCCTTCTCGGGGATGATATGCAGATCGCTTGCCTGGCCATGAGCTTGATGGCCTCCAGTGAAGGCACCAACAAACTCATGACACAGATCCGACCAGGAAGAAATGGAGTCCGACGGCAAGTGCATCAACCATGACATGACATTGGGATTAAGTGCCAACGAGAAGTAATTAGAAAGCACCTTGTCGTCACCGGCTCCAGCAGCTTGCATCGCGATGGTGTAGATGTTGAGGAACTCCGACGGGTGAGTTTTGCCATTGTACTTCTCGCCAACGTCGGGTTTGAACATTCGGCAGGAGGGCCACTGGAACTGCCGCAGCTCACGGGTAAAGGCTGGGCAACCCACCTTGTAAGGTAGGCCACCATAGCCTCCCGGTGCCGGGTGGTCCATAGTGGGCCATGCCCGCCTATCTGACTGGTGGCGCGCATCACGCCAGCGCTCGATGGTGGTTCGAGCATCTTTGAGGGCTCGCTCCCGAAGAACTTGGTGCAGATCGCGGTGGGTCCGTGGATCGGACGCCGCTATGGAAATGTTATCACAAGCGTCATCACGACGGATCGACACCCGCGGTAACTGGCGTGAGGGAGGAGAGTGCACCATGGCTGCATCACCTCCGGCCCTTCCTCCACTGGCATGCGGTGGCTCGACGGAGCATCGACCTACGGGGCCCGCTGGCCGAGGCTCATCTTTGTTGGCGATGCCGATGAGGCTCCAGACGGTGGCTCTCCACTCGTCGAGCTTCTCCGTAGTAGGAGGAAAGTCGAGGAGCAGCTTCGCGGGCGCCAAAGCTTCCGCCGGCGTGGGCGGCGGCGAAAGCTGCATGGACTGTGACACACTCCGACTTCTAACAATGTTAGAAGGAGCTCTATCACGGCCCTGCGGTTGTCCGCCACTTTTGCGAGCACCTCGGCGTGCATGCTGGCCTCCTTCGTCCTATGAAAGATGCACAGGACTCTCCCCACGGTGGTGTCCAGGGTCACCAACGTGGTGACGCTGCTCATCGCACAACTTGGGAAGAGCGCATCGTGGGCGCCGGCATGGGTGTCTTGGAGGTCACCGCACCGCCGGTGTGTGGCACGGTACCGCCCTTCGTGGGCCCTGCACCGCCTGCGGGGGGCCCAGCTCCGTCTTTGGATTTAGCGGCATGCGGCCCGTCGCCTCGCACGCGAACGACGCCGCTCTCTAGGCTTTGAATGCTAGAGTAGTGTGGGTGTTCGCGGGCCACGCTTCGGGTTCTGTCGCGACCGCCCCGCTACTTGCCTGAACTGGTACGGGATGCCCGGCTCCAGATGAACCGATTGCTGTTGTCATCTTCCTCTTGGGAGCCATGGCGATGAAGAACTGCTAGAATAGCTGCTAAACCAGATTTTTACAACTCCGCCCCCTACCTGGCGCGCCAAAGATGTCGGTGGGAACGACACCTATGGGATCACAGGAATCCCTACTACGGTCGGCGGGCGCGGGGCTGTGAAAAGAGCGGGTCCAAGAGCCAGCACAAGGATCGTTTACCCAGGTTTGGGCCGCGAGAGTGTGTAATACCCTAGTCCTGCTTTGGTGTGTATTTGAGTGTTCTTGAGCTAGCCACGATACGCGACTTGTGCCAAACAGCCGAATCCTTCTCCCGTATGCCTTGGGCCTTGTTTTATAGGAAAAAAGGGGACGCCACAATGGCGCACAGGAGGTGGAAAGTGCATGCGGTGGCTGAGTCTATCCTCTGTCATTACGAGACAAAGCGCATTAAATGTGCCCCTTAGGTGTCCCCTCGCTTTGTTGCCGCCTCGCCTTGCTTCGACACGCGTCCACGCCAGTGAGGCGGGTAGTTCCATGTAGGCTGGCAGGCTGCTGAGGTGGCGCGGTGGCAGCGTCTTCACGAAGATCTGCATGCCACCATGCAGGTGCTCGCTGGGTTGGTCTAGAGGCCGCACGTCGCCACACAGGTGTGCGCCTAGCTGGCTGGGCTGGCAACTACATGGGGACGGCGGCGGAGCCTTGGCAGGTGTGGGCCTGGCCGCGGCCCTGCTGATGACGTCGGCAAGGGTCTTGCTGGGGGACTCGCAAGGGTCTTGCCGAGGCACTATGGTCGTCCCCGGCAAGGATCTTGCCGGAGGTCTCGTGGGTTTCCTCGGCAAGGGTCTCGCCGAGGATCGTCATCTTCTGGTCCTCGTATGATCTTGTATGTTTATGATCTTCACAAAGATCTGCATGCCATCATGGAGGTGCCTCCCGAGCCTTGGTTCTAATGTGGTTGTTGGGAAACCTAGGGCTCAAGGGTGGCGCGCTCCGCTGGCGTTGGGCAAGTTGCCCCGACAAGGCTCTTGCTGGGGCTGCGGAGGCTGCCCCGGCAAGGGCCTTGCCGGGGGAGCCTGCCTTGCCCTCTTGCTCTTCGTGTCTTTGTCTTCGCGTTGCTTTGATTGTCTTGTGGCTTCGTCTTCCCTCCTCTGCCCTGCTAAGTGTGGCCGCGGGCGCGGCTCTGACTGCCCATGCACAAGTAAAGGGGTACAAAGTAGAGCCCCTACTTCTGTACACCGACATAGTTTGGCATGTGTTTTCTGTGGCTGCTGATCTATCTGATTTAACAGGTATCACTACCATTTCCAAATACCTAGTTTGTACTCCTTGAGGATCTGCACTGACCCTCTTCCTTTTGGACATCTATTACGAAAGAACAACATTTGACTAGAAAAACATAGTATGACGACACATGGAATAGGTACAGAAAATGGATAGGTATGGCATATATTCATATATGATGCTTAAACTAAGCAGATGGTGTAACAAAGTAGAAGTAATGCAAGAGGTCAGATGCAAAATATGTGCGACCAATACAACTTTGCCAAGTTAGAGCAAGCACCTTGATTGGTGAATAAGATAGGCCATCCTCCACCATGCCAAGTTTGTTAGCCAGTGGATTGTTCCGCAATATTCCTCTCGTGCGCCCATTCTCATATTCATTTTGATAATGTTCAATATCTGACATGCATGAAAACATAAAAACAAGTGAGATTATCTTTGTAATGCAGAAGTGATTCTAATCCAATACTGCCTCTCTGTAAACCCCTTTGTGCTATCTCTGCAATTCTTTTAAGAGATGCCATGCACGCTGTAATTTGGTGTGTGCATTAATATAATGTGGCCTACTACTCAAAATATGAGAGCTCCACAAGTGATGACACTTCGCAGATGACAACTTAAACATATAGTAAAGAAGAACAAGTTGACCTGACCTGACAGATTCAAAATATACTAAGGAAGAACAACTCGACCTGACCAGTCGACCGCAAGAGAAGAGGATCATCTTCAAGAAGAGCAGAAGAGCAAGCAAGATATTACAAGTCTTTCAATACAATATCGGTTGGCCACCCATGATGAACCAGATCGCACAGAGAAATACTATTCTGTCCGGTCTCTCCATATGTGGCTCACATGCATTTCGAAACTAAAGTAGGAACATTTAGCTGACCAATTAAACATCTCTCAGTTTTACTAATATCAGCATAATATCATATGTGAATTTGTACAACTAAGCTTGTTTACCTCGATGGGTGGAGAAGTGCTATTACGACACAAACCACGTAGGCTGATCGTGGTCATCATAAAATGGGGAAACCATAAGCATGATGAGTATAGTGTTGACCGTGGCAGTGGGATGGCAGATCTAAAGCTGCAAACCACGCAAAGGGTAGTTAGTAACCGATGTTTGCTTTGAAATAACAACTAATATTTGGTATGGACAAGAAAGTACAGTCAACAAGTGACAAAGAAATGCCATTCTGCTGTCTCTCTATATGTCGCGACATGCATTTTGAAACTCAAGTGGGGCCTTTAGCTAACCAATTAAATGTGTCTGTTAACTAATATTAGTATCATATCACAATCATATTTGAGCAACTAAGCCTTCAAATTTTGAGTGTTCTGTTCTTTAGCTTGAAGGGTGGAGTAATGCTAGTACGACAGAAAGCACCTACGCAGATCATAGTAGAGTAGATAAAAGGGGAAAACCCTAAGCATCAAGAGTAAAATCAGGAAAGTGGAACTAGCTGGACCAGTGGGTGGCGCACATGCTTTTCGAAACGAATACAGGAACATTAGGTCACCAATTAAACGTCCTCTGTTTTAGTAATATGAGCATCATATCAGATTCGTGTTTCAACACGTAAGCTTTGGATTGAGGTCTTGAGGAGCAGTGCTAGCACGACACGAAGCACCTATGATGATGGTAGTGAATATAAAGGGGGGAACCTTAAGCTTTACGAGTATAGTGCCCGTGCCATGGCGGATCTGAAGGTGCAAACCAGACAAAGCTACTTCGCAACCGATGTTTGCTTTCAACTAGCCACTACGATTTGGTACGGACAAGAAAAGTACAGTAAACAAATTACGATCTATTTTCCAGGTGAGATCAATAACTTAAGCACATATGGAAGAGTACCACCTCTCTTGCGACACCGTGTAGCACTACAAAAAAATACACTTCCGTGATGATACGTGTTTGTCGCAGTAGGTCGCATTTTTTGTCGTGCATGTACATCCATGACAAATTTATGACAGAATCTAGATAGTCATACATGTGCTGTCGTAGAAGTGTTCCATGACATTACCAAAATTATCATCATGGAAGTGTCCACTTCCATGACGATAAATCGCACGTCACAGAAGTGCTTTCCTCAAGGGTGACCGACACGTGGCATCCACCGTAACGGAACGCCGTTAAGCTATCGGGTTGGGTTTTGGATCCGATAACCCGTTAAATGCCCCGACCAATGGGGATTTTCCACGTGTAAAATCATCATTGGCTGGAGGAAACACGTTTCGGCTCACCGCTAGGACAGATGTCATCCGCTCATTAGACCGAAGGCGCCTATGATACGGCGACACGTGGCACGGCCCAACAGAGGCCCATTCCTGTGAAAAGGCCGGCCCGTTTGACTTGCTCAAAAGGTGGCGGGCCGGCCCACGGAAAGCCTGTTAACGGCATGTTCGCATATAGCCCATTTACAGCCCGCTAACCCAGGGCCCTTTACGCCCTATCCGAATTAGGCCCAGTAGCGTCATCTGGGTTGTCCAATATGATTCCAGCCCATTTTAACTTCTGGCCCATGTGTG
Organism: Triticum timopheevii; assembly: GCA_963921465.1. NCBI lineage: Eukaryota > Viridiplantae > Streptophyta > Magnoliopsida > Poales > Poaceae > Triticum > Triticum timopheevii. The sequence goes on along the minus strand of OY997268.1, from coordinate 571,257,342 downwards.
GCCCATGACTTCTTTCGGCCCATATGAGGCCCTTTGTAACTCTTGGCCATTAACGGCCCGTGGTGAAACTGGCCCGTAATGAACAGTGTATCACGTTATACCCATTAACGTCCCGTTATTCCATTGGGCCGTTTCCATCCCAAGTTATCTTTCGGCCTTCTTAGGGCCCATTTATTCTGGGGCTCATTTGCAGCATTCGGTTACATACGGCCCATTACTGTCATTTTCTGCTTGTGGGCCAAATTCAGCCCGTCGTTACAGTCGGCCCGTTTGCGGACTGTTAATACATTGGGCCATTTTCATGTCAAAAAAAACCCGTTGGGCTGTTTCGTAGAGTTATCAAATACGCCCTATTAACGGCCCGTTATGGTCCATGAATAGTACGGCCCATGATTGGCGAAATGATGATACGCCCCATAGAAGGCCCATGGATCCTACGGCCCGTATGAGGCCCATGGATAGTACGGCCCGTAGAAGTCCCATGGATCGTACGACCCGTAGAAGGCCCATGGACCCTGCGGCCCGTAGAAGGCCCATGGACCCTACGGTCCGCAGAAGGCCCATGGACCCTATGGCCCGTATAGAAGGCCGATGGATCCTACGGCCGGAAGAAGGCCCATGGATCATACGGCGTGCAGGAGGCCCATGGTTACAACAATCCGTGTGTTGGCATGATTATTTTGGCCTAGTTACCAAAAATAGGCTATTGTGGCCACTAGAAAAACACAGAAAAAGAACTGCAGTGACTACAAGCAAACAACAAAACAAGACAATAAGGAAATAAATAAGCAAGCAATTAATGCTAGGCTATTACCGCTATTACACATATTACATCCACTGGGCATCAAAGTTCGCCACCAGTGCAAATATAGGGAATAAAGTAGCACATTACATACACTGGCCGTCAAAATTGGCCGCTAGTGCAAATAAACGCGGCAGCAAAACAAGAGCATAACTGAAACAACTTCAGAAGAGCTCAAGAAACGTTATCCTAGGTATCCACCATGCTGGCAATAAGCTTAGCAAGCTGATTAGCGTTGTCCTGTTTGGCGCTAAAATCCTCCAACACTTGCTGTTGCACCAGAAAGTATGCATCTGAATGCTCCAGGAACTTTCATAGTCCTTCCGCTTCTTGTCGCAGCACAGCTGATCAATGTCTTTCAGCTTGTAGTTGAGACTCAAGAAACGGAACTGATTCAGACAGTGAGTTTGAATAGCTTGTGCAAGCGGTAGTGGCCAGTAACTCGAACACTAAACCAAGACAGGACTTTGGGGTTGATGTCTTCAAGATTGTCTTCCTTAGTTGTTTTATCAGCTTTGTTGAAGACCAACAAGGATGTGTCACTATCCTGAACCTTATCTGCATTACTTCCTTTACTATTGCTTAATAAGGCACTCTTCCCCAATATTCTGTCAGCATTCTAAAAGAAGAAACAAGCAGACACATAACAAGTTTAGCATGTACTAGTATATGAAACTCATTTCGGTGAACCAGTTCAGTTGTAAGGTGGACAGGATTAAACTACCAAGTCTTCTATTGCCAAGTACTAGTACATAATAAAAGCATCAAACAAACATATATCTATGTCCTATGGTCACTGCATTGTCTTGCCAAATCAAAATAGAGACACGGTTCAAATCATATCAGTTCAAGACAAAGCAGCAGTGAAAGAATACAAAGCGTGGGAAACTACACGGCACAACAAGATTTCAGATGGGTACCACGGGTCTACATGTACAACAACACTATTGGCTCTGTTGTGATGCTAGTAATGTGCATGATATGAAAGTCAACTGTATACACAATTGAAATTGAAATCAACAGAGATATTGATAAGAGCAAACCTGTTAAAGAAACATGCATGAACATACCTGCTGTGCCATTGGAGTTTCGATTGGATCCTTCAATTTAAAAATAAGTTTGGATGAGTAAATACAATGATACAAGAGCAAAGCAATCATAGTTAAAAAAGGCGCGCCTAAGAGAGCGCTTAAGCGCGCCTAGGCTCTAGGCGTTGGCAAAATGCATTGTGCATAACTACGCATAATCTGTGCATAACTGCGCATAAGCATGCGCTTTGGTCAGTAAAGCACAAGGCGGTGGCAAAATGCACAGTTAATGCCTAGCGCTTTTTTGAACTATGATAGCAATTGAATCTTAAATTAGAACAGTAAGACGCAAGAATACAGTAATAGTACAGTAAGACGCAAGAATATAATACTTAAAAATAGGAAATGAGCTCATAGGCTTTACCACATTCTTGCTTCGGGACCAGTACAGAACAAGGCGTTCCCAGTCATCGTCTAGTAAATGTGTCTCAGGAGAACGTAAGGGAATTTGATGAGTTTCTTTGCCGGTGAAGTATGTTTTCTTTAGGTAATTCTGATACTGCCACCAAGCATTCTTGAAGATAGCAGAGGTATTAGCACAGGTTACCTCATCCTGAGTTTCCAAATCGGTCCTTCTCTATAGAGAAAAATGGGAAAATTTGTTGTATTATAACCATCATGGAGGTGGGATGTATGGGACGAAGCAAAGTAATCGCCATGAATAACATTACTTACACATAACTCCTGGACAAACACCTACAACTGGCATTTTCCTTCATCTTCGTATAATATTTCCAAGATGGGAAGATACGCACATATGATTTAACAACATCAAATGCGATAGATGCTAAACTACGACTAGCTGGTTGTGCTTCCTCCACAGGAATAGGCGTACTAACTGGTGGAGTTGGGGTTCGCCGTGATACTAATGGCCCTTTGGGCACTGGAGTTGCCTTACTAACTGCTCTTGTTTGGGAGCTCTGTGGTGGAGATGGTGTTGTGTCAACAGGAACTGTGTTACTATCGGCTGGGGTTAGGGTTAGATTGGGTGAAGCTGGTTCTCTATCCATCGCAGTAGGGGTACAATCTGCGAGAGTTTGGGTTATGTGTGGTAGGGCTGGTTCTTGTGCATGTACAACCGGGGTGCTATCTCCACCAAGAGGTAGCACTGTTTTATTTGAAGACGGTGTTTTTAGTCCGCTAGATACTGGCATCACCCGCTCCAATTCAAATGGCTGATAAACAAGAAACATAGTTGAATGTACAGACATTATATGAGAGACAGATGCAATAGATAGTGTGGAAAAAAGAGGCCATGAAATAATTGACATGTATATTGTTTAACTAAAACGGATAGCATGACATAATTTCACATATATGATGTCTATCTAAACTGGATAGCATAGCATAACATAATTCAAAGATATGATGAATAACTAAACAGGATCGCATGACATAATTCACCTACATGTTATCTAAGTAATCAGGATCGCATCATTTAATTCACATATGTGATTTATATGCTAAACAGAGGGCATTCGATATGATGTCTGAACTAAGAACATGGTGTTGAATATTGTGTATATGATGTCTAAACTATGCAATGCAAGACACCGTATGCATGATATGAGCAGTATAATCGTGCCAAGTTCGAGCATACACCTCAGTGGGGGAATAGGACTGGTCATCTGTCTCTGAATCCATCTCTGAGGAGCTATCGGGACCCAACAAGAGATCTTCTTCGACAGGTAGCATTGTCTGCTCTGAAGGCCTTGTTTTCACTCCAGATTTTTCCATCTCCCACCCAAATGGCTGATTCACAGGAATAGTAGTTTAATGTACAAACATTGTCGACAAATGGAAATGTAATGAAGAAAAGGATGGGCAAGATATCATTCAAATATATGATGCCTGGTTAAACAGGATGGCATTGCACATTTCACATATATTATGGCTGGCTAAAAGACAACAGGCTGCATAATTCCCATATATGATATAGAAACTAAACAGGTGGCATTACAGAACATGTCTAAACTAAGCAGATGACATATATGATGTCAAAAGTAGGCACTGCAAGGCAACATATGCATGATATGACTAACATCATCATGCCAAGGTAGAGCAAACACCTTGGGGGGCAAATAGGAGTGGTTAGTGGCGTCTGAATCCGCCTCAGAACAGATATCTTCCTCTGGATTACAATCTGGAGAGGGGTGGGGAGGGTTTGCCATTGAACCCACCATGGAGTGATGTCTGCATGACATTGTATTGCCGCGCAAAACTCTTCTCTTTTTCTCTACATGTTCAACATGACTGTGTACAATATCTGACATGCATACGAAAAAAAATATGGTGAGATTATGTAAGGAGAGCATGCAGAAATTTAGAGTGATGGTAACAACCAGTGGATCGACGTTTTTCTGTTGAACCAAAATAGCCCTAATGGATCGACGTGAATGTATAGTAATAAGTGATGCAACAAGTGTACAACCTCTTTGCCGTAGCCATGTCGACCTCAGCATCATTGGGTTGGTCGCTGAAGCAGTTGAGGTAGAGGTGGTTGTCGGAGGTGTGGAGGAAGATCTGAGGAATCTGTAGACGGCGTCCAGGGCACTGCTCTGTTGTGATGAATCATTCTGTCGTTGGAGCAGCTCCGGTGAGCCGTAAGATGTCAAGGCTGAAGCAGCACAAGACAGACATTGTCAATCTCAAGTGAGATTCTAATAGCATCTCCAGTAGATGATGTAAAATGGATGTAAAATTAACATCACCAAAAACCACCTGACTATAACAAATGCGGTTAAAAATGTTGACTCTGAACTTAATTGTCGAAACTGAAATTTACTGTGGAATTTGAATGCTACTGTCGAAACTGAACGCAATGGTAGCAGAGAGGCACTTGACATGTAGTTTAGGGAGGGCATGCAGTTCATCTTCAACCTGCACCCCCTCCCCCTGAGCTGCCAGCCACCACCGGCCGAACCGCCGGCCCCAGCGCCACCTCGCCACCCCGAAACAACTCGCCACCGCCGCCCCGGCCAGCCCTCTTGGCCCCCTGCCCCCCGCCCTGAACCCTAGATAGATAGTGGGGTACCTCTCCGGAGAGCCCCCGTCCCCGCTGCGGGTGGTTCTTCCTTAACTCCGGCAAGCCCCCCCAACCCCTGAAAATCGACTGACCCAAAAGTCGATTCAGTCGACTGAAGTGTGGCTTAATCGGAGCAGAGCAGTAGCATGAGCAAGGGGGAGAGCAGCAGCAGCAGCTGGGCGAGCGAGCGATGGAGCGAGAGCCGGAGCAGCAGCAGCAGCGCGAGCGAGCGAGCGAGAGCCGGAGCAGCAGCAGCAGATCCGGCTGGTATGGACGCCGCCACCGAAGGGGCCTCGCACTGGGGGAGAGCCGCCATGGAGATGTCGCCCGCGGCGCCGGCTTCAAGGTAGCCGCTCCTTGGAGGTGCAGGATGGAGCACCATCGGTGTCGGGAGGTCAAGTTAAGGAAAAGGTGTGATGCGATGAGTGTACATCCTCTTTGGTGGCTCCGAGTAGGCCTTGGCTTCGTCCGAGGAGTCGGTGAGGATGCTGCGGTTTCGGTGGAGCAGGTTAAGGCGGAGCTGTGGGGATGGAGCAGCCGCGATAGACGAGGCGATCGTCGGAGCAGCTCCTTGGAGGTGGAGGACGGGGCGGCTGAACCGATGGGACGGCGAGATGGACGACCGATCCTCATCCGGGGAGGTGGACGAGGCACGTCGAGCTGTTGCGGTGGACGATGTCGTCGAGGAAGAGGCTCCGGCTGGGCAGTGGTGACGTGGTGGACGGAGGAGGGTGGGGTTTCGCGGCTGGAGCGGAGAGGTTATGGCAGCCTGGGATTTCGAATGGCGAAAAGGGGGCGATGGGAGGGGGTGAAGCATCACTTAGGGACGCGCTTGTCCAAAATGTAGGGTGTGTTACAAAAGTACCCCCCACCAATTTGAACTAGCGGCCCTTTCGGCTCAGGGTTAGAAGGGGGATTTCGCGTGTCGGGATTTGGCAGCTGGACGGAGTTTTCACGCGTGTTGTAATTTCGGGATAGCAAGGCGCGGGTTGTGAAGGCGCCAGTTTTGAGAGCACGATATCTGAATTTTCGAGATGTAACAAGATGCGGGTTGAATTTTAGGGACAAGCCTAACGTGTAGTACTATTGTACTTGTACGTACCAAATCAATTCGCACTTCCCTCAACCAAAAACAAAATGAAAAAAAATAAAACTATTCACACCACACAAAGAGAGGTCTTGCCCCGTTTTACTATACAAATGCTATTCAAAGCTATGTCCGATTAAATTTTTTTCGCTTGCTGTATAATGCATGTAACCTACTCATACCAACATTTTAGTGCATTCCAAATGTCTATACTACCGCTGCAATTCGAACTAAATTTGAATTCGTTTCTCTATTTCAATAAGAATCTAATATTATGATTGTTGCCAACTTCGACCATCATAGTTTCCTTGCTAACCGCCAGATATATATCGGACGGCCTATAATGCAGGATGACAAGCACACCATCATCAACAACTCTGTTTTTTTATAAGAGTAGAGATAAAATATATTAAATGTAGTATAACATGTTCATAACCACACCATGTGTATCACCGTTATATATATTCACACATGTGTCGGTTTAAAACACTATGATAAATTCTTCAAATATCCGAATTCACTTTTTATAATGAAGTATATATGATCTCTATTCGTCTTTTACACCCACACAACCCTCTTATCTTTGTAGCTAGCGCTAACTTTCTCTTGTGCATGCACACGCCCGCATCCCTCTCACCCTCCCTCAGCATTCTCTAGCTCCATTGCGCAAATTCGTCTTTTCACTTTAGGTCGTTCACCCACGGTGTCTGTAGGCCCCCAACTCCTTCTTTACGGCACACATCGATCGATATGCCTCTCTAGCCAGGTGTGCCTAGCACAAACACAAGCTTCCCCTCTTCTCTTGTCATCGTCCATGCCTCACTCCCACCACTCTTTTCATTGTTCTCGTACTCGCACACTCCTCCCCCTCGATATAGTATGCCTCTCGTACCACCTCCTACATGCATCCCTCTCTCTCTATCCTTCTCCTCGTGCCTCATTTGCTTCTAACACACACATGCATGTATACCGATTGATCTCCCAACATATACCTAGATCGACTTTAACTACCCCCCCATCGATCGACGTACCTCACAAGTTATGTCTCTCCTTTCTCTAACAAAGGGTGATTGATCTTCCTATGTAGTTACGTCTGCTTACCGCAGCCACATCGTCCCCCCTCATCATTCATGCATGCCTCCTGACCCGTCTCTCACACGCATGTGCACAGACAACAAGAAGGCATCTCCTCTCTTATTGATATTGCGGGCGTGCCCTCCGTCTGTCTAGCAAGCCTATCCCACCATTTGTTAGAAGCAACTCCACTACCACCCCCTCCAACACTCCAGCTTTGTCTCTCTCCCAACCTTATTCCTCTCCCGCACATATGCATGGATGCTGATCGATCTCCCTTAATACATGAGGCAGATCGATCTCCTTAATACATGAGGTAGGCCTCTCTCCACCTCCACACATATACCAGTCATTGTACCTCTATAGTTAATTGGGCCTCCCTCTTCCCCCACCACACACCGATAGTCGAGCACTGCAGGTAGGTATCCATGCCATAGAGACAAACTGCACATGTCCCTTCTCACGTTCCAGTAGGCCAGCCACTCTATATCTTTGATGTGGGCACACACAAATTCGATGGAACTCTTTATCGATCGCGCGCGCACACACACACACACACACATCATCATCATCCCTCTCTTCGATTCTATGGACACCTCAAGCCGATGATACATCCACTCTCTTCTCGTGGATCGCCCCCTCTATATACATGTTATATCCAGGACTCTATTTCACACACATTGCATATGTTACATTTTTTGATTGACCCCCTCCCCAAAAAAAAACTCTCAAGAACCCACACACTATATCTCTCTAGATTTGTATCTCTCTCACACAACCCCACGTAGGTGGTGTACGTATACAAGAAGAGAATAGGTGCACTGTGCATGTACTCATGCTTCGTGCCTAGCCACACCCGCGCGGGTACACGGTGGAGCTCATTTCTTTACGAAATGGCAGCCCACGTGCTAATTTGAACGCCTATAGCGGTTATTTACCTAGGGAGGTCATGTACCACGCGTGCACGAAACAAAGTTCGACTTGACGCGTTGTCGCGTTATTTTTAAATAAAGTTATAGTGCTCAATGGCACATACACAGAATATAAAATGATTTTTATGGAGAAAAAGGTAGTTTGCTCACTATATACAATGGAGCCTGCCTGCCTGGTTTGTCGCTCTTCAGAGTATCTCACACAAGGCTGCGGTGGCCTCTCTCTCTCTCACCGTTGGTCACTGATCCGGCCGCATCCCGTCCACCGGGGGAAAGGGAGTGCGGTGGCCTCTATCTCTGTCACCATTGGTCACTTATCCGGTCCGCCGGGGGAAAGGGAGAAAGTGCATCGTTTCTCCGTTCGACGGTGCCGAGGCAGCACGTCCCGATTTGCGGTACACGCCGTTCTCTCTGGCCAAGCTCCGGCGCGGCAGGGCCTACGCCACCTGCTCGCAGATTCCGCCCGCCGCCGCTCACCTAGTTACATCCCGACGACCTCCAGGTATCCCCTCCGTCCTTGTTCCACTGCCCGTCTTCCCACGTCGCTGCATGTGGATCTTCCATAGTTCTTTGCCCAAAACGTAGCTCGTCCGGCGTACTTTCCATATTGCATTCTCGTCCTCACACCATTTTAGACAAACACAACCGTGTTGTTATCTTCCCTTAGGACAAGGAATATCCTTCTTTTTTGTTGTCGCATGTGTCATCAACTGTTATTGGCCAGTAATTGTTTCCTTTCTACCTCTTTTTTGCAAACAGGGCTATCCATTTCACCTCATTGCTATTGCGACCTTTTGGTGAACTGCACAAATCACTTTTTTCTTAAGAGTGTTTTGTGCAGTTGTACTAAAATGTCACACGGGGAACGTCTCTACATTTCAGTGCGACTACACAAAGCGAGATTGGTTTTGCTCTATCCTCCTCATCCAACTTCGAACCTAATCTTCTCCAAGTAGTTAGTCTTAAGAGAGACTGCAAAGGTGACCGGCTTCTACTTGTGTGTTTATTGTTTCATCAGCAGTCCTCTATTATCGTAATCACACTTAATATCTTTGGAACAGGGACGCTCAACTCTATTTTTGTGGAACTGCACAAAATGATTGGAATGTTGCATGCTCCAGACAGCTACTTTTTTTCCCAACATGCCTTGTTGATTTGGACAGAGCTGGGGGGACGTTGCTTCCAATGAAAGCATGGATGAACTTTAATTTAACACCTTCTCACAACTCTGTTTTCAGTTGTGATGTAATTATTAGCTCTGATTGTTGGGGAACGTAGTACAAATTCAAAATTTTCCTACGTGTCACCAAGATCTATCTATGGAGAAACCAACAACGAGGGGAAGGAGAGTGCATCTACATACCCTTGTAGATCGCTAAGCGGAAGCGTTCAAGAGAACGGGGTTGAAGGAGTCGTACTCGTCGTGATCCAAATCACTGGAGATCCTAGTGCCGAACGGACGGCACCTCCACGTTCAACACTCGTACAGCCCGGTGACGTCTCCCATGCCTTGATCCAGCAAGGAGAGAGGGAGAGGTTGAGGAAGACTCCGTCCAGCAGCAGCACAACGGTGTGGTGGTGGTGGAGGAGCGTGGCAATCCTGCAGGGCTTCGCCAAGCACCGCGAGAGAGGAGGAGTACTTGGGAGAGGGGGATGGCTGCGCCAGAACTTGGGGTGCAGCTGCCCTCCCACCCCTCCACTATTTATAGGTGGGGGGAGAGGGGGCCGGCCCCCCTAGATCCCATCTAGGGTTGGGGGCGGCGTCCAAGGGGGGAGGAGTGCCTCCCAAGTCAAGTGGAGGCCCTCCCCCTTAGGGTTTCCCCTCTCCCATGCACATGGGCCTTGGGGGGGCTGGTGCCCCTGGCCCATTAAGGCGAGGGCGCCCCCCTACAGCCCATGCTTCTGTATTGGACGTGGTGGAACAATTTCCGGACCTCCGGACCCCTCCGGAACCTTCTGGAAGCTTCCCGGTACAATACCGGAAAAACCCGAACTTTTCCCAGAACCCGAACAACAACTTTCCATATATAAATCTTTACCTCCGGACCATTCCGGAACTCCTCGTGACGTCCGGGATCTCATCCGGGACTCCGAACAACATTCAGTAACCACATACAAACTTCCTTTATAACCCTAGCGTCATCGAACCGTAAGTGTGTAGACCCTACGGGTTCGGGAACCATGCAGACATGACCGAGACGTTCTCCGGTCAATAACCAACAGCGGGATCTGGATACCCATGTTGGCTCCCACATGTTCCACGATGATCTCATCAGAAGAACCACGATGTCAAGGACTCAATCGATCCCGTATACAATTCCCTTTGTCTAACGGTATTGTACTTGCCCGAGATTCGATCGTCGGTATCCCGATACCTTGTTCAACCTCATTACCGGCAAGTCTCTTTACTCGTTCCGTAACACATCATCCCATGATCAACCCCTTCGTCACATTGTGCACATTATGATGATGTCCTACTGAGTGGGCCCAGAGATACCTCTCCGTCACACGGAGTGACAAATCCCAGTCTCGATTCGTGCCAACCCAACAGACACTTTCGGAGATACCTGTAGTGCACCTTTATAGCCACCCAGTTACGTTGTGACGTTTGGTACACCCAAAGCATTCCTACGGTATCCGGGAGTTGCACAATCTCATGGTCTAAGGAAATGATACTTGACATTAGAAAAGCTTTAGCATACGAACTACGATCTTTGTGCTAGGCTTAGGATTGGGTCTTGTCCATCACATCATTCTCCTAATGATGTGATCCCGTTACCAACGACATCCAATGTCCATGGTCAGGAAACCATAACCATCTATTGATCAACGAGCTAGTCAACTAGAGGCTTACTAGGGACATGGTGTTGTCTATGTACCCAGACATGTATCTAAGTTTCCTATCAATACAATTATAGCATGGATAATAAACGATTATCATGAACAAGGAAATATAATAATAACCAATTTATTATTGCCTCTAGGGCATATTTCCAACAATCTCCCACTTGCACTAGAGTCAATAATCTACTTCACATCGCCATGTTATTAACACTCACAGGTCACATCGCCATGTGGCCAACATCCAAAGAGTTTACTAGTGTGATTAAACTAGTTCACATCATCATGTGATTAAGACTCAATGAGTTCTGGGGTTAGATTATGTTTTGCTTGTGAGAGAGGTTTTAGTCAACGGGTCTGCAACATTCAGATCCGTATGTACTTCGCAAATCTCTAGGTCATATTGTAAATGCTGCTTCCACGCTCCACTTGGAGCTATTCCAAATGGTTGCTCCACTATACGTATCCGGTTTGCTACTCAGAGTCATTCGGATAGGTGTTAAAGCTTGCATCGACGTAACCCTTTACGTCGAACTCTTTATCACCTCCATAATCGAGAAACATATCCTTATTCCTCTAAGGATAATTTTGACCGCTATCTGGTGATGCACTCCTTGATCACCTTTGTACCCTCTTGCCAGATATGTAGCAAGGCACACATCAGGTGTGGTACTCAGCATAGCATACTGTAGAGCCTACGTTTAAAGCATAGGGGACGACCTTCGTCCTTTCTCTCTTTTCTGCCGTGGTCGAGCTTTAATTCTTAACTTCGTACCTTACAACTCAGGCAAGAACTCCTTCTTTGACTGATCCATCTTGAACACCTTCAAGATCATGTCAAGGTATATGCTCATTTGAAAGTACCATTAAGCGTTTTTGATCTATCCTTATAGATCTTGATGCTCAATGTTGAAGTAGCTTAATCCAGGTTTTCCATTGAAAAACACTTTTCAAATAACCCTGTATGCTTTCCAGAAATTCTACATCATTTCTGATCAACAACATATACTCATCAGAAATTCTATAGTGCTCCCACTCACTTCTTTGGAAATACAAGTTTCTCATAAACTTTGTATAAATCCAAAATCTTTGATCATCTCATCAAAGTGTACGTTCCAACTCCGAGATGCTTACTCCAGTCTTTAGAAGGATCGCTAGAGCTAGCATACCTTTTAGCATCCTTAGGATCGACAAAACCTTTCTGATTGTATCGCATACAACCTTTCCTTACGAAAACTGGTAAGGAAACTCGTTTTGACATCCATCTGCCAGATTTCATAAATGCAGCTTGTGCTAACATGATTCCAACGGACTTTAAGCATCGCTACGGATGAGAAAATCTCATCGTAGTCAACTCCTTGAACTTGTGAAAAACTCTTCGCCACAAGTCGAGATTCATAGATGGTGACATTACCATCCATGTCCGTCTCCTTCTTAAAGATCCATTTATCTCAATGGCTTGCCGATCATCGGGCAAGTCCACCAAAGTCCATGCTTTGTTCTGATACATGGATCCTATCTCAGATTTCATGGCTTCTAACCATTTGTTGGAATTCGGGCCCACCATCGCTTCTCCATAGCTCGTAGGTTCATTGTTGTCTAGCAACATGACCTTCAAGACAGGTTTACTGTACCACTCTGAAGCAGTACGCATCCTTGTCACCCTACGAGGTACGGTAGTGACTTGATCCGAAGTTTCATGATCACTATCATAAGCTTCTACTTCAATTGGTGTAGGTGCCACAGGAACAACTTCTTGTGCCCTGCTACACACTAGTTGTAGTGATGGTTCAATAACCATATCAAGTCTCCACCATCCTCCCACTCAACTTTTTGAGACAAACTTTTCCTCGAGAAAGGACCCGGTTCAAGAAACAATCCCTATTGCTTTCGGATCTGAATTAGGAGGTATACCCAACTGTTTTGGGTGTCCTATGAAGATGCATTTTATCCTCTTTGGGTTCGAGCTTATCAACCTGAAACTTTTTCACATAAGTGTCGCAGATCCCGAACCTTTAAGAAACGACAACTTAGGTTTCTCCAAACCATAGTTCAAACGGTGTCGTCTCAATGAAATTACTTGGTGCCCTATTAAAGTGAGTGCGGTTGTCTCTAATGCCTAACCCATGAACGATAGTGGTAATTCGATAAGAGACATCATGGTACGCACCATATCCAATAGGGTGCAACTATGATGTTCGGACACACCATCACACTATGGTGTTCCAGGCGGTATTAATTGTGAAACAATTTCCACAATGTCTTAATTGCATGCCAAAGCTTGTAACTCAGATACTCATCTCTATGATCATATCATAGAAATTTTATCCTCTTGTCACAATGATCTTCAACTTCACTCTGAAATTACTTGAACCATTCAATAATTCAGACTTGTGTTTCATCAAGTAAATATACTCACATCTACTCGAATCATCTGTGAAGTAAGAACATAACGATATTCACTTCATGCCTCAGCACTCATTGGACTGCACACGTCAAAATGTGTTATTTCCAACAAGTTGCTATCTTGTTCCATCTTACTGAAAACAAGGCTTTTCAGTCATCTTGCCCATGTGGTACGATTTGCATATCTCAAGTGATTCAAAATCAAGTGAGTCCAAACGATCCATCTGCATGGAGTTTCTTCATGCGTATACAACAATAGACATGTTTCGCATGTCTCAAACTTTTCAAAAACGAGTGAGTCCAAAGATCCATCAACATGGAGCTTCTTCATGTGTTTTATACCAATATGAATTACATGGCAGTGCCACAGGTAAGTGGTACTATCATTACTATCTTATATCTTTTGGCATGAAAATGTGTATCACTATGATCGAGATTCAATAAACCATTCCTTTAGGTGCAAGACCATTGAAGGTATTATTCAAATAAATAGAGTAACCATTATTCTCCTTAAATGAATAACCGTATTGCGATAGACATAATCCAATCATGTCTATGCTCAACGCAAACACCAAATGACAATTATTCAGGTTTAATACTAATCTTGATGGTAGAGGGAGCGTGCGATGTTTGATCACATCAAACTTGGAAACACTTCCAACACACATCGTCAGCTCACCTTTAGCTAGTCTCCGTTTATTCCGTAGCTCTTTTATTTCGAGTTACTAACACTTAGCAACCGAACCGGTATCTTAATACCCTGGTGCTACTAGTAAAGTACACATTAACATAATGTATATCCAATATACTTCTATCGACTTTGCCAGCCTTCTCATCTACCAAGTATCTAGGGTAATTCTGCTCAAGTGGTTGTTCCCCTTATTACAGAAGCACTTAGTCTAGGGTTTGGGTTCAACCTTGGGTTTCTTCACTAGAGCAGCAGCTGATTTGCCGTTTCATGAAGTATCCCTTCTTGCCCTTGCCCTTCTTGAAACTAGTGGTTTCACCAACCATCAACGATTGATGCTCCTTCTTGATTTCTACTTTCGCGGTGTCAAACATTGTGAATACCTCAAGGATCATCATCTCTATCCCTGATATGTTATAGTTCATCACGAAGCTCTAGCAGCTTGGTGGCAATGACTTTGGAGAAACATCACTATCTCATCTGGAAGATCAACTCCCACTCGATTCAAGTGATTGTTGCACTCAGACAATCTAAGCACAAGATCAATGATTGAGCCATTTCTCCCTTAGTATGCAGGCTAAGAAAATCATCGGAGGTCTTATACCTCTTGACGTGGGCACGAGCCTGAAATCCCAATTTCAGCCCTCGAAACATCTCATATGTTCCGTGACGTTTCGAAAACGTCTTTGGTGCCTCAACTCTAAACCGTTTAACTGAACTATCACGTAGTTATCAAAACGTGTATGTCCGATGTTCGCAACATCCACAGACGATGTTTGGGGTTCAGCACACTGAGTGGTGCATTAAGGACATAAGCTTTCTATTGTCCGCATAATCGCTACTGTCAACTTCAACTATATTTTCTCTAGGAACATATCTAAACAGTGGAACTAAAGCGCGAGCTTACGACATAATTTGCAAAGATCTTTTGACTATGTTCAGGATAATTAAGTTCATCTTATGAACTCCCACTCAGATAGACATCCCTCTAGTCATCTAAGTGATTACATGATCCGAGTCAACTAGGACATGTCCGATCATCACATGAGACGGACTAGTCATCATCGATGAACATCTTCATGTTGATCATATCTACTATACGACTCATGCTCGACCTTTCGGTCTCTTGTGTTCCGAGGCCATGTCTGTACATGCTAGGCTCGTCAAGTCAACCTAAGTGTTTCGCGTGTGTAAATCTGGCTTACACCCGTTGTATGTGAACGTAAGAATCTATCACACCCAATCATCACGTGGTGCTTCGAAACGACGAACTTTCTCAACGGTGCATAGTTAGGGGGAACACTTTCTTGAAATTTTAATGAGGGATCATCTTATTTACTACCGTCGTTCTAAGCAAATAAGATGCATAAACATGATAAACATCACATGCAATCAAATAGTGACATGATATGGCCAATATCATTTTGCTCCTTTTGATCTCCATCTTCGAGGCTCCATGATCATCATCGTCACCGGCATGACACCATGATCTCCATCATCATGATTTCTATCATCGTGTCTTCATGAAGTTGTCTCGCCAACTATTACTTCTACTACTAAGGCTACCGGTTAGCAATAAAGTAAAGTAATTACATGGCGTTGTTTAATGACACGCAGGTCATACAATAAATTAAGACTACTCCTATGGCTCCTGCCGGTTGTCATACTCATTGACATGCAAGTCGTGATTCCTATTACAAGAACATGATTAATATCATACATCACATATCATTCATCACATTCTTCTTGGCCATATCACATCACATAGCATACCCTGCAAAAACAAGTTAGACGTCCTCTAATTGTTGTTTGCATGTTTTACGTGGCTGCTATGGGTTTCTAGCAAGAACGTTTCTTACCTACGCAAAACCACAACGTGATATGCCAATTGCTATTTACCCTTCATAAGGACCCTTTTCATCGAATCTGTACCGACTAAAGTGGGAGAGACTGGCACCCGCTAGCCACCTTATGCACCAAGTGCATGTCAGTTGGTGGAACCTGTCTCACGTAAGAGTAGGTGTAAGGTCGGTCCGGGCCGCTTCATCCCACAATACCGTCGAAACAAGATTGGACTAGTAACGGTAAGCATATTGAACAAAATCAATGCCCACAACTACTTTGTGTTCTACTCGTGTAAAGAATCTACGCAATAGACCTAGCTCTGATACCACTGTTGGGGAACGTAGCAGAAATTCAAAATTTTCCTACGTGTCACCAAGATCTATCTATGGAGAAACCAGCAACAAGGGGAAGGAGAGTGCATCTACATACCCTTGTAGATCGCTAAGCGGAAGCGTTCAAGAGAACAGGGTTGAAGGAGTCGTACTCGGCGTGATCCAAATCACCGGAGATCCTAGTGCCGAACGGACGGCACCTCCGCGTTCAACACACGTACAGCCCGGTGACGTCTCCCAAGCCTTGATCCAGCAAGGAGAGAGGGAGAGGTTGAGGAAGACACCGTCCAGCAGCAGCACAACAGCGTAGTGGTGGTGGAGGAGCATGGCAATCCTGCAGGGCTTCACCAAGCACCGCGAGAGAGGAGGAGTACTTGGGAGAGGGGGAGGGCTGCGCCAGAACTTGGGGTGCAGCTGCCCTCCCACCCCTCCACTATTTATAGGTGGGGGGAAGAGGGGGCCGCCCCTCCTAGATCCCATCTAGGGTTGGGGGCGGCGGCCAAGGGGGGAGGAGTGCCTCCCAAGTCAAGTGGAGGCCCTCCCCCTTAGGGTTTCCCCTCTCCCATGCGCATGGGCCTTGGGGGGGCTGGTGCCCCTGGCCCATTAAGGCTAGGGCGCCCCCCTACAGCCCATGCTGCTGTATTGGACGTGGTGGAACAATTTCCGGACCTCCGGACCCCTCCGAAATCCTCCGGAACCTTCTGGAAGCTTCCCGGTACAATACCGGAAAAACCCGAACTTTTCCCGAAACCCGAACAACAACTTTCCATATATAAATCTTTACCTCCGGACCATTCCGGAACTCCTGTGATGTCCGGGATCTCATCCGAGACTCCGAACAACATTCGGTAACCACATACAAACTTCCTTTATAACCCTAGCGTCATCGAACCTTAAGTGTGTAGACCCTACGGGTTCGGGAACCATGCAGACATGACCGAGACGTTCTCTAGTCAATAACCAACAGTGGGATCTGAATACCCATGTTGGCTCCCACATGTTCCACGATGATCTCATCGGACGAACCACGATGTCAAGGACTCAATCGATCCCGTATACAATTCCCTTTGTCTAGCGGTATTGTACTTGCCCGAGATCCGATCGTCGGTATGCCGATACCTTGTTCAATCTCGTTACCGGCAAGTCTCTTTACTCGTTCCGTAACACATCATCCCGCGATCAACTCTTTGATCACATTGTGCACATTATGATGATGTCCTACCGAGTGGGCCCAGAGATACCTCTCCGTCATACGGAGTGACAAATCCTAGTCTCGATTCGTGCCAACCCAACAGACACTTTCGGAGATACCTGTAGTGCACCTTTATAGCCACCCAGTTATGTTGTGACGTTTGGTACACCCAAAGCATTCCTACGGTATCCGGGAGTTGCACAATCTCATGGTCTAAGGAAATGATACTTGACATTAGAAAAGCTTTAGCATACGAACTACGATCTTTGTGCTAGGCTTAGGATTGGGTCTTGTCCATCACATCATTCTCCTAATGATGTGATCCCGTTATCAACGACATCCAATGTCCATGGTCAGGAAACCATAACCATCTATTGATCAACGAGCTAGTCAACTAGAGGCTTACTAGGGACATGGTGTTGTCTATGTACCCACACATGTATCTAAGTTTCCTATCAATACAATTATAGCATGGATAATAAACGATTATCATGAACAAGGAAATATAATAATAACCAATTTATTATTGCCTCTAGGGCATATTTCCAACACTGATCTGCTAATAATTGACATGCATTAGAAAGGAAGTTAGTTTTTTATTGTTTTCGAAAGAGCATCGATGGCAAGACACGCGAAACAAAAGCTGAAAGCTCACACCATTGTACAATTTCATGTCGCTGGAAAATTATTTGTATAGTACGTCAATTATGTAAACAAATGATGGAAGCTTGATAGCATTGCCAGAAGCCTCTTCATCATCCGGGTCCATGTGCCATGCACAAAATTATACTCCTTCGTTCCTAAATATTTGTCTTTTTACAAATTTCAAACGGGCATATTTTAGAGTGTAGATTCACTCATTTTTCTTCGTATGTGTACTCCCTCCGTTCTTAAATATTCTATTCATCTTTCTAGAGATTTCAACAAGTGACTACATACGGAGCAAAATGAGTGAATCTACACTCTAAAATATGTCTATATACATCCGTATGTGCCAGTCCATATGAAATCTCCAAAAAGACAAATATTTGAGTAATCACTTGTTGAAATCTCTAGAAAGACAAATACTCCGGAGTATATTTGAGAACCGAGGGGGTAGTGCACAACCGCATGGGAGACTCAGCCTGGTTGTTGCGCCGCACTAATAGTGAGTAATGAGCAATCAAATCATAAGTGCCACCTTTCCCACTGTAAGTTTCTCTGAAGAAGCAACCATCAATACGCTCTTCTTTGAATCCACTCATACTACTCCATCCGTCACTGTTTATACAGCGTGCTTCAGAAAAAAGAAAAGAAAATCTATGGGACCAAGGCGACTAGCGATCGGCCTAAAAAATAGCATTGGTAGTTATAGCACGGCGTCTATTACTAGAGGGAATAATGCGTACACACATGCATGCAGTGCTTCCACCCCGGGTACACACATGCATGCACTTACTCCACTCCATAGTAGTACAGAGTACATGGAGAGAGAAAATTGTGGACTTGATTGCTGTTTCCACACCCTAATTAATTGAGCATTAAACCAAACGCATCTAAAGTCTCTCTGGTGGTGGAAATGCATTGAGAGAAATGCATCATAATGAAGCGCGCCCGGTAAACTGTGATGGAGGGAGGAGTAGTATGAAGGTGCAAAACCAAGTACGCGTATGGCCAGTCGGTCAACGCCCCTCCTCTTGGCATATCACTGACATGTGGGACAGGAGTGTGAGCAAACCGATCTCAATTGATGGCAAAGAGCCAACCCGCCGTTCCTTGAGAGAGACGAGGAGCGAGAACACACAGACAGGCTCGCACGAAGGCCAAGATATATTCAAGCATGGTTGGTTGATCGATATCATTCATTACATGTCAGGCTGCCGTTTTCCGCCCTTCTCCGGAATAAACGTGTACTTTATCAGAGAAAAAAAAGAGTACAGACACTCCACCATGCGGTTCTAGTAGTAGTACTACTCGTACTACTGCGCTTGGCTCTTCGCCTCTTCATGAAGTCGAACAATGATGGTACTCCGCATGTTGGGTACTACAGTGTATGCCTCTGACAATCTGACACCGAATGGACTGATGCATGTCCATCGAGGGTAGGTTGCATTAGTCAAAAGGCGTAAGCGAGCTTCACCTTGTCCTGCAAGCTTCTCCTCGTTCTGCGAGTTGACGGGACACACAAAAAAGTAGTGCTAGTCCATACTCCCTCCTTTCCGGTTAATACGGCTTAATGTTTTTTGCGGGTAAATGAGAGAGCTTTATTCATATATAAGCATTCTTAGGGCGATCAGCCAAGACACTGGTCGTTGGACTTCATAATTACGCTCATTGCACTCAATATATATATATATATATATTCTGGTGTTTATACGGTCACTAGCTCACCCTGACTGAGTATGTGCATGCATGCACGTGTAGGTTGAGCACTTGACCGTGACCGTGTGTGTTCCGTCGTGTGCTCGGACATGCATGCATTAGGGCGTCGCGCGTGTTTTTGCGTCCATGTGTACGTGTGACTGTTGCATACACGTAGGGGGAGTACATGTAGGCGCCACTAACGAGCAGTCAAATCACACAGTAAGTTAGTCGGAAGAAGCAACCATCATTTCACTCTTGAATGACACGTACGCAATATAAAATGTTTGATATGGAGAGAAAAAGAAAACCACTATATATACAATAGCAGGAGCCTAAGCTACAAGCCTGCTTGCTTAGGTTGCTCTCTTCACAAGCATAGAACGACGAGCCTGATCCTGCAGCTGGGGGAAGGGAACAATGTTCTGCGTAGACGCGGTCGACATCGGCGAGGGAGAAAACCCACAGTCGGTGCGTCCCAATCGGGGGTCACCACTGAAAGTGCAACATTGCATTAAAGTGTTTTTGACATTGATGACAACTTCATTTGTGTTTCTAACCACATGCTCTAAGTGTTAACAGCCCCGATTAAGCTAAAAGTGAAGCATGGATGGTTACTTCCTCTCTTATTATAAAAAGGGAAAGCGGTGCGCTCAAGAAGAGAAGAGTACATTAAAGTTTTCTTATTTCTTGAGTCCTTAGGGCATACGCACTATTAAGAGGGGGTGCAACATAAAAACATCCGGGGAATCAACTTACCTTCTCACATTGATCTAAAAATCCTAGTGCCAAGTTTCTGTTCAAGCCGGAACTTCCGGGACGGCCGGAACTTCCGGGGACCGGAATGTCCGGGAAGGGTCTGGGAAGCTTCCGGGGTACCCAGAGAAACTGCATTTTTGTGCAACCTCTCTGTGTAGCCCGGAACCTCGCCGGACCCTGACCGGAACTTCCGGGGCGGCCGGAACTTCCGGGCACCGGAACTTCCGGGGCAGCCGGAACTTCTGGGCACCGGAACTTCCGTCCCCTATTTCTGCAGCTTCCGGGGTACTACTGAGTGGTGCAAACTCTCTGTGTAGCCCAGAACCTGTCCGGAACCTGGCCAGAACTTCTAGTGGCTGGAACTTCCGTCTGTGTCCGGAACTTCCGGGCTACGCAGAAATCTGCCTCCAACGGCCAGATTTCATCCCCACCAATAAATAGTCTTCTTCTTCCTCACGAAGGGGTTGACGACTCCATTTCTCTCACCTCCATTTTCAGACCTCGATTTCTTGGAGATCTCCCTTCCTAGCCAACCAAAGCTCTTGATCTTTTGGGAAGTGAAGGAGAAGTTCTCGATCTACACATTCACCAAAGCGAAAGTTGATTCCCCCTTGTTTTTGTGGTGCTTCTTGTTACTCTTGGAGGTTGGAGACTCCTAGGCGGTAGGAGTGCTCCGGCGAGGAATCGACCATTGTGATTTCCCCCAGAAAGTTTGTGAGGGTTTGGAGACCACCCCAAGGTCTACCACTAGTGGTTGAGAAACGCCTTCGTGGTGTTGTCTCAAGGAGAGAATAGGGTGAGCCTTCGTGGCGTTGGTGTGCCTTCGTGGTTACATCCACCTCTCTAAACGGTGACGTAGCTTCCCTCCAAGGAAGTGAACATCGGCTTACATCCTCGTCTCTCGGAGTTGCGGTTATTCCTAACCCTAACTCTCTACTTGTGGTTACTTGTCTCTTAGCACTTACTTATCTCATCTTGTTCTTGCTTACTCATATATTTGTGTCACTTGATTATCTTGCTTAGCTCATTAGTATCATACTTGCAATTGTTAGGCTCACTTTCATTTTCCGCGTTATTGCCTAAAATTGCTTAGTAATAATTAAAATTTGTAATTGTACCTATTCACCCCCCCCCTCTAGATCCATCTCGATCCTTTCAATTGGTATCAGAGCCTCGTGCTCTATTCTTGTGGCTTAACCGCCCTAGAGCGAGATGAACCCGGATGGGACTCCCCTGGTTGTAGATCCTAAGGATAAAGGCGAGGCTTCCTCTGAAGTCAAGTCCTTTACGTCGGAGGATCTAGAACGGGCCCTTGCTAAGCAAAAAGAGGAGCATGATGCTTCTCTTGAGGCCTTGGTCCAAATGAGATTAGCCACGTTGTCCACGGTGCTTGCACCACTCTCGGGTGGTGCTGCTTCGAGGCCAACTGTGCCTACTCCATCACTTGGTCCACAACCTTCTAGCAATGAACACGCCAGTGTTCCTTGGCTTTATGCAAGACCTCAGGTTGAGAAACCAAGATATAACCCTCAAGGCAAACCTCCTTTACTTAGTGCCACTTCCGATTTTGCTTTGTGGGGAGTTGCTATGCAGGATCATCTTCGACATGGAAACGATGAGATGCTGGAGAAGTATATGACAAGAACCTCAATGACACTGCAATCATGTGTATAAGGAGAGGCATGGATGAAAAGCAAAGGAGACCGTTCATACACATCACAAGTGCCAAGGAACTATGGGAAAGTGTTATACGATCCAAGACTGGCACTTTTACCCTCTGGAGTGCTCAATATGAAATTGCCAAAGGGCAATTGCAAAACTTCTATATGGAGAAAGGTGAAACCCCCAATCAACTCCATGAGCGTCTCATGACTCTCACGGCCGATATTGAGTCATGTGAGTGTGACAAGACACAAGATGGATTCAACATGACTAAGAGGTTCCTTGTGGATAAGTTGCTTCATGCTCTTGCTCCATATCACCATCAAATGGTGTGGGACATAAGACAACATCATACCTTCAAGGAAATGACTACAGATGACATCGTATCCACCTTTCAACTATTTGAAGAGTCAAAGGCTAATGCCACAAAGCATCTTGCCATGCATGGTTCCCCATCATCAAAGATCAATCTTGCATTGAAGGCCAAGCATGTATGTGAAGATGAACAAAGTGAAGAATAAGAAGAAGATAATGATGATGAAGATGGTGATGAGATTGAATCTGACGAGGGCCCTTCATATGAAGACATGTCTCTTTTTGTCAAGAAGTTTAGCGCGGGAAAATTCAAGGGAAGGTTTCAAAAGAAGAAAGTAAGAAAATGCTACAACTGTGAAGAAACCAACCACTTCTCCAACGAGTGCCCTTATGAGAAGAGAGAAGATAAACCAAGGTTTCCCTAGACCTTTCCAAGAAGAAGTTGCCAAATCCTTTGAACTCCAAGCTCAAGAAGAGAGATGGGAAAGCAATGGTTGCTCAAGAAGAATCCGATCCGGATGAAGTTAGTGGTGTTGCCGGAGTTGCTCAAGATTCTCAAAACACATTGAGGCTAGTCAATAAGAGTGGTGAAGTTGTCACCTACAACTACATGAAGGATTACAAGGGCAACGCTCACAAGTGCCTCATGGCGAAGGCCGTGGTAGAAGATGAAGAGGACCAACACTCTCCTGACAAGGTCAAGGTAACCCCACGATCAAACCCCCCTCTTTTCACTCCTCCTACTCCTAGTGATGAGTATCTTGATGCGGAGGATAGTTATGAGGATGATGATCTAAATGATCCTATGCTTGCTAAACTTAATAAGTTCATGTGCTCCCTCAAAGGAAAGAAGCTCACTATGTTTCGTATGCTTATGGAGATGGTGAGTAAGCACACCATCACCATTAAGGAACTCGAAACCCTCGTCATTGAGGAAAAGGAAAAATGTGAAATCCTTGAGCGGAAAGTCCAATATGAGGAAACACGAAATGATGAACTATGCTTAAAAATTGGTGCAAGTATTGATGTTCATACTAAAGATCTTGCCTCCTTGAAAAAGGCTATTGGCTCTTGTGAAGAGTTGATGAATGATAAAAGTAAGCTTGCGAAGTCTCATGCTTCTCTCTCTAAGGATTGTGAGCTTCTATCCGTGTCCCTCAAGACTAAGGAAGAAGAGCTCACCCTTCTTACAAAGAGTTTTGAGATGCTCAAACTTACTTATCTTGAAACTCTAGCTAAGGCTTACTCGTCTCCTATTATAAATGTTGATGCTTGTTCTACTAACTCTAGTAGTGATCTAGCATCTATTCTTGAGGAGAATCATTTTCTCAAGGCTCAAATTGAGAAAGGGCTCATGACATGTGCTCAAGGGCAAAAGAACCTTAATGAGGTGTTGAGCCAACACAATGAAGTGTTCGCCAAAGAGGGACTTGGGTTTGACCCAAGCACAAGCAAGAAGAAGACGTCCTCTCAAAAGTGCACCACCCCTTTAAAAGAAACTTTTGTATGAGAAGGACACAAGGAGAAAGGTAAGGTTGCTAGTGGGAAAGCCACAAGGGGCATGCCCACTCTCAACAAGCCAAAAGAGTTCATGCCTCCATCCTATGTACTTCGTAAGACTAAGGATGGAGAAGTTTATGCAAAGTTTGTTGGTCCTTGAAATGCATTTCGGTTTTATGCTATTTGGGTCCCTGAGACCCTTGTGACTAACTTGAGAGGTCCCATTGCAAAATGGGTGCCTCTAACCAAGTAATAATTGTGTGTAGGTTGCCTTCTCCGGTGGAGTAAAATGGGTGATTGATAGTGGATGTACAAATCATATGACCGGAGATAGCAAATTGCTCTATGATTTCATGGAAGCTATTCAACCATTTATGAGCATTATGTTTGGTGGAGGATCAAAAGGACAGGTACTTGGGTTGGGGAAGGTGGCTATCACAAATGACATGTCTCTTGCAAATGTCATGCTTGTCCAATCCCTTAAATATCATCTGCTTTATGTTCGTTAATTGGCTTCTGTTGGTTATGATACACTATTTGGACTAACGGATGTGAAAGTCTTTAAGAGAGATACTCTCGAAGTGGCCTTTGTTGGAGAGTTGGATGGCAACCTTTACACGGTTGATCTCTCGAAAGAGAGAACATTCCATGCAACTTGTCTAATGGCCAAGGCCGACAAGGGGTGGCTATGGCATCGCCGGCTAGCCCATGTCGGCATGAGGAATCTTCAAGATCTCTTAAAGGGTAATCACATCCTTGGACTAACAAATGTCTCTTTTGAGAAAGATCGTGTGTGTAGTGCATGTATAGCCGGGAAGCAACGTCAATCAAAGCACCCACCCAAGAATATTGTGTCTACTTCAAGGCCTTTGGAGCTCCTTCATGTGGATCTCTTTGGGCCTCCTTCATGGGATAGTCTTGGTGGGAAAAAGTATGGACTTGTCATTGTTGATGACTACTCAAGATATACATGGGTGTTTTTCCTCAAGTCCAAGGACGAGACGAAGATCACCTTCATTGACTTTCCCAAGCAAGCACAACGAAAGTTTGACAAAGAAATCTTGGCAATAAGAAGTGACAATGGATCTGAGTTCAAAAACTACACCTTGGAAGAATTCCTTAGTGATGAAGGGATTGAGCATCAATATTCAGCTCCATACACTCCTCAGCCAAATGGTGTAACCGAAAGGAAGAACCGCACCCTTGTGGAGATGGCAAGGTCCATGTTGGATGAATACAAGTCACCACATAGTTTTTGGGCCGAAGCTGTCAACACTGCATGCCATGCATCAAACCGGCTTCTCCTCCGCACTATATTGGAAAAGACTCCATATGAGCTTCTAACAGGAAACAAGCCAAATGTCAAGTACTTTCGTGTATTTGGGTGCAAATGTTTCATCCTCAACAAAAGAGAACGGTTACGAAAATTCCAATCCAAAACGATTGAGAGTATATTTGTTGGCTATGGATCAAACTCCCACGCCTATAGAGTCTACAACAAATCCAATGGATGTGTTGTAGAAACTTGTGACGTGGTGTTTGATGAATTTAATGGCTCCCATGGGGAGCAAGTTGATCTAAGTGATGTAGGTGAAGAAGATTCTTCTCAAGACATTTTGAACATGGGTGTTGGTGCACTTCTTCCTATGGAACAAGAATCTCATGATGATGAAGAAGAAGATGGAGGTCTCACGCATCATCAAACTACTTCAACATCCATACCAATACAAGTTCCTAGTGTTCAACCAATACCCTTAGCCCAAGTTGATGAGGTTGATCAAGTCTCACTTAATGATAATCATCAAGAACAAGATCATCATCAAGAGCAAGAACAAGAAAGTCCAATCATGGATGATGAACCTCAACAAATGCAACATGAACAAGAAGATATTCCTCCACACGTGAATGATCCATATGTTGAAGATGTGGATGATGGACATGAAGTTGAACCTCGTGAAACCCTCACCTCCATCATGCCTCGAGTGGCCGGTCGTGTTGATGTTGACAAAATCCTCACCGGCATCTCGGAAGGTAGAGTCACTCGTAAACATTTGACAAACTTTTGTGCTCACTTCTCGTTTGTGTCTAGTATTGAACCACTCAAGGTACAAGAGGCATTGATGGACAACGATTGGCTTGTTGCTATGCAAGAAGAGTTGAACAGTTTTGAACGCAACCAAGTGTGGTCACTAGTCAAGAGGCCGTCCACCGAGCACAACGTCATTGGAACAAAATGGATTTTCAAGAACAAGCAAGATGAAAATGGTGTCATCATCCGCAACAAGGCAAGGTTAGTGGCACAAGGGTACTCACAAGTTGAAGGTTTGGACTTTGGTGAGACCTTTGCCCCCGTTGCCCGTCTTGAATCCATTCGCATTTTACTTGCTTATGCCGCTTTCAATGGTTTTACATTACATCAAATGGATGTGAAGAGTGCTTTCCTTAACGGTCCTCTACAAGAAGAAGTATATGTGTCACAACCACCTGGGTTCGTTGATCCCTTTCACAAAGACTATGTGTATAAACTTCATAAGGCTTTGTATGGCCTCAAACAAGCACCTCGTGCTTGGTATGATCATTTGAAGAAGTTTTTACTCGATGATGGTTTTGTGAGAGGGGTGATCGATCCCACTCTTTTTACTAAGAGGGACAAGGGTGATTTGATTCTATGCCAAATCTATGTAGATGACATCATTTTTGGTTCTGCTAACATTCATTTGTGCAAGAAGTTTGCGGATTCAATGACCAAGAATTTTGAAATGTCACTCAATATGGATTTGAAGTTCTTTCTCGGATTTCAAGTTCAATAATTTCAAGAAGGAATTTTCGTATCTCAAGCAAAGTACCTCAAGGATATTCTAGAAAAGTTTGGTATGTCTGACGCTAGTCCATGCAAGACACCCATGCCAACCAAAATCACTCTCACTAAAGACACAAATGGTACTCCCTTCGACCCATCTACTTACCGCTCTATGATTGGTTCATTGCTTTATCTTTGTGCATCTAGACCAGACATCATGTTCAGTGTATGCATGTGTGATAGATTTCAAGCTTTCCCTAAGGAAAGTCATCATAAGGCAGTTAAGCATATTCTTAGATACCTTGTTCACACCCCAAAGTTGGGCCTCTAGTACCCCAAGGATGCTAAGTTTGATCTCATTGGGTACACGGATGCGGATTGGGCTGGAGACAAAGTGGATCATAAGTCCACATCTGGTGCATGTCAGTTTCTTGGACGATCCTTGGTGAGTTGGTCCTCGAAGAAACAAAATTGTATTGCTCTCTCTACCGCAGAAGCTGAATACATTGCTACCGCTAGTTGTGCAACTCAGTTGTTATGGATGAGGCAAACTTTGAAGGATTACGGTATCACCTACAGACATGTGCCTCTTCTATGTGATAATGAAAGTGCCATCAACATTGCTGAGAACCCCAAGGATCATCTCCGCACCAAGCACATTGATATTAGATATCACTTCTTGAGAGATCATGTTGAGAAGGGTGATATTCACATTGATCACATTGGTACAGATTTGCAACTGGCAGATATCTTTACTAAACCCTTGGATGAAGCAAGGTTTTGTTGACTTAGGCGTGAACTTGGTATCTTGGAGCTTGACAATATTATGTGAAATCTAGTACCCATTCATGCATTTTCATAATGTCGTGCCTAGATGTAGGCATGTATTTAGGGGGATACATTCAACCCATGAGTTATCTCACCCTATATGATGCATAAATAAACCCACCACTCTCAAAGTTAATATGTTATCACTCTGTGACCTAGTACTTTAAATGATGGAGTTGTGATGTTGGGCTCAAGGTTAAAATCTTCGCAGTGCCAAGTCACACATACTCAAACATGGTGGACTCGTCCACCGCCCTCTCCTAGAGAGGCTGGACTTAAAATCTTCATTTCTTTTTTTTGAGTGTTCTCGTTGTTGCTCTTGTGTTTTGCCCCTAGCCTCTCTCATCTTAAAACCATCTGATCTTTATCTAGTACACAAGCTTCAAATCATCTCCACATAAATACTGATATGGTGTGTGGTGTCGTGGGAGCTTTTGGACCCCCTCCCTCTAGTTCTCAAGAGTTCAGAGAGACTGTAATCTCTCTGGATATCCCGGAACTTCCGGGCAGGGGCCCGGAACTTCCGGCATTTCCCGGAACTTCCGGGAGTCGCAGGTCGTGGGCACATATCACGGGCAGGAGATAACCCAGGGGTTCCTTTTCCCCCCTTTCTCCTCTGTTCCACTACTCTCTCTCTCTCTCTCTCTCTCTCCCTGTGGTGCCCCTCACCCATCGGCGTCTTCCGGGCGAGCTGTCGGCCCCGGAACCTCCGGCCCCTTCTTCCCCTTCATCGTGCTTGGAGGGGATCTGTCCTCTCCACCATCTCTATGGAGGAAGGTAACCTAAGCTTCTCTCCGCTCTCTCTAGTTACCTAGGGATTGTAGGCTACTCTTATGGTTCTAGGATAAACACAAACTTCACACTCTCAAGCCCTGCATCCACTTTAGATCTGCAGTGCTCCATGACATTCCATTCCCGCTTGGTCGATCCATGCCCGTCCCCTGCTTAGATTCGGAAGGAACCTTGCGACCATTCTGGTGCCCGGAACTTCCAGGTAGGCCGGACCTTCCGGCCTCGCTAGGGTTTCCGTGTTCCGGCTGGGCCGGTACTTTCGTTGTCCAGAACTTCCGGGTTCCCCGGAACTTCTGGCTTCCGGAACTTCCGTCCCTCCCCGGAACTTCCGGCCTAAGCAGAGTTCTGTCAAAATTTTCGACCAGTGCGATTCTTTGATTTTTTAGGCTTGTGTACTTATTTTGTCCCAGTGCTATTCTCTATCTCTAGTAGCAGGAGGGTCCGGTTCGCGTGCTCACTCATCCAAGGTATATGAACGAAAAACCAAAGCTAGGGTTAAGAAGACAACTGCTGTTGTTTTGGGGCGTGAGAACATGTTTGACTGCCATCCTGAGGAAGAAGCTGAGGCTGGAGACAGTGCATCTCCTCCTCCTGTTCCTGCCCACTCCAAGAAGCGGAAGACCACTTCCAAGAAGGCAAAAGCACAAAATGTACAACCTCCTCCTCCTGAGCCAGTCACCATGAAGGAAATGCCCGCACCGGAGTGGATTGCTTTGCGTCGTGTGAATCCCTATCTTCAAGACCGTGATCATGTGGCTGATTCCAAGTTTTGGACATTTTTCCAGCAACGCAACTATGAAGAGATTTTTTCTCAGTTCGTCAACAAGGGTGTCATCCAGAAGAGTATCAACATTGCTCACTTTGACAAGACTCCAACAAACTCAGTTTACTTTGAGGGGATCCAGAACATGTGTGTGAAGCTCAACCTCCTTCCACTCATGCGCTTTCAACATGATGTGTCTCCGCCCCTTGTGGCTCAATTCTATGCCACTGTGCATTTTGGGACTGATATGCAACACACTCTTACTTGGATGAGTGGTACTGAGAAGTTCTCTGCTCCATTCTCCGTGCTGGCCGGTCTTTTGGGCTATGAGTACACTGACATTACTGCTGACCGTGGATACAAGATTCACGACAAAGGGGTCTTCCAAGCCATTCACTTGGCTGATTTGTATCCTCCATCCGGAAAGGTTGGATCTGTTGGTGATCTTCTGCCTTTCTATGACATCATGCACCGTATCTTTCGAGAGATCCTTGCGGTCAAAGTGGGTGACAAGAACACGATTCGTGGCCACCTCATCAACCTTCTTCACTTCACCTGTCATAACTCCGAGCAAGGCCCCATTGATGTGATGGACTTTATGTGGCATGAGATGTATAGTGTGGTAATGAACCGCAAGGTTCCTATCTATGCTCCATATATCACTGCTTTGATTGCTGAGATTGCTCCGGAGGCACTTGCAGGTCGGCGTCTGACTGGCCACTTCAGTGTGAACTTACTTGTTAAGAAGGGCAAGGCAACTACTCATGAGGGTGCAGATGAGGAGGAAGAGGAGCTACATGTTGGAAATCCACACCACTTTGAGCTTCGTCCCCGCTCACATACTTTTCATCATGGGGAGCCCAGTGACTCCGGGTCCAAGAAGAGCCACAAAATTTGGCGTCTTCTCAAGAACATGTTTTGTCTTCAACAAGATATGCATGAAAAGCAGTGGGAGGAGCACAAGTCTAGGAAGGAGAGCATCAAGGCTCTTAAGGATGGTATGTGTGCATCTGGTATGAACATTGCTCACAGCTCCGAGTCTCATGTGACTCCTTTTGAGAAGTACCAGTCCAAGTTTGCTCGGTTTGATGTTGAAGCCGGCGATGAAGCCTCTTCTCACCGCCCTCATGGCTTAGATTCTTCTGGAGAGTCGTTTGAGGACCCTTCTGCGTCCCTCTCCTAGGGGGTGTTTGTGCATTCCTCCATCTTCCCTTTTTGCATCTAGGTGACAACAGGGGGAGATGTTGTGGTGCTTGATAGGGCTTATCGTTTTATCTTTGTTTATCTGCCTATATACCGATGTTCCTTGAACCTTTGTTTTTATTTGCCTTCATTTGAATTTGAATTTGAACTTGCTATTTGAACCTATTTATGTGCCGTTAATTAATCTATCTGTGTGTGAGAAACTTATGGCAAGGAGGTTACATGGCATATTCTATTTGCTCATATTGTAAGAGATATCTATCAGGCTAAGATTATATCTATATCTGTACCCTCACTATGAAGAACAAAGGTTAGTAAAGTGTTCTATGTCGATATATCAGTCTTGTGTGGGTATGTACAATTATAGGGGGAGAATGCTCTATCCATGTCATTTCATTTCAAATGCGATCTTAAAATAAGGCATGGGTTGTGGGGGAGTACCTCTCCTATCATTAAAGTTGCTTAAGTCTGTATACACTTTATGAGTTTACCCTTTCAAGCATTGTTGTCATCTATGTCAAAAAGGGGGAGATTGAAAGTGCAACATTGCATTAAAGTGTTTTTGACATTGATGACAACTTCATTTGTGTTTCTAACCACATGCTCTAAGTGTTAACAGCCCCGATTAAGCTAAAAGTGAAGCATGGATGGTTATTTCCTCTGTTATTATAAAAAGGGAAAGCGGTGCGCTCAAGAAGAGAAGAGTACCTTAAAGTTTTCTTATTTCTTGAGTCCTTAGGGCATCCGCACTATTAAGAGGGGGTGCATCATAAAAACATCCGGGGAATCAACTTACCTTCTCACATTGATCTAAAAATCCTAGTGCCAAGTTTCTGTTCCGGACGGAACTTCCGGGACGGCCGAAACTTCCGGGGACCGGAATGTCCGGGAAGGGTCCGGGAAGCTTCCGGGGTACCCAGAGAAACTGCATTTTTGTGCAACCTCTCTGTGTAGCCCAGAACCTCGCCGGACCCTGACCGGAACTTCCATTGGCCGGAACTTCCGTCCCCTGTTTCTGCAGCTTCCGGGGTACTACTGAGTGGTGCAAACTCTCTGTGTAGCCCGGAACCTGGCCGGAACTTCCGGTGGCTGGAACTTTCGTCTGTGTCCGGAACTTCCGGGCTACGCAGAAATCTGCCTCCAACGGCCAGATTTCATCCCCACCTATAATTAGTCTTCTTCTTCCTCACGAAGGGGTTGACGACTCCATTTCTCTCACCTCCATTTTCAGACCTCGATTTCTTGGAGATCTCCCTTCCTAGCCAACCAAAGCTCTTGATCTTTTGGGAAGTGAAGGAGAAGTTCTCGATCTACACATTCACCAAAGTGAAAGTTGATTCCCCCTTGTTTTTTTGGTGCTTCTTGTTACTCTTGGAGGTTGGCGGTAGGAGTGCTCCGGCGGGGAATCGACCATTGTGATTTCCCCCGGAAAGTTTGTGAGGGTTTGGAGACCACCCCAAGGTCTACCACTAGTGGCTGAGAAACGCCTTCGTGGTGTTGTCTCAAGGAGAGAATAGGGTGAGCCTTCATGGCGTTGGTGTGCCTTCGTGGTAACATCCACCTCTCTAAACGGTGACGTAGCTTCCCTCCAAGGAAGTGAACATCGGCTTACATCCTCGTCTCTCGGAGTTGCGGTTATTCCTAACCCTAACTCTCTACTTGTGGTTACTTGTCTCTTAGCACTTACTTATCTCATCTTGTGCTTGCTTACTCATATATTTGTGTCACTTGATTATCTTGCTTAGCTCATTAGTATCATACTTGCAATTGTTAGGCTCACTTTCATTTTCCGCATTATTGCCTAAAATTGCTTAGTAATAATTAAAATTTGTGATTGTACCTATTCACCCCCCCCCTCTAGGTCCATCTCGATCCATTCAACCGCGGTATGGGCCGATGCCGCGTCCCAACCGCCCTTCTAGCTACAGCCCGACGTCCCAGGTATAGTCCATCTTCCTTTTGGAGCCGCCTTGCTCCACTGCCGTAGCTCCATCTCCATGTCGATCTTTCTCTACTTCTACCGGCTTCTACTTGTGATGAGTTTATGTCTCATGAACTAGTGCCAGTACTATTATTCTAATCACACTTCTTCAATATCTTTGCCATCAGGGATGCTCGGGTCGATTTTAGTGGAACTGCACAAAAGCATCGTATGATCCGAGGGTGCAAGCCATCTTTCCTTCGACAGGTTCTACCTAGCCAGGAAATTAAATCATGTTTAGGGTTTAGGGTTTAAGTCGTAGTGACCCCATCAGTAGTTTTTCTTTCGTACACGCTCTCACAACTTTTTTATTTAGTTGTGAAGTAAATATTGGCTATGATCTGTGAATTATTGAGATGCATCAGCATGCGTGTTAGTTTTCCTTTGTCTTTGATGGAATGTTGTAACGGGGCAACCTTGGAATAGGAATGAAAATGGAGTGGAAAGTTTCCGTTTTTCCGGAGAAAAAATCGAAACGGAGAGAAACCAACCTTTCCTTTCGTTGGATCGCGCCATCGAGCAAAACCAACATTTAAATCACGTATGTCGTGTTCGTGTCTCACCCTCCTCCACGGCTCAACCCCACACAGTCGCTCGGCATGCCACTCACCGCAAACCGAGTAGTATACGATAACTTTACCGCCTGCTTGTCGATGGACCGTGCCATGGAGTACTAGCACTACTGGAAGAGATTGACGAGTTGGGGGAGGACAGCTAGCTATAGCACGGACTCCCAAGAACTTTTTACATGCATGTTGTAGCTGGTTATTGCGAACTTTGAACGCGGAGTAGCCGCGTGCACCCGGAAGCGGCACGGGCGACGCTCTCTCGTCCGGCGCGCCGCTTCAATGCCGGCACCAATGAGAGGTCGCGTCCGCTCTGGCCGGGCATGAATGCGTCACTGACCATTTCGGGCGGGAAGCACGCGTGGGTGATGAAGAGGGTTCTGGTTGGTCAGGACCGGCCGTGGCAGCGGTCCGGACGTGCACAAACAAGAGATGTTGTATGTTAATATTGCTGCGTAACAACATAAATAATGTGCCAGTTGGACAAATATGATTGGAGATGGAGATGGAAATGGAATTTTATGTAAACACGGATATGCATGTCTATGTCTATGTGTGTGTGCACGATGACTCTCGCGACCTGGAAGCGGGGGCGTGTTTTTGCTCGAGTTTTCTTTCTTGGTACGTTAGAAAATCAGTTTGTCTAATTCACATCTAGATGTTATTTAAGGATATCACATCTAAGCTCCCACAAGTATATAATGTACTCCCTCCATCCAGGTGTGTAGGGCGTCTAAGAGAATCCATTTTTTCCAAAAGTTTTAGTCGCATATAGGTAGTTAAACCAGCCTCGTTTTACAGTCTCTTGTTCTAGCTCCCCAGGCAGCCATTTTTAAATGTCATGTTACTCAAAACTGATGACCCGCGGTATGTGTTAGGCCAATGCATGCACAATTAGTTAGTTGATTATTGGTCAGCCCGAGCGAAAAAATCGGAAGGCAATTAACTAGTGCGAGTATTGTTGCATGCATGCGCAACTCGCTGAGGAAGGGAAAGGTCACGCAATAAATTGGCGTGTCTAGCGAGATTTACCAGCGAGAATTAAGGGCTAAACTTGCTCGGTAACTGGCTATTTTCCTGGTTTAAATTTTCACTTCGCCCACTCCACTCGCGCCTAGATCACGCTGCCCTTCCCCTTTTTTTGAGGGAATCACGCTGCCCTTCCTTAGACGCCCTACACACCTGGACGGAGGGAGTAGCAACAAGAAACAAAAAAAACTAGGACAAAAATATAGACCACAAACAGAGTGGACATCAACTTAGATGTGACATAACTATGTCACATCTAGATATGTCCTAGACAGACCCTTAAAAAATTGTCCGCCAGTTTTCGTTTCTTTTTTTCGGGAACGCGCGTATTCTATTTATAGCCTCTTGTTTGATAGAGTTTCTCGCATCTCGCTCTCTCACCCTCTCCATATCAAAACAAGATGACAGTGTCCACTCTATCTCTCTCCTCACCGGTGGTCACAGATCCGACCGAGTCCCGTCCGCTGCGGGAGGTGAGGAGGTGCAGCGTTGACGTCGTCGCCGTCGGTGACGGAGGAAGCCGATGTGCACCGTCCTCTCAGAGCCGGCGCTGGCGCGGACGAAGATCCTCCACGCCCTTGTTCGCTACCGTCGTGTGGGCAGATCCCGCCTGCCCGCCTAAACGACATCTCGCCCACCTGAGGTATAACTTCTTGTACTGGTCTAGCTCCCCGGGTCGCTGCGTGCGGGTTTTCTTCTATGCGACTACTCCCCAGCTCCCCATGCATAGTAGTAGCTAGGGTTCGTCGGCTAGTCCAACGTCACCTACTAGTACTCCCTCCATTTTTGTATACAAGGCCACAAACCCATATTACAAGTACCAATGTAGAAATTAATGCCTACTTAAACCAATGTTGCAAACTAGTCTTTTCTCCTTGCTTGACATGTTAATTAATGTGTATTTATCTCTCCAATGCACAGCAAGACAACTCTCTCTCTCTCTCTCTCCTTGTTGGTTGATTAATACGGTGCATTCAAATCAATCTTCTCACTCCCGCATGCATGCATGAGGTATTAATGTCTTTGCTTGCTAGTACGAGGCAAACCTCATCAATTTTACATCGATTTGTGTTAGTGGCCTTGTATAGTTGCAAATTGGAATTTTGATAGTGGCCTTGTATACAAAAATGGAGGGAGTACTATTATAGAGGAAATGCCACTCGAAAAGTTGTCATGATTTATGCCTCGGTGGAGGAATACATGTTGTTTCGAAAAAAAGTACATGGTGGTTGTGCGATCATTGTCCATATGGTGGTAGTACTATCACTGGTTAAATGAAGAAATGCTTTTTTTCTCGGTTATCCTGGTTTAGTTCCCATCAAGATAATTATGATGCTTCTGTTTGTTGGTGTACTTTTCATTAATTCTTATTGACAATTGAGATGTCAATGCTAACCCTTTTTTATATTTTTGGAAACAGTGATGCGTGTCTCCATACCCAGGCATGTCTTCCTCAATTTTAGTGGAACTGCACAAAATTGGACGGCCATTGTTGTTCCGCCTCACTGTCCTCTGCCACGTGGTTCTTCCTTCCTCGAGCTTGATTACTGAGAAGGAACAGACCACAGTGAGGATTTGTCAAACTTCATAGGTGCCTCACCCAAACTTGATGCCAAATGGATGATGCATCACCATGATGACCTATCGATGCTCATGGTTGCGCCTCATGGTTGCGTCGGCTGGTGAAGCTGATCGATTTTCAATGAAAAACAAGTTGTCTTCCATCAGTGCTCTTTGCTTGTTACGCACAAAGATGATATCCTTCGTCAGTTCACCTTGGTCGCGTTGGACACGCAGTCGTCTTTCACGTGGGTGCAATTTATCACACAATTGGCTATGAACCAAATGTTTCCTCGAAGAAGGATCGACGTTGGTACTAAGAGCATAAGTTTTGTATTGATTTCTAAGCCTTCTCACAACTTTGTCTCCAGCTCCCCTGTAATTTTATTTGTCTAGCTATTAACTTTGATTTAAAAAATGGTGTGGACTAAAAACCCGGATGGACGTAGTAGCCCTCCATTTTTATTTACTCCGCATATTAGATTTGACTGAAGTCAAACTTTGTAATACTCTCAAACCTTTCCGATAATTGAAATTAAAATTCTTTATTTGTACACACTCTCACACGTTTCCGATAATTTGGCGCATGTGTGGTTGTTCACTTAAGGGAGGGTAGTGTACCACAGGTGAAAGACAGGAAGTGCGACCAGGACACGTGGGCGTGGATCGTTAGTTCATCGGAAGTAGTAGTACTGGTTTTCTTCACTGTACATTAAATAAAGAGTTTCGTTTCGTACTTACACAATTTAAAACAATTGTTATGGAGAGAATAAGAAAACCACTCCACTATATATTAGTCATATACACGAGAGTACTATATGGACGCGGCTTCATTGACTTAGTGCACCTGCCTTTGGGTTTATGACAGGTGGGCCCAAAATGTGGCTGGCTCACCTGTCAAACAGCCAAAAGTAGGTGCAGTGAAGGCACCGGAGCTCAGTCCGTACTACCGTAGTATATATATAAGAGGGAGCCTCAGCGCTTGTTCGCTAGGGTTTGCACTCTCCACACGCTCGCCGCACTACATATATGTTACACGCTGGAGGCTCAGCGTTCATTTGCTAGGGTTTGCTATATTCACAGTCTCTCACCCTCTCTTCACCAGATCTAAACAAGACTGTGTTGGCCTCTTGTCTCTCTCTCCCCCCTCACAGCTGGTGAAGGAGGCGTCCGTATCCCGTCGCACTGGGAAGAGGAGGAGGTGCAGCGTTCACTCTATTGCCTTCGGCGATGGAGGCAATCCACTATCGGCTGCGCTGTTCTCTTTCACCCAGCCCCTGTGCGGGAGGGCCACCAACCCCTTCTTCCTCGATGCCGTACGTAGTGTGGGCAGATCCGGCCTCCCGCCGCACGCCTTGCCACATCCCGACGACCTTAAGGTATAAGTTTCTTTGAAACCGTTGTTTCTCTAGCTGCATGTGGATCTTTTTCGATCTGTAGTCGAATCTAGGTCTTGGTTCAAAGAGGAAAGAAGGGTGCGGTGGGCTGGAGCAAGAATCTAGGACGTGGTTCAATGAGGAAAGGAGGGGCGGAAAGTAGTATAGACTAGCTATCCAGCCGCTTTGTAGGTCGAAAAGGGAAAAAGGGGGTAACCCAGTACA